>LR738715.1:133598444-133682203 GCA_902687465.1 Secale cereale
GGGGGGCGCGCCGCCAGGGCGCCTGGAGCCCTGGTGCCCCCCCCCCCGGCTGTCCTTCGGGCGCACGGTAGTTTCTGGAACGCTGATTTTTTATATAATTTTTCTGGATTTTTCCTGGCAGTTCTCGTAATGTGAAAACCTGAAATACAAAAACAGCCGAAAACAGAAACTGGCACTGGGGTGCACTGAGTTAATAGGTTAGTCCAAATATGATCAAAAGTGTATGGAAGTGTATAAATATCATAGCAATATCACCCAAAAGAGGCATGGAGCAAGCAGAAATTATAGATACGTTTTGGACGTATCAACATCCCCAAGCTTAATTCCTGCTCGTCCTCGAGTAGGTAAATGATAACAAGAATAATTTCTGTGGTGACATGCTATTAACCATATAGGAATTTTCATAGTCATATGAAAAAAGCTTACTGAGATAATGAATCTGTAGTAATTAAGTTGCCTCATGAGAAAATCACAAAGAACTGAAAGTTTTACAATATGATACTGAAACATCAAATAGATTTGCAATGAACATGATGTGCAAATATGATAAAGTGATATCTAGCTTGCCCCCTTTAGTGAAGCAAAACATGAATGCAGGGGCAGCTCCAAGGTTTAAATGATGACTAGATACAATGATTTCAAAATAAGCGATATCACAATCATGCAAAAGACAATGCTACTTTGGGACAATGCACATTACACTCAGAATGACAATCATGCTCTCGGTAGTTGGTGCTTGAAGAAAGAAGGTGGAGACTCAACATAAAAGTAAAAGAATGGCCCTTCGCAGAGGGAAGCAGGGATTACTCATGTGCTAGAGCTTTTTATTTTGAAAACATAGAAACAATTTTGTCAACGGTAGTAGTACTTCATATGTGTTATGCATAAGACATCCTATAAGTTGCAAGCCTCATGCATCGAATACCAATAGTGCTCGCACCTTGTCCTAATTAGCTCGGATTTCCATGGATTATCATTGCATTACATATGTTTCAACCAAGTGTCACAAAGGGGTACCTCTATGTCACCTGTACAAAGGTCCAAGGAGATAGATCGCATTTGATTTCTCGTTTTTGATAGATCTCAACTTGAGGACATCCATACCGGGACAACATAGAAAATAGATGATGGACTCCTCTTTAATGCTTAAGCATATTCTCATAAGAGATTGAGGATTAATGTCCAAGCTAAAACTTCCACCATGATACATGGCTTTGGTTGGCGGCCCAATGTTCTTCTCTAACAATATGCATACTCAAACCATTCAACCCATGGCAAATCACCCTTACTTCAGACAAGACGAACATGCATAGCAACTCACATGATATTCAACAAAAGTGTAACAGTTGATGGCATCCCCAGAAACATGGTTACCGCTCAGCAAGCAACTTATAAGAAATAAGATACATAAGCAACATATTCTTTACCACAATAGTTTTTAAGCTACTTTCCCATGAGCTATGTATTGCAAAAACTGAAGGTTTTAAAGGTAGCACATGTAAATTTACTTGGAGTGGCGGTGAAATACCACATATAGGTAGGTATGGTGGACTCATATGGCATAACTAGTTTAAAAGGATGTGGATGCACAAGCAGTCAGTCCGCTTAGTATAGGTGGAGGTTAGCAAAAGACTGGGAGCGACTGTCGGTGTACTAAAGTAGGGGTACCTTAGTATCCCAACTTGCGCACGGACAGTAGCAGCGTCCTGTGGTCGGGCTCGCCACGTGCCCGCCAAGGCCCACTCTAGTCCCTTGGAAGCCATTCAGGAACAAAGTGTTCAAGTTAAGAAACAAGACCCCGGCAAGAGGAGCTTGCCGGGAAGGCCGCTCCAGGCTCAAGATCATCCCTTCAGCGCAAGACCCTGGCAAGAGGAGCTTGCCAGGAAGGCCAAAGAATAGCATTTCAGAAGACATGCCGTGGCGCATCGCGCGCCCCGACAAGACCCGGAGAGCGACAAGCTTTTGGGCCCGGCAAGGTAGCGACCGCGGCAAGATGCTTGCCGCGGCAAGCTTTCACTGTGTGCCAGCGCTCCAGCTCATCTGGCCACGCGTCGCCCTGGGGCCCTTCCTGGGGCACGTGGCGGATGGCTGTGCAGCCTGGGGTACACGGTGGCTAGCCACGATGACGAGGCTACCGTCGTGGCGAACGGAGACGCCCGGACGGACGCTTTTTACACTGTTTTGGGGCGACGGCGACGGGCATTCAATGCCCTTGTCCCCCACCGTCTAGGTTAGGTATAGACCACTGTGCATACACTGTACATGCACTGTTACAACTACCACCAATTTTACGCTTTTACCCGCATCTACGTTGACACCTGTCGGTGACCCCTTTGACCTATAAAAGGAGGCCCATGCACAACGTAGAGGGGGGTTCCGAAACTCGATCACTCCCACGCTCGGTGTAGCCAGTACTGTAGATCTTCTTGCTCCCGAGCCAAGAACTCAATACAACCAAGGCAGGAGTAGGGTTTTACGCATCCATGCGGCCCGAACCTGGGTAAACTGCTCGCGTGTGCGCCTCGATCCGCTCTTCATGCTCCCTCCGCTCCCTTGCCGTACCGAAAAGGGGCTCCGGTCCCATAGGTGTTCGTGGGCGATCAGTTTCCCCGACATCTTTGGCGCGCCAGGTAGGGGGCGTCGAGGTTGTGCGAACCTGATCCGGCGCTCACGCGGGCGCAACCTTCAGCAGCTTCACCAATTTCGTCAGCTTCATCGACTACATCAGCATGCCGCCGAAGAAGAAAGCTTCGGAAGTAGGAGGCCCGTCTGCGTCGATCCCACCACCACCCGAACCAACGGTTGGTGGGGTAGACGCTGGCGGAAGGGTGGACGCCGGCGAGAACACCCACGGCGCCGCCAAGTCCAAGGACAAGATGGACAACCGAGCGCATTCCAAGACCTCGGCGTCTGTGCACGCACCATGCCCCTCTCAAGAGGTGCCGGACCAGCAGCGACATGGTACCCAAGGTACCATACGCTTGCTAGGACGAGGCCAAGCTGGCGGGTCGCGGGACACGAGCAAGGCGCGATCGCCGGGACGAGACCCTGCTCCTTCTAACGCTGTCAGAAGTCCGAGCATATCTCGCTCCTCGCACCGCTCGCCACCACTTCCCTCCACCCCAGCAGAAGCTCTAGCCAGAGCTCAGCTGCTCCTCGACTTCCCTCCAGCGGCGGACAAGGCCGAAGACTGGAGGGCTACAATCCAGAGCCTCATCGCCTTCGCCAACAATGACACGCCGCAGCAGCCGGCAACGTCACGGCCGCGGCAAGTCACCCAAGCGAAGGCTGATGGAGACAAGACCGCCGGGGGTGCAACTACCGTGCACTCCCCGCCGCAGAAGCAGAAATCGCCAACTCGCCGGATCAACGTCGACGACGACTCCACGGCATCGTCGGACCCGCGATTTCGCCGCGATCAACGCCAAGTCCTCGACGACAGGCGACAAGAGGACGCTCGCACTCGCATCGAGCGTCGAAGAGAAGCGTGACGACAGTCCGATCAGCGCGCTGAGACCGCTGTTGACATGCACGCGCCCGGTGAACCAGGCGACTTGTCGTACGCGGCAGGTTGCCCTGCGTTCACCCGTGAGCTGCGGCAAGTCCAGTGGCCCAGCATGAAGAACTTCAAGCCCGACGTACCCGAGAAGTACGATGGCAAGACCCATCCCTCGGAGTTCCTCAGCATCTACACCATTGCGGTGCAGGCTGCCGGGGGACGCGACGAGAAGATTCTAGCAAACTACTTCCCGCTCGTGCTTAAGACAAGCGTCAGATCTTGGCTTATGCACTTGCCAGAGAACTCCATCTCTTCTTGGGCGGATCTGTGCCACCAGTTTGTCGGCGCCTTCACGGGCGGCCACAAGCCCCACGGCCAGGAAAGTGATCTCCACATTCTAGCCCAGAAGGAAGGAGAGTCCCTGCGAAAGTACATCCAGAGGTTCAGCCGCGTCCAACACAACATCCCGGATGTCCACCCTGCCGCGGTTATCAGCGCGTTCCACCAGAACGTGCGTAACCGCCTGATGAGGGAGGAGATGGCGATGACCATGATCCGGGACGTCAGCGAGCTTTACGCTCTGGCTGATAAGTGTGTGCGCGCTGAAGAAGGGAGGAGACTCCCCGGAGAGGATACTGGAGCAGGAGGAACAGACAGCAAGGATGCCGCCCCGGCAAGGAAAAACCGGAGGCGGAACAATAAGAAGAAGAAGAACAAGGAAGTAGTGGTTGTGGAGAAGTCCGGCAAGGAGGCTGGCGACAAGAAAACTCGGGCTGGTGGCTCCGGCAAGGAGCCTGCCACTGTAGCCGCCGCCGACAAGCAGGACGGCTCCGACAAGCAGTACTGCAAGATCCACCGCACCAAGGGCCACGATCTCCAGAACTGCAAGAGGGTCGAATACCTCGTCGAGCAGCAGAAGGCTGAGTACGAGCGACGCGACAAGGAGAAGGCCCAAGGAGGCGGAGGAGAGTCCGGCAAGAAGCGGCCATTCAATGGCCGGGGAGGACGCCGCGGCAAGGCCAAGCAGCGGCAAGGAGATAGACCCCCCCCCGCGGTTGCGACAAGGACGAAGACGAAGACGACGACGAGGACATGGATGACGGAGACAACAGCGAGCAGGAGTTCCAGAAGGCCACAGAAGTTTTGTGCGTCGATGGAGGTGCCTCTCTGCACACTTCCCACCGCCAACTCAAGCAATGGGTGCGGGAAGTGAATGCAGCTGAGCCACCCGTCGAGTCGCGCAAGCTGCTGAAGTGGTCCAGCACGCCCATCATCTTTGACCTTGAGGACCACCCTGACCGCACAACAGCGGTCGGGTGCTTGCCGATGTTGGTTTCACCAACCATCCGCAACCTCAAGGTCACCAAGATGCTGGTCGACAGCGGGGCCGGCCTGAACTTGATCTCCCCTGCTGTGATCCGGAAACTACAGATCCCCGACAGCGAGCTCGAGGAAACCGGGACTTTCCAAGGGATCAACCCGGGAAGGAGCAAGCCGAAGGGGAAGATCACGCTGCCAGTGACCTTTGGCGGGGAGCTAAACTTCAGGACTGAGAGGATCACCTTCGACGTCGCCGATATCCCATTGCCATACAATGGGGTACTTGGCCATCCTGCGCTCGCCAAGTTCATGGCAGCCTCTCACTATGCTTACAATATGCTCAAGATGCCAGGGCCAATAAGCGTCATCTCTGTCCCTGGCGACAAGAAGGACGCGCTTATCTGCGCCGACAAGATCTACCGGGACGCAGCAGCCGCGGCAGGCAGCAAGACACTTGCCGCTGAAGCTCCCGGGAGGAAGAACAAGACCAAGTCCGGCAAGAGCTCTGGGGCACACTCCGGCAAACGCACCTCTTCGGAGTGCTGCGCCGCCGTCGAGGACGCACCATCGAGCTCCACCAGCAAGTGCAAGAAGGGAATGGCAGCCCCACCCGCAACCAAGAAGGTGTCCACCAAGGAGGACGGCACTGGTGGTACTTTCACCATCAGTGCCATGCTTGATCCTAAATAGGAAAGCGCGCTCGTTGCTTTCCTGCGGGCGAATGTCGACGTGTTTGCGTGGCAACCATCTGACATCCCCGGCGTTCCCAGGAGAGTAATTGAGCACAAGCTTGCCGTTTGTCCTCATGCGCGGCCCGTCAAGCAGAAGGTCAGGAAGCAAGCGGTGGAGATCAAGAAGTTGGAAGCAGCAGGCCTTGTTAGAGGTGTACTTCATCCCACATGGCTGGCCAATCCAGTTGTCGTGCGCAAAGCTAATGGGAAGTGGAGACTTTGTATAGACTTCACTGATGTGAATAAAGCTTGTCCCAAGGATCCATTTCCCTTGCCGCGCATTGACCAGATCATTGACTCCACGGCTGGATGTGAGTTGCTTTCATTTCTTGATGCATACTCCAGGTACCACCAGATATTCATGGCTGAGGAAGATGAAGAGAAGACCGCATTCATTACTCCGTGTGGCACTTACTGTTTCATACGTATGCCCTTTGGATTGAAGAATGCGGGTTCAACGTTTGCAAGGGTAGTCCACACTGCTTTTGAGCCACAGATACACAGGAATGTAGAAGCTTACATGGATGATATAGTGGTAAAGAGCAAGGACAAGGATACCCTGATTCAAGATCTGGACGAAACATTTGCGAATCTGCGCAAGATACAACTCAAGCTGAACCCCGAGAAGTGCGTCTTCGGAGTCCCCTCCGGCAAGCTTCTCGGGTTCTTTGTGTCCCAGAGGGGAATTGAAGCCAATCCCGACAAGATCAAGGCCATCGAGCAGATCGAAGCTCCGAAGCGCGTCAAGGATGTACGAAGACTTGCTGGTTGTGCGGCTGCCCTCAGCAGGTTCATTTCAAAATCTGCAGAACGCGCCCTGCCGTTTTTCAAAATCTTGAAAAAGGCAGGTCCTATGAAATGGACTCCGGAAGCGGAGGCAGCGCTGCAAGACTTGAAAGGATACCTGTCCTCCACTCCAATACTTGTCGCACCTAGGCCACAAGAGAAGTTGTTGCTGTACTTAGCAGCAACCAATCAAGTGGTTAGTGCTGCGTTGGTAGCGGAAAGGGAGGCAGAGGAGGAGCCCAAAGCCCCGGCAAGCACATCCAGCGACAAGCAGGGGGCTTCCCCGACAAGCTCTGGCCCCGACAAGGATGAGTCTGCGCAGATGCAAGGAGAAGTGCGAAAGAAGATGGTGCAGCGCCCAGTCTATTTTGTCAGTTCCCTCTTGCAGGGGGCTAGGTCAAGATACTCTGGGGTGCAGAAGCTGCTTTTCGGCCTCCTTATGGCCTCGAGAAAGCTGCGCCACTACTTCCAAGCACACGAGATAACAGTGGTCACTCGCTTTCCGTTGAAGAGGATATTGCAAAATCCGGAGGCAACAGGCAGGATTGTCGAGTGGGCACTGGAACTGTCAAGCTTCGGTCTTAAGTTTGAGAGTACTTCAACTATCCAGAGCCGAGCATTGGCAGAGTTCATAGCAGAATGGACACCAACGCCAGACGAAGAAGTTCCAGAGACAAGCATCCCCGTCCAAGAAGCAAGCAAAGAATGGATAATGTACTTCGACGGTGCCTTCTCGCTGCAAGGCGCCGGTGCTAGTGTGCTGCTCGTCGCACCCACCGGAGAGCACCTCAAGTACGTTATCCAAATGCACTTTCCCAAGGAGCAAGCGACAAACAATACTGCAGAGTTTGAAGGTTTGCTTGCCGGCCTCAGAATTGCAGCAGAACTTGGGATCAAGAAGCTGATTGTGCGGGGAGATTCACAGTTGGTGGTCCGACAAGTAAACAAGAGCTACCAGAGCCCATTGATGGAAGCTTACATAGATGAAGTGAGAAAGCTTGAAGAACACTTTGAGGGCTTGCAGATGGAGCATGTTCCAAGAGCTCAAAATGATATCACAGATGGCCTCTCGAAGTGTGCTGCAACGAAGTTACCTGTGGAACCAGGGATCTTTGTGCTCAAGCTGACTCAACCATCCGTTACACCATCAGTTGGGCAAAGCAAGAAGAGGAAGTTGGTCTCCGGTGACTACTTGCCGGCGGACCTTCCTGAAGTCGCCGCCAAGGTCCCCAAGATCAACGACAAAGTTGCTGAGGAACAGTCTGCTCCTGCGGACCCTAGGGTTCGTACAGTTGAAGCAGGCGTTCCCGACAAGTCTTGCCCCGGCAGGCTTGCCGGGGGGCGTCCAGCTCCGGCAGAGCCGCAGGTTCTTGCCGTAGAAGCTGATGTTCCCGCAGCAGCACTGATGCCTTTGGTCCTTGTTGTTGAGCCTCAGGCTCCAGCATGGGCACAGCAAATTGTCCGTTTTCTTCAAACTGGAGAACTTCCCAAAGAACCAGAAGAGATACAGAGGATTACCAGGCAGTCAAGTATGTACCAGTTCGTCGGCAATGAACTGTACAGAAGAAGGCTCAATGGTGTCAGATTAAAGTGCATTTCCCGGGAAGATGGACAGAAGCTGTTGGCAGAGATACACGGAGGCATATGTGGTCACCACATTGGCGCAAGAGCACTTGCCGGGAAGGCGTTCCAGCAAGGTTTCTTTTGGCCAGAAGCCCTCCAAGATGCAACTGCACAAGTAACCAAGTGTGAAGCGTGCCAGTTCCATGCCAAGCAAATACACCAGCCAGCTCAAGCTCTCCAGACAATCCCTTTGTCCTGGCCCTTTTCGGTCTGGGGGCTCGACATCCTCGGCCCCTTTCCCCGCGCTGTCGGGGGCTTTGAGTACTTGTACGTTGCTATCGACAAGTTCACAAAGTGGCCGGAAGTGGAACCAGTGAGAAAGGTGACCGCACAGTCAGCAGTCAAGTTCTTCAGATCGATCGTCTGCCGTTTCGGAATCCCTAACAGGATCATCACCGACAACGGCACACAGTTCACAAGTCGCACCTTCATGCAGTACGTCCAAGACCTTGGCGCCAAGGTCTGCTTCGCTTCTGTTGCTCACCCGAGGAGCAACGGTCAAGCGGAGAGGGCCAATGCTGAAGTGCTGCGCGGGCTCAAGACAAGAACTTTCGACAGGCTGCACAAGTGCGGAAGAAACTGGATCGAGGAGTTGCCGGCGGCTCTTCGGTCAATCAGGACGACACCAAATCGAGCCACCGGACAGACACCCTTTGCTCTCGTCTATGGAGCAGAGGCAGTTCTCCCCACGGAACTCGTATACGGGTCTCCTCGAGTGCTCGCTTACGATGAGCTCGAGCAAGAGCAGTTGCGGCAAGATGATGCACTGCTCCTCGAGGAGGACCGTCTCCAGGCTGCTGTACGAGCTGCTCGATACCAGCAAGCTTTGCGCCGCTATCATCGCCGCAAAGTCAAGGCCAGGAGTCTCGAGGAAGGCGACCTTGTTCTTCGGCGTGTTCAGTCCGCCAAGAATTCCAACAAGTTGACGCCGAAGTGGGAAGGCCCTTATCGGGTGAGACAAGTCACAAGGCCCGGCACTGTCCGCCTTGAGACCGAAGAAGGCTTACCGGTGAGCAACTCCTGGAACATTGAGCATCTTCGCAAGTTTCACCCATGAGGCGCGGTTGCCGTGATCCATTCCGGCAACCACCTTTTGTACAAGTCTTGCCGCTGTTGCATGTAAACCTTTGTACAAAGCCGGGCGCAGACCCCGTGCATCAGTAAAGCTTTTGTGCTTTGCACCAATTGTCATTTCATGCCTTCCCATTTTCTTGCATGTGTTATCTGACGCTTTGTGCAGCACGCACCCCCAGTAAGCAATAACAAGCCGTAAGGCTCCATATCTATGTTTCCTCCCCTTTTCCTTTTTACTTCTCAAGCAGAAGAGGTGTTCCTCGCGCACAAGTTTGCCGGGGGGAAGGAGACAGTGGTATGGACCAAGTGCTGTTCAAGAAAGGAAAGCCTTGCCGGGAAGCAAACGGCCCATGAAAGCTAAGTTGCCAAAGTTTGAGCATTCAAATTTGTAAAGAATCTTAGTTGTCTTCCTTGAACGACCACACTTTGTATGGAAAACCTATGCGCGGAGGAACCTACCCGTGGCTAGCCGCGCCCTTACTTTGTTTCGAGCACGCTCAACGGCTTAAGTGATCTGCGACAAGTGTCGCGCCCTTAATTCGTTTTCGAGTTCGCTCAACAATCTAAGTGTGCTGCGACTAGCTGCGGCAAGGTTTCTTACCGGCAAGGGCATTGCCAGGAGGCCGCTGAAGTCCCGCACTCAGCGCTCGCGGCAAGGGTCCCTTTGCCGGCAAGTTCCCTAGAAGCGTAGGGTGAGAAGCATACAAAGTGAAGGAATCGAGCAAGGGAGATAACACTGCATTGACTACCCAAAATAAAGTTATATTACAAGAAGACTTGTCGCTGTTCTAACAAACTACTGTCCATGACTTAATTGGCAGCGACAAGGGAAGCGGAAAGAAAACAACCTAGTCTACACGGTCGCCGCCAACCCTCTTGATCTTCCCCACCTTGGCCACGATGTGGGCGACGCGAGCCTTCAACGCTTCCTGGTCAGCGTCGGGCGGCAGGGTCCGAAGGACGTTGTCAAGGTTGATCCCAGGGTTGCGGTAGACGATCTTCGCCAACACTCGCTCCACAGTACCTGTGCAGAGCCTGCGCGCCTCGTTCGCCAGCTGTGTGGGGAGCCTTTCCCGTAGCTGCGCGAGGGCTGGCGCCACTCCTCTGAAGAACAAGCTCAGCTTGGCGCTGTGGGGGAGGCTCTCGTCGGGGGAGTACACGAGGTGCTCCGTCCCCAGCGCCACCATCTCCTTGTCGATGTTGGCGGCGGAGGCGACGAGCTCCTCGGTCCACTGCTCCACCGTCCGCTGGAAGTTGTTCTGCGTAAGAGCGGCACTGTCCAGCAGTGCCCTTTCAGCCCGGAGATCCTCCTTCAGCTTTGTCTCCCTGTTCCGGGCCCCTTCAAGCGACTCAGTGAGGGTGGCAACCTTCATCTCCAAGTCTGCAATGGAATCATTGGCGGCGGTGAGTTTCTGGCCCTTGTCGGAGAGGCGGACTTGCAGCTCCGAGTGGGTGTGTGCGTCTTTCTCTCGCGCCAAATTGAGCGCGGCAACCCTCTCCTCGCTCGTCTTCAAGCTCGTCTCCAACTGCGCCACCCTCGCCTCCAAGTCCCTTTTAGCGGTCTCTGCGGCGGCAGTGGCGTCCCTCGCCTCCTGCAGAGCCCTGCCAATGGACTGCTCGCGCGCGGTGAGGTTGTCCTCGTGGCTATCGAGGTCGACCTTCCGCTGCCTGAGCTCTCCCTCCCGGCGAGATAGATCCTCGGCGGCTAGTCGTTGCTGCTCCTCAACCTCGGCCTTCTCGAGGATGAACGCCTGGTGCGCCTCGGCGAGCTCCTCCCGCTCCTCCGCCAAGTTCCAGAGGGCCGCTTGGTTGGCGGTGCGAAGCTCCGCGGCGCGTTTCTCTAGATCGGTGCCTGCCTTGGCAGCCAGAGCCTCTCGGGACTCCAGCTTGGCCTGCCTGGCCCAGTACAAGGCCAGAAGCCGGCGTAGGAGCTGCTCCTCTTCGGGCTCGTTGCTGCTGCCGGGTGCGTCGACAAGCCTCAGCCCGGCGGAGGCGAGGACTTCTCCATCGAAGCTCTCCCCCTCCGCGGGCGCCCTTGATGAGGACGCCCACGGGACTTGGATGAAGACCCCGTTGGTGGCCTCCAGATAAATACCCGGCCCGGTCGCGGCGGCGGAGGGGTCGGCGACCGGTGTAGCGTCCGGCGCTCCTGCGGCCTCAGGGCCGTCAGTGCGGTCGCCGGTCCCCTCCCCAGCTGCCGCGTCAGTGGCCGCGGTGGTCTCGTCGGCAGCTGGCTCGTCAGCAGTGGCGGCGTCGGCAGCATTGCCGCGCGCGTCCTCCTTGGCGATGGCCTCCATCTCCATCGGCTCCGGGGCGGGCGGATCTGACAACAGAAAAAGAAAGGAAGAATCGTCAAGCAAATATCCAAAAAGAAGAATTCAAGAGAAGGAAAGTACAAGGGTTACCTGCGCGGGCCTCTTCAGTAACGGGGTCCCTCGCCGGGGAGTTCTCCCTTGGTGGCGTGGTAGTGGCCCCCGTCGGCGGAGGGCCGCTGGCGCCTTCCCTTGGCGGGGTGCCCACCCTTGTCGGAGTGCTCGCCCTTGGCGGGGTACTCGCCCTTGCTGGAGTACCCGGCCTTGGCAGAGCGCTCTCCCTCGCCGGGGAGCTCCTCCTTGGCGGGAAGGGTGGGATGAGCGGCTCGTCGGGAGCAGTCTCTTGACGCTCCTGAGGCTGCGGCTCCACTTCTGCACAAGACAACAAGCAAGCAAGGCATTAGCCAGGATAAGAAACTCAAGCGCGCCCGATAAGCGAAGAAGTGAACAAAAGACTTACGCTGGGGGTTGCTCTGCGGAGCAGCAGGCTGGTCTGGCAAGCTTGTCGCTGGCGCATCCCCCGCCGCTGCGACAGGCTCGTCCCCCTCGAGATCAACCACCGGGATCTTGGCCCTCTTCGCCATCCTCTGGGTCAGGGTCCTGTAAGCCAAACAAGATCAAAGTCAGGCAAAGGGAAATCAAGACAAGAGCAACAAGAATCAATAGAAATAAAAGTTGCAGATGCTTACTCTTCCCCCTCCTTGTCGGAACTAAGGGCGGAGAAGTCGAAGTCCGCCTCGCGCGTCCCGGCGTGAGGAGCTGGAGGGGTGGGCTCCCTCGGGCGCTTGGCGGGCTCCGGAGCCGTGGGCTGAGAAGACCCCGCTCCGTTCATCGCCGAAGACCGGGGAGCGGAAGGAGCGCCACAGCCAGTTCGGGAAGATCCCCCTCCGCTTGTCGCTGAGGCGCGGGGCGCCTCCTTCACGGCCTTGCTCGTCGTGGTGGCGCGCGTCGAGCGACGCTGCGGCTGCTGTCGGGGCGCCGACTACCTCGCCGTGTCAGCGGTCTTGCGGAGGCGCTTCTTTGGCTGTGGCGGAGGACTCGGTGGTGGCGGAGAATTTTCCGAGGATGAGGAGGCGTCGTCGAGGTTCAGTGACCCGCCCGAGTCTTCGTCGGAATCGCCCGATTCGGCGTCATCCTCGGCGGGCTCACTGGACTCAGTGTCCTGCCCTGCAGCCTCGCTCGTCCCGGCAGGCTCCCCGGCAGGCTGCCCGGCAGGCCTCAGCAGTTTGAGGATTTCTTCCTCCTCGGCCCGGCTCACTGCATCCGCTGCTTCTGCTTCCTCCACGGTGTACCCAAACTCACCCGCGGCCTCAGCTGCGGCGGCCTCCTCCATCCTGTTAGTGATATACGCCACGTCTCGATCGGTGGTCTCGCGGGTGAGACCCTTCTTCTCTTCGGGATTGACCGGCCGCTCAACCAAGTTGTCGAAGAAAGTTTGTGCGATCTCTTCTGAAGGCGGCAGCCAAGTGCGATCCACCCCGTGGGAATCGCACAGAGGCATTGCCGCGCGGATGGCACTAAGGGAAGAGTTGTTGCATAATGGAACTACTCCCTTCGACGGGGTAAACCACTCCGGGTGCTTGGGGTCGTGCTTGAACAGCGAACGGATCATCCCCTTGAGTTCCAAGACGGTGAAGTTGTAGTTCAGGCCGGGGCGCAGCCTCATACGGTCTGCCGCGTTGCCGAACTCCCAAGCATGCCTCTTCCTCTCCTGCAGGGGAGCAATGCAGCGGCGAAGGAAATCAGCCCCGACCTCACCTACAGTAAGGTTGGCGGCCCGGAGGCGAAGGATCCTAGTGAGGGCTATCTTCAGCTTCTCGTCCTCCGGGGCCAAGTCACTCCAATCCTTGCTGCGCACTATTGCAGCTCCGCGCGGCGAGGTAAATTGTTGAGGTTCCTCTTCCATGACCCAGCACCAATCGGCCCTCCACTCCTCCCACTTGCCGCGGAGCTCTCCAATCAAGTACGCCTTTTCTTGTTGAGCCTAAAGATCCAAGAGATGCCACCAGACAGAGGGGATCCAGACTCTACTCGAGGTGTGAAGAAGTGGCGGAAGAGAGCTACGTTGGGGTGGACCCCGACAAAGTTTTCGCACAGATGTGCAAAAACGGCCAAGGTTAAGACTGCGTTCGGGGTGAAATCGAGGAGGTGGAGTCCATACGTGTTCATAACATCGCAGAAGAACTCCGAGTACGGAGGGCAGAGACCGCAATGGAAGAACAGAGCGAAGTAATAGTAACCTCCCGGATACATGTCGCAGGCTTCGGCGGGGAGGACCCTGGTGCGCGGGTGAGCCTTCGTCTCCCTCGCCCAGAACAAGTAATACTTGTCCCTCAGCTCCCTCGCGCCGAGCCTCGGCGGGAAGACCACCATCTTCTTCCGCATCGCTGCTAGCTTCGCCGCCTTGTCGGACTTCGCGTTCTTCGCCTTGTCGCTCTTCGGGGCCATGGCGGAGACGGCGAGTGGAGTCGGCGGCGCTGAGGAGGCCGGCGGCAGCGGAAGAAGGGTGGAGCTCGGCTCTCTTTCGACCTTTGGGGAGGAGGAGAGCGGCGGGGGTTTCTGGAGATTGAAGACGCAATGAAGCAATGGGGGGAAACTGCCCCTGTTTCCTCTGCTTTTAAGGGGGGGTGGGGGATGTTCCGCATTTTCCCATTAAAGAAACAGGCCACGATCTCTCCCACGACGCCGCAATCGACGCGTGCCGTTAGGGAGGGATGCGGCGGATGCGGAGTGGGAAACGGCGCGCCGTGGGCCGCGTGTGCCCGTGCACTGTTTTGGGCCTGGCCCAACAGCGCTCGGCACCGTGTGTGGCCTAGGCCCGGGGGCTCCTGTCGGTGTACTAAAGTAGGGGTACCTTAGTATCCCGACTTGCGCACGGACAGTAGCAGCGCCCCGTGGTCGGGCTCGCCATGCGCCCGCCAAGGCCCACTCTAGTCCCTTGGAAGCCATTCAAGAACAAAGTATTCAAGTTAAGAAACAAGACCCCGGCAAGAGGAGCTTGTCGGGAAGGCCGCTCCAGGCTCAAGATCATCCCTTCAGCGCAAGACCCTGGCAAGAGGAGCTTGCCAGGAAGGCCAAAGAACAGCATTTTAGAAGACATGCCGTGGCGCATCGCGCGCCCCGGCAAGACCCGGAGAGAGACAAGCTTCCGGGCCCGGCAAGGTAGCGACGTCGGCAAGATGCTTGCCACGGCAAGCTTTCACTGTGTGCCAGCGCTCCAGCTCATCTGGCCACGCGTCGCCCTGGGGCCCTTCCTGGGGCACGTGGCGGATGGTTGTGCAGCCTGGGGTACACGGTGGCTAGCCACGATGACGAGGCTATCGTCGTGGCGAACGGAGACGCCCGGACGGACGCTTTTTACACTGTTTTGGGGCGACGGCGACGGGCATTCAATGCCCTTGTCCCCCACCGTCTAGGTTAGGTATAGACCACTGTGCATACACTGTACATGCACTGTTACAACTACCACCAATTTTACGCTTTTACCCTCATCTACGTTGACACCTGTCGGTGACCCCTTTGACCTATAAAAGGAGGCCCATGCACAACGTAGATGGGGGTTCCGAAACTCGATCACTCCCACGCTCGGTGTAGCCAGTACTGTAGATCTTCTTGCTCCCGAGCCAAGAACTCAATACAACCAAGGCAGGAGTAGGGTTTTACGCATCCGTGCGGCCCGAACCTGGGTAAACTGCTCGCGTGTGCGCCTCGATCCGCTCTTCGTGCTCCCTCCGCTCCCTTGCCGTACCGAAAAGGGGCTCCGGTCCCATAGGAGTTCGTGGGCGATCAGTTTCCCCGACAGCGACCAACTAAGAGAGCAATGACGGTCATAATCATGCAGAGCGACAAAGCAACATTGAATCGGGCATGGAAGTTATATCGCTACTCAGAAATAAAAGATCATCAAGGCTTTGACGGACTTTCTTTACAGTCTTAAATATGCGTGAGCATACGCCAAGTCAATCAAAATAAATTCTTGAGGGAAGATATTACTAAACCATACCACATCATTGGCAAACAAATCATGTTGGTACTCCAATAACACATTGGGAATCCCCCAGCTATTTGAGACTAACCATAAGAAAACCTGAACTACCAAGCGCCATTATGCACGTAGCATCTTTATCATAGACATATTAACCAATGCAACGGAAGAAAACTCTCTTAATAAGGTAAGCATGATAATCAAAGAGAGTTCAAGCAACCAACTAAACAAAAGCTCCTTAAAAAGATAAGCATGAATACTAAGAGCAGAGCATGATAGTAGCTATTAAAAGACAAAGAACACACACAGCAAAGATAGGCATGAAAATTCTATGTTATGTTCTAGGTAGAAGTGGAGTGTGTTTCTCTCCCACATAAAGAACGCTGAGTTCTGACTCGTTATGAAAAACTAAAAAGGAAACTAAAAGCAAGACGCTCCAAGCATAGCACATAACACATGAAGTGATTAAAATATAGTGGAACGAAAGACGAACTGATAATGTTGATGGAGAAGGGGATGCACGGGGGCATCTCCAAGCTTAGACGCTTGAGTCTCCTTGAATATTTCTTGGGGGTGCATGGGGGCATCCCCAAGCTTGAGCGCTTGACACTCCTGAATCTTTTTATCATCTTCCCTCGCACACTTGAAAACTCCCTTCATACATAACTCATCATAATCTGATTAGCGAGGTTAGTACCCATAATAAAATAATTATACCTTGCTGGAAATAAAGATATTCTTGAAGGTCTACTGTTTCTCAAGATTGCCAAAAGGTTTTTGCAAAGAAAAAGCAAGCTCTTGGTTTGCAAAATGAAGGAAAGGCAAAACAGGACAGAATCTGTGAAAAACAGAACAGCAGGTAGTAAATGATTTGTTCGGGGTACTTCTGCAAATCAAATCAAAAAACTCAGAACAGATGCACGAAATACAATTATATAGAGAACGCTGTCGAAAAAATTCATACCAAAAAGATGATCTGGTGATTTTATATGAATTTTTCTATCCAAGAACAGAATCTGTTTCCTGGACAGCACCTCACAACTTTTGATCTTTCTAGCAATCAGAGGCTATACTTGGCACAAAATTGAAAAGCAAAGATACAATGATGATGCTACAGTAGTAAACAACATCAAGACACAACAAAAGCAAAATAAATTTATTCATTGGGCTGCCTCCCAAAAGCGCTTTCTTTTATGCCTTTAAGCTAGGCATAATGCATATAGATCAAGTTTTATCAAGAGTAAAAGAATAGCTAGCCCGTACAACGGACTCGAAAGGTAACTTGATCTTCTTTCGAGGGAAGTGTTCCATCCCTTTCTTGAGAGGAAACTGAAATTTTATATTACCCTCTTTCATGTCAAGATAGCACCAACGGTGCGTAAAAAGGGACGTCCCAAAATAATTGGACACGAAGGATCACATTCAATATCCATAATAGTAAAATCAACGGGAACATAATTATCATTGACAACGATAAGAACATCGTCGATCCTCCCCAAAGGTTTCTTTATGGAAGAATCAACGAGACGAACACCAAAAGAACAAGAATCATAAGGTTCCAATTTAAGCATATCATATATTCTTTTGGGCATAACAGAGGTACTAGCTCCAACATCACATAATGCATAGCAAGAGAAGTCATTCAATTTAATTTTTATCATAGGATCCCAACCATCTTCTAGCTTTCTAGGTATGGAGGCTTCTACTCTAAGTTTCTCCTCCCTAGCTTTGATAAGAGCATTAGTGATATGCTCTGTGAAGGCAAGGTTAAGTGTGCTAGTGCGGGGATCTCTAGACATCTTGTGAAGGAAATCAATAACTTCGGTAAGAGTGCAATTATCAAAATCAAGGTCACTAGCATTAAGTAAAGTGGTAGTGGTGTCTTTTAGGTTCACTTGTTTGGTAGTTTCTATAGTCATAGCATCACCATTAATAGGTCCATCGGGACCAGGAGTACATTGGGTGCTAAGAGTTTGGATATCATCAACAACTTGGATAGTAGCAACAGCGTGGTGGGTAGGAAGGCTCTTAATTCTATCCTCTTCCTCCCTTTCTCTAGCCCATCTCTCTTTAAGTTTAGCCATCATCCTAATGTTTTCATTAATTTGCACTTGAATAGCATTCATAGGAGTGACCTTCCTCTCCTCAAGAGGAGAAGTTCTAACTTTAAGCAATTCAACCTCATTGGCTAAATTGTCTACCTTTGAAGAGAGATCACCTAGTTTGTTTAGTTTTTCTTCTACACTATTATTAAAAGCTTTTTGGGTAGTGATGAAATCTTTAAGCATAATCTCTAGTTCAGTAGTGGAGTTCCTGGTGCTAGGATAAGCATTTGTTGTTCCCATAAGAATTAGAGGGGAATGGTCTAGGATTGCTACCAAAATTACTCCTATAAGCATTGTTATTAAAATTGTTTCTAGAGATAAAGTTCACATCTACTTGTTCTTGAGCAATCAAAGAATTTAAAGGAACATCACGAGGATCAACAGAAGATTGCTTCGAAAGTAGAGACATGATCAAGTCAACTTTTTCATTAAGGGAGGAAATCTCCTCGACAGAGTTTACCTTCCTACCTGTTGGAGCGCGTTCGGTGTGCCATTGGGAATAGTTGGTCATCATCTCATCGAGAAGCTTTGTGGCAGCACCAAGTGTAGTTGACATAAAGGTTCCTCCCGCGGCCGAATCTAATAAGTTCCGCGAGGTAAAGTTCAAGCCTGCATAAAAAGTTTGGATAACCATCCAAGTAGTCAAACCATGAGTAGGGCAGTTCTTGATAAGAGATTTCATACGTTCCCAAGCTTGGGCAACGTGTTCATTATCCAATTGTTTAAAATTCATTATGTTACTTCTCAGTTGGATGATTTTAGCAGGTGGATAGTATTTTTCCAATAAAAGCATCTTTGCACTTGTCCCATGAATCTATGCTATTTCTAGGCAAAGACTGAAACCAAATTTTAGCTCCTCCTCTCAAGGAGAAAGGAAAAAAGCTTAAGCTTAACAATATTACCATCTATTTCTTGGTACTTTTGCATATCACAAAGTTCAACAAAGTTGTCTAAGTGTAAAGCAGCATCATCTCCAGCACTGGAGAATTGATCTCTCATGACTAGGTTCAATAAAGCAGGTTTAATTTCATATGAAGGTGCTGAAGTGGCAGGTGTAGTGATAGGTGTGCTGATAAAGTCATCGTTGTTGTGACTAGTGAAGTCACACAACTTGGTGTTCTCGGTGGAACCCATAGTAGCAAGCAAGCAAGATAACTATTTTTGTGATTTTCGATAAAAAGGTACTAAAGCAAAAACTGAAAGGTAAACTAACAAGACTAAAAGCAAAGGTAAAAGATAGCGTGCAACTCCCCTATCCTGAAGAGTGGAGTCCCCGGCAACGGCGCCAGAAATTGCTTTGCTAGGTGGCTTCTCACCCCTCGTTGGTTACCCCAAGTGGAAGGTTTGAGATGTAGTGTAGCAGAAGTTTTCCCTTGGTAATACCAAGGATCGATTTCCCAGAGACTCCCAGTTTCAACAAGAAGGTGTCAACTGCTAACGGTGCCAGATATTAGCAATCAACGTGGACCTGCACACAGATACAAATAACTTTGCTCCCAACGAGTACAGAGAGGTTGTCAATCCCTCCGGCCTTGTAGTTTACAAAGGATCAAACGCAAGTGATAATAGTGATAGGTATAATTGCAGTAGTAAGTAAATAGCGGAAAAGTAAATAGCGAATGTGATCAATGATGGTAATATGGACCGGAGTCTCATGATGTTCACTAGTGATGTCTCTCTCCCAAAAGACGATAAAACAGCTATGTGAGGTAAACGAATTACAGCTGGGCAATTGACAGGACCATGTGCGCAAACCAATGCTGACTACATTGCAAGAAAGGTTGAGGTTCAAAGCATGGGTGGTACGCCCAAGTAAGTAGACCGAAATCCATCAATATCTACTACTAATCATCCACCTTGAGATATCTATCCAGAACATCTCGCTGGTATTAAGTTGCGAGCCCCACCCATAGTGTAAACTCAAAGCAACAGACAACTGCATTAAAAGAACTTTGTGTAAAGTAAACAATCCTTTATATGATCAAAAGTGTATGGAAGTGTACAAATATCATAGCAATATCACCCAAAAGAGGCATGGAGCAAGCAGAAATTATAGATACGTTTTGGACGTATCACCTTGCTGCCCCTACTGTCACTGGGAAAGGACACCGCAAGATTGAACCCAAAGCCAAGCACTTCTCCCATTGCAAGAACTATAGATCTAGTAGGCCAAACCAAACCAATAATTCGAAGAGACTTGCAAGGATATTATGAGCACACATAAAAAGTTCAGAGAAGAACCAAAAATCTTTCATAGATAACCTTGATCATAAACTCAGAATTCATCGGATCTCGACAAACACATCGCAAAAAGAGATTACAACGAATAGATCTCCTCGAAGACCGAGGAGAACTTTGTATTGAGATCCAGAGAGAGAGAGAAGAAGCCATCTAGATACTAGCTATGGACCCGAAGGTCTGTGGTAAACTACTCACAACTCATAGTGAGAGCGATGATGATGATGATGATGATGATGAAGGCCTCCGTGCTGGATCCCCCTCCCGGAACAGGCTCCAAGATGGGATCTCCACGGGAACAGAAGCTACGGCGATGGAATTAGGGTTTTCTCTCTGCGTATGGAGTTTCTGGGGTACGTAGGTATATATAGGAAGAGGGAGGGCACCGGGGGCCGTGTGGGCCAGCCTTGAGGCTGGGGGCGCGCCCTCCACCCTCGAGGGCTGGCCCTATGTCTCCTGACTTGGCCCCGAAGACTCCCGAGCGTGATTTCCTCCAAAAATATCTGTCGCAAAGGTTTCATTCCGTTTGGACTCCGTTTGATATTCCTTTTCTGCAAAACCCTGAAATAGGCAAAAAAACAGCAATCTGGACTGGGCCTTTGCGTTAGTAGGTTAGTCCCAAAAATGATATAAAAGTGAATGATAAAGCCCATTAAACATCCAAGACTTCATAAATAATAGCATGGAACAATCAAAAATTATAGATACGTTGGAGACGTATCAGGCGCCGGACTAGGGAAGGGGAATGGGACGGCGGGCGGGGTGGCGCGCGCGAGGCTCGGGAGGGGTGACGGCGGCGTGGGATGCGAGGTAGGGGAGGCGGCAAGCGCGGCGACATGCGGTAGCATGGGGTGAGCTGGGGGCAGCTGCAGCTGCGGCGGACGGACGGAAGCAGCGAGGAGCGGGGCGAGCGGCGCGAGCGGCGGGCGGCGGTCGACGGTGCAGCGAGTAGCAGCAACGCGGAGGGAGAGCAGCCCGAGGAGCAGCAGCAGCGCAGCACGACGGAAGCGGGGCTGCGGCGGCAGCGCGGGCAACGGAGGCGTCGGGCGCGGGCGAGATGGGTGGCCACGGCGTGCACGGGGTGCGGCCAGGTCGTGTGTCTTGGGCGCGGCAGGGAGCACGGCGAGCGGTTCAGGTGCGGGTAGAGGGGAGCCGGGCGGGCGGGCGGGTGGGAGTGGCGAGGCGTGGCGGTGCGGTGCAGACGAGCAAGGCGCAGGCGTGCGTGGGACGAGCGGCGAGAGCGGGAAGGCACGTCATCGGGCGAGCGGCTACGGGGTCGCGCACGGACGGGGAAAGGAGGAGAAGCCGGGGCCGTGGCCTCATCGAGGGATGCATGGCACAGGGCAATGGGGGTCGAGTAGGAGACGAGGACGAGGGGGCGGTGGCGACGGCGGAGCGGTCCGACGAGGGGCGTCTCCAGCGTCGGCGTCAAGCGGCGGCGACGTTGGGGGCGATGGCGGCGAGCCCCGGTCCAGATTGGATCGGGAGGGGAAGAGGGAGTGGGGGAGAAGTGTGGACGGGGTGGGCTAGGGTTTGGGTGCCCGGGGGGTTATTGGGGGTGAGTGGGCCGGCTGGGCCTTTGGTCCAGCGGGGCCGTATGGCCCAGTGGGGGGCTTTTCCTTTTCCTTTTTATTTTCTGTTTTGTAACTTTCTTTTTCTTTTACTTATTTCCTTTTTTTGTTTTATTTATTTTAGATCATTTAAGCATTTTCTAAAAATATGTATTCTCCACCATAATTACTAATGCAATATTTGTCACATCCCAAACTTCTTAGTTTTAAAGTTTGAGAATGCTAGATGTTTGTCATTAATTCAAATTTGAATTTGAATCGATTTGAACTACGCGAGATTTAAACAACAGTAATTGTGGTGATGTGGCATCGTTAGCAGAGTTCTACTGTAGCTTAATTACCTGGGTGTCACAAGTTTCTACCTGAAAGTCAAAACGAAAACGTGTGCTAACCCCTATGCATAGATTCCCAAGGTCACGGAACCCGCGAGTTGATCACCAAAACATACATCAAGTGAATCAATAGAATACCCCATTGTCACCACGGGTATCCCACGCAAGACATACATCAAGTGTTCTCAAATCCTTAAAGACTCAATCCGATAAGATAACTTCAAAGGGAAAACTCAATCCATTACAATAAGATAGAGGGGAAGAAGCATCATAAGATCCAACTATAATAGCAAAGCTCGCGATACATCAAGATCGTGCCATATTAAGAACACGAGAGAGAGATAGAGAGGTCAAACACATAGCTACTGGTACATACCCTCAGCCCCGAGGGTGAACTGCTCCCTCCTCTTCATGGAGAGCGTCGGGATGATGAAGATGGCCATCGGTGAGGGATCCCCCCTCCGGCAGGGTGCCGGAACAGGGTCCCGGTTGGTTTTTGGTGGCTACAGAGGCTTGCGGCGGCGGAACTCTCGGTCTAGGTCTCTTTTGGGGGGTTTCTGTATTTATAGGAATTTTTGGCGTCGGTCTCACATCAGAGGGGTCTCCGAGTCATCCACGAGGCAGGGGGCGCGCCTAGGGGTAGGGCTCGCCCTCCACCCTCGTGAACGGCTCGGGACTCTTTTGGCCCAACTCTTTTACTCCGGGGGCTTCTTTTGGTGCATAAAAAATCATCAAAAAATGGCACGTCAATTGGACTCTGTTTGGTATTCCTTTTCTGTAAAACTATAAAACAAGGAAAAAAACAAAAACTGGCACTGGGCTTTAGGTTAATAGGTTAGTCCCAAAATCATATAAAATAGCATATAAATGCATATAAGACATCCAAGATGGATAATATAATAGCATGGAACAATAAAACAATTATAGATACGTTGGAGACGTATCAAAGCGGCGCAGATTATCAAAAGTTGCCTTGAGATCATCCAAGAGGGTGCCGCGCTTCTCCGTCTTCACCATAATATCATCCACATAGACGTGAGCGTTCCTGCCGAGTTGCTTGAGGAGGCACTTCGGCATGCAACGCTGAAACGTGACACCAACATTTCTCAAGCCGGATGTCATGGTTAGGTAGCAGAAGGCTCCGAACGGTGTGATGAAGGCGGTCTTCAGGTGGTTAGCTGGGTTCAGCTTGATCTGGTGGTATCCAGAATAGGCATCCAAAAAACTCAGCAGCTCGAATCCGGCTGTTGAGTCTATTACTTGGTCAATCCGTGGCAAGGCAAATGGATCCTTGGGGCAGGCTTGGTTGAGGCTGGTATAATCGATACACATTCACCACTTGTTGTTTTCCTTCAGTACAAGTACTGGATTGGCAAGCCACTCTAGAAAGAATACTTGCATAATGAAGCCGGCTACTAGGAGCCGGGCTATTTCTTCACCAACAATCCTTCTCTTCTCTTTTGACAGGCGACACAGAGGCTGCTTAACTAGTTTGGCGTCTGCTCTGACATGTAGCTTGTGCTCGGCGAAATCCGTCGGAACACCCGGCATGTCCTTGGGAGAGCATGCAAAGATGTCCCGATTCTCACGGAGGAAATTGACGAGCTCGCTTTCCTATTTGTTGTCGAGGTTTGACCCTATGACAGCAAATCTCTCTGGATGGTTTGGGTCCAAGGGTATCTTTTTGGTTTCTTTAGCCAGCTGGAAGGAGCCCTGGGTTTCTGACTCTTTGGGATCTAGTGACAGGTCCGGCTGCTTGCCAGCCATGGCCACTACCCTGTCTAGGAACTTCTTCTCAGCAGCGCCCACCAGGGACTCGCCCAGCCAGCTGCTGGCCGTAGCGCAAGCGACCGACTTCTTGTAGTCCCCAGTTATGGTGATAATGCCCTTGGTTCCTGGCATCATCATCTTGAGGTAAGTATAGTGCCGAACTGCCATGAACTTGGCTAGAGCAGGTCGGCCAAGCAGTTCGTGATAAGGGCTTTCTAGATCAACCACCTCAAACCAGATTGCTTCACGGCAGAAATGATCTTTGTCTCCGAAGAGGACATCCATTTTTATCTTGCCGATTGGTGTGCAGGAGAGGCCGGGCACAATGCCGTGGAAGACAGTCCAACTGGGCTGGAGCTGCCTTTCTTTGATGTTCAACTTCTCCATGGTATCGCGGTAAAGGATATTGATGCTGCTACCGCCATCTATCAGGACTCGGGAGAAATGAGCAGCTCACCTGTCTGTTGCAAAGGTGGTATCCAACACCAAGGCATAAGAGCCTAGGTAAGGCATCACCTCCGGGTGGCCGGCTCGGCTCCACTGGATCGGCTTCTCTAACCATTGCATGAACTCTGGGGCATCAGATGCGACGGCATTGACTTCCTGGTGCTGTTGTCGCCGGCTGCACTTATCATCAGCCATACTCGTGAAGACAACATAGGCGCCGAGCTCTTCTGGGAACTCATCTTGGACAGCGCCGACTGCTGGACGAGCCGCTGGCTGTTGGGGAGGCGGATCCGGCTGACCAGCAGGCGGCGGTGGTAGCAGTCCTTCGCCCTTGGAGATTCGGGTGAGCTAGTGCAACTTCTTGGTGGTGTGATTGGACGGCTTCGCACCGCTATGGAATTTGGAGGGAGCATCGAGGGTCTGTTCATAGGAGAAGGTCGGCTGCCAAGTTGGCTTGCCGCCTTTCGGACGCTTGGGTAAAGGTTGCCCTTCGGACTGCTGGTCCTCAACTGTCACCACCTGCCGGCTGGTGGAAGCCGGCATCGGGGCCTTGTGCTTGTGGTCGCTCTACTGCTGGCGTCGACTGGAATCGCCAGTCGGTGTCCTGGGAGCCGGCGGGAGCACTTTCCCGGAGGCGTCCACTTGGAGTTCCGACTTCATGGAAGAATCGGCCGTGGTGTACTTGTCTACGGTGATCAGCAGCTCATCGAGCATAGCCGGCTCATCGCAGAGGAGTCGGTGCTTGAGCAGAGTGCCTTCTCTGCACCCGGCCGTGAAATACTCTATGGCCTGCGCCTTGTGCACCCCTTCGCGGGAGTTGCGCAGCTCGGCCCACCGTGTCAGGTAGTCGCGGGTGGACTCGGTCAGACCTTGGATGCACAGAGAGAGCTGGCGAGGCTTGGGCAGCCGCTTGTAGGTGCTGGTGAAGTTGCGGATGAAGACTTCGGTGAAATCTACCCGGCTATTGACGTTGTAAGGCTTCAGGTTGTTGGACCAAGTCCGCGCCGTGCCTTGGAGCATGAGCGGGACGTACTTCACGGCAACACGCTTGTTGTCATTCGCTATGCTGATGGCGGTGGAGTAGTCAATAAGCCAATCTTCCGGCTTCATGGAGCCGTTGTATTTGGGTGTATCTCGTGGGAGCGAGAACCCTTTGTGGAAGGGCTCGTCGCGAATGCGAGGACCAAAACAAGGCGGGTCGATCGCTTCTTCTTCTTCCAGTGCCAGGGATCGCGCCAGGCGGTCGATCCGATGGCGAGCATCATTTTCTCCAATTCCTTCTCAGCAACCCAGCCGGCCGCTGAGCGTCGGGTGCTCAACAGGCAGCGGGGAGACGTGCCTCTCCCTGCGCGGGGGAGGTTGATAATCATCCCGTCGTTCCACCGCTCGCGCGTGGCCGTCTTGGTCACGCTTGATGGTGATGCGCGTCCAGCTGCGGCTCGCAACCGGCTCTGGATCTCTTGAACCACGGGCGCCGCCAGTCGACGTCCGGGAGGTCGCGCCACGCTCTTGGCAGGGAGGGAGATTCTCAGCCTGCTGGCCAAGCTCCGCCAAGCAGCGGCCGGCTTCTTGCTACGCGGCAGCCGTATCAATGAGCTGTTGAACGTGCTTCGTCATGTAGCGGTGCTCGTCACCTTCCAGGTGGTCTAGCTCGTCTGTTGATGCCTGGTCAGCTTGTAGGTTTTCCGCAGGCATGGCATAGACAGGGCGGTCCGCCCCAAACATGCTGGCGAGGGCGGCCCCGCGTCGTTGAACCACGCCCAAGCAACTGGGCTCTCCAGCAGCCGGAGTGCCGCCGATGGCGCGGTCGATCTCGCGTAATGCCCCAGATGTAACAATTCCCAATATGGCAATATATTTATCATTGACTTAATCAATTCCTTTCTGGGCTCCTCCTTCATTTCGGGTTTTTGTGTTTTGATTTGAGCATGTGTTGCATATCACCATGTCATTTCCATTGTGTGCATTGCATTGGCATAGTATCACTTGCATCCGTGTGTAGTTGCATCATCTCCGTCCTCTCCGTTGTCCATTTCGGATTCCGACTCTCTCACACGGCACCTGTCGCACTTCTCAAGCCGTGTTTCGTGAGCGGGATAAAAACATCCTTGGAATGGGCTGAGAGATTGTCGAGTGGTCTTGGTATATCACCGGTAGACCGCGTGTCAAATTTCGTTCCATTTGGAGGTCGTTTGATGCCCCAACGGTTAACCGCGTTAACCGCCTGATGCCCTTTCTCTTTTAGCCCAGCACCCCTTCACAACAGCCCACTAGCCCATCTAAACCCCCTGCATGCTATTCGTCGTTCCATCACGATCGTGTGGGTGAAAACCGCACCGCATTTGGACTCTCCTAGCTCCCTCTACCTATAAATATGTCCCTCTCCCCGAAATCCCGGATGAACCCTAGCTCTCTTCCACCTCACGCAGCCGCACGTGTCCACACCGCGCCGGACATGTCCGACCGCCGCCCCTCGGCCAATCACGGGCCGCCACGTCAGCGTGCCACCGGCCACTCCCACCTCCACCGCACCGGGCCCGAGGCGCCCACGGCCGGCCCGCCCCGGGCCGCATCCGGGCCAGTCACGCCGCGCGCCTCGCCTCCTCGTGCCGCGCGCCATCGCCATCGGTCTCCTCCTACGCCACCTTTCACCGCCACCACTCCGACCAGGCCGCCGCCGCCACCACACGACCCTGTCGCGCGCCGCCTCGGCCATCACCGCCGTCGGCCGCCCCCATGTCCGCCGCTGGTCCCGCTCCACCTCGACTGCCTCGCCCCGCCGCCACAAGCTCGTCGCCCCGGCGCCCTCCGCCGCCTCGCCGCCGGAGCCTGCCGTCACCCTCGTCCCGTCCGGATCCGGTGGATCGGGACCAGATCCACCAGGTCATCCAACCAAACGGCCTCGTCTCCCCCGGATCCCTCCGTCCCGGGATATCCCCGTCCCGTTGACTTTCGCGAGGTGAAATTCCACTAAGTCCCGAAATCCTCACATTATGATGCCCTCTTTGCCATGTCATATCTCCGTGCTCGTAGCTCCGATTTGCGTGTATGATATATGGGTTTGTTCGTCTCAGAGTGCTCTACATGTTGGTATCATTTGCATGCATGTTAGGGTTCATCTTCATGTCTCAATATTCGTTGCCAAACTACTATGTGATGTTACTGGTCAGCTCTAGTTGTCTGCCAACAATATGTTAGCATGTTTGTGAGGTCGTCTTTGTGCATGTTGGTCCAATTGGAGTGTATGATATGTCAAAATGTTCGTCTTGTGATGATCTTAATGATGGATGCATTTGCATACATGTTAGGTTGCATTATGCCATGATTATCCATGTTACAAAAGTGCTTGTTGCTGTTAAGTTGCTGAAATTGTTATAACTTGATGATTTGTCTTTTTCGTAGCATTTTGTGTGATTTTCTTTTGATCCACATGTCAACATGTTTTAGGAGCATAATCATGTTATCTTTGAAGTGGTGTAATTGGTTTTTCTTGATGTGTCCTGTGGTGACTTGAACAAGCTTGTAAACATGCCATGTCATTGTTGCTATTTTTACACTTAGTGAAAAATTGCAAAGTCTGGAATCTGTTATAACATGTTGCCATGTAAACTTGATGCCACAATCTTTTCCATGCATGTTCTGGAATAACCAGTGAGCATGTCTTGATGTCCATGTATTTGTCTATTAATCCATGTCTTTGTTTGCATATATGCCCTGTTGTAGCTTGTTGTTATCTTGCTCTCAAAATGCTTGAAATCTAAACTGTCAGTCTGTTAACAGAACATTCATTTTGGAAAAGCTCATGTTAATCAACCCTTGCATGGAATGAATTGTTTCTTTGGATGAACTGGAAGT
This sequence comes from Secale cereale, assembly GCA_902687465.1. Lineage (NCBI taxonomy): Eukaryota > Viridiplantae > Streptophyta > Magnoliopsida > Poales > Poaceae > Secale > Secale cereale. The sequence continues at coordinate 133,626,093 of LR738715.1, forward strand.
ATATTATGTCTTCTTCATTCTCATGTAATTTTCATGCTTGTTATAATTGTTTTGCTTGCTGTTATGTTCCTCCAAAGGCAGCAACTTATTGTTCCTGGTTGCATGTCCAGTAATTTTCACTAAGTGTGAAAACCTGTTAACATATTGAATCTTGCCATGCTTGTTTAATTGTCTTCCAGTAAGTTTTTGGGTGTGCTCTGAGTGCATTTATGTTGAGAATCATGTCTACTTCACATCCATGCCTTTTGTCATCATGTTTGTGTGATGTAGCATAATTAAACCTTGCTCCAAAGATGCCATGTTGTTGTTAACTTCAGTTTTGCATTGCATCTTGTTTTGCTTGCCATTTGCAAACCGTGCATCCGATTCCGATGATCTTTATATTTTTTTCGACCAAAATCTTTCAATCTATACAGTGGCATGCTTGGTTTGCCAAGATCTTGCCCACATCCATAATGTCTTCACATATCCTTCCCGGCTTCATCTTCCTTCATACCGGTAGCTCCGTAGCATCATACTTGCATCTCTCTTGCATAGCATGTGTTCCTGTCTTGGCAAGTGTGCTTATTTGGATGCTTATTTATGTTGGGTAGCACCGGGAGACGAGTTCGAGTCCCAGGTCAAGACAGCCACTGAGTACGATTACGAAGAGCAAGGTCCCGATTACACCGAAGACTTACCAGGCAAGATGACCATTCCTTGATATCACCTCTATTGTTGCTATGCTATATGCCTAGCTCTATTGCTTTGTCACGATAACTATCCTTTTGCATGTCAGCCCCTACCTTGCCATGAAACTTCTAACTACCCACCTAGCAAACCATTGTTTGGCTAAGTTACGCTTTTGCTCAAGCCCCCTCTTATAGCGTTGCTAGTTGCAGGTGAAGATGAAGTTTGCTCCATGTGGATTAGGTTTTTGAAATAACACAATATCTATTATTTACATTAATGCACCTATATACATGGCAATGGGTGGAAGGCTTGGCCTTTTGCTCGGTGTTTTGTTCCACTCATGCCGCCTTAAGAACCGATAAACCAGTGTTATGTTCCTTGATTTTGTGTTCCTAACGTGGTTGGGTATATGGGGACCCCTCGATAGTTCGCTTTGAATAAAACTCCTCCAGCAAGGCCCAACATTGGTTTTACCATTTGCCTAATAACTAAAACTTGCATAGAGACCGGCTAGCACCCAAGGACTTAATTAACAACCCAGGCGAGTGCTCCTCATGAGTGTTGGTCCAAACTGGGTAGACTGCGGGGCCACCATGGGGAAACTCGAGGATTGGTTTTACATGTAGGATGTCCCATCCGATTGTGGCCTGAGACGAGATACGCGCGGCTCCTATCAGGGTGTCGGCACGTCGGGAGGTCTTGATGGACTTGTTTTACCATTGTCGAAATGTCTTGTACACCGGGATTCCGAGTCCGATCGGGTAGTCCCTAAGATAAGGGGTTTTGACCTCTGTTGATCGCGAGAGCTTGTGATGGGCTAAGTTGGGATACCCCTGCAGGGTTATGATCTTTCAAAAGTCGTGCCCGTGGTTATGTGGTGGATTGGAATGTGTTAATATCCGGTTGTAGATAACTTGACACAAAAACTCAAACTTAATACACTACCGTGTGAGTAGTCGTGATGGTCTCTTTTCGAGGGAGTTCGGGAAGAGAACACAGCTGGGTTATGGATGACTCATAGGTAGACAGGATCATCTAGTGATCATGAGTTAGTCCACGACCGATGGCTTTCACTTCTCTTCTCGCTCTGCTGATACATAAGCTAGCCACCTCATCTACGGTTAGCGCTTGCAGGCTGTAGCAGCCCACTTATACACTTTCTCCTTACCCAAAGGCTTTGATAGTTTTGATACCCGGGAATGGGATTGCTGAGTCCTTGTGACTCACAGTTTACTACAAACACAGGTGCAGTTACAACCGAGTACGATTCAGTTGATGGCTAGGAACTCAAGTGGGAGTTCAATGAGGAACGTGGGCGTATGTATGTGACGTTTCCCGACGATCAGTAGTGGTTCCTACTAGGGCCGATCGGGCATAGTGGGTGGTTATCTTCTTTTCATTTGGATTTGTCCGTAGCCAGGCCATGATTGTACTTGGATGAATGTATGACTTATTTATGCATTGTGTGAAGTGGCGATTGTAAGCCAACTATGTATTTTTTTTCCTTTGTTCTTGTACATGGGAATGTGTGAAGATGACCATCTTGCGATCATACCAAAATGCGATTATGCCTCTAAGTTGTGCCTCGATACGTAGGAGATATAGTTGCATCTTGGGTGTTACAGAGGCGTCTCGTGGTAGCCAGCTTGTTGGCGCTTTCGACAAGCGCGCCGCGGCAAGTCTCTAGGGTCTCGGCGCCGGCATCTGCAGCGATGGGTGCATCCAAGTCCCGCAGCATTGCTTGCAGCGGGTCGTGGGCGACGGCGTCGGACGTCTCGCCATGGCTGATGACGAGCACCTCCGTGACAGTGCTACCATTGCTGTCTGCGCGAGGGAGCGGGTCGTCGATGACCACTACATTGGTAGGGAAGGCGTCGAGAGACACCGTGTCGGAGTCGACAAGCATCGGGTCGGTGGAGCCGACCGATTCTAGGTCGGAGGCCAGCTTGTTGGCGATGTTGAGCTTGCCAAGGAGGTCAACGAAGCAGCTCTCAGAGCTGACCGCGCCGTCGCTGGGCGCGGGTTCGTTGGTGAGGTGATAACCCACAAGTGCAGGGGATCGCAACAGTTTTCAAGGGTAAAGTATTCAACCCAAATTTGTTGATACGACACAAGGGGAGCCAAAGAATACTCTTAAGTATTAGCAGTTGAGTTGTCAATTCAACCACACCTGGAAACTTAGTATCTGCAGCAAGATAGTTTAGTAGCAAAGTAATATGATAGTGGCGGTAGCAGCAATAAAAGTAAAGATAGTGTTTTTGTAGTTTTGTGATAGTAGCAACAGAAAAGTAAATAAGCGACAAGCAATATAGGTAAAGCTCATAGGCATTGGATCGGTGGTGGGAAATTACGTTGGATGCAATTCATCATGTAGAATGTATAACCTAGGGTGACACAGAACCAGCTCCGGTTCATCAATGCAATGTAGGCATGTATTCCGAATATAGTCATACGTGCTTATGGAAAAGAACTTGCATGACATCTTTTGTCCTACCCTCCCGTGGCAGCGGGGTCCTATTGGAAACTAAGGGATATTAAGGCCTCCTTTTAATAGAGTACCGGACCAAAGCATTAACACATAGTGAATACATGAACTCCTCAAACTATGGTCATCACCGGGAGTGGTCCCGATTATTGTCACTTCGGGGTTGCCGGATCATAACACATAGTAGGTGACTATAGACTTGCAAGATAGGATCAAGAACACACATATATTCATGAAAACATAATAGGTTCAGATCTGAAATCATGGCACTCGGGCCCTAGTGACAAGCATTAAGCATAGCAAAGTCATAGCAACATCAATCTCAGAACATAGTGGATACTAGGGATCAAACCCTAACAAAACTAACTCGATTACATGATAGATCCCATCCAACCCATCACCGTCCAGCAAGCCTACGATGGAATTACTCACACACGGCGGTGAGCATCATGGAATTGGTGATGGAGGAAGGTTGATGATGACGATGGCGACGATCTCCACTCTCCGGAGCCCCGAACGGACTCCAGATCAGCCCTCCCGAGAGAGATTAGGGCTTGTCGGCGGCTCCGTCTCGTGAAACGCGATAATTCTTTCTCCTTGATTTTTTTCTCCATGAAACGGAATATATAGGACCTGGGGATACGTCGGTGGAGCATCGGGGGGCCCTCGAGGCAGGGGGCGTGCCCCCACCCTCGAGGACAGGGTGTGGGCCCCCGGTGCAGATCTTCTTGCAGATATTTTTTATATTTTCTGAAATAATTCTTTGTTGATTTTCAGGCGATTCCGAGAACTTTTTATTCTGCACAAAAAGAACACCATGGGAGTTCTGCTGAAAACAGCGTCAGTCCGGGTTAGTTCCATTCAAATCATGCAAGTTAGAGTCCAAAACAAGGGCAAAAGTGTTTGGCAAAGTAGATACGTTGGAGACGTATCAACTCCCCCAAGCTTAAACCTTTGCTTGTCCTCAAGCAATTCAGTTGATAAACTGAAAGTGATAAAGAAAAACTTTGACAAACTTTGTTTGCTCTTGTTGTTGTAAATATGTAAGCTAGCATTCAGGTTTTCAACAAGATCATGAACTAACCTAATTCACAATAACTTTCAGGTCTCAAGACTACTCACATCAATGGCATAATCAACTAGCGAGCAATAATAATAAACCTCGGATGACAACACTTCTCAAAACAATCATGATATGACATAACAGGATGGTATCTCGCTAGCCCTTTCTGAGACCGCAGAACATATATGCAGAGCACCTTTAAAGATTAAGGACTGACTAGACATTGTAATTCATGGTAAAAGAGATCCAGTCATGATCATACTCAATGCAAATTAATAGTAATACATGTAACGACAGAGGTGCTCTCCTACTGGTGCTTTTTGATAAGAGCATGGTGACTCTGCATAAAAGTAAATAGATAGGCCCTTCACAGAGGGAAGCAGGGATTTGTAGAGGTGCCAGAGCTCAATTTTGAAATAGAGATTGAATAACATTTTGAGCGGTATACTTTCATTGTCAACATAACAACCAAGAATCTCGATATCTCCCATGCTACGCACATTATAGGCAGTTCCCAAACAGAATGGTAAAGTTTATACTCCCCCAACCACCAACAAGCACACTCCACGGCGAGCCGAAACCACGGGTTACCGTCCAAACAAGCAACATCCCTGTGGGAGTTTTGTTTAATTATTAGATTTTGAGCATGGGACTGGGCATCCCGGTTACCAGCCATTTTCTCGTGAATGATGAGCGGAGTTCACTCATCGTGAGAATAACCCACCTAGCATGGAAGATATAGACAACCCTAGTTGATACATGAGCTGTTCGAGCATACAAAAGAGAATTTCATTTGAAGGTTTAGAGTTTGGCACATACAAATTTACTTGGAACGGCAAGTAAATACCGCATATAGGAAGGTATGGTGGACTCATGTGGAATAACTTTGGGGTTTATGGAAGTGGATGCACAAGCAGTATTCCTGCTTAGTACAGGTGAAGGCTAGAAAGGGACTGGGAAGCGACCAGCTAGAGAGCAACAACGGTCATGAACATGCATTAAAATTATTCAACAATGAATGCAAGCATGAATAGGATATAAATCACCATGAACATAAATATTGTGAAGGCTATGTTGATTTGTTTCAACTACATGCGTGAACATGTGTCAAGTCAAGTCACTTAAATTGTTCAGAGGAGGATACCACCCATCATACCACATAACAACCATTTTAATATCATGTTGGCACGCAAGATAGACCATTATAAACTCTCAGCTAACTAAGCATGGCATAAGCAGTTATAATCTCTAATTGTCATTGCAAGCATGTTTCATTCATAACAAGCTGAATCAAGAATGACGAGCAATCATATTTACAAAAACAAGAGAGGTCGAGTTCATACCAGCTTTTCTCATATCAATTAGTTCATCAAATATCATCATTATTGCCTTTCACTCGCACGACCGAACGGTGTGGAAAATAATAGTAGTGCACGTGCATTGGACTAAGCTGGAATCTGCACGCATTTAATACAAGAGAGAAGACAAGGTAATACGGCTCAAGGTTAAATCAACAACAAAGCATATGAGAGCCACTAAGCATTTTAATCATGGTCTTCTACTCTTAACCCCTAAAGAAAAGAAAAGAAATATTTACACAGGAAAGCTCCCAACAAGCAAAAGAAGAACGGGAAATCTTTTTGGGTTTTTTCATTTTTAGATACTACTACAAGCAAAGAAAGTAAACTAGTTGGAAGCTACAACTAATATTTTTTTGTTTTTCTGGGTTTTTTCTAGCACATAAGAAAAAGACTAAGAAAAAGAAATTGAAACTAAGCAATGATGGTACAGTGAAAGAGTGTGAGCACCGACAACTAGAATAAGTGTGGACATGAATGTAAGTCGGTGAGAAACACGTACTCCCCCAAGCTTAGGCTTTTGGCCTAAGTTGGTCTATGGCCACGGATCGAAGCCACTCCCTCTAGTGCACTGAGATGTGTCCTCTGGATGCCACTGGTTGGCGAGCTCATCCAGCTCCCACCCATAAACAGATTGTCGGGAAGGATCAAGTGGTGGTTCTGGCTCAGGCTCCGAAGCTTGTGCCTGGCCTTGGTACTTGTAGAAGACATCTGAGGTGATGAGGAATACGCATGTAGATAAATCAAACAAAGAAGGTGCAGGCAAGGTAACAATTTCACAATATATTTCATCAAACCTCAATTTATAATGGAGTTGCATATTTTTGTCTTTAACAATAAAGTCATGATCTACCATGCTCTTGTAGTCTAGATAAACATGGGCAAGCAATTTTTCTTCCTTCTCATGATGCCTAATGGGTATATTAAAATGTTCAGCAAGGCGAGAAGCAAAGATGCCTCCAAAGACGGTCCCTCTTGAGCGGTTAAGACTCAATCGTTTGGCAATGACGGCGCCCAAGCTAAAAGTTGTGTCACGAAACAAGGCATGGCATAAAATGATAATATCAGGGGCACTAAGATTCCCACTGTTCCCGCGACCAATTAAACACCTACTAGCAAATAAAGCAAAGTAGCGCAGAACAAGGAAATGTATACTAGTGATTCTTGCCCCTGCAACTTGTCTGGTTTCACCTACAGCTATCATATCAATAAACCCTTTGACGTCTTCATGACGTGGTTCATCAAGTCTACCTCCAAAGGGTACTTTGCATATTTCACAAAAGTCTAACAGTGATATCTCCTTACTCACGTCATATAAGCGAAACTCCACCGTAGGTGGTGTTTTTCTAGAATGAAAATGAAAACTTTGTGTAAAAATATTGGTGAGTAAGAGATACTGTTCTTTTTGGTCGTTGAGGCAGTCGGTGAGGCTTGCATTATTCGCCATCCAATAGAAGTCTTCGTATATACCGACGGACATCATGAAATCATTACAAGGCCATTCGCACGGTCGAACTTCCGCCATGCGAGGAAGATGATACTTGGGCTTCTTTTTTTCTTCTTTCTTCCTCTCCTCTGAGTTCTTGCTGGAAGAGCCTCTCAATAATCTTTTTAACATTTTCCTTTTCTAAAAATTTCTGAAATTTTTAGTAACTCACAATAAAAGTTAACCAAACTCAACAGGATTGATAGCAACTACTCCTATAAGTGCCTAGAAGCTAAATCATGCATTAGAACCACTAGGGGCCAAGAAAATTTGACATGCAAGCTCAAGAACAAGGTCACCACAGCAGCACAAATTTGCAACAAATAAAGCACTAGAACAAAAACTAATTGGACCAATGGAGGAGTCACATACCAAGGAACAATCTCCCCAAACAGTTTGGTGAATGGTGCTTTGAGCAAGGAGATCGAAAATGGCAGCAAAATGAGCTAGAACTCGGGTTTGAGCTGGTTGGGGATTTTTTGGGAGGAAGAAGGAGAGCATGGGTGAAAGGATAAGTGGAGGGGGGCCACGTGGGGCACTCGAGGTAGGGGGGCGCCCTGTGAAGGGGGGGCGCCCTGTGCCCTCGAGGCCACGTGCTTGCTCCCCTCGTTGTGTGTTCAGTGCCATATTTTCTTAAATATTCTAGAAAAAATCATATTTCATTTTCATGGCATTTGGAGAACTTTTATTTTCGGGATATTTTTTATTGCAAGGATAAGTCTGGAAACAGATAGATAATTCTATTTTTCTTTTATTTAACCTAATTAACAGAAAGTAAAAGGAGGGTACAGAAGGTTTGTGCTATCTAGATTCACCTATCCCATGTTCATCAAAAGGAATCCATTAACAAGGTTGATCAGGTCTTGTTAATAAACTCTTTCCGAGTAACATGAAACTGGAGAATTTTCGAATAGCATTATGTTACCTCAATGGGGATATGTATGTCCCCAACAATAAGTATGTCATATGCCTTCTTGATAGTAGGAATAGGAAACTCAAAACCTCCAATAGTAATAGTCGAAGTTTTTCCAATATAAGTGGTACTGAAGACCTGAGGTAGTTTCCTAGGAAAGTGTATCGTATGCTCATTACCATTGACATGAAAAGTAACATTGCCTTTGTTGCAATCAATAACAGCCCTTGCAGTATTCAGAAAAGGTCTTCCAAGAATAATAGACATACTGTCATCCTCGGGAATATCAAGTATAACAAAGTCCGTTAGAATAGTAACATTTGCAACTACGACACGCACATCCTCACAAATACCGACAGGTATAGCAGTTGATTTATCAGCCATTTGCAAGGATATTTCAGTAGGTGTCAACTTACTCAAGTCAAGTCTACGATATAAAGAGAGAGGCATAACACTAACACCGGCTCCAAGATCACACAAAGCAGTTTTAACATAGTTTCTCTTAATGGAGCAAGGTATAGTAGGTACTCCTGGATCCCCTAATTTCTTAGGAATTCCACCTTCAAAAGTGTAATTGGCAAGCATGGTGGAAATCTCTACTTCAGGTATCTTTCTTTTGTTGGTAATAATATCTTTCATATACTTAGCATAAGGATTTATTTTAAGCACATCAGTCAAACGCATACGCAAAAAGATAGGTCTAATCATTTCAGCGAAGCGCTCAAAATCCTCATCATCCTTTTTCTTGGATGGTTTTGGAGGAAAAGGCATGGGTTTCTGAACCCATGGTTCTCATTCCCTACCGTGCTTCCTAGCAACAAAGTCTCTCTTATCATAACGCTGATTCTTTGATTGTGGGTTATCAAGATCAACAGCAGGTTCAATCTCTACATCATTATCATTGCTAGGTTGAGCATCATCATGAACATCATTATTAACATTATCACTAGGTTCGTGTTCATTACCAGATTGTGTCTCAGCATCAGAAACAGATATATCATTGGGATTCTCAGGTGGGTGAGCTACAGGTTCACTAGAAGCATGCAAATTTCTATCATTTTTCTTTTTCTTCTTCGTAGAAGAACTAGGTGCATCTAAATTAGCTCTCTGAGAATCTTGCTCAATTCTCTTAGGGTGGCCTTCAGGATACAAAGGTTCCTAAGTCATTCTACCACCTCTAGTCACAACTCTAATGGCATTATCATTATTCTTACTATTTAATTCATTGAGCAAATCATTCTGAGCCTTAAGTACTTGTTCTACTTAAGTGGTGACCATGGAAGCATGTTTACTAATAAGTTTAAGTTCATCTTTAGCACTAGACAGATAATCACTCAAGCGTTCAATCATATGAGCATTGTGTTGTAATTGTCTACCAACATAAGCATTGAAGTTTTCTTGTTTCACAATGAAATTGTCAAACTCATCTAAGCATTGGCTAGCAGACTTATAACAAGGAATATAACTTTCATCAAATCTATAAAGAGAATTTACCTTTACTACCTGTGTCGGGTTATCAAGACCATGTATTTCTTCAATAGGCGGTAAATTCTTAACATCTTCAGCATTAATACATTTTTCTTTCATGGATTTCTTTGCCTCTTGCATGTCTTCAGGACTGAGAAATAGAACACATCTTTTCTTCGGAGTTGGCTTAGGGGCTGGTTCAGTGTAACACCCCCCAAAAAAATTTACCTTGATTTATAAATAATTTTTTTACCAGGAGTTTAAACCTTTCATTCTCTGGGTTTTCTTTGGTTTCAGAACCACTATTTCTTTTGAATTTATGGAGTTTTTGCCCTAGTGAAAACTTTTCGGATATGTTATTTGGACTTGTTTACCCTACCCAAGAAAAACATTTCTTCTATCAATGGGTTTATTTGCATATTTATTTTCCCCCTGAGCTTTATTCCTTAAGTGAATTCTCATTGGCTTAAAAGCTCTATTTGCACTACAACCCTTTGATAAATTTATTTAAAAATTCCACCAAAAATTGGGGATGTCATGTGAAGTCCCTACATCACTTTTATGCAAAAACCCTTTGGTGTTCTTTGAAAAAGTTGAGCAAAACATCCTCTTTTGCCCTCTGGTCCAGATTGGCACTTTCTACTACAGCCAGGTGTTAACTTGCTCTTTTGGACATGAGCTTTTTCCTACTTGTAGTCCTTCCTTCAAAACCCTTAAGTCCAGGAGATTGGACCATTTGGAACATTTTTAGTCCATGCAATAATGCCTTGTTGTTTCTGTCCAGAATTGATTTTCTCAAAAACTTACACTTGCAAGTTTCTAGTTTTGACGAGCTAACCTTGTCACCATCTTCTACACTTAAAGAGACACTGGACTGGAGAGTTTGACCACCCCAAGAGATGCCTAGATGCCTCTGGCATTTCATCAAGCAGGTTAGGAGCATGGCCAGTTTTGGCATGCTTTTGGACTTACATTAGGAAGTTGCCCTAATGGCCTAACCAGCATGTCTCATGGCGCTAACTTAGTCTATAACCCCACCCTGCTAAACCTCATGTGGATTGGAGCCTCCTGGCAGGCATTGGCAATCTGTCGAGCACCTAGTGTGCGTGCTCTGGACGCGCCCAGAGTGCACGTTTTGCACGTGGGCGCACCGAGTCGCCGCATCTTGCCCCCTGGCCTTCGCTCGTCCGCGGGGCCACGCCTCGCTTTCGTCCACTCGCCAGAATCCTCCAAGCCTCTCAGGCGCCCTACAGCGCCACCGTCAGAACCCCTTGGCGGTACGCCGGCGTCCACAGCAGCCGCCTGCCATGGACGGTGCCGCCCGAGCCATAGCCGCGCGCCAGCTGCCCCTGGAACAGCTTGAGCTCATCCACTCGACCTGCCGGACCCCGCCAGCCATCGCCACGCGCCCCCTTGGCTACAAAACGGCGGTTCATCGAGCTTATCTCCGGCCGCCGCGGAACCGACCTGGAGACACTATAAAATGGAGACCCCGAGCTCATCTCAACCCTCAGGCGACCTCACCCTATCCCCTTGGTGCTCCCATAGCTAACAATCGGCAGAGGGAGGCCATCATCCCCATCTCCGGCCAGTTCGGCCGCCGCCAAACCCAGGTCCCGTTCGTCACCAGCAAGCCCCCCCCCCCAACCCATCCAGTGGCACAATTCTCTTTCCGTCGATCTTGCGGAGCCACCCCGACGCTCAAACTTGATCGGGAGCCACCATAGCTCGGGCACCCAATTCTCCCGCAGCCACCGTCCGCCGTGGAGCTCGCCGCCGGTGACTCCCTGCTTCCCCGCCAGCCTATCGACCACCGGAAGGTCCGCCCTAGACTAGCGAATCCATCCCTACCCTCAGACTGTCATGGGGAGCGGCCAATCACCGGCGTTGATCGTCGGAGCTCCGCCGTCGCTCGGACAGAGGTGGGGGAAGACGCGGGCGACTGGTCAAACCTGACCAGTGGGCCCAAAGGACCCACTGTCAGCGACCCAGCCCCGCCGAGGCGTATTTTTAAGTGGAAGCGCATTCCACCAAATGCACTTTCGCTGGAGGAAGACGTAAGCACTGTCGAAACGTTTTCTTTTCTGTTTTTATTTAAAAACAGAACTTTGACTGAACTTTGACTGGCTACAACTTTTTAAATATGAGTCCAAATGACTTCATTCTTTTTATGTTGTTCCTCAAATTTGGTCTAGTTTATTTTCATATTTATTTGAAAATTTTCCAAACAACTTTTTTGTACTATTTTGAAACTATGTGTTGATTGCAAATTCTCTTAAATAGGATTTTGAAGAAGGAGAAAACTTTCTAAAGTTTTGGAATGCACCCTGCCTCTCCACTTCTTGAAGGCAAGCATTCTGAACCCTGGCCCAATACTTGTGGTGTGTTGTTGATACGATTACAACATCTCCTCGACATGGATGCATTCATTTTCCTATGTGATGATACGATCATACCCATGAGTGCATAATGTGGACTCCTTGCTGTTAAAAAGTTAATATGTGTGTGATGGTAATCCCCCTCGCATTGCCTTTCATGCCTAACGGAAGAAAGGCGTGAAAGTCGTTGTCTTGTGTAGACACGGGCTTGTCACTAGTCCCTCGTCGGGACGGTGGTGTCCGATATGGCATGGTAAGGTATGATGAGTGGTGGTTCCGTCTGTTGATGTGGAATATATATTGGTTATGCTAATCATACAAGTGATGCTTGAACCTCGTAAGTCGACCGTAGATCCAATCATGTTCCAGTAACCCCCATGCTTGTTTCGTACTACCACTTGTCCCTGCCACGGGTAGGGTACGGTTCAGTAAATTGTCAACCCCTGTCCTAGCACACACCGTACAGAGAGGCCATGGTGGAAGATACCGGCTGCATCCGGTAGGCATGCCACCTGGTCCGGGGGCATGGGTGTTTTTGGTTGGAGCCGAAGGGGGTAGCTTCCCCAGTTTGCGCGCGTTATAAATTTCGTGATCCCATGCTAGTCGAGGTTGCAGCCTCCCCACTTAGAGTTTTGCTTAACGGGTGTCATGGGTGAATCCGGACACCGTTAAGTTACACTGGTGTGTGCGGTCAGGTGTGTGTTCAAATTAAAAGACCGTAGACGGAATTAGTCCCGGTGGACTGAAGGAATCCGTTATGCGTGGGTAAAGAGTACACCCTTTGCAGAGATTAAATCTATTCGAATAGCCGTGTCCCTGGCTTAGGATTACAGTCTGGGACGGGTCACGTGTCGGTCTTAGTGTCGGTCTTCGGAGGAGGAACTACTAAAACAGAACATGGATCATGACTTATGACCTATGATGACTGTTACTATGATTATTATTATGGACTAACTCTTTATATTATTTGAGTTATTGAGTATCCCTGGGATGGTTCTACCTCCTAGATATTCACTGTCATTTATTTTTCCTTATAAGCCATTTATGTGGTGTCGCTCTGACGCCCGATTGTGGCATGATCGTTATTTATTTACCTTATAAGCCCTTTATGTGGTGTCGCTTAGACGCCCGACTGTGGCATACTTGTTATTTATTTTCCTTATAAGCCCTTTATGTGGTGTCGCTCAGACGCCCGACTGTGGCATGCTTGTTATTTCTTTTCAAGCCCTTTATGTGGTGTTGCTCAGACGCCCGACTGAGGCATGCTCGTTATTTATTTTTCCTTATAAGCCCTTTATGTGGTGTCGCTCAGACGCCCGACTGTGGCATATTTTATTTTTACTCCCTGATTGCATATCATATTTTATTTGAGCAACCTGCTTGCATCATGGACTATCATTTCATAATTGACGTTGTGATCATCGAATATTTACGAGCATGATTATCTTTTGTTTTATTGTACCTGTGTTCACAATGTTTGGAAGTACATTCAAAGTACTCACTGGCTTGTCCCTGGCTATTGTTTTGGCCAGATTTCTTGCATGGAGAGGAGCGTTGCGACGACCCGAAACCTACGCAACGATGATAGCAGCCTCGCGAAGATAGGAGTTAACCTGGCCAGCTGTTCCCATGGGAAATGGAGTCCCACAGACACCGATGTACTATAAACCGCTTCCTCCATCAGCCACTAGAAACCTTGAGTTGTACTCTCAGGCCAGAATGGTCTTGTACTACATATTATGTATCTTTGCTTGGAATTTCTGTATCAAGTGGTGTCTCATCATCTAACAGTAATCCTGAGGCTGTTGAGCACAAGGGCCACTTTTGGGGATTTAATACCCCGAAAATCCGGTCCTGACAACCTTGGTATCAGAGCCAGGCTGACCATTGGCTAATCCTATCTTAGCCAGGTCGAAAAACCTAGGTTAACCACCCCATCAGACCTTATCCTAACCCCGGTCAAGCTTCTCGTGTAAGATAGCCTCACAGTGGACCGACACCTTTGGCAGTCGGTGCCCAACCTATCAGCCTAGCCCGTCGATCACGCGCCAGTGACCAACACCTAAATAGTTTCCTCCGCAAGCGTGCGAAGGAATACTCTGTCCCCTTTTCTATAAAAAGGGCACGCTATCCTCAACCCAGCACAGCACCGCCTCTACCCCAAACCGAGCAAAATGCCAGGACCCATTGTTTACATTGAAACCACAGCAACCAACCTTGGAGGTTTTGTGACCGTGCTAGCAAACCTCACCCGCCGTGCCTTTGCATTAGAGGAGCCCCAGAATATGTTGTGTACCACGGGTCCATGAGCGGTGAAAGCCGTCAATTCTGGGCCATTGTGCACATCTACGGTAGGGGTCTGTCGCCAGAGCGCCCCTACAGGTTCACCAGAAGGACAACTTCCTTTGAGCCACAAGCCATCCAACTGGCTGCTCGAGAGGCTATAGTTCAACTCCGGCACTTGTCGCCCAGAGTTAACTGTCGCTCATTCTACTACTACCCCAACCGTGACGGGTATGGTAGGACACCCAGGGTTGCCAGCGGAGACCACGAGACAGATCCTGCATTATTGCATCTGGTACGCTATGTAAGTACACTAGAAGAACTGTTCGATCAAATCACTCTTGATCTGATCGCAGCTCGTGGAGAACTGTTTCGCCGAGCCCCGGCAAGAGGAGGAGATGAGCCCGGCGCCGACAGCCCAGTCGTGCTGTTCGGACAACCGATCGATTCCTTGAGATCTGCCCCGGTCATCGACCAAAATGCTTTGGTGTCCCCAGAAGTGATGCATCGCCTGTTTGGAACGCGCTCCAACGGGATTGTGGCCAACAATCCTCGCGAGGGTCATCATCACTGCCCCGACCCTGCAGTCCCTCAGCCACCTCCAGCTAACACCGACAGTGAAGCCCTTGGAGAAGCCTCGGCATCCACAAGGCAAGGCCGCTTAGATATAAACGAGGTAGATTAAATCACTCGAGTAGTACCGAGCCTTATCATGTCCACGCCCTGTTGTTGTGTGACCCTGTATTGCCATATGTAAATATTGTTTGCTTGTGCGTCCTTATCTTTATAGTAGCCATGCATAAATATGTCGGTGTACGAATGCATTTTAATTCCAGGCGTAACTTCCAAGGAACCACACCGACGACTCCTACAGTAAATACGTCACTTTTGCGAGACGTGTGTATCTGTAGAATTGACCCCGACCCCGTAAAGCAGAACCGACAAAATGGTTGCCCCTCCCTGCGATTTTTTTTACCAGCCCAGTTGCTATATAAAGGCGGCCTCGTGACCTTGCCAAGCATCCCTCACCTGGTGCACCACGCTCACAGCCATTTCTTTTGCCATGCCGATCCCTAGTATTTATCTAAGGACTCCAGATGCCACCCCTGGTAGTTTTGTTAAGATATTGTGGGATTTTACCTGCAGTACCATGAGTGCTACCCGTCCACCCCAGTACGAGTTGCTCAAATCGAGGATCACACCATCCACCTCGAAATACTGGGCAGTAGTGCATATCCCTCCCGCAAACCCAAACCAAGACCCAACAGAAGTTTCCTTCGTGGGGAAATCTATGCCAACCCCACAGATGGCCATAGAAGCCGCTGCGTATGAAGCGCTTACTCGCCTTCGATTCACGGTGCCCTATGCCAGCGAACGGGGGTATTACTACTTCCCGAGCCGTGCAGCACCCGGGGAAGTAGCATCCTTCCCTGGTGGACGAATTGAGAGAGACCCAGTGCTGGCCAACCTTACGTAGTATGTCATCGCACAAGAGTGTTAGACCCAGCGAATAATGGGTTATCTCCAGAGCCTCGCCGATTTAAATCCTCGGATCGCCATCGGCAGACCACTGAGGCCCGGACAGGAGAAGCACATTCATCGACTAGTCAATCTGCTCCCTCCGATAGAAGAAGAGTGTGCCCCAGTACCAGAGACGTTTTCCTAGGACCCTGTCCATTTACCGTTTTCATTTTAGACATCATTGCTATGTTGGTTGTCCCAGCGTTTATTTATGAGTTGCCACTTGTGTGTGTTATCCTAAAGTTGTGTGTCAAATAATATATTTGATTTCAGTTTATGAGAGTAGTTCTTACAGCTGATAATTTTTGTTTAACTAATTTTCGCTCTCGGTAAAACCTGGAGTGAGATATTGTTTTCCCTCAGTTGTTGCAACATATATCTCTGCATGACATAGGTTTTTTCACGCAGCACCGCAGCAGCGGACTCACAACTCCAACCACTCAACCCAGTACACTAATTGCAAATCCACGTACACATGCTGCATATAATTGTTCACCTCTCTAGCGCACCACGGTCTCTTGAGGAGAAACTTGTGGGAGTTTATTCACGCACAAGTTGCCCTCCGCACACTGACAGTCGTTAGCACCCGACACCCGCACCTAATCCTCGTGGTCGTGGCCGCCGTGAAGAGCTAGCACTCGAGCGGCAGCATCACGATGATCGTCGAGGATCATCGCGCACAAGAGCACGGATAACCCCAGCAATGCCGCCAACCCTCCGCACACTAGGATCATGCACCAGTCCGGCATCGCCTCCGCCATTAGAGCCTCGTCCCGAGCTCCTGCAAACAAAAACGGAGGAGAGGGAAGGAGAAGAAGAAGCGAGGCCAGGTGTGAGGAGGAAGAAGGAGCACCTCGGTCATTTTATAGCTCGAGATCGGTGTACAGTGAGCGGAGTCCACCAGCACCGCCCGTCGCTCAACCGTCGGTGTTCGGAGGCGAATCCGCGAGCAGTGCCGACAGCGCGTTGGCCCGCGAGGTGAGTGCACGTTACGCCGGCAGCTAGCACGCTGCGCACTACCGCAGTACGGCCTAGATGCCCTACGCACTAGACGTCGCCGATGGAGAAAGTGCGGGAAAGCGCGCGCGAGAGAGAGGGAGAAGAGAGAGCCAGAGGAAGAAGAAGAGACTGACAGTGGGCCCGGGCTCACCTGTCAGCCAGAGAGAGCACTATGCTCTCGGGTGCGACCAGCATATTTTAGAATTTAGAAAAATTTATTTCTAAATCCACTATAGCCAAGAGTAGAAATATCTTGTTTTCCCCGACCGTAGATTTTTCCATGCAGCGCTAGTATTTCACACCACAGTTTACGCCACTTATTGCCCATTCACTGTAGCCTCATTTTCTGGCATGAGTAGGATGGTTATTTTTGTTGATATTACCTTGTGACCGTAAAAGTAATTCTTTTCATAGCAACTTTTAGCAAATCTCGAGGACGAGATTTTTCTTAAGGGGGGTAGTGTTGTAACACCCCAAAAAAATATTACCTTCATTTATAAATCAAAAAATTTACCAGGAGTTTAAACCTTTCATTCTCTGGGTTTTCTTTGGTTTCAGAACCACTTTTTCTTTTGAATTTATGGAGTTTTTGCCCTAGTGAAAACTTTTGAGATATGTTATTTGGACTTGTTTACCCTACCCAAGAAAAACATTTCTTCTATCAGGGGGTTTATTTGCATAATTATTTTCCACCTAAGCTTTATTCCTTAAGTGAATTCTCATTGGCTTAAAAGCTCTATTTGCACTACAACCCTTTGATAAATTTATTTAAAAATTCCACCAAAAATTTGGGATGTCATGTGAAGTCCCTACATCACTTTTATGCAAAAACCCTTTGGTGTTCTTTGAAAAAGTTGAGCAAAACATCCTCTTTTGCCCTCTGGTCCAGATTGGCACTTTCTACTGCAGCCAGGTGTTAACTTGCTCTTTTGGCCATGAGCTTTTTCCTACCTGTAGTCCTTCCTTCAAAACCCTTAAGTCTAGGAGATTGGACCATTTGGAACATTTTTGGTCCATGCAATAATGCCTTGTTGTTTCTGTCCAGAATTGATTTTCTCAAAAACTTACACTTGCAAGTTTCTAGTTTTGACCAGCTAACCTTGTCACCATCTTCTACACTTAAAGAGACACTGCACTGGAGAGTTTGACCACCCCAAGAGATTCCTAGATGCCTCTGGCATTTCATCAAGCAGGTTAGGAGCATGGCCAGTTTCGGCATGCTTTTGGACTTACATTAGGAAGTTGCCCTAATGGCCTAAACAGCATGTCTCATGGCGCTAACTTAGTCTATAACCCCACCCTGCTAAACCTCATGTGGATTGGAGCCTCCTGGCAGGCATTGGCAATTTGTCGAGCACCTAGTGTGCGTGCTCTGGACGCGCCCAGAGCGCACGTTTTGCACGCGCGCGAACCGAGTCGCCGCATCTTGCCCCCTGGCCTTCGCTCGTCCGCAGGGCCACGCCTCGCTTTCGTCCACTCGCCAGAATCCTCCAAGCCTCTCAGGCACCCTACAGCGCCGCTGTCAGAACCCCTTGGCGGTACGCCGGCGTCCGCAGCAGGCGCCTGCCATGGACGGCGCCGCCCGAGCTACAGCCGCGCGCCAGCTGCCCCTGGAACAGCTCGAGCTCATCCACTCGACCTGCCGGACCCCGCCAGCCATCGCCACGCGCCCCCTTGGCTACAGAACGGCGGTTCGTCGAGCTTATCTCCGGCCACCGCGGAACCGACCTGGAGACACTATAAAATGGAGACCCCGAGCTCATATCAACCCTCAGGCGACCTCACCCTATCCCCTTGGTGCTCCCACAGCTAACAATCGGCATAGGGAGGCCATCATCCCCATCTCCGACCAGTTCAACCACCGCCAAACCCGGGTCCCATTCGTCACCAGCAAGGCCCCCCCCCCAACCCATCCAGTGGCACCATTCTCTTTCCCTCGATCTTGCGGAGCCACCCCGACGCTCAAACTTGATTGGGAGCCACCATAGCTCGGGCACCCAATTCTCCCGCAGCCACCGTCCGCCGTAGAGCTCGCCGCCGGCGACTCCCTGCGTCCCCGCCAGCCTATCGACCACCGGAAGGTCCGCCCTGGACTGGCGGATCCATCCCTACCCTCAGACTGTCGTGGGGAGCCGCCAATCACTGGCGTTGATCGCCGGAGCTCCGCCGGAGCTCGAACAGAGGTGGGAGAAGACGCGGCGACTGGTCAAACTTGACCAGTGGGCCCAAAGGACCCACTGTCAGCGACCCAGCCCCGCCGAGGCGTATTTTTAAGTGGAAGCGCATTCCACCAAATGCGCTTTCGCTGGAGGAAGACGTAAGCGCTGCCAAAACGTTTTCTTTTCTGTTTTTATTTAAAAACAGAATTTTGACTGAACTTTGACTTTTTAAATAGGGATAATTAATTTGGTGCCCTTAGTTATGTCCCACTCGGCAGGTTTACCCCTAGTTTCCGAAAACACTTGTTCCTGCCCAAACCACTTTGCTCCTCTTATGCTTTTGCCCTTTGACCATTTGATCATCACTTTGAAAACTTCATAAAAAATTCATACTAACTCAGAAAAATTCAAATAAGATATCTAAATGTTCAGAAAAGCATCACCTATATGTGAATGGCATTTGCATTCATGGAAAAAGTGTTGGCTAGTCCCCATGAATGCAAATGGTCAAAACTGAGATGGGGACTGGACAACACTTTTTTCATGAATGCAAATGACATGCACATATAGGTGATGCTTTTCTGAACATTTTGATATCTTATTTGAATTTGTTTGTGTTAGTATGATTTTTTTATGAAATTTTCAAAGTGATGGTCAAACGGTCAAAGGGCGAAAGCATAAGAGGAGCAAAGTGGTTTGGGCAGGAACAAGTGTTTTCGGAAACTAGGGGTAAACCTGCCGAGTGTGACCCAACTAGGGGCATAAAATCAATTATCCATTTTAAATATGAGTCCAAATGACTTGATTCTTTTTCTGTTGTTCCTCAAATTTGGTCTAGTTTATTTTCATATTTATTACTTTTTTGTATTGTTTTGAAACTATGTGTTGATTGCAAATTCTCTTAAATAGGATTTTGAAGAAGGAGAAAAATTTCTAAAGTTTTGGAATGCACCCTGCCTCTCCACTTCTTGAAGGCAAGCATTCTGAACCCTGGCCCAATACTTGTGGTGTGTTGTTGATACGATTACAACATCACCTCGACATGGATGCATTCATTTTCCTATGTGATGATATGATCATACCCATGAGTGCATAATGTGGACTCCTTGCTGTTAAAAAGTTAATATGTGTGTGATGGTAATCCCCCTCGTATTGCCTTTCATGCCTAACAGAAGAAAGCCATGAAAGTCGATGTCTTGTGTAGACACGGGCTTGTCACTAGTCCCTCGTCGGGACGGTGGTGTCCGGTATGGCATGGTAAGGTATGATGAGTGGTGGTTCTGTCTATTGATGTGGAATATATATTGGTTATGCTAATCATACAAGTGATACTTGAACCTCCTAAGTCGACCGTAGATCGAGTCTTGTTCTAGTAACCCCCATGCTTGTTTCGTACTACCACTTGTCCCTGCCACAGGTAGGGTACGGTTCAGTAAATTGTCAACCCCTGTCCTAGCACACACCGTACAAAGAGGCCATGGTGGAAGATACCGGCTGCATCCGGTAGGCATGCCACCTGGTCCAGGGGGTGTTTTCGGTTGGAGCCGAAGGGGGTAGCTTCCCCAGTTTGCGCGCGTTATAAATTTTGTGATCACATGCTAGTCGAGGTTGCAGCCTCCTGATACGTCCAAAACGTATCTATAATTTCTGCTTGCTCCATGCCTTTTTTGTGTGATATTGCTATGATATTTATGCACTTCCATACACTTTTGATCATATTTGGACTAACCTACTAATGGTTGCAAAAGTGCACAATGTTCTTGTTGTACACTTTATTGTGTAGGAATTACTTGGAAATTGACAAAAACGCAAAAGGAGTCGTATTGGAGTAGGACTCTGACTTTCCTGAAATCTGTCTGAGAACGTTTTTTAAAGATGGTCAAGTTCTGGCCCGAAGACGACGTCAAACGGAAAATGTCTAGTTGCGAAAGTTGTGGGAAATTTCGAGGCGATGCTTCTGGATATAAAATTCGTCCAAATCGGAGTCCGTACGACCGAGTAAAGCCTGTTTTACTGAGGCCCAAAATCTGATGACGGGAATCCGAGAGTCTATATAAAGAGAGGAAACCTAGGTCACCAAGGGCCACGAATTTTCCTCCTCCCAAGCCGCCGTCTTGGAGGGGAGGACCAGCACCATTGCAGCACCATCCACAAGGAAGAAGGGGGGCCAAGGAGCCGTTGCCCCCTAGGGCCGCCGCCGCCCCGAGGGCCGCCGCCGCCTCCGTGGCTGCCGCCGGCCGTCTCCTCCTCGCGGGGCTGCACCTCTCCATCAACACCATCATCAACCTCCTCCTCACCATGTCCATGTGTGAGTAGTCTTCTCCGGGGCCGAGGGCTCGTACGTGTAGCTATGTGGTTATCTCTCTCTCCCATGATGTGATCTTCGTTGTGATCATAGGCTATGTTGATCTAGGGTGATCCCATGATATTTCCCCTTCCTCTATGTATTGGATTGATGTACTCACTTGTCTTTATCTAGTATAATCCCCGAGACCAAGGTGACAGCGGTCTATTGTACATGGATTAGAAAAATATTTTCATTAGTGATTTCCTCTCTTGTGTGTTGATTGAAGACTGAGAGTCTCTTGGTGCTTGTCTTTGACTATCCTTTAGATATGTTGTGGTGATTGTAGGACTCTCTTTGGATGGCCGCGGTGACATTGGGAAATCCTTAGATTGAGAACTACGAACTTTGAGGTGTGCTTTTGTAGCCCTACATAATTCTCGTCCTCTCTTGACCACGAAGGAATGACCTCCGGGTGCGTCTCCATTGCATGTTTTATGGGAAATATCATGTGATTCGATTATGTTAATGTTGTTGGGAGTTGCCTCTAGTGAAAGTATGATCCCTAGGCCTTGTTTCCACCATTGCAATACCATTTGTGCTCACGTTTACCACTTGTTTGCTTGCTGCACTTTTTATTACGGATTTATATTACTTTGCTTTGTCACTCCTATCGTCCATATTTTACCATCTCTTCGCCGAACTAGTGCACCTATACAACTCCTAGTTGTATTAGGTGTGTTGGGGACACAAGAGACTTCTTGTATCTTAGTTGCAGGGTTGCTTGAAAGAGACCATTTTCAACCTCTACTTCCCTGAGTTCGATAAACCTTAGGTCATCCACTTGAGGGAAATTGCTGCTGTCCTACAAACCTCTGCGCTTGGAGGCCCAACATAGTCTACAAGAGTAGAAGCGTGTGTAGACATCACCTCCCCACTTAGAGTTTTGCTTAACAGGTGTCATGGGTGAATCCGGACACCGTTAAGTTACACTGGTGTGTGCGGTCAGGTGTGTTTTCAAATTAAAAGACCATAGACGGAATTAGTCCCGATGGACTGAAGGAATCCGTTATTCGTGGGTAAAGAGTACACCCTCTGCAGAGCTTAAATCTATTCGAATAGCCGTGTCCCTGGGTTAGGATTACAGTCTGGGACAGGTCAAGTGTCGGTCTTAGTGTCGGTCTTCGGAGGAGGAACTAATAAAACAGAACATGGATCATGACTTGTGACCTATGATGATTGTTACTATGATTATTATTATGGACTAACTCTTTATATTATTTGAGTTATTGAGTATCCTTGGGATGGTTCTACCTCCTGGATATTCACTGTCATTTATTTTTCCTTATAAGCCCTTTATGTGGTGTCGCTCAGACGCCCGACTGTGGCATGATCGTTATTTATTTACCTTATAAGCCCTTTATGTGGTGTCGCTCAGACGCCCGACTGTGGCATACTTGTTATTTATTTTCCTTATAAGTCCTTTATGTGGTGTCACTCAGACGCCCTACTGTGGCATGCTTGTTATTTCTTTTCAAGCCCTTTATGTGGTGTTGCTCAGACGCCCGACTGAGGCATGCTCGTTATTTATTTTTCCTTATAAGCCCTTTATGTGGTGTCGCTCAGACGCCCTACTGTGGCATACTTTATTTTTACTCCCTGATTGCATACTCATATTTTATTTGAGCAACATGCTTGCATCATGGACTATCATTTCATAACTGACGTTGTGATCATCGAATATTTCCGAGCATGATTATCTTTTGTTTTATTGCACATGTGTTCACAATGTTTGCAAGTACATTCAAAGTACTCACTGGCTTGTCCCTGGCTATTGTCTTGGCCAGATTTCTCTCATGGAGAGGAGCGTTGCGACGACCCGGAACCTATGCAACGATGATAGCAGCCTCGCGAAGATAGGAGTTAACCTGTTCACCTGTTCCCGTGGGAAATGGAGTCCCACAGACACCGATGTACTATAAACCGCTTCCGCCATCAGCCACTAGAAACCTTGAGTTGTACTCTCAGGACAGAATGGTCTTGTACTACATATTTTGTATCTTTGCTTGTAATTTCTGTATCAAGTGGTGTCTCATCAGCTAACAGTAATCCTGGGGCTGGTGAGCACAAGGGCCACTTTTGGGGATTTAATACCCCGAAAATCCGGTCCTGACATTCAGGAAGTGTCCAATTATTTTCATTGGCTAGCATATTATTCAATAGTAATTCAGCTTGTTCCACTGTTCTTTCCCTGAAAACACAACCAGCACAACTATCCAGGTGGTCTCTGGAAGCATCGGTTAGTCCATTATAAAAGACATCAAGTATATCATGCATCTCAAGAGGATGATCAGGCAAAGCATTTAGTAACTAGAGAAGCCTCCCCCAAGCTTGTGGGAGACTCTCTTCTTCAGTTTGAGCAAAGTTATATATTTCTCGTAAGGCAGCTTGTTTCTAATGAGCGGGAAAATATTTAGCAGAAAAGTAATACATCATATCATGGGACTACGCACACAACCAGGATCAAGAGAATTAAACCAAGTCTTAGCATCACCCTTTAACGAGAACGGAAATAACTTAAGGATATAGTAGTAGCAAATCTTTTCATCATTGGTAAATAGGGTGGCTATCATTCAACTTGGTAAGATGTGCCACAACAGTTTCAGACTCATAGCCATGGAAAGGATCAGATTCAACCAAAGTAATTAACTCAGGATCAACAGAGAATTCATAATCCTTATCAGTGACACAAATAGGTGAAGTAGCAAAAGCAGGGTCATGTTTCATTATAGCATTCAAGGACTTTTCTTTCATCTTAGCTAATAACTTCTTAAGATCATATCTATCATTGCAAGCAAGAAAGTCTCTAGCAGTTTCTTCATCCATAACATAACCCTCGGGCACAACAGGCAATTCATATCTATTGGGAGTAGTTTCATCATCACTTTCATAAATATCATCAACATTTGCACTCTCCCTAACCTTAGCAATTTGTTCATCTAGAAATTCACCTAATGGCACAGTATCAGGCATAGAGGTAGTTTCATCATACATAGCAGAAGTAGGATCATCAAGAAAATACGACATATTAGATTCAATAGCAGGAGTAGGTGTCGCAAGTTTACTCATAACAGAAGGAGAATCAAGTGCAGAGCTAGATGGCAGTTCCTTACCTCCCCTCATAGTTGAGGGTAAGATCTTGTTTTTTGAGTCCTTCAGATTCTTCATAGTGATAAGCAGATATAAATCCCAAGTGACTTAAGAATAGAGCTATGCTCCCCGGCAACGGCGCCAGAAAATAGTCTTGATGACCCACAAGTGTAGGGGGTCGTAACAGTTTTCGAGGGTAAAGTATTCAACCCAAATTTGTTGATTCGACACAAGGGGAGCCAAAGAATACTCTTAAGTATTAGTAGCTGAGTTGTCAATTCAACCACACCTGGAAATTTAGTATCTGTAGCAAGATAGTTTAGTAGCAAAGTAATATGATAGTGGCGGTAGCAGCAATAAAAGTAAAGATAGTGTTTTTGTAGTTTTTGTGATAGTAGCAACGGAAAAGTAAATAAGCAACAAGCTATATAGGTAAAGCTCGTAGGCATTGGATCGGTGATGGGAAATTACGTTGGATGCAATTCATCATGTAGAATTTATAACCTAGGGTGACACAGAACCAGCTCCAGTTCATCAATGCAATGTAGGCATGTATTCCGAATATAGTCATACGTGCTTATGGAAAAGAACTTGCATGACATCTTTTGTCCTACCCTCCGTGGCAGCAGGGTCCTATTAGAAACTAAGGGATATTAAGGCCTCCTTTTAATAGAGTACCAGACCAAAGCATTAACACATAGTGAATACATGAACTCCTCAAACTATGGTCATCACCGGGAGTGGTCCCGATTATTGTCACTTCGGGGTTGCCGGATCATAACACATAGTAGGTGACTATAGACTTGCAAGATAGGATCAAGAACACACATATATTCATGAAAACATAATAGGTTCAGATCTAAAATCATGGCACTCGGGCCCTAGTGACAAGCATTAAGCATAGCAAAGTCATAGCAACATCAATCTCAGAACATAGTGGATACTAGGGATCAAACCCTAACAAAACTAACTCGATAACATGATAGATCCCATCCAACCCATCACCGTCCAGCAAGCCTACGATGAAATTACTCACACACGGTGGTGAGCATCATGGAATTGGTGATGGAGGAAGGTTGATGATGACGATGGCGACGATCTCCACTCTCCGGAGCCCCGAACGGACTCCAGATCAGCCCTCCCGAGAGAGATTAGGGCTTGGCGGCGGCTCCGTCTCGTGAAACGCGATAATTCTTTCTCCTTGATTTTTTCTCCATGAAACGGAATATATAGGACCTGGGGATATGTCAGTGGAGCATCGAGGGGCCCTCGAGGCAGGGGGGCGCGCCCTGGAAATGGGGGCGCGCCCCCCACCCTCGAGGACAGGGTGTGGGCCCCCCGGTGCAGATCTTCTTGCAGATATTGTTTATATTTTCTGAAATAATTCTCCGTCGATTTTCAGGCGATTCCGAGAACTTTTTATTCTGCACAAAAACAACACGATGGCTGTTCTGCTGAAAACAGTGTCAGTCCGGGTTAGTTCCATTCAAATCATGCAAGTTAGAGTCCAAAGCAAGGGCAAAAGTGTTTGGCAAAGTAGATACGTTGGAGACGTATCATGAGGCTAATCTCGTCGATGAGATCAGCGAGGCAGCTCTCCGCGTAGGCGACTCCCACTCCATGCAGCGCGTTGGCGCAAACACCATCAGGTGTGCCGGGCTGGCTGCGCTCGCCAGGGAGCAAAAGGGTTCCCGTCTAGAGCAGGTCTCTGGACGACGGTGCACCTAGCCCCACTTTGGGCGCCAAATGTTGGGTGGTTGGTGCGACATATGCCAAAGGATGGCTAATCATTGTGGGAGCTAGTAAGACATCGCCGGTGCCTGGAAATGGGATGAGGCGGAGGCATGAACGCCGGCGGACTTTACCCAGGTTCGAGGCTCTTCTGGGAGATAACACCCCTAGTCCTGCTCTGCGGGGTCTCCGCATGTTCACTAATCAACAAGTGAATACAAGTGCTCCTCGAGCTGTTTGGTGAGAGGAGGAAGAAGGGCAGGGCTAGCTCTCTCTTCTCTCTACGTGTGTGTATGATCTCTTGGAGAGTCTGAACCCTTTGCATGGGTGCACTGGGGGTTTATATAGGCCTACCCCCAGGGGTACAACGGTAATCGGGCCGGGTGTAGGTCCTGGCTGTCGGTGTCTCTGGTGGCCGGCTTCTTCGTCAACAGCTGGGGTCCGCCGTCTGGTGGGTCTCGATGGCTGCTCAGGACTGTAGCAGTGTTGTTGATGACGCATGCTTTGTCGGGGGGCGTGGCTACAGTCCCGTCGCCTAGTGGGTGTTCATTGTAGCCACTCCCAGTCTCTTCAGGTTAATGGCGCGCAATCTTCAAGGCAGGGGGCCGTCTGGCCAAGAGCCGTCTTCTCTCTGGGCCGACTGGTTCGGGCTCGCGGCCTTCTAGTGTCTCGCTGGCAGGTAGGTCCCGCCGCCTGGGGGCGTACCGACAGCATGTCGTGGGAGCATGGCTTCTTCTGTCAATGATGATGTCACGGGTTGTATGGCTACAGTGTCATGCTGGGTGAAGGACGTACGCCCTGTGCGCTGCACTGTTGTAGCGACCACGATTCCAATGAACCGAAGTCTCTGTGCTCAGTGTCATCCCTGGATCGGTATGCTGACACACATAGTACTCGAGGATTTATAATAGAGGTTCAATCACACTTTATTACATCGAAAGTCCTCGAAGAGGCAATATCCATTACACAAAAATGGCTGAAGGCCATCTAATGAAATAATATGGAAAGTATGAAGAGTAGTTGAGTCCATCCAACTCCACGCCAAACATTGAGTGCATAACAATGACCTATCGCACCTTAATCTCCGTCCGAAAACTCTGCAACATGATACGTTGCAGCCATGTAGGTCGGCACATTGAATATATTGGAAAGAACACACTATAATGATAACGAGCAATGTCTACAACAACATGCATAACTGGCTGGTCGAGGCTGTAAGGTTAAGTTTTGCATAAAGCTAGATTTTCCCTACCACAAAAGAATAAATTTTATTAACTACTTGGTTGGTAAAATTTAAGCATGAACAATTGAGAATGGTTCCTCCATCTCAATCCCAAACCAAATTAATTATTAACCCAACATATTAAGTAAAGTGATGAGATCAGTCCATAATTCAAATACCAGGATACTCAAGAAAGTACATAACCAGGGGACACAGCTACTCATGAATAGTGTGTACACTCTGTAGAGGTTTGTGCACTTTTCCCCACAAGAATCGATCGCCTCCGTTTAATTTCTCGCACTGCATGGTGTTTGAGAAATGGATGACCGAAACACAGTCTTTCAGAAGCATTAACTCTTAACCCTGGGTAGACCGTACCACCTACATCCGCTAGTCTACCACGGAAAGAGGTCACAAAATATACTCAACTATGCCAGAGCCCATAATGGCTTGTCGCTGCACATAGAAGTTTCTAGGCATGAATGATATATTATCCCTTTGAACCTGGGTGGCATTCCGTAGGATAATCACACGAGTCCTCCGGGATTTCCTAGGACAACACTGGATTCTACAGGTGCCCTGCAACCAATCCACCCAGATGTGTATTAAATTCCACCTTAAAGAAACCCTTACTTGTTATTACACTCACAACTTTCATGAAATCACTCATACCAATCCACGTCTTCATGCATGGCTAAGCAATAAGTAACAAAGCGCATATTCCCTTGGTTGATCTCAAGTCATTGGGTTCCTACCTCATGAACTACAAAGCATCATATTATGTAACCGGTCCTACTCATGCAAGTGTTTGAGGATATAACTAATGCAGTAAAAATTGGGTATTGGAAAGTATGATCAAAGTATGAACTTACCTTGCCAACGATCGCTGAAAGCTAGTGACTCGTGGTAGCACGCTTCGCACTCCGGGAATTCTATCGCAATCAAACAATATCATACATAAGCACTCAAACAAAGATGCACCGGTAAAACTCAAATAAGAAGATCAAATCTGAATGTTCAACTGAAGAGCTTCAATTTGCAAAAAGAATCGATCGAATCGGAGCTACGAAACTGAAACTACGGTCAAAAGAACTTCAAATTCAAATATGCTTGAAACAAAATTTTAAATTGTCAAAACCTTGTTCAAGTTGATTAAACAGAAAGAGGGGCTCGAGACGAACATTTTGGTGTTGGTTTCACTGGATTTGGACAATCGGTTTAGAAACGACGATGGTTTGAAGTTCAGGGGCTAATCTGCGATAAAAATAATCATGGATAGGTCCCTGGTCAAATAAGAAAATAAAAT
The DNA here is from genome assembly GCA_902687465.1 of Secale cereale. NCBI lineage: Eukaryota > Viridiplantae > Streptophyta > Magnoliopsida > Poales > Poaceae > Secale > Secale cereale. Next base: position 133,654,570 of record LR738715.1, read on the forward strand.
GGAAAATCTACGCTGCGAATGTTCGTTAACAGAGACGAACGGACGAATGCGTTCGTTAAAACAAACTAACGAGCGTACGCTCGCTAAATAACGAAACCGAAAAAAAACAAAACGAACCGAACAGATCTAAAAAAACCGAAACTAGGGTTTCTAAAAAAATGGGATGTTTTTTGCCTAAACAAAAAAATGACCGGCAAGATCCGGCGGCTCCAGCGGCGTTCGGCGAGGCGGGCGGCGCAGGCGGCGGCGGCGGCGGCTGCGCTGTTGCTGCTGCTGCGGGCGGGGCGGGGTGGCAGTGTGGGGGGTCGGGGCGGCGGCGCCTCGGGCTTTAAAGGCCCGGGGGGCGTGGCGTGCGGGAGGGGGCGGCGCCGGCGGCTCGGGGTCGGATTCCCCGAGTACGTCGCGAACACGACGAAGGGAGGCGGCGGCGGGAGATGGGCCAGCTGGGCTTCGGCCCGGCTCAGGCCGAAACTTTTTTTTAACACGAATTCCGCTGAGAAAGAAAAATCCTAATTTTTTAAAAAAAATCTAAAAATGCCAAAACAATTTTCACCATCTAAATAAAATATTTAGAACAAAGTGAACATTTTCTTGGCCTAAAATGCAATTTTGAAAAATGCATATTTTTTCAAATTCAAATAAAATAACAAAAAAATTCCAAATAAAATAATTATTTGATTTTTAACATTTTCCTCCAATATTTCTCTTATTTTGGAGAAGTCATATTATCCCCTCTCTTTTATTTTAATATCAGAAATATTATGGAGAGAAAAATAATTATAAACCAAAGTGATCCTCTTTTCAATATTTGAAACAAAAAATCAAATATGAAAATACAATGAAATCCCCAACTCTCTCTTCGTGGGTCCTTTAGTTGCCTTCAATTTCCAGGATCAAAACCAAAATGCAAATAAAATATGATATGCATATGATGATCTATGTATAACATTCCAAATTGAAAATTTTGGGATGTTACAAACCTACCCTCCCTTAAGATGAATCTCGCCAGCCCACCAGGGGCTGGCCCCTTCCCCCTTGCGGCCTACGGGGCCCTCCGGGATGGGTGGCCCCACCCGATGGACCCCCGGGACCCCTCCGGTGGTCCCGGGACACTCTCGGTGACCCCCGGAATTCACCCGATGGCCGAAACTGGACTTCCTATATATCATTCTTTACATCCGGACCATTCTGGAACTCCTCGTGATGTCCGGGATCTCATCCGGGACTCCGAACAACATTCGGGTTTCCATGTGCATGTATCTCTACAACCCTAGCGTCACCGAACCTTAAGTGTGTAGACCCTACGGGTTCGGGAGACACGCAGACATGACCAAGACGACTCTCCGGTCAATAACCAACAGCGGGATCTAGATACCCATGTTGGTTCCCACGTGTTCCTCGATGATCTCATCGGATGAACCACTGTGTCTAGGATTCACTCAATCCCGTATGTTATTCCCTTTGTCCATCGGCACGGTACTTGCCCGAGATTCGATCGTCGGTATGCCCGATACCTTATTCAATCTCGTCATGGCAAGTCTCTTTACTCGTTCCGTAATCCATCATCCCGTGACTAACTCCTTAGTCACTTTGAGCTCATTATGATGATGTCTTACCGAGAGGGCCCAGAGGTACCTCTCCGTCATATGGAGTGACAATATCCCAGTCTCGGTTTGTACCAACTCAACAGACACTTTCGGAGATACCCGTTGTGTACCTTTATAGCCACCCAGTTATGTTGTGACGTTTGGCACACCCAAAGTATTCCTACGGTATCCGGGAGTTGCACAACCTCATGGTCTAAGGAATAAATACTTGACACTGGAAAAGCTTAAGCATTACGAACTATACGATCTCGTGCTAGGCTCAGGGTTGGGTCTTGTCCATCACATCATTCTCCTAATGATGTGATCCCGTTATCAATGACATCTGATGTCCATGGTCAGGAAACCGTGACCATCTGTTGATCAACGAGCTAGTAACTAGAGGCTTACCAGGGACATGTTGTGGTCTATGTATTCACACATGTATCGCTGTTTCCGTATAATACAATTCAAGCATGAATAACAGACAATTATCATGAACAAGGAAATATAATAATAATACTTTTATTATTGCCTCTAGGTCATATTTCCAACAGTCTCCCACTTGCAGTAGAGTCAATAATCTAGTTACATTCTGATGAATCGAACACCCATAGAGTTCTGGTGTTGATCATGTTTTGCCCGTGGAAGAGGTTTAGTCAACGGGTCTGCGACATTCAGATCCGTATGCACTTTACAAATATCTATGTCTCCATCTTGAACATAATTCCGGATGGAGTTGAAACGGCGCTTGATGTGCTTGGTCTTCTTGTGAAACCTGGGCTCCTTGGTAATGGCAATAGCTCCAGTGTTGTCACAGAAGAGAGTCATCGGGCTTGACACGCTTGGAATGACTCCTAGGTCGGTGATGAACTCCTTCATCTAGACTCCTTCTTGTGCTGCTTCACAAGCAGCTATGTACTCCGCTTCACATGTAGAATGTGCCACGACGCTCTGCTTGCAACTGCACCAGCTGACTGCTCCACCATTCAAAATATACACGTATCCGGTTTGTGACTTAGAGTCATCCAGATCTGTGTCGAAGCTAGCATCGACGTAACCCTTTACGACGAGCTCTTCGTCACCTCCATAGACGAGAAACATATCCTTAGTCCTTTTCAGGTACTTCAGGATGTTCTTGACCGCTATCCAGTGTTCCATACTGGGATCACTTTGGTACCTCCCTACCAAACTTATGGCAAGGTTCACATCAGGTCTGGTACACAGCATGGCATACATGATCGAACCTATGGCTGAGGCATAGGGAATGACGCTCATCTTTTCTCTATCTTCTGCCGTGGTCGGGGACTGAGCCTTGCTCAATCTCATACCTTGCAAAACAGGCAAGAACCCCTTCTTGCACTGATCCATATTGAACTTCTTCAATATCTTGTCAAGGTATGTCCTTTGTGAAAGACCAATGAGGCGTCTTGATCTATCTCCATAGATTTTGATGCCTAATATGTAAGCAGCTTCTCCAAGGTCCTTCATTGAAAAACTCTTATTCAAGTAGGCCTTTATAATTTCCAAGAATTCTATATCATTTCCCATCAGTAATATGTCATCCACATATAATATGAGAAATGCTACAGAGCTCCCACTCACTTTCTTGTAGATACAGGCTTCTCCCCAAGTCTGTATAAAGCCAAACGCTTTGATCACATCATTAAAGCGAATATTCCAACTCCGAGATGCTTGCACCAGCCCGTACATCGAGCGCTGGAGCTTGCATACCTTGTTAGCATTCTTTGGATCGACAAAACCTTCCGGCTGCATCATATACAGCTCTTCCTTGAGGAAGCCATTAAGGAATGCCGTTTTGACGTCAATTTGCCATATCTCATAATCATAGAATGCAGCAATTGCTAACATGATTTGGACGGACTTTAGCATCGCTACGGGAGAGAAAGTCTCATCGTAGTCAATCCCTTGAACTTGTCGATAACCCTTAGCGACAAGCCGAGCCTTATAGATGGTCACATTACCATCCGCGTATGTCTTCTTCTTGAATATCCATTTATTTTCTATGGCGTGCCTATCATCAGGCAAGTCCACCAAAGTCCATACTTTGTTTTCATACATGGATTCTATCTCGGATTTCATGGCTCCAAGCCATTTGTTGGAATCCAGGCCCGCCATCGCTTCTTCATAGTTCGAAGGTTCACCGTTGTCTAACAACATGATTTCCATGACAGGGTTGCCTTACCACTCTGGTGCGGAACGTGTCCTTGTGGACCTTCGAAGTTCAGTAGTAACTTGATCTGTATCTTCATGATCATCATCATTAACTTCCTCCCTTGTCGGTGCAGGCACCTCCGGAACAATTTCCTGCGCTGCGCTACTTTCCGGTTCGGGAGGGGTGACTGTCACCTCATCAAGTTCTACTTTCCTCCCACTCACTTCTTTCGAGAGAAATTCTTTCTCCAGAAAGGATCCATTCTTGGCAACAAAGACCTTGCCTTCGGATCTGTGGTAGAAGGTGTACCCAATCGTTTCCTTTGGGTATCCTATGAAGACGCATTTTTCCGATTTGGGTTCGAGCTTTTCAGGTTGAAGTTTCTTGACATAAGCATCGCAACCCCAAACTTTTAGAAACGACAGCTTAGGTTTCTTGCCAAACCAAAGTTCATACGGTGTCGTCTCAACGGATTTCGACGGAGCCCTATTTAAAGTGAATGCGGCAGTCTCTAAAGCATAACCCCAAAAAGATAGCGGTAAGTCGGTGAAAGACATCATAGATCGCACCATGTCCAACAGAGTACGATTTCGACGTTCGGACACACCGTTACGCTGAGGTGTTCCGGGCGGTGTCAATTGTGAAACAATTCCACAGTTCCTAAGGTGCGTGCCAAATTCATGACTTAAATATTCACCCCCACGATCCGTCGCAAGAACTTTATTTTTCTGTCACGTTGATTCTCAACCTCATTCTGAAATTCCTTGAACTTTTCAAAGGTCTCAGACTTGTGCTTCATCAAGTAGATATACCCATATCTACTCAAGTCATCTGTGAGGGTGAGAACATAACGATAGCCTCCGCGAGCCTCAACACTCATTGGACCGCACACATCGGTATGTATGATTTCCAATAAGTTGGTTGCTCGCTCCATTGTTCCGGAGAACGGAGTCTTGGTCATCTTGCCCAAGAGGCATGGTTCGCACGTGTCAAATGATTCATAATCAAGAGACTCCAGAAGTCCATCTGCATGAAGCTTCTTCATACGTTTGACACCAATATGACCAAGGCGGCAATGCCACAAGTATGTGGGACTATCATTGTCAACTTTACATCTTTTGGCATTCACACTATGAACATGTGTATCATCACGATCGAGATTCATCAAAAATAAACCATTGACCAGCGGGGCATGACCATAAAACATATCTCTCAAATAAATAGAACAACCATTATTCTCGGATTTAAATGAGTAGCCATCTCGCATCAGACGAGATCCAGATACAATGTTCATGCTCAAAGCTGGTACTAAATAACAATTATTAAGGTTTAAAACTAACCCCGAGGGTAGATGTAGAGGCAGCATGCCGACGGCGATCACATCGACCTTGGAACCATTCCCGACGCGCATCGTCACCTCGTCCTTCGCCAGTCTCCATTTATTCCGCAACTCCTGCTTAGAGTTACAAATATGAGCAACTGCACCGGTATCAAATACCCAGGAGCTACTACGAGCGCTGGTAAGGTACACATCAATAACATGTATATCACATATACCTTTGACGTTGCCGGCCTTCTTGTCCGCTAAGTATTTGGGGCAGTTCCGCTTCCAGTGACCCGTTCCCTTGCAATAAAAACACTCAGTCTCAGGCTTGGGTCCATACTTTGGCTTCTTCCCGGCAACTGGTTTACCGGGCGCAGCAACTCCCTTGCCGTCCTTCTTGAAGTTCTTCTTACCCTTTCCCTTCTTGAACTTAGTGGTTTTATTGACCATCAACACTTGATGCTCTTTCTTGATCTCCACCTCCACTGATTTCAGCATTGAATACACCTCGGGAATGGACTTCTCCATCCCTTGCATATTGAAGTTCAACACGAAGCTCTTGTAGCTAGGTGGGAGCGACTGGAGGATTCTGTCAATGACCGCTTCGTCTGGGAGATTCATTCCCAACTGAGACAAGCGGTTGTGCAACCCAGAAATCTTGAGTATATGCTCACTGACGGAACTGTTTTCCTCCATCTTACAGCTGTAGAATGCATTGGAGACATCATATCTCTCAACTCGGGCATGAGCATGGAAAACCATTTTCAGCTCTTGGAACATCTCATATGCCCCGTGGTGCTCAAAACGCTTTTGGAGCCCCGATTCTAAGCTGTAGAGCATGCCGCACTGAACCAGGGAGTAATCATCACAACGCGACTGCCAAGCGTTCATAACATATTGGTTTGCCGGGGCGGGAGCGTCACCTAGCGGTGCTTCTAGGACATAAGTTTTCTTGGCAGCTATGAGGATGATCCTCAGGTTACGGACCCAGTCCGTATAGTTGCTACCATCGTCTTTCAGCTTGGATTTCTCTAGGAACGCGTTGAAGTTGAGGGTGACATGAGCGTGGGCCATTGATCTACAAGACATATTGTAAAGAATTTAGACTAAGTTCATGATAATTAAGTTCATCTTAATCAAATTTCAATGAACTCCCACTCAGATTGACATCTCTCTAGTCTTCTAAGTGATACATGATCCGAATCGACTAGCCCGTGTCCGATCATCACGTGAGACGGACTAGTCATCAACGGTGAACATCTTCATGTTGATCGTATCTTCTATACGACTCATGTTCGACCTTTCGGTCTTCCGTGTTCCGAGGCCATGTCTGTACATGCTAGGCTCGTCAAGTGAACCCTAAGTGTATTGCGTGTATAAATCTGGCTTACACCCGTCGTATGCGAACGTTAGAGCCTAACACACCCGATCATCACGTGGTGCTTCGGAACAACGATCCTTAGCAACAGTGCACAATTAGGGGGAACACAATTCTTGAAATTTTAGTGAGAGATCATCTTATTTACTACCGTCGTTCTAAGTAAACAAGATGCATAAACATGATAAACATCACATGCAATCAAATAAAGTGACATGATATGGCCAATATCATCTCGCTCCTTCGATCTCCATCTTTGGGGCACCATGATCATCTTTGTCACCGGCTCGACACCATGATCTCCATCATCATGATCTCCATCATCGTGTCTTCATGAAGTCGTCACGCCAACTATTACTTCTACTACGATGGCTAACGTTTAGCAATAAAGTAAAGTAATTACATGGCGTTATTCAGTGACACGCAGGTCATACAATAATTAAGACAACTCCTATGGCTCCTACCGGTTGTCATTATCATCGACATGCAAGTCGTGATTCCCTATTACAAGAACATGATCAATCTCATACATCACATATATCATTCATCACATCTTCTTGGCCATACCACATCACATAGCACATGCTGCAAGAACAAGTTAGACGACCTCTAATTGTTGTTGCAAGTTTTACGTGGCTTCTATAGGTTTTCTAGCAAGAACGTTTCTTACCTACGCCAAAACCACAACGTGATTTGTCAATTTCTATTTACCCTTCATAAGGACCCTGTTCATCGAATCTGATCCGACTAAAGTGGGAGAGACAGACACCCGCCAGCCACCTTATGCATCTAGTGCATGTCTGTCGGTGGAACCAGTCTCACGTAAGCGTACGTGTAAGGTCGGTCCGGGCCGCTTCATCCCACGATGCCACCGAATCAAGATTGGACTAGTAACGGCAAGAAAATTGAGCAAGCTCAACGCCCAGAACTTGTTTGTGTTCTACTCGTGCAAGATGCTACGCAAAGACCTAGCTCAGATGCCACTGTTGGGTAACGTAGCAGAATTCAAAAAAATTCCTACGCTTCACCAAGATCAATCTAAGGAGTCATCTAGCAACGAGCATAATGGAGTGCATCTACATACCCTTTGTAGATCGCGAGCGGAAGCGTTCGAAGGAACGTGGATGAAGTAGTCGTACTCTTCGTAATCCTCGTCACCGATGATCCCAGCGCCGAACGGACGGCACCTCCGCGTTCAACACACGTACGGTACAACAATGTCTCCTCCTTCTTGATCCAGCAAGGGGGGAGCAGAGGTTGATGGAGATCTAGCAGCACGACGGCGTGGTGGTGGATACAACAGGAAAACCTGCAGGGCTTCGCCGGCGCCCTGCGAGAGGAGATGGAAGTGTGACGGGAGGGGGGAGAGGCGCCAGAGGCTTGGGGTGCGGCTGCCCTCTCCCCCCCCCCCCCCACACTATATATAGGGGCCAAGGGGGGGTGCCGTCCCTAGGAGATGCAATCTCCTAAGGGGGGCGGCGGCCAGGGGGGAGACTTGCCCCCCAAGGCATAGGGGGCGCCCCCTCCCCCTAGGGTTTCTACCCTAGGCGCATGGAGGGGGGCCCATGTGGTGCGCCAGCCCACCAGGGGCTGGCCCCTTCCCCCTTGCGGCCTACGGGGCCCTCCGGGATGGGTGGCCCCACCCGGTGGACCCCCGGGACCCCTCCGGTGATCTCGGGACACTCCCGGTGACCCCCGGAATTCACCCGATGGCCGAAACTGGACTTCCTATATACCATTCTTTACCTCTGGACCATTCCGGAACTCCTCGTGGCGTCCGGGATCTCATCCGGGACTCCGAACAACATTCGGGTTTCCATGTGCATGTATCTCTACAACCATAGCGTCACCGAACCTTAAGTGTGTAGACCCTACGGGTTCGGGAGACACGCAGACATGACCGAGACGACTCTCCGGTCAATAACCAACAGCGGGATCTGGATACCCATGTTGGTTCCCACGTGTTCCTCGATGATCTCATCGGATGAACCACTGTGTCTAGGATTCACTCAATCCCGTATGTTATTCCCTTTGTCCATCGGTACGGTACTTGCCCGAGATTCGATCGTCGGTATGCCCGATACCTTGTTCAATCTCGTCATGGCAAGTCTCTTTACTCGTTCCGTAATCCATCATCCCGTGACTAACTCCTTAGTCACTTTGAGCTCATTATGATGATGTCTTACCGAGAGGGCCCAGAGGTACCTCTCCGTCATACGGAGTGACAATATCCCAGTCTCGGTTCGTACCAACTCAACAGACACTTTCGGAGATACCCGTTGCGTACCTTTATAGCCACCCAGTTACGTTGTGACGTTTGGCACACCCAAAGTATTCCTACGGTATCCGGGAGTTGCACAACCTCATGGTCTAAGGAATAAATACTTGACACTGGAAAAGCTTAAGCATTACGAACTATACGATCTCGTGCTAGGCTCAGGATTGGGTCTTGTCCATCACATCATTCTCCTAATGTTGTGATCCCGTTATCAATGACATCAAATGTCCATTGTCAGGAAACCATGACCATCTGTTGATCAACGAGCTAGTAACTAGAGGCTTACCAGGGACATGTTGTGGTCTATGTATTCACACATGTATCGTTGTTTCCGTACAATACAATTCAAGCATGAATAACAGACAATTATCATGAACAAGGAAATATAATAATAATACTTTTATTATTGCCTCTAGGGCATATTTCCAACAACTAGATCCATAATCGAGCGCACAAGCTCTCAACATGTCCTCCAGAATCTGGTTGACTCTCTCCATCTGTCCATCTGTCTGCGGACGAAAGGTTGTACTGAACTCTAGCCTAGTACCTAAAGTCTCGTGCAACTGCTTCCAAAACTTTGAGGTAAACTGTGTTCCTCTATCTGATACAATGGTCCTCGGAACTCCATGCAGACATACGATCCTGGTCATGTATATTTTGACCAACTTAATACTCGTGTAAGTGGTCTTCACGGGGATAAAGTGAGCTACTTTCATCAAACGATCAACTATCACCCCAAATAGAATCGTACCCTGAACGTGTCCTGGGTAGTTCTATGATGAAATCCATTCCAAGTTTGCCCCACTTCCATTTGGGTATAGGTAACGGCTGTAATAATCCTGCTGGTTTCTGATGTTCAGCCTTGACCCTCTGGCAAATGTCACATACTGCTACATACTCAGCGATGTCCTTCTTCATTCCGGTCCACCAGAAACTTTGCTTCAAATCCAAGTACATCTTGGTGTTGCCTGGGTGAATCGAATACGGTGAATCATGAGCCTCCTGGAGAATCAGCTTCCTAATCTCGGGGTCATTGGGCACATAAATACGCTTTTCAAACAAAAGTGTTTCGTATTCATCCTCACAAAATCCTTCAGCCTTTCCTTCGGCCATTCTTTCCTTTATTTCCGTAATCTGTTTGTCCATCTTCTGGGCTTCCTGAATCCTTCCCAACAACATGGACTGTATTTCCAATGTGGCAACATAACCTCTAGGGACTATCTCCATTTGCAAATCCCTAAGATCATCGGCTAACTCCTGGGGTAAACCTCCGGAAATGATTGTGTTAACATAACTCTTGCGACTTAGAGCATCTGCCACGACATTGGCTTTTCCCGGATGGTAATGCAACCTCATGTCGTAATCCTTTATGAGCTCAAGCCATCTCCTTCGAGTGAGATTCAACTCCTTCTATGTGAAGATATACTTCAAACTCTTATGATCCGTGTATACATCACAACGGTTTCCAATAACAAAATGTCTCCAGGCTTTGAGTGCATGCACTACGGCTGCTAACTCCAAATCATGTGTATCATAATTCAACTCATGTGGTCGAAGCTGGCATGAAGCGTACGACACAACTCTTCCGTCTTGCATGAGAACACCTCCAAGTCCTTGACGAGAAGCGTCACAATACACTTGGAAATCCTTGTGTATATCCGGAAGAATCAGCACTGGGGCCGTAACCAAACGTTTCTTCAACTCCTGAAAACTGGCTTCACACTCTTCGGTCCACTTATACTTAGTCTCCTTCTTTAGTAACTCTGTCATGGGCTTCGCAATCTTTGAGAAAATCTCAATAAATCTCCGGTAATATCCTGCGAGTCCAAGAAAACTGCGAATTTCGCCAACTGAGGTGGGTGCCTTCCATTCTGTGAGTGCCTCAACCTTGGCAGGGTCTACGGATATACCGTCTCCTGATATGACATGTCCAAGGAATCCAACTTCCTTCAACCAAAACTCGCACTTACTGAACTTGGCATACAACTGATGTTCTCGGAGCTTCTCAAGAACTAAACGCAAATGTTCCTTGTGCTCCTCTTCATTCTTGGAGTATATCAATATGTCATCAATGAATACTACCACAAACTTATCCAAGAACTCCATGAATACCTTGTTCATCATACTCATGAAATAGGCAGGAGCGTTAGTCCAACCAAATGACATAACTGTATACTCATAAAGCCCGTACCTTATGGTAAAAGTTGTCTTAGGTATATCCTATTCTCGGATCTTCAGCTGATGATATCCTGACCGCAAATCGATCTTAGAGAATACCTTGGCTCCTTGCAGCTGGTCAAACAGATCATTGATCATCGGCAGTGGGTACTTATTCTTGATTGTCACCTCATTCAATGCACAATAATCAACAACCATTCTCAATGATCCATCCTTCTTCTCGACTAGGAGCACCGGGGCTCCCCATGGTGATGAACTTGGTCGTATGTAACCCTTATCCATTAACTCCGTGATTTGCTTCTTGATCTCCTCCAGATCATTAGCGGGCATCCGGTACGGTCTCTTAGATATTGGTCTGGTGTCAGGTGATAGTTCAATTAAGAACTCTATGTCTCTATCCGGTGGCATGTCTGGTAACTCCTCCGAGAATACATCGGGGTAATCCTTCACAACTGGCACTTCTTCCTGAACGACTCCCGTGAGTGCATTCACATGCTCTTTCCTGGGTGTGTGCCTCGACACATACTTGATCCTCTTTCCTTCCGGGGTGGTGAGAAGAATTGATCTACTGGCGCAATCGATGTTTCCTCCAAACTTGGATAGCCAATCCATACCTATGATTACATCCGAACCCTGGGATTCCAAAAGAATAAGGTATGTGGGAAATACATGTCTTCCAATGGTCAATGGCACTTGATAGCATCCATGGCTAGCCATATACTATGCTCTAGGGGAACTCACTAACATGGGCGTCCTAGGGTGTGATGGCCTGGCTTATTAGGGATGATAGACTAGTCATATCAATAAGAAATTCCTTCTTTTCCGGGAGCCCATTCGGATAGAACTCCAAAGTTAAGCGTGCTCAGCTTGGAGTAGTTTCAGGATGGGTGACCGACCGGGAAGTTGCTCCCGGGTGCGCACGAGTGAGGACAAAGTGCGCAGAAAAGACTAGTATTGATATGTGAGGCCAGTCTAGATCCCGCCAGGAGTAACGACCACCGGCGGGTGTGTCCGGGGCGTTACAAGTTGGTATCAGAGCCGACCCTCGTGGTTACACGGATGTTTGCGGATAGTTTGCAGTCATGTTGTGCATGACGTTTGTGACCCGTCGTGGCACACGGCATGGCACATGTGCTGTCCTGGAAGCACAGACGGTTGTGCCAAGAGGGAATGTTCCTGTGGCCCGACGAGGACGTCGGTTCCTCTGAGTGAGGGTGTATGTGATGGCCTGGCTTATTAGGGATGATAGACTAGTCATATCAATAAGAAATTCCTTCTTTTCCGGGAGCCCATTCGGATAGAACTCCAAAGTTAAGCGTGCTCAGCTTGGAGTAGTTTCAGGATGGGTGACCGACCGGGAAGTTGCTCTCGGGTGCGCACGAGTGAGGACAAAGTGCGCAGAAAAGACTAGTATTGATATGTGAGGCCAGTCTAGATCCCGCCAGGAGTAACGACCACCGGCGGGTGTGTCCGGGGCGTTACATAGGGGCTACTGTGGGCAACTTATACTTTTCCACAAAACCCCTTGATACGTATGAATGCGATGCACCAGTGTCAAAAAGAACAAGGGCAGTAAATGCATTAATGAAAAACTTACTGACAACTGCGTCGGCCTGCTCGTCAATCTCCTCCATGTTGACGTGGTTCACTTGTCCTCTGGTGAACGGGTTGGGCTTCTTTCCTGAGCTTCCATTGCCATTCCCATTCTTTGACTCGGGGCACTCAGTAGTGTTGTGTCCGGTCTTCCCGTACTTGAAACAAGTAATGTGACTCAGATCCTTCTTGGCGGGTGTTGAGGGAGTGGAATGATTCTGATTGTTGCTTCCTCCATTCCCATTGCCATTCCTAGCACCACTGTGGTTGTGCGCATTCCCTCCATTATTAGGATGGCCTCCATGGTTATTGGTGGGATGGTTGTGTCCTCCTGAGTATGGGGTATAGCGGGGCTTCTGCTGGGCTCCAGGGTTAAACTTCCTAGCTCCATACTTCCTCTTGCGGTTGTCAATCTGCTGTTGCTTTCCCTCTAACATGATAGCTTTGTCCACTAGCTCTTGATAATTGTTGTAGGTTGCTAGCATCAGCTGCATACTCATCTCATCATTGAGTCCTTCTAGAAACTTCTCCTGCTTCACGGCGTTAGTGGACACATCATCTGGCGCATAGCAAGCTAACTGCCTAAAGTCATCCACGTACTGCCCCACAGTACAATTCCCTTGGCGCAAGTTGCGAAACTCACGCTTCTTCAGGCTCATGGCTCCTGCTGAGACATGTGTTGTGTGATAGGCTTGCTGAAACTGATCCCAAGTAATCACAGCAAGTGGGTAGGTGGCGGTGTAGTTCTCCCACCAAGCGGTTGCTGGTCCTTCAAGCTGATGTGCAGCAAAACGCACCCTCTCTGCATCTGTGCACCCTGCAGTTGCTAGCTCTCTGTCCATCTTGCGGAGCCAGTCATCTGCAACAATCGGCTCGGTGCTACTAGAGAACACCGACGGTTGCAACCTTAAGAACCGGGTCAAGTTGTCATGGGGAGGTGGAGGAGGGTTGTTGTTGTTGTTGTTGTTGTTGTTGTTGTTGTTGTTGTTGTTGTTGTTGTTGTTGTTGTTGTTGTTGTTGTTGTTGTTGTTGTTGTTGTTGTTGTTGTTGTTGTTGTTGTTGTTATTGTTGTTGTTGTTGTTCTGGACAAGAAGTTGCATCAAAGTGTTCTGCTACTGGATCAACTAGGTGAGCTCAGGGGGAAACTCAAATCCGGGCTCACGTCTCGAAGGCATCTGAGGGGTTTAGAGGGGAGAGATTAGAATAGAATGAGGTCTAGGGGAAATCACTACCCATATGCACATGAGACAAACAATTTCATATCATATCTCTCGACTTCAAACAAGAGCAAACAAAAGATCCTATTACAAAGCTAGTGAACGATTCTAACTACTCGGATTAGTACTAATGATTACGGGGTGGTCAACTAATCACTGTCATCTGAAGACTCCGTGATATCTGCTCCAGCTTCGTCTTCATAGTCACTTTCATCACTGTCGGTCTCGTCTATCAGAATGTAGTTCTCCATAGTAATTCCTATCTCTGGTTCCGGCTTCACTGTGCCAGTTCCAACCTTCTTTTTCAGTGCTTCAGTCTGCTCCAATAGTACGGCGATTTCTTCTTCATATACATCTCGTACTGTCTTGAGTTCTTCTTCTAGTTCTGCATTCCGGGTTATCACCATGTTGGTCTTTTGCATAAGTGCGCACATCTAATTTTCATAGCGGCGAATATGTTGGTCCATCTCCTGGATGTATGCTGCAATGGATCCATCCTTTCTGGTTCGAAGCATCTCCCATTGCTGGTCTCGGCGTCCACAAATCTGGTAGATGGTGTCTTCAAGGTCCTTGTTGTAGACTTCACATATGCGTCCAAATGTGATGTGAGCTGCCATACTCTTTCCTAGGCTCCATGTCGGTGCGTCGAATTCTAGCTCCAGTGGCTCCGTGAATGGTGAAATAGTCCTTCCAGGTACACTAACTTTGATCTTCCAACATTCCTCTTCCGGTGATGTTGCGTAGAGATCTCCAGTGATACTTGGTATTCCAATGTGCAAGTATCTAGTGACTTCCTTCAAGTGCATTCCGAAAGGGCTATCATCAAATGGTTGAGTGAACTTGCTTACTGGGTCAGACATCTATAGAAAAGAAATAGAGAAGAATTGGAATGAGAGGAGAAGAAGTAGAATGAGTAGAGAAGAACATCCTATGGTTTATCCTAGTGATCGCGTTCTACAGTCAACGTGTGCTCTGATACCATCTTGTAGCGACCACGATTCCAATGAACCGAAGTCTCTGTACTCATTGTCATTCATGGATCGGTATGCTGACACACACAATACTTGGGGATTTATAACAGAGGTTCAATCACACTTTATTACATCGAAAGTCCTCGAAGATGCAATATCCATTACACAAAAATGGCTGAAGGCCATCTAATGAAATAAACCGCGGAAGCTGTGAAGAGTAGTTGAGTCCATCCAACTCCACGACAAACATTGAGTGCATGACAACGACCTATCGCACCTTAATCTCCGTCTGAAAACTCTGCAACATGATACGTTGCAGCCATGTAGGTCAGCACATTGAATATGCTGGCAAGAACACACTTTAATGATAACGAGCAATGTCTACAACTACATGCATAATTGGCTGGTGGAGGCTGTAAGGTTAAGTTTTGCATAAAGCTAGTTTTTCCCTACCATAAAGGAATAAATTTTATTAACTACTTGGTTGGTAAATTTTAAGCATGAACAATTGAGAATGGTTCCTCCATCTCAATCCCAAACCAAAGTCATTATTAACCCAGCATATTAAGTAAAGTGATGAGATCAGTCCATAATTCAAATACCAGGATACTCAAGAAAGTTCATAACTGGGAACACGGCTACTCATGAATAGTTTGTACACTCTGTAGAGGTTTGTGCACTTTTCCCCACAAGACTCGATCGCCTCCGTTTAATTTCTCGCACTGCATGGTGTTTGAGAAACGGATGACCGAGACACAGTCTTTCAGAAGCATTAACTCTTACCCTGGGTAGACCGTACCACCTACATCTGCTACATCTGCTAGTCTACCATGGAAAGAGGTCACACAACATACTCAACTATGCCAGAGCCCATAATGGCTTGTGGCTGCACACGGAAGTTTCTAGGAATGAATGATATATGATCCCTTTGAGCTTGGGTGGCATTCCGTAGGATAATCACACGGGTCCTCTGGGATTTCCTAGGACAACACTGGATTCTCCGGGTGCCCTGCAACCAATCCACCCAGATGTGTATTAAATTCCACCTTAAAGAAACCCTTAGTTTTTATTACACTCACAACTTTCATGAAATCACTCATACCAATCCACGTCTACATGCATGGCTAAGCAATAAGTAACAAAGCGCATATTCCCTTGGTTGATCTCAAGTCATTGGGTTCCTACCTCATGAACTAAAAAGCATCATATTATGTAACCAGTCCTACTCATGCAAGTGTTTGAGGATATAACTAATGCAATAAAAACTGGGTATTGGAAAGTATGATCAAAGTATGAACTTGCCTTGATGACGATCGCTGAAACCTAGTGACTCGTAGTAGCACGCTTCGCACTCCAGGAATTCTATCACAATCAAACAATAGCATACATAAGCACTCAAACAAAGATGCACGGGTGAAACTCAAATAAGAAGATCAAATCTGAAAGTTCAACTGAAGAGCTTCGATTTGCAAAAAGAATCAATCGAACGGAGCTACGAAACTGAAACTACGGTCAAAAGAACTTCAAATTTAAATCTGCTTGAAACCAAATTTTAAATTGTCGAAAACCTTGTTCAAGTTGATTAAACAGAAAGTGGGGCTCGAGACGAAGATTTTGGCGTTGTTTTCACTGGATTATGACGAACGGTTTAGAAACGGCGAGGGTTTGAAGTTCAGGGGCTAACTGCGATAAAAATAATCATGAATAGGTCCCTGGCCGAAAAAGAAAATAAAAAGAAAAAACTCCGGCGCGAACGTTCGTTAACAGAGACGAACGGACGAACGCGTTCGTTAAAACGAACTAACGAGTGAACGCTCGCTAAATAACGAAACCGAAAAAAACGAAACAAACCGAACGGATCTAAAAAACCGAAAGTAGGGTTTCTAAAAAAATCGGGACGGCTCTTTTTTTACCTAAACCAAAAAAACGGTCGGCGAGATCCAGCGGCGTCCAAGGGCCAGCTGGGCTTCAGCCCCAGTCGGTCCGAAACTTTTTTTAACACGAATTTCTCCGAGAAAGAAAAATAAAAAACATAAAAAAAATCTAAAAATGCCAAAACAATTATTACCGTCTAAATTAAATATTTAGAACAAAGTGAACATTTTCTTGGCCTAAAATGCAATTTTGAAAAATGCATATTTTTTCTAATTCAAATAAAATAACAAAAAAATCCGAATAAAATAATTATTTGATTTTTATCATTTTTCCTCCAATATTTCTCTTATTTTGGAGAAGCCATATTATCCCCTCTCTTTTATTTTGATATTAGAAATATTTCGGAGAGAAAAATAATTATAAACCAAAGTGATCCTCTTTTCAATATTTGAAAAAAAACAAATATGAAAATACAATGAAATCCCCAACTCTCTCTCCGTGGGTCCTTGAGTTGCCTAGAATTTCCAGGATCAAAAGCAAAATGCAAATAAAATATGATATGTATATGATGATCTATGTATAATATTCAAAATTGAAAATTTGGGATGTTACAACTGTGGCCACACCTTGCCCTGGATTCGGGGGTAGTGGGTTGTACTGTAGCCACGCCCCGTCTTGTCATGTTTAGGTGGGTGCAAACTCTAAGGGCGTAGGGGGCCGCCTGTTCGGGAGCCGGCTTCTCTGGAGGTCGCCTGTCGGGAGTCGGCCCGCTTCGTGGCCGCCCTTTAGAGCTTGCCGCCTTTTGTCAGCCGGCCGCTTGGACCAACCGACCTCTTGAAGGCGGCTCCTTGCTTCTGGTGCTTGAGGGGCGCAGCCGGCCCCGATGTTTTGAAATACCAGGGAGGGCCGATGAGGCTACCCGTGGTCATTTACCCCGACAATAACCAAAACATACATCAAGTGGATCAATAGAACATCCCATTGTCACCATGGATATCCCATCGCAAGACATACATCAAGTGCTCTCACATCCAAAAGATTCAATCCGGCATAACAAAACCTCAAAGCAAAAGACTCAATGCATCAAGATCGTGATAGCACTTGAGAGATGTGAGAGCACTTGATTCAACTATAAGATTCAACTATAATAACAAAACAATCCGGCATAACACCATAGGATTCAACTATAATAACAAAGCTCGTGGTACATCTAGATCGTGCCAAATCAAGAACGCGCGAGAGAGAGAGAGATAAAACACATAGCTACTGAAACAAACCCTCAGCCCCGAGGGTGAACTACTCCCTCATCATCATGGTGGCCGCTAGAATGATGAAGATGGTCTCCGGTGATGATTTCCCCCTCCGACAGGGAGCCGGAAAGGGTCCCGGTTGTTTTTTCATGGCTACAAAGGCCCGCGGCGGCAGAACTTCTGATCTAGAGTTCTTTTCGAGTGTTTGGGTATTTTTAAGAATTTTTGTCGTCGGTCTCACATCAAGGGGGTGCTCGAGGGGCCCACAAGCCGTAGGGGCGCGCCCTGGGGGTAGGGTGCCCCCTGGCATGTGGCCTCATCGGCCACTTCCTAGCCCAGCTCCGATGGTGCGGGGGTCTCTTTTGGTCCATAAAAAATCACCGTAAATTTTCAGCCCATTCCGAGAACTTTTATTTCTTCACAAAAAACGACACCACGGTGGTTCTGCTTAAAACAACGTCAGTCCGGGTTAGTTCTAATTAAATCATATCAAAACCATATAAAATTATTGTAAACATGGCATGAAAACTTCATGAATTATTGTTGAAGACGTATCACCGTTATGATCACCCTATTACGTGTGATGTTTGGCGACCCTCAAGGTACACCTTACATCATTAAGGTACTCTATTTTTTAACAAGGTATAGATGCAAGCGCTCATATATTTACTACTACCATAGTACACATATTTTTGAACTCGAATTAGCTATCCGGCAAGACCCTGGAGCAGTTACAAGCCAGATTTGTTCCAGTCTTCTAGAAGCTAAACATCCACCGTTTATGAGTACCCAGCTCAAAAGATCCAACGGTTGATAATTTGTGGATTCGCTATGTACGGACAGGCGCCAAGGCGACTCCACCAGCTTTCTGGAATGCTCCAAACTGATCCACACACGTGCTGGTGCAGAAGTATGTAAGATCTTTTGTGGATGTTTAGAATTTCAATGCTCAATGGCTGGAGGCTTAGAAGATCCGGCAAACAACAAATAAAGCTATAACTTTTTTTCAAAAAAGTAAAAAGCTATAGCTTTTAAACAAATCAAAGCACGGAAATGTTTGTATCCACCAAACATTCAAACGCAGCAACTTGACACTTCGGCGGAATTTAACACTTAAGGCATGCATACTACTCCCTTTGTACCAAAATATAAGATGTTTTTATATTTTAAATAAACTCGCAATGTGTTCATACTAAAAAGAATTAGTGGAGAACACATGCATAGCACGTACCTTCTACTAGTATATATACGCACATAAACTCATCCATATAAATGCCCACACGCACATCCTACCCTTTATGAGCACCTTGAGAGACCCAGCCAGTATGAAGGTACTCGATACTCTCATGATGTAAGGAACTATACAAACGTTAACTTCTGTGCGGTGATACTTATAACTTAGTGACGACGTGATCCCAAAGTATAACAATCAATTGAGTTGTTCAACGCAAGTATTCTGCTAAAATTGAGTCCTCAAAGTTGCTACTATCCATTGTTACACTAAATCATGCCCATTACCGGGAAAATGAAATGCATAGACGCACCACAAAGAGGCACTAACAATCAATTTTACCATTTATTATTCCACACATGCAAATGAGTTTTACCTCTGATCCTCTTCGATATACAGACTCGAGAACCGTTGCAACTGTAGCACACAAAACATAAACATAATTAATAACATGGTATATTCACTATGCTTCTAGTGCATATTTCCTTCAATTCCGTGTTCTTTTTCTTGACTAAAAAAACGAAGAATATATTAAATCAAGAGGATAAATGATCAATAAATCATGGTAATATGGGGCAGATCAACAAAAGTAAACTAAAGTGGGGCAACTTATCAAATGCCCAAGTAATGTGGGGTAAATGATCTAATCTCCCAACATCCTCGTGTGTTTGCTTCGCTCCCATCGCCGCGATGTGCTGCTTCGCCGACCCTCCAACCATCCATGGACACCTCGTCTTGAGAACCACTCCCGCCATCCGAACCCCGACGGTAATCAACGACCCACTTTCCTCTCCGACTCCAACTCCCCAACCTCGAACATTTTTCTGAAGATGTGTTGGCCATTTTGTAAATATATTGTGAACATTATTCCAACACACGGTGAATATTTTAAAAAAATACATTGAATACTTTCAAATGTGAGATTTTTCAAAACTCGGTTATTATTTTGTAAATACACATTCAACATTTTTCTAAATACATGGTGAATATTTTAAAATATGTTGAGCATACTTTCAAAAGTGCATGAACACTTTTTAAAGTAAATATATATTTTTTATTCGAGGTGAACTTTTAAAAGTACATAAAATTTCATTTTCTATTTTTCAAATCGTAATAATGGCATATTTCACGAAAAATGCATTAAATTTCTTAAAAAACAATTAAAAAGAAAATTACAAGTAATTATCGGCCCGACCCAGGTGGGCCCGCTACAAGCGACGCATCCGTAGTGCTTGCTAAAAGCGAGGCATAGACGCACCACAACGCCCATAGGAGATAGGACGCCGTAATCTAAGCCGACTCACTGGTGGAGAGAGTGGAGGCGGAGCCATCTGATTGATTTTTTCTGGTTTTGTGCAAGATAGTTTTCATTGTTTTTGTTCTCCGGCTAGTGATTTGTTGCTCACTGCCGATGTTTTTTATATTTTCCATGTTTTTTTCCTTTTTCAATTTCCTTTTTCCTATTTTGAATACACGTTGACATTTTTTAAATACACGTTAAACATTTTTCTGAATATGAGTTCACATTTTGTAAATATAATATGAACATTTTTTCAATGCGCGGTGAACTTTTTCTAAACACACATTGAATATTTTTCATACATGTGAACATTTTTTAATACACGGTAAATAATTTTTTAACACACATTCAACATTTAAAAAAATTAATAATAAATATTTGGAAAATAGGTTGAACATACTTTCAAAATGCATTAATACTTTTGAAAAAATATTGAAAATTTTACCAGAAGAATTTGTAAAATTACATGAACAAAATTTCTAAATTTTGTATGAAAATATTAGCTTATTTTACCAAAAAATATACAGCAAGATTTTTTAACATATAAAAGGAATGCTTATAAAATTAATCGTAACTTTGGGCCTCACCCAGACGGGGACCGTCGAGAGCGGCTACGGTGATCATTTTTTCACACTGACGAACATCTGTATAAAAATCGACATTTGTTAAATTCTGATTTTCTTAGAATGGTGATCATTCTTCTCCAATTTACAAATAAAATTAAAGGTTTTTAAAATTTCTTCGATTCGTGTTTTCTTATAAGAATAGTATAAAAACTTTGGAAAATTTAGAGGAAAGAAAAAGGGTAAAACAGAGCAAACCCGCATATAGTCTTGGTTTAGACAAACCTGGCAGGCCGAAACTAACGATCTTTTGTTTTTCTAGCGATCTGGCCAGATGCACACTTGCGCGCTGGGCCTGGCCCATACGCGGGCTGCTATGAGCGACGGTGCCATCGCGCTCGCTCCCGTAGACGCGCCCCGTTTAAGCAAGCCCTAGACTGCTGCTGCTGTGTGTCTTCCTCTGCTCCGCACCGCCGCCTCTGCAGCCTCCCCGACGACGAGATCCACCCGCCCTCTACCCCTCCCTCGCCTCCGCCCCGTCACCCGTCGCCGAGGTACCCTGCACGACCGCCCCCGGTCAGTTCTCTTCTCCGTGGCTGGATCAGGGCGATGGGTTCCTAACATTTTTTCTCTCTCGGTCTCTGTGGTTGGGCAGATGGAGAGGGTGCTCAAGGATGACGCCATCCAGGAGAAGGGCGAGCGCGCCAGGATGGTAACCACCCACCTCCCATCTGATCTGCTTGTTCTCCTTCTTGGCCTGACCGGGCCGGTTCGTTCGTTCGTCCGTTGGTTCGATGGCGCTGCTGCAGCTGTGTGCAATTAGTTTACTGACCTCATTCAGACTGCAAAATCCATATAGCACCAGATCAACAACCTGACCGTCGACTTCACTTAGTAGGATCTGTAGGTCGACTTCACATTATGCTATGTTGCTGTTGCATAATGTGCTTTTGCAACTCTGCGCAATGAGTTTACCGGTCTCCTTCGACTGCAGAAGCTGAATGTTACTCCCTCCGTTCATAAATAAGTTATAGTTCACTTATTTATGAACGGAGGTAACACTTTGTAGAATCATTGTTCAGCCTCTTTTTTTATGTGGGGTTCTTATTCATTTGATTTCGTCCTCCTGGCAGGCATCTTTTGTTGGTGCCATGGCGATTGCAGACTTAGTCAAGACCACATTGGGACCAAAAGGAATGGTACGTGCTGCTCACAGAGAAAAAGATTGCAGTTTGGGCAAAAGATGGCGCCAGCCATTCGGATGCTAGAGGATTTTCCTTGGAATTTACATGTTACCTTGTTTATGTCCAGGACAAGATCCTTCAGTCGACTGGCCGAGGGCGGAGTGTCACCGTTACAAATGATGGCGCTACCATTTTGAAGTCGCTTCATATCGACAACCCTGCTGCCAAGGTCCTTGTTGGTATCCTTTTGTTTGAGCCCACCGCTTGATGGTTTTCCTGCTGAAATGATGCTTGTTTCTAGATCTGGCAATATACGCTTCTTATAGCTTCTCCTGGCCCCATTTGATTAGTTGGTTGTATTTATGTTCTCCCCAATTGAAAGAAAATGTAGTCCTTAATGATTGTTAGACATCTCAAAAGTCCAAGATGATGAAGTTGGTGATGGAACAACTTCTGTTGTTGTTTTGGCTGGAGAACTGTTGAGGGAGGCTGAAAAGTTGGTTAACATGAAGATTCATCCGATGACTATTATTGCAGGTAATCCTCATTTTAGACGCAGTTTATTCAACATGTTCTCCCTAACAACCGATGTACATGGTACCAAGTCTTTAACGAGTAATGATACACCAACAGCTCTAGATCAGTAAGACATGTGGAGTCTGGAAAATGACATGTCATGCTTACATACTTCTTTTTTGAATACTCCCTCCGTCCGAAAGTACTTGTCATCAAAATGGACAAAAAGGGATGTATCTGGAACTAAAATACATCTAGATACATCCCCTTTTATTCATTTTGATGTCAAGTATTTCCGGACGGAGGGAGTATGTCACACTTAACGATTAAAAAGCAGCTCCCTTAGTCTAGGCAACCTCTGGATTTAAAAAGTAAGACAGTACCTGAAAAAAGCTGGAAGCAGTGCACTTCTCCGTTGATATGATGTTGGCAATGGACAACTATGACCCTTTGTTTTCTGTTCCATTTTCATGCTTGCCTCTTCATTTCTTATCTCTTTTGGCTGCTTATTAAAGCAGAAACGATACACATGATATTTGAAAGAAAATAGAGATGCATGATGGAACTGTTTGCAACTATGTAGCTAATCATTTAGTTACATTTGAACATCTCTAATACTTCATCATCTCTCTGAACTATTATTAGGTTACAGAATGGCTGCTGAGTGTGCCAGAAATGCTTTGTTGCAAAAGACCATGGACAACAAGGACAATACAGGTCAGTAGGTCACCTATTTAGTTACTTTCTCATATATAATTTCTTAACTGTATTTAAACACGGTAATCTTCTTTTATCTTTTAATAAGTACTTGTGTTATGCGGAACAAAATTTATGTTTGCATTAATCCTCGGGGCTGATACTTACTTTTTCCCATTTTATCTTCTATGAGCATCACTTCCTGGAATGCTAGCTTAGGACCTGGTATCACTGATTTCTTAGTTGGGACTTGGCATCTAGTCTGAAAAGAAAAAGAAAAAGTTTGGTCTTGACAGTAATTTTCATTCACATGTTTAAAGCTTATTGCACTCATTATGATTTATATTATAGTTTGCCACCAGGAATATTCTTCTTACAATAAACCTTCATTGGTGCTGCAGAGAAGTTCAGATCAGATCTCATGAACATTGCCATGACTACGCTTAGTTCAAAAATTCTCTCCCAGGACAAGGAGTATTTTGCTGAACTTGCAGTCGATGCTGTCCTCAGGCTTAAGGTAAAAATGATCGGGGGAAGTTGATCATGCCATATCTTTTCTATATGCAGGGTGTTGCTTGAAATCTAGTTCATTAGTTCATAATTATCTATTCACACTGTTACGTTCTGTTGGTAAAACGTTGATTTGGTATGCACCACATTTGTTCGTTGGTGGCAGGGTAGCACCAACTTGGAATCAATCCAAATTCTGAAGAAACCTGGAGGTTCTCTTAAGGATTCCTTTTTGGATGAAGGGTATGTTCTTTAAAAACTATGTTATGGGAAACGTTGTTCTTTTTTATCCCAACTATATTATGGTTCTATATCAGTTACAAACAGACTGATACCTATATACCATTTTGAATCTGTTTTGTAGGTTCATTCTTGATAAAAAGATTGGCCTTGGTCAACCAAAGCGAATTGAAAACGCTAATATTCTGGTTGCGAACACTGCTATGGACACAGATAAAGTTAAGATTTATGGGGCACGTGTCAGGGTGGATTCGATGGCTAAGGTTGCAGATATTGAAGCTGCTGAGAAACAGAAAATGAGAGAGAAAGTTCAGAAAATCATTGGCCACGGGATCAACTGCTTTGTCAACAGGCAGCTAATCTACAACTTCCCTGAAGAACTTTTTGCTGATGCTGGCATACTTGCAGTTGAGCATGCTGACTTTGAGGGCATCGAGCGGCTAGCTCTTGTCACTGGAGGTGATATTGCATCAACTTTTGACAACCCAGAGTCTGTTAAGCTTGGGCACTGCAAGCTCATCGAAGAGATTATGATTGGGGAGGACAGGCTGATTCATTTCTCCGGGGTTGCGATGGGGCAAGCATGCACCATTGTCCTGAGAGGAGCAAGGTATGCCTTATTGTTTTCGTGTACCTCCTTATCATGCACTGATAACATTGTCTTAATTCAGGCATTCTGTTTTATTCGGCCGCACACTGAATACATGTGTCTTGTTGTCTACAGTGAGCATGTGCTTGATGAGGCTGAGAGGTCCTTGCATGATGCCCTGTGTGTGCTTTCTCAGACGGTAACTGACACGCGTGTCATATATGGTGGTGGATGGCCTGAGATGGTGATGTCCAAGGAGGTGGACGAACTTGCAAGGAAGACCCCTGGGAAGAAATCTCATGCGATTGACGCCTTTTCGCGCGCCCTGCAAGCCATCCCAACAATCATTGCTGACAATGCTGGTCTGGATAGTGCTGAGCTTATCTCCCAGCTCCGAGCCGAGCACCACAAAGAGAACAGCACCGCTGGAATTGATGTCATCAGCGGCGGGGTAAGCTCACGGAGACGAAACCAACAAAGCTTGTACACGAGTGATTTTTGAAACTAACATGGTCTGGTTTCGTGCAGCTGGGAGACATGCAGATGCGCGGGATATGCGAGGCGTTCAAGGTGAAGCAGGCCATCGTCCTGTCGGCGACCGAGGCCGCGGAGATGATCCTGAGGGTCGACGAGATCATAACCTGCGCCCCGCGCAGGAGGGAGGACAGGATGTGAGCGCTGTCTCGATGCGGCGCTCTCTTATGTACGATGGTTTGCCGAGTTTTGGCTGGGTTGCTGTGGTCCACGACTGCTTTAAAGTTTGACCGACCCCATTTCGATTGTCGTTGAACCCTGACCCCTAAAGCGACTGGAACTTGTAGGCTGCTAGCGTTGTTCTGTAGGGAGTGGCTTGGTTTTCTTTCAGTCGATTTTCCACTAAGATGATATAGTGATGTGTAAGTGTAACCTTGTTTTATGTGCATCTTTGCACGCGGAAGCACTTAGTTGAGAAGATGCGTGCAATGCTGCGAGTTTTCAGTTTTCCATGTGTTTTGCTGTACTTTGCTGGATATCTATAACTATCAGCCGTTGCTAGCAGTGTGTATGGATGGAATCGGGCCCAGTTTTGATTGTGATGTGCAACAAGATAGGACAAATTGATTGCAATCTTTGTGCTTTGACTTTTAATGATCTGTTTGACAAGTGTTTTCTTATTGTCGACTGATTAATTTCAGTTCTGAGTACTGAGTTTAGGAGTTGGAATGTCGAAGCCTACAAATATAGCGAAGCATGCTTTAAATTTACGGGTTGGCCGTCATGTTTGGTTAGGCAACTCCGGTGAACGTTTCAACGGATCAACAAGGCTTCGTATGATTGTGTAACAAAAACTTAAATTTCAGAATATCCCTAACGCTCTGCTTGGATGTAGACATTCAAGACCTGGATATTGCATTGGCTCCAATGCCTAATATCCCAAGGCATTGGTATTGAGCTGCAATGCCACACTTTGTGTTTGGATGTTCTTGTATTGGCCACTTGGAATTCAAGGGATGGAGGAATGCCAAATCTTGTTTGGATGCGCATAGTGTAGAATTGGGCATTGTGAAATGTATGAACAATATAATAATTGCTTGTACAAGTTTGGAAATTAAATCTAATCATCATGCCATATATTTGAGAGATTATTTATTATAATATAGTAAAATTGCATGCGAATAATTTAAAATTTGGCACAGACAACACCAATTGTCCAAAATACATGAAAAATTGGATTAAAAGTGTACATAGGCAACATAGGCATATTATTATGCACTGGACAATATGAACTGAATATATGAAAAAATAGGCGGAAAACTATACATTACAATAGCTGAAAATTATACATAAGCAAATGAGCATATTATCATGCACCGGACAATATCACTCCTCAAAAACATGAAAATTAGGCTGAAAACTGTACACTACAGTAGTATATAGCAGCATATTATGATGAACTAGATAACACTTTGAACTGTTCAAAAACATGAAAAATTAGGCTGAAAACTATATGTAACAGCCGCATATCATGATGAACTTGAGAACATCAATTTGTCCAAAAAATAACAACATCAACATATTAAGATAACCTTGCCAACAACATTACATATTATAACATGTCTCACACCATCCAAAACACACAGCAAGTCTTGTGCATAACAATGCAACTCTAGGACAAGTTTAGAAGTCTCTCACAAACTAGGAGAACTAAAAGTAGCAAAAAACATACATATTATCCATCAAGAGCCATTCTACTAATTCAACATCAACAGCCATTCCTTCCTGAAGTTCATGGGAAGCTCAAGAAGCGCTTGGTACAAGCGTTCGCTAAGGATCAACTTACCATAAGATCGCAATATGTCACCACGAGCCAGATCAGGGATCATCTCAAGTGTCGCAAGGATTTCAGCAGGAGGTGTAACTTGGGGCAGAGGTAAAGGCTCGAGTGACTTCAAAACCTCAAATTCCAGAATACCCCTCAAAAGAAAAGAAAAAACTTAAATTTCGAAATGGCATCATAGATCAGGACTGGTAAATGCTAAAAAAAAGGGTAAACATCGTTTTTTTGTATAAGAGTGTCTCTAACCAATGATGCAAAATAGGACTGAGTGCCCCAAAACTGTTTTTAGGGCAATTTGACCCAAAAACGATGTTCCAGCAGATGCACTATCTATATGCTGTCCTGCAAAAAAATTTAGGGCAGCCCCATATTTTGCCGCCCACCCCCAAGTGATGCAAATATACAGCAGCCGCACCATTGCAGCAAAACAAAATTCATGTCGTGCGCAGCCCAATTGCCACCTGAAACTTCCCGTGCGGACCGTCGCCCCGCCCCTCTCCCGTCTGCGACTGCCGACCGCCACCGGGCCACCATGGACGAACCTCCGACTCGACCTCAAACCCCGTCGTCCTCGCTGCCGCTCACGCCCCGCCCATTGCTTGCCCTCCGGTGGTTCCTACCGTCGTCACCGGCACCAAGTTTTGTGGACCCACGAGCCGCCGTCG
>LR738715.1:133682229-133736887 GCA_902687465.1 Secale cereale
CCCCACACACACACACACACATGCGCGCGCGCACAAAAGAATCCACGAGCCAGCGCCAACATGAAGAGGTCGTGGGGGTACCGCGGTGGCTGCCTCATGCTCGAAGAAGACTAAGGCCACCATGACGTCTCTTGTGGCTGCTCTGGTGGTGCCCTCCCCCTCTCCTACTTTCATTATGCCGCCGTCCGTGGAGGAGGATTCGGTGTCACCTGTTGCCACAACCACCGAAATGTCCCAAATGTATAAAATTCTCTTTTCTCTGTTTTTCCCTATCTTTGTCATAAATTCTGCCTTTTGAATGCAATTGTGATGTGATGTGTGTTTATGTTATTCAATTTTGGTGTAGGTGTCGATGATGAACCTTTTTTGCAATACACGAATGTTGCATCTCAAGATTTTGTCTCTCAAGAAGCTGCCAAGCAAAAAGACAATGCTTTCAGTTCCAGTAGTGTAACATCGGCTCTTCTAAGTGGGTACGGCAAAGCCAAGACATCAGTTGCAGATGATGCTCTCAGTTCCAGACTTCCAAAACATAGTAGAGAGGTGTTGCTGCCCCACAAAGAACACAAAACATAGGTCGGCGTTGAAACGAATCGTAACCAAAGAACATCATCTGCAACTCTTGTTTTACACTATACTATATAGCACAAATGCCGTTTCAAAGAATTAATATCTGCACATTTCTCGATTGTAACAATATCCTGTAGGTACTCACAGCAATGGCATCATCTCTACTACAGTCTTCTCCAACCACTACCAAAACGATCACAAAACTAGCGGAACAAAATTTCAAGAAGGAAAAAAGAATAGGTGGAGGAAAAATAAACATTATAAACTGTCACGACCTTAGCTGCCTCCTTTCTTCACCGTGATGTTCCACTTGCTAAACCATCCGCTGCATTATTCTCCGATAATGGATCAGCCCAATCCCAGAGGAAGAGACCTCACCAACCTACCCTTGATAGTTAATACTATCCAAAAGAATGACCAACCAATATGATACAGATGAAAAGAATCGTGTACCCATATGATACAGATCAAAGTATCGAGGTATCTGCAACTCGGTTCATGCAGGGGCGTGTCAGAGATATATGTATGTGTTCACTGATGATTGCTTTCCTCCTTCACCAACAGCAATCCACCTCTCCAGTAAGCAAATGAATGGTGGGGCTATGCCCCCTCAGTTCAGTGTGTCTACACCATTTGTCCAAAGTCCTTATCTGTCGTAAAGGGGCTCCAAAATATGGCAGTTTCTAATGAAGTCGTTGGAGTAATTTACGTGCTTCGTCCAAAACGGTTGCAAGTTTTTAAAAGCAATGTCTAGCCATGGCTTGCACTGACCATTGTAGTGGACCACTGCAGCCTTCTTAACACTTTCAATGTCCGTGCTTTCTTGGTATCCTAAGCCAAGCATGTGCCAAGATGGGTCGATACCGTGGACATGACCCCTGAATGCTATAAGCGCAGGTGGTAAAGTACCGAATTTCCAGAGAGTAAGACCTGCTTTTAGATTCTGCAAAAAAAAATGGAACAATTATGAAGATGAACAACTGTGCCAACAACTATAGCATGTTTTAGCATCACAAAGTTTAAGCTTGAAACAAAAGTTGTGAGTAACTGTTCTTCATACTTGAGTGACTTTTGGTATAGATAAGTGTTTCACACTATGTTTGGAGGAGTGGAAGCAATACAGGATTACGGATAGGGAAAGAAAATACTCATTCTTTATTTAAGAGTTATACAGCAGATGTTAAAATCAAGTACAACCTCCGTCCGGAATTAACTGTCACTGAAATGAGTGTATCTAGACGTGTTTCAGTGTGACACACACTCATTTCAGCGACAGTTAATTGGCCCGATGGAGTACTTCATAGAGAAATTGGAATACTAGACAGCACAAATGTGGCATGAAACATAACTGAAGCCTGAACATTTTCAAGTTGACTAAACCATACAGCACAAATTATAGATGTGTGGTTCTTCAATGCATCCATTTGTTCATATATTTACCTTAAGTTGACTGATTAAACTTAGACCATTATTGTGATGTTAAAATGTGTTACCTCCTTCAACCAGAAATGGTATGTATCCCTAATGTTTGTCTTCCTCCAAGCTTCCAGATCAAAGACATTCATCCCATATGCCCATGCACATTCCTCTGGGTCAAGACTTCGATCTATAACAGGGTGAGAGAAGTTGAAATATGTCCTGAAGCGCTTAGACATCACCCAATTATCTTCACCTCTGCATGTCTCCACAGCGCCATTCACCTTCCCTTCAAGATCAATCTCCCAAAGAGGAGACAGATCACGCTGAACAACAATGTCATCATCAAGGAAGACCACCTTGTTGAGGCTTGGAAAGAGCTGGTTTAATGAGAAGAGCATTAGGTTTAGGAATTGTGAGAATCACAACAGACCATCGGCCATGATCTTACAAGCAAAAACAGTATCGACACAAGTAAAGAATATACCAGAATTGGACAAAAAGATAACAGCATCTAGAAGAGGGGAGTATGGCACATTTTAGCAGCAAGCAAAAATGAATGTGGCAATCATGTAGGAAGAACACAAATGCAGCTTTTCATCTTAGTACCATATAGAAAGTAAATCAAACATGAATATTAACAGTGAGATGGTTGGTTGGATATCTATCTTGGCAGATTTCAGCATCCATCAACTTGGTATAGGTGGATAGACCAGATTTTTACTTACTTAGTTGCCATAAATGTCAAATTACACAATTTTCCACGCTTGAACATATTTAATGCTATTTTGGCAAACCCCTGATGCCACAAAAAAGGGGACCTGATTAGAAGGCAATTTAATTCACATTGGCTGCATAACCTGAAGGATTGGAGTATCACCAGAGAACTAGCTATGGACAGGGGTGCGTGGAAGCTTGCTATCCATGTGCCGGAGCCATGAGTTGGTCACAAGATCTTATGGGTTTCACCTCTAGCCTACCCCAACTTGTTTGGGACTAAAGGCTTTGTTGTTGTTGTTTTGTTGTTGTTTATTGGCTGCATAACCTAATACTACCTCCTTTCCGGTTTATAAGGCTTGCACGTATATCTAGGTTGAAAAATAAACCAACGTAATATAAGTTATCTGTCACAAAAAATATATCATTAGAAACTTCAGATCTTCTACTTTCTAATGGTGTATTTTTAGACTATACAACTCATTTTATGTTGGTCAAATTATAGACCTAGGGATATGCGCAAACCTTATAAACCGGAAAGGAGGTAGCATATCAGATCGGAGCATATTTATTACATATGAGTTGATTTGAGTTTGCCCCAACTATCGATTTAGTGATACATTTACTATCATTGTTCTATTGTGCAAGAATGCTAGCAGGCAACAAAGTCAGCTCAATAAGGTGCCTCTAAGGTAACCACTAATAATACGTTGTTGAAATGTGCCATGGCATGACATTAATCTTATCATGATCATGGAATATAGTTGTAAACATACTACTTAAAAGCTATACACTTGCAGTTTTGCACGGCAATCTGAAACATTTGACATAAAAAACAGCCACTTGTAAATTTAGGCACTGTGCGTATTACACTAGATCATGAGTTTAAATTATTGTATACTAATAGGTAGAAAGCTAAGGAAGAGAACAGTTCTGATCAAAAGGCACCTCAGGCAAATAGATGCGCAGATGGTTAAGCAGGGATATGTATTTGGGGCTTCGGGCCTGCAGCTTGGAAGCAAGCACCCTTGGATTGTCACTTGCACTGGAAACTGTTCCATGATCTCCATGATAGTGATTTCTGACTCCACGGTGGTTTTCTATAGCCTCTAGTACTGGGACATTTTCTCTGGTCAACCAGTCAAACTGATGAACACCTTTCACTTCAACTATTGCAGGTGATACAGAATTAAGGGCAAACCATGAATGCATCCCTGGATATGTTTTTTTATCGGTGATAACATGGAACACTACTTTCTCAGGTACCGAGGAAGACCGTACAGTTGAGCTGACAACAACCGAAGCAGCAAGGATGTTATCACTAGCAAGAATATAATGCTGGAAGGAATTATCAGAGAGCAATGGTAACAGTTCAGGTGGTGGCAACTGTTTCCTTGCATGAGCATTTGAGGAGTATTCATCGGTAAGGCGCAGAGACAGGCAATGAATGCCTTTGGGAATAGCAGTTGAAGCATAATGTTTATACAGCTGTTCTGCGAGCCTTGACCTCTTTACCTCCTTATCCATGTTTTTCATCTGCAAAGAAGTGCATAACTAAATAAACATAGTTTGCAAACAAAATGCAAAGCATTATAGCATATAGCAAACCAGGAATAAGAGCCATGAACTAAGATAGATTGTGCTAGCAAGGACCAAGAGCGGAATTCTACAAACCAGTATATAACAAATCAAGCTGGTAACATAAAATTGCAAAAAGACCAGAAAGGCATAAATGCATGCTCCAAAAATAGCAATGTAGAAGGTAAGAAATGTGAGAGTTGGGTATTCTTTTTCAAAAGATTACAAACAACAAAGAGCATATCATGCCTGCAGTTTTTTTTAGAAATGATTTGTTTGTTAAGTTGTGTAGATCACAGCATATGGTCACAGAGACTCCGTGTTTTCACAGACAAAGGCAGAATTATCATATGTCCCCATATAGTTTCAGTTTCATAGATTTTGTGCAGAAACACATAGTCCAAACCATATTGAAGACTACCCATATTGCAAAACAAAATTATTTTGAGAAGTTAGCTGCTGAGGCAAGCGCCTAGTAACATTACATGCCTGTTTGGATCCAGTCTTTTGAAGGATTTAGAGAATGTGGTGCTTTCTCAAAAATACTTTAATATCAGAATTTTGAGAGGTCTGGCCGTCTGGGTACAGCAGGCATTCCTATCTTCAATCCAGCATGTGCTGTTTGTTTGATTTTTAAAATACTAATAACAGCCGCTCTTTTTATATACTCCCTCCGTCCGGAAATACTTGTCGAAGAAATGGGTAAAAATGGATGTATCTAGAACTAAAATACATCTAGATACATCCATTTCCTCGACAAGTATTTTTAGACGGAGGGAGTACTTTTAAAAGGTGGTGCCTCGATTCCTAAGTGATACTTTCCCTTTCTAGTTGTCCAACACAATTATTCAATGTAGAACATGGATCTGGATTGCATGCGAGCTAATTTTTTGCAACACACAAACCCAAATTTCAAGTTTTACATATCATATGCCATGTAATTGTGCATACAATAGAAGGGTATACCCAAAGATTGAATAAAATATAGCTCTAGAAGTATAGAAATATGAGCTAATTAAACAACAACACAACTTCTCAAAACAATAACATGTGGTATTTTATAAAGAGTTGGTTTTCGGATGCCATGGTCTTAGATGCATTAAAATCCAAACAGGCCCGTGAAAATTTGAACTTTAAAAAATGCAACAGTGAAGATTAAACTAGCACTGTTAGTTTCATACCGTAGCCTTCAACCTGACGGCAAATGTCCTAGCATCGTAATGGTTATCCTTCATCTCCGAAAGAAACTCCCTGAATGATTCTGGTAACTTCTTATCAGAAGTGGATTCCTCATTGTTAACTTGATCAAAAATTCTGTACAGATCTTGCACTAGCCTCTGTTTACAACGAGTAAAAAAGAGTAAATACATATTCCTCTCTACAAGGCAAATAATCATGCTTTAACAGAAAGAAGCCAATGAGTTGAGTATATCTTACCGTAGAATCACCCCCTTGCCTACCAAGGAAACTAGGTCCTATTCGCCTCCCCAAGCAATCTGCAAACCAGGATTGGAACAGTTACATCAAATAAGTGCAGCAAACTTGTACATGCAGAGCTCATAGAACAAGATAGCTAACAATAAGGAAAACATGGCATCCAACAGAACACACATCTACAGCACCAACATAACGACAACCCATGGACAAAAACAATCTTCCTAGTGTCCTATCAGCAGCTTGAGAAAAACATATGCCTACATCCAAGCTAGGGAGCTTACACATCAAACAATCCAAATAAGGAGATCCTTTCCATACACAAAAACTAGCATATTCTTGGAGCCTATTGGCCAAGATCTCTGACCACTACTACAGAGAAGCTCAAGAGCCAAAATGTGGGGCCTATTTGACCAAGATCTTTAGTCACTACTATAGAGAAGCTCAAGAGTCAGCATCTGGTTTAGCACACGGGCAAAATGTGTATCACCAAAGGCATCAGTGTGGTAAGCGGTAACTCAACTTATCAAAATATGGATTACATTTTTTAGGGCCAAATGGGTTAGTACTATTGCAAAAAATCACAAAGTTAAAAGCAGGCATCTGGACCAATGCCATTTATCTCATCCTCCCAGTGGATGGTATATTCCGCACCTGTTTCGGATGGTACTAGGAGAATCTTTTTCATTTTCCAACAATGAAGCTGAAAAGGAAGATAGATCCGACAAACCAACACTCAAGCTCTTATGAAAAAAATCTCTTTACACAAGGCAGCGAACTGAAAGTCTCAGCAAAAAGAAAGCGAACTTCAAATTCAAAATAACACATCAAATAAAGTGATTACTTAGTCAGATTATGTCCAGGGTTTGCTGAGAGTGGGAGAGGAGAACTATGTAGTAACCCAGTTTACAAATCTAATCAGGTCAGAGCAGATTGCGCAATAAGCCTGCTGCACGGGACGCTTCAGTAAACACATTTAACTTCAATGGATCGATCCACCAGGTGGATAGACAGGGTTCAGCTAATCGGCATACAGGTTAGATTGATACGAAGAGAATGCTGATAGCATCTTTCAGGGTATCCTTTCTACTGCAATTTTGCAAAGAGTTCACCAATTCCTTTGAAATCCAGCAGTGTGTCTGACAGCACTAAATCCATCTCCCCAAGCTAACCCATCAATGGCCGAAAACTCAAGAGTGAAGATCCTATATTTTGGCCAATAGCAGGAAATCATGCGGCTAAGATAAACAAAAATTAACTAAGCCGAAGCCTAATCATAATTCATAAACCCAAATCACTAACTCTCTTGGTTTCACTTCAAATCACC
Source organism: Secale cereale (assembly GCA_902687465.1). NCBI lineage: Eukaryota > Viridiplantae > Streptophyta > Magnoliopsida > Poales > Poaceae > Secale > Secale cereale. Next base: position 133,689,272 of record LR738715.1, read on the forward strand.
AGAGATAACGTCATCACAAAACATGACACCTGAATCTCTATCTCAGTAAGTTTGCTGAAAGGGGTTGGAGAGGAGAACTACAAGGCAGCCTGAGATAAGAATCTAGTGAGATCAGAGCAGAGTGCCAAATAAGCTTTCTGCAGGTGAATTGATTAACCAGGTGCATGAAGGGCAATGCAATAGCTCCCTGGCTTGGGGTCCTCAGTTATCAATGAGAAGCAAAGAATTTGGGTAGGGTTCAGCTAATCAGCAAACAGTTGCAGCTTGTGGTATAATGATATGTAGGGAAAGCTGATAGCATCTTTCGGGATGTCCTTCCTACTCCAGTTTTGCAAGAATTTCAAAAATAGGATAGAACTATTCCTTCCAAATCCAACAGTTTGGCGGATTTCCAGCGCCCAAATCTTAAACCAGACGATGGTTCAAAGTAGACAGTGATGATCCTACATTTTGGCCAATAACAGAAAATCATGGGGGCGAGATCTGAATATAACTAAGCCGAAGGCCTGATCATAAACCCGAATCACTAACTCTCTTGGTTTCACTCCGGAACACCACAGGTGGATCAGGAAACCAGGCAAGCTGCTGAATCTCCAGCTGAACAAGTGAGCCTATGATCGAGGAACAAACAAACCACGCGTTTTCAGCACGAAATCTAAGGCATGAACCATCTCCATATGTCCACATTCCCACCGAGACCGCAGGACCGTGCGGCCAAGGGCAGTGAGATCCGAGGCTTGCAGCCCCCCAAAAAGCACCGAATCAGCCACGGGAGAAACCAGGCCGCGGGGGGCATCACAATCGATCTTATCCTTACCGATGGAGGAGCACTTGGTCCCGCCGGCCTCGAGCGCCGGCACGGCGAGGAGGATGAAGGCGAAGGGCAGGAGGCAGCCGAGCGCGACGACGGCCGGGAAGGCAACGGCGCGCAGGTACCAGGCGGCGCCCCACCCGCCTCCCCCTCCCGGTCCCCCGGCGGCGCGGCGGCCCGCGGGCGGCGGCGCGAGCGGCGGCGGGGGCGGGGGCGGCTGCGGCGCGACGCGCACCTTCATGGAGTCGACGACGCCATTGCTGCTGGAGATGGTGATGCTGCGCATGCTCGGCGAGATCCGCAGCTGCATCCTCCACCTCCCCCGCCGACGGCGCCGACGAGGGGAGCTCCGAAGACTCCGGCGGCCTAGGGTTCCGGCGACGGCGGCGAGGCGGTGGCATTGGGCAGAGACATGCTAATCGCACGGGCGGTACTAATAGTAGGGAAGGAGGCGAAAGGGGAAGAAGAAAAAAAAACAGGGAATATTGCAGGTCGCGCGGCCCGTGCAAATACGAGCTGACGCGGGGGGCTATCAGCTAAAACTGGCTCGAGGGATTTGAGAATCTCCGGGAGGGGAGGGCGAAGGCCAACGGAATATGGTGGTGCGCGGCTAGGCAAGGCGAGGCGAGCCTGGGCGGAATGGCGGGTTGCTTCTCCTCTCCTTCCTCTTCAAGCGGGGAGATGGGAACTGGGGAGAGGGATTTGTTTGGTTCCTCGGCTTTCTGTTCTTTTTATTTTCTTCATTTATTAATAATAATGATGGTGAATTTCTCCTTTTTTTCAAGAAACTTTCAACTTTTTCATTTGTAATCATGGCAGTAAAAAAACACCAAAGATGGTAAAATTTACAAGCAGGTCCATGGACCACCTAGCTACAACTACAAGCACATGAGCGAACCGAAGGCGCATCGCCGTCATCCTCTTCCCTCGACGGAGCCGCACAAAACCTTGTTGTAGTATACGATTGGGAATTAGTCGTGTTAAGATCTCATAGGACAAGCACACCAAAGTTGCGGCCATCGCCGATGAAGGAAGTCGTTGATTGGAAGCGTCGAACATGTAAACACTCAAACGAAGACGTACAAAACCGGATCCAAACAAATTTACCGAAGACCAGCACCGACCGAATCTCGCGAGATCCGATGGAGACATGCCTCCACACGCGCTCCGACAAAGTTAGACACACCATCGTAACAGGGATAAAACATGGAAGACATTATTCCTACCGGGGGACATCACCGCCGTCACACAGCCCCAACCAAGACGCCGAACCTAAAAAGAACGATAACAAGATTCCTCCCGCCAACAGAGTGTAATAGCCTAACTTAATAGGGATGATATAGATTACTCACATCAACAAGAAAATTCCTTCTTTTCTGGGAGCTCATTCGGAAAACAAAAAACCTAGAGTTAAGCGTGCTCAACTTGGTGCAATTTCAGGATGGGTGACCCGAGTGTGAAGTTGGTTCAAGATGCAGACAAGTGAGGACAAACTGCGGAGGAAAAACTAGAGTTGATATGTGGGTTCATTCTAGATCATGTTATGAGTAACGGCCAGTAATCATTCCAGTATGGCTGACCCGACTGAAAATTTGATCCTAAGTACGTGCCCAAAAATCGTGAGTTTAGCTCAATTTTACTCATTGTTACTTCTTGAGTTTGCGTTTTCTTGAAGCGAAAAGGGTGATGCAACAAAGTAGAAGTAAGTATTTACCTCAGTTGAGAACTAAGGTATCAATCCAGTAGGAGATACAAGCAAGTCCCCAATATATGCATATGCACAAACGAACAAACACTTGCACACAACGCGAAAAAGGGTTGTCAATTCCTTCAACGTCACGAACAAGAGTGAGATCTGATAAAGATAGATATAAAACTAAAATAAAAAGCTAAATAAAGTAAACACAAAATAACCACAACAAGGTATTTTTGTTTTATTTTTGTTTTATAGATCTGAAAATAATATGTGTAAAATAGACTCGGGAGCCATAGGTTTCACTAGAGGCTTCTCTCTTGAATAAAGCATACGGTGGGTAAACAAATTATTGTCGAGCAATTGATAGAAAAGCGCAAAGTTATGAGGCAATGATCATGAATATAGGCATCACGTCCGTGACAAGTAGACCGACTCATGCCTACATCTAGAGTATTAATTTCATAAGAACAGAGTAACGCCTTAAGCAAGATGACATGATTTAGAGGGATAAACTCAAGCAATATGATATAAACCTCATCTTTTATCCTTGATGACAACTATACAATACATGCCTTGTTACCCCTTTTGTCACTGGGTGAGAACACCGCAAGATTGAACCTAAAACTAAGCACATCTCTCATGCAAGAATTACTAATCTAGTTGGCTAAACCAAACCAATAATTTGAAAAGAAATACAAAGATACCAAACCATGCATATAAGAATTCAGAGAATATTCAAATAATATTCATAGATAATCTGATCATAAATCCACAATTTACCGGATCTCGACAAACACACCGTAAAAAAATATTACATCGAATAGATCTCCAAGAATACCGAGGAGGACATTGTATTGAAGATCAAAGAGAGAGAATAAGTCATCTAGCTACTGGCTATGGACCCGTAGGTGTGTGGTAAACTACTCACGCATCATCGGAGGGGCAGTAAGGTTGATGTAGAAGCCCTTCGTGATCAAATCCCCCTCCGGCAGAGTACCAGAAAAGGCCTCCAGATGGGATCTCACAAGATCAGAAACCTACGGCGGTGGAAAAGTATTTTTGTGGATGCTTCCAGGGTTTTGGGAATCTTTCTGAATTTATAGGCCAAGGCAGGAGGTCGGGGGTCTCTGAGGGGGGCACAAGCCCTAGGGGCGCCCCCTAGGGCACGCCCCCTGGCTTGTCATCTCCTCGGTGACTCTCTGACTTGGACTCAAAGTCCTACGTGTGTCTTCTAGTCCAAGAAAATTCATCGCGAAAGTTTTATTCCGTTTGGACTCCGTTTGATATTTCTTTTCTGCAAAACTCAAAGACAAGGAAAAAACGGAAACTGACACAGGGCTCTAGGTTAATAAGTTAGTCCCTAATAAAATAGCATATTAATGCATATAAAACATCCAAAGTTGATAATGTAATAGCATGAAACAATCAAAAATTATAGATACATCGGAGACGTATCAAGCATCCCCAAGCTTAATTCCTGCTCATCCTCGAGTACGTAAATGATAAAAATGGAATTTTTATGTGGAATGCTACCTAGCATATTTAGCAATGTATTTCTTTTTTATTTGTCATGAATCGTCATATCCATATGATTCAAAACAAAAGTTCATTGATATCAAAACAATAATACTCCAAGCATACTAAAAAGAAAATTATGAAATTTCAAAAATAACTGGCTAAAGAAAGTTATCCTTAGAAAACATATAGTCTTATTATGCTCCCTCTTCTCAGCACAAAGTATAAATCATGCCCACCCTGGTGCCAGCCAAGCAATTGTTTCATACTTTTTAACGCGCTTTAGCTTTTTCAACTCTTCATGCAATACATGAGCATGAGCCATGGACATAGCACTATGGGTGAAATAGAAGGTGGTAGTAGACGAAAGTAAGGAGAAAGTCTCACATCAACTAGGCAAATCAATGAACTATGGAGATGTCCATCAATTGATATCAATGTGAGTGAGTAGGGATTGCCTTGTAACGGATGCGCTAGAGCTATAAGTGTATGAAAGCTCAAAATAAAACTAAGTGGGTGTGCATCTAACGTGCTTGCTCATGAATACCTAGGGCATTTGAGGAAGCCTATCGTTGGAATATACAAGCCAAGTTCTATAATAATAATTTCCCACTAGTAATATATGAAAGTGACAACATAGGAGACTCTCTATAATGAAGAACATGGTGCTACTTTGAAGCACAAGTGTGGAAAAAGACAGTAACATTGTCCCTTCTATATTTTTCTTTTTTTTAGATTCTTCTTTTTTTGAGACTTTTTTTTCTCTTTTTTCTTTTCTTTTGGGCTATTTGGCCCTTTTTTTACTGGGTCTTTTACATTTCTGTGCCTAACTCGAACCCACTACTCAGATTTGCCCCTAATTTCAAAGCATGCTCAAATTTGCCCCTCCGCCATTAAGTGTCTTTATAAAAATGCCCTTCTGTGCCGTTTCCGTCTGCTCAAAGGGCTTTGACCGTTTTCCCGACGTTTGTCGGACAATTTGCCCTTGACTCCATGTGACACTTACATGCGGGATCCACTTGAAAAAATAAAAGGAAAACTAGGCATGCTCGGCCCTCCTGCAGGCTAGTTACTTACCGGTGGGACCTACCCAGGAAAAAAGAAAAAAACTCTCTCTCTCATCCCTCTCCTCCCGACGGGACCCAATCTAAGGGTTAACACCGGCGGTCCACTCATTTCCGGCCGTGAGTGGCTCACCGGTGGCTCGCCGTAGGGGGGAGGATGACCGCGGGAGGAGGGCGTTTGTTGTGCTTAGCACGCGAGATGCGCCAAGGTCACTGGGTGCGGCAGATGTAGATGGGCGCGTGGACGGCCGAGCCAGCCGAGGTTGATCCTGGCAGCCGGCTTCTGTCAGGGGGTTCCGAGCACGGAATCGGTGGGGGAAGATGAGAGTAAGGGTGCCTTCTTTCCTCGACGACAGAACAGGGGTCGGGTAGGTCAAGCAAGGCTTAGAGCGGCCGAATTTAGGACGAGAAGAGCGATGGCCACGGCGGAGTTCGACGTCCCGGGCATCATCTATGAGCGGCCCCAGGGCAGATCCACTGTGCAGGGTGCTACTTCTCGAGCTTGCGTTGTATTCCCTCGAAGAGGAAAGGGTGATGCAACACAGTAGCGTAAGTATTTCCCTCAGTTTTTGAGAACCAAGGTATCAATCCAGTAGGAGACCACGCGCGAGTCCCTCGCACCTGCACAAACAAATAAGAACTTCGCAACCAACGCGATAAGGGGTTGTCAATCCCTTTACGGTCACTTACGAAAGTGAGATCTGACAGATAGAATAGTGTGATATTTTTAGTATTTTTGGATATAAGAATAGAAAGTAAATAAAGCAAAGTAAAGTAGATTGTAGATTTAATATGTTCAGAATAGACCCGGGGGCAATAGGTTTCACTAGTGGCTTCTCTCATGATAGCAGAATTCTATGGTGGGTGAACAAATTACTGTCGAGCAATTAATAGAAAAGCGCATAGTTATGAGAATATCTAGGCATGATCATTATCTATAGGCATCACATCCGTGACAAGTAGACCGAAATGATTCTGCATCTACTAATATTACTCCACACATCGACCTCTATCCAGCATGCATCTAGAGTATTAAGTTCATAAGAACAGAGTAATGCTTTAAGCAAGATGACATGATGTAGAGGGATAAACTCAAGCAATATGATATAAACCCCATCTTTTTATCCTCGATGGCAACAATACAATACGTGCCTTGCTGCCCCTGCTGTCACTGGGAAAGGACACCGCAAGATTGAACCCAAAGCCAAGCACTTCTCCCATTGCAAGAACTATAGATCTAGTAGGCCAAACCAAACCAATAATTCGAAGAGACTTGCAATGATATTATAATCATACATAAAAGATTTCAGAAAAGAACCAAATATTTCTCGTAGATAATCTTGATCATAAACCCACAATTCATCGGATCTCGACAAAACACACCGCAAATTATTACATCGAATAGATCTCCTCGAAGACCGAGGATAACTTGGTATTGAGATCCAAAAAGAGAGAAGAAGCCATCTAGCTAATAACTATGGACCCGAAGGTCTGTGGTAAACTACTCACAACTCATGGTGATGTTATGGTGTTGATGTAGAAGCACTTCGTGGAAGATCCCCCCTCCGGCGGAGCTCCGGAATAGGCCCCAAGATGGGATCTCACGGGAACAGAAGGTTGCGGCGGTGGAATTAGGGTTTTCTCTGTTGCCTCGGTGTTTTCAGGGTACATGGATATATATAGGAGGAAGGAGGGCATCGGGGGAGCCAGAGGGGCCCCACGAGGGTGGGGGACGCGCCCTGTAGGAGGGGGCGTGCCCTGGACCCTCGTGGCCGCCTCCTTCGTTCCTTCGCGTGTACTCCAAGTCTTCTGTGTTGATATCGTTCCAAAAATAACTCTCGCGAAGGTTTCATTCCGTTTTGACTCCATTTGATATTCCTGTTCTGCAAAACCCTGAAATAGGAAAAATAAACAACAATCTGCACTGGGCCTTGGGTTAGTAGGTTAGTCCCAAAAATAATATAGAAGTGTATAATAAATCCCATTAAACATCCAAAACATAATATATAATAGCATGGAACAATAAAAAATTATAGATACATTGGGGACGTATCACAGGGCGAAGGAGAGGCGCCCTACAGAGCTCATGGACATGATCATGCGGCTCGATTTGGACTCCGGACGCGGTGGCTAGCAAGGGCGTCGTCGGCAGAAGATCCCGGGTGCTCTCAGGCGGTAGCTCCGATGATAGTTTGGGCCATAGCTACGGGCGGCGGCTCCACTCCTCCGTCGGACCACCCCGAGCCAGTCACTGTGGTCCACACACGCAGCCGCGCTGGCCCTCGCCGGCGACGGCCACCAGCCGAGCCGCCAAGCCTCGCCATGATGACGTGCGTATGAGGCGTTGGCCGTGGGTCCAATGGCCCACATGTCAGGGAGAGAGAGATTATGAGAGAGGGTGAGAGTTTTTTTATGTTGGTGGGGTCCACATGTAAGTCAAAGAGGGGATGAGAGAGAGAGTTTTTTTTTCTTTTTCCTGGGGTAGGTCCCACATGTAAGTGACATGCGCATAGGGGGCAAAAATGTCCATTAAACATTAGGAAAATGGCCAAAGCCCTTTGACCAGACGGAAACGACATAGAAGGGCATTTTTATAAAGACACTTAACGGCGGAGGGGCAAATTTGAGCATGCTTCGAAATTAGGGGCAAATATGATTAGTGGGTTCGAGTTAGGGACTGAAATTCAAATGGCCCTTTTTATTTGGGCTATTTGGCCTAATTTACTTATAACCTCACATGGGACAATGTTCTAATAATGATGATCATCATACCGTTATTTACTTACAGCTCAAAATTACAACTCGATGGTAAACTCAAACATGATGACAAAACTGTGGAGTTACATGGCAATATATCTCGGAATGGCTATGAAAATGCATAATATGTAGGTGATAACCCACAAGTGTAGGGGATCGTCTGTGGCCTTTTTCGATAAGTAAGTGTCCAGCCTAACGAGGAGCTGAAGGTAGAACAAATATTCCCTCGAGTTCTATCGACCACTGAAAGAACATGCGGTGTCCCCATGTTTGGTTTTGATAATTGATGGGAATCTCTATGGACTAATGGTTGCCTTGAGTTATATTTGAAGGGTTTGTCCATAGGCTTTTCTTGGAGTCCATTTGTTGGTTTCAAGAAGAGTTTGTAATGACCAAGGTGCTATTAAGGAATTATCCAAAGATTGGTCGTGTGAGCGTTGAGCTTATTGCAAGCATGTCTTGAAGAAGAAGAGTGTGTGATCATTCATGTTTACCTTCAAGACATCATCCAAATGAAGAGAGTTGGAAAGATTCAAGGTTGATCAAGACTAAGTCAAAGAGTGAATCAAGTTGATCAACACACAAAGCATAGAAGATGTACCGAGAGGGATCAAGAGATCCCATGGTCTGGTAAGCATTGTCAATTACGCTTTGTGTACTAACCCATGATATTCGTGAGAGTTCTTTGTGGGGTTAGGTTGCGGTGTGCAAGTTCAAGTAGGATCATCACGAAGAGATCATATGCTTGAAGCTTGCCGTCCTTTGTGGTGGCAAAGGACTTGTGAAGATGTGCCAAAGAGTGGCTCACCCATAGTGGTGTATGGGGGAGCAATCTACTAGTCTTCACCGAGCCAACGCAATCAAGAAAGGTGGTCCATCTTGAGGGAGTCAAGATCGTCATCATCCAGCTCAAGTGGACTATGTGCAAGGCAAAGGTTTGCCCTTGATAGGTTTTCTATATTACCGGTCTCATGGTAGTTGTGGGAGACCTGGTTATAGGATCGATTGTCGTACTATCAAGGGGGGCTCTCGATGAGTAGCTTGATTGTATCATTTAGAGAGGGCTCAAACCATTGCATCCTTGCATCATCTTTATTAATTCTTGTTTGGTTTTTCTCCTTGTGAGATTTGGAGCTTATGGTCATCTTGATGACAAGCTCGAGTTCGTCGAAAACGGAGTTCACTCATGCATCTTCTATGATGTTTTCGATGTTGGAGGTTATGCCGGTTCTTCACTGTTTGGATGTTACTCGTCTTCCTCCATCCAACAAGCTTGAGTTTGCTCAATTCGGAGTTCATCTGCAGAAGTTATCACAGTTCTGGTTTTAGTGTTTCCTCATAGTCTTTCTGTGGCAGTGGTTTTAGTGCAGAGCGGTTGTACCGCTTGAAAAAACGGTTGTACCGCTCGGCCGGTTGTTCCGGTTAAACCACCGCTCGTACTACTGCCTAGGGGAGATACCCTTTTGTTATTGATACGGTGGTAGAGCGGCGGTGGAGCAGTAGTTCCCGTTTGCTCTTACAAACCGGTACTACCGGTGCCCGCGGCGGTTGTACCGCCCACATCTCCGCCTCCCTGGGACTCTGGTCCAGCGGTTGTACCAACACAACCATCGCCCCAATCACTGCTATGGGGTGAAACCTTTTTGTATCAGAGGCGGTTGTTGGGCGGTGGTGGAGGGGTAGTTCCGATTTGCTTCGGCCGACCGGTACTACCGATAGCTCCACCGGTTGTACCGCTGGTGCACTTCTGCAAGGGGAACCCGCGAATTCCGGTAGTACCGGTGGTTCCAGCGGTTGTACCGCTACAGTGTAAAAACGGTTGTAACGGGCAGATTCGCTGGGACCTGTAAAAGTGGGTCTTCTTCCCCCTTTGCATCTGATTCGTGAGCAAGCTCTCTCTCCTCCATTGTTGCCTCTCTAAAGCTTGCCTATTGATAACCCACAAGTATAGGGGATCAATTGTAGCCTCTTTCGATAAGTAAGAGTGTCGAACCCAACGAGGAGCTAAAGTTAGAACAAATATACCCTCAAGTTCTATCGACCACCGATACAACTCTACGCACGCTTGACGTTCGCTTTACCTAGAACAAGTATGAAACTAGAAGTATTTTGTAGGTGTAACGGGATAGGTTTGCAAGAATATAAAGAGCACGCAAATAAAAACTAGGGGCTGTTTAGGTAAAGAAGAAATAAAGTTAGTATAGCGAGTGTGGAAAAGTGGTGGTAGGAGTTGCGAAATTGTCCCTAAGCAATTGACTACGTTACTAGACCGATAGCAAGTTTTATGTGGGAGAGGCCACTGCTAGAATGTTATCCCTGACTTGGAATTCTATGCACTTATGATTGGAACTATTAGCAAGCATCCGCAACTACTAATGTTCATTAAGGTAAAACCCAACCATAACATTAAGATATATTTGTCCCCCTTCAATCATGTATGCATCAATTTTTATGCTAGGTTGAAGCTTCTGTCACTCTTGCCCTCCAATACATAGTCCTATCAGCATACAACTAACCCTATGGTGTGATCCACGCGCGCGCTCATATGATGGGCACCAAAGGATAGCAACATAACCACAAGCAATTTATACCAATCATAGCAATTCACCAATTACCGATAGGACAATGAAAATCTACTCACACATCATAGGATGGCAACACATCATTAAATAATAATATGAAGCATAAAGCACCATGTTCAAGTAGAGGGTACAGCGGGTTGTCGGAGAGTGGGCCGTTGTAGATATATGGGGGAAGGTGATGAAGATGTTGGTGAAGATGACGGAGGTGTTAGTGTAGATCGCCTTCACACGATGATTGCCCCGGCGGCGTTCCGGCGCCACCGGAAGCGAGGGGGAGAGAGCCCCCTCCTTCTCCTTCTTCCTTGACCTTCTCCCTAGATGGGAGAAGGGTTCTCCCTCTGGTCCTTGGTCTCCATGGCATGGGAGGGGCGAGAGCCCCTTCGAGATTGGATATGTCTCTCTGTCTCTCTCTGTTTCTGTGTTCCCAGATTCTGGCCTTTCACCATTTCTTATATTCTCGGAGATCCGTAACTCCGATTGGGCTGAATTTTTGACACAATTTGTATCCGGATATTAGATTCCTTGCAGCGAAAGAAGGGCACCAACCGCCTTACGAGGTGGACACGAGGGTCAGGGGCGCGCCCCCCTGCCTCATGCCCCCTCACGCATCGTCTCGCGTTGATTCTTCTTCCCAAAAATCACATATATTCCAAAAAAATCTCCATGCGTTTTTATCCCGTTTGGACTCCGTTTGATATGGATATTCTGCGAAACAAAAAACATGCAACAAACAGTAACTTGCACTGGGCACTAGATTAATATGTTAGTCCCAAGAATAGTATAAAAAGTTGCCAAAAGTATATGAAAGTTGTATAATATTGGCATGGAACAATCAAAAATTATAGATGTGACGGAGACGTATCAGCATCCCCAAGCTTAATTCCTGCTCGTCCTCGAGTAGGTAAATGATAAAAAAGATAATTATTTATGTGGAATGCTACCTAGCATAATCTTGATCATGTAATCTAATCATGGCATGAATATTAAGACACAAGTGATTCAAAGCAATAGTCTATCATTTGACTTAAAAGAATTTAATACTCGGGCATCCCAACAAACAATCAAGTCTTTCAAAATATCAATGCTAAAGAACGTTGTCCCTGCAAAAATCATATAGTCTTTTATGCTCCCTTTTCTTAACACAAGGTACCCCTCATGCCCATCCTTGTGTCAGCCAAGCAATTGTTTTCATACTTTACTTTTTCGAACCTTTTCAACTCTTCACGCAGTACATGAGCGTGAGCCATGGACATAACACTATGGGTGGAATAGAAGGTGGTGATAGACAAAAGTAGGGAGAAAGTCTCACATCAACTAGGCAAATTAACGGACTATGGAGTCCATAAATTGATATCAATGTGAGTGAGTAGGGATTGCCATGTAACGGATGCACTAGAGCTATAAGTGTATGAAAGCTCAAAAGAAAACTAGTGGGTGTGCATCAACTTGCTTGCTCATGAAGACCTAGGGCATTTGAGGAAGCCCGTCGTTGGAATATACAAGCCAAGTTCTATAATGAAAATTCCCACTAGTATATGGAAGTGGCAACATAGGAGACTCTCTATCATGAAGACCATGGTTCTATGATGAAGCACAAGTGTGGTAAAAAGGATAGTAACATTGCCCCTTCTCTCTTTTTCTCACATTTTTTTTTCTTTTTTCTCTTTTTTTTGACGGGCTTCTTTGCCCCCCTTTTTTTATTTAGGCTTCTTTGGCCTCTTTTTTCCCTCACATGGGGCAATGCTCTAATAATGATAATCATCACACTTTTATTTACTTACAACTCGATATTACAACTCGATACTAGAACAAAGTATGACTCTATATGAATGCCTCCGGTAGTGTACTGGGATGTGCAATGATCTAGCGTAGCAATGACATAAAAAACAGACAAGCCATGGAAACATCATGCTAGATTGCTAGCTATCTTACGATCATGCAAGGCAATATGACAACGATGGTGCGTGTCATAATAAACGGAATGGTGGAGTTACACGACAATATATCTCGGAATGGCTATGGAAATGCCATAATAGGTAGGTATGGTGGCTGTTTTGAGAAAGGGTATAAGGTGGTTTGATGCACCGACGAAAATTGCACGATACTAGAGTGGCTAGCAAAGTGGAAGGGTGAGAGTGCGTATAATCCATGGACCCAACATTAGTCATAAAGAACTCACATACTTATTGCGAAAAATCTATTAGCCCTTGAAACAAAATACTACGATGCATGCTCTGTTGGGTAACGTTGCATGGGAAACAAAATTTTTTCCTACGCTCACCAAGATCAATCTAGGAGATGCATCTATGAGGGGAGAGTTGGATCCACATACCCTTGTAGATCGCTAAGCGGAAGCGTTCAAGAACGCGGTTGATGGAGTCGTACTCGCCGCGATTCAGATCGCTGAAGATCCAAGCACCGAAGCAACGGTGCCTCCGCGTTCTTCACACGTACAGCTCGGGAACGTCTCCTCCTTCTTGATCCAGCAAGGGGGGAGGAGAGGTTGATGGAGACACCGGCAGCACGACGGCGTGGTGGTGATGGTGGTGGAGGATTCCAGCAGGGCTTCGCCAAGCACCGCGGGAAAACGAAGATGGATGTGGGAGAGGGAGGGCAGCGCCGAGGCACGAACGTGTGTGGCTGCCCTCCCTCTGCCTCTCTTTATATAGGGGGAAGAGAGGGGAGGGGGCGCCCTAGGGTTTCCCCTAGGGGCCGGCGGCCAGGGCAGATGGGGAGGGGGCGGCGCCCCCTGGGGCTAGGGTTTTCCCCCCCAGGTGCCTTGCCCCCCAAGCCTAAGGGGGTGCGGCAGCCCTAGGGGGGTCCAGCCCCCTTGGCGCATGAGGTGAGGGCCCAGGGGGGGCGCATAGCCCTATGAGGGCTGTTGTGTCCCCCCTTTGTGGCCCATTAGGCCCGAAACTCCTTCCGGTACCCCCGAAACCCCTTTCGGTCATCCGCCGACTTCCCGATGCTCCCCGGTACACTTCCGGACTCCGATCACTCTCATCCTATATATCAATCTTCGTCCCCGGACCATTCCGGAGACCCTCGTCACGTCCGGGATCTCATCCGGGACTCCGAACAACCTTTGGTAACCATGCACTGTTCTCACTAACAACCCTAGCGTCACCGAACCTTAAGTGTGTAGACCCTGCGGGTTCGGAAACCATGTAGACATGACCGAGACACTCCCAGGTCAATAACCAATAGCGGGATCTGGATACCCATATTGGTTCCCACATGTTCCTCGATGATCTCATCGGATGAACCACGATGTCAAGGATTCAGGCAATCCCGTATATAGTTCCATTTGTCTCGTCGGCATGTTACTTGCCCGAGATTCGATCGTCGGTATCTCTATACCTAGTTCAATCTCGTTACCGGCAAGTCTCTTTACTCGTTACCGTAATACATAATCCCGTGACCAACTACTTAGTCACTTTGAGCTCATTGAGATGACGTATTACCGAGTGGGCCCGGAGATACCTCTCCGTCACACGGAGTGACAAATCCCAGTCTCGATCCATGTCAACTCAACAGACACCTTCAGAGATACCTGTAGAGTACCTTTATAGTCACCCAGTTACGTTGCGACGTTTGGCACACACAAAGCACTCCTACGGTGTCAGTGAGTTACATGATCTCATGGTCATAGGAACTTATACTTGACATGAAGAAAACTATAGCGATAACTGATACGATCAAAAGCTATGTTTAACGTTTGGGTCTCGTCCATCACATCATTCTCCTAATGATGTGATCCCGTTATCAAATGACAACTCATGTCTATGACCTGGAAACAGCGGTCATCTTTGATCAACGAGCTAGTCTTGTAGAGGCTTACTAGGGACACAAAGTTTGTCTATTCATCCACACATGTATTTGAGTTTCCAATCAATAAAGTTATAGCATGGATAATAAACGATTATCATGAACAAGGAAATATAATAATAACTCTTTTATTATTGCCTCTAGGGCATATTTCCAACAGTCTCCCACTTGCACTAGAGTCAATAATCTAGCATTACAAGGTAATGAATCTAACACCCATAGAGTCTTGGTGTTGATCATGCTTAGCCCGTGGAAGAGGCTTAGTCAACGGATCTGCAACATTCAAATCCGTGTGTACTTTGCAAATGCTTATGTCCTCCTCCTTGACTGAATCGCGGATGGAATTGAAGCGTCGCTTTATGTGTCTGGTCCTCTTGTGAAACCTTGGTTCCTTGGCTAGAGCAATGGCACCAGTGTTGTCACAAAACAGAGTCATTGGGTTCAATGCACTAGGCACAACTCCAAGATCTGTCATGAACTCCTTCATCCAGACACCCTCCTTTGCCGCCTCCGAGGCAGCTATGTACTCCGCTTCGCATGTAGAATCGGCTACCACGCTTTGCTTGGAACTGCACCAGCTTACCGCTCCCCCGTTGAGAATATATACGTATCCGGTTTGAGACTTAGAGTCATCCGGATCAGTGTCAAAGCTTGCATCGACGTAACCCTTTACGACGAGCTCTTGATCACCTCCATAAACGAGAAACATCTCCTTAGTCCTTTTCAGGTACTTTAGGATATTCTTGACCGCTGTCCAGTGATCCATACCAGGATTACTTTGAAACCTTCCGGCCATACTTATGGCAAGGCTGACATCTGGTCTTGTGCACAGCATTGCATACATGATAGAGCCTATGGCTGAAGCATAGGGGACGACACTCATCTTTTCTCTATCTTCCGCAGTCACTGGGCATTGAGTCTTACTCAACTTTGTACCTTGCAATACCGGCAAGAACCCCTTCTTGGATTGATCCATTTTGAACTTCTTCAAAACTTTATCAAGGTATGTACTTTGTGAAAGTCCTATCAAGCGTCTTGATCTATCTCTATAGATCTTGATGCCCAATATGAAAGCAGCTTCACCGAGATCCTTCATCGAAAAACTCTTGTTCAAATACCCCTTCACGCTATCCAAAAATTCTATATTGTTTCCAATCAGCAATATGTCATCCACATATAATATTAAAAACGCTATAGAGCTCCCACTCACTTTCTTGTAAATACAAGCTTCATTGTAAACTTGTACAAACCCAAACGCTTTGATCACCTCATCAAAGCGAAGATTCCAACTCCGAGATGCTTGCACCAGCCCATAAATGGAACGCTGGAGCCTGCATACTTTGTCAGCATTCTCTGGATCGACAAAACCTTCCGGTTGCATCATATACAACTCTTCCTTAAGAAAACCGTTAAGGAACGCTGTTTTGACATCCATCTGCCAAATTTCATAATCGAAATATGCAGCTATTGCTAACATGATTCGGACGGATTTAAGCATCGCTACGGGTGAGAAAGTCTCATCGTAGTCAATCCCTTGAACTTGTGAAAAACCCTTTGCCACAAGTCGAGCTTTATACACGATGACATTACCGTCAGCGTCCGTCTTCCTCTTAAAAATCCATTTATTCTGAATGGCCTTCCGCCCTTCAGGTAATACTTCCAAAGTCCATACTTTGTTTTCATACATGGATCCCATCTCGGATTTCATGGCCTCTAACCATTTGTCGGAATCCGGGCCCACCATCGCTTCTCCATAGCTCGTAGGTTCACCGTTGTCTAACAACATGACCTCCAAGACAGGGTTACCATACCACTCAGGTGCAGTGCGTACCCTTGTCGACCTACGAGGTTCGGTAGTAACTTGATCAGAAGCTCCTTGATCATCATCATTGGCTTCCTCTTCAACCTCTGCAGGCTCCACAAAAACATCTTTCTGTGCTGCGCTACTCTCTGGTTGAAGCAGAGGTTCAATAACCTCATCAAGTTCTACCTTCCTCCCACTCAATTCTTTTGAGAGAAACTCTTTCTCGAGAAAGGACCCGTTCTTAGCGACAAACACTTTGCCCTCGGATCTGAGATAGAAGGTGTACCCAACTGTTTCTTTTGGGTATCCTATGAAGACACATTTGTCCGCTTTGGGTTCGAGCTTTTCTGGCTGAAGCCTTTTGACATAAGCATCGCAACCCCAAACCTTGAGAAAAGACAACTTAGGTTTCTTACCAAACCATAGTTCATACGGTGTTGTCTCAACGGACTTAGATGGAGCCCTATTTAAAGTGAATGCAGCTGTCTCTAATGCATATCCCCAGAACGATAGTGGCAAATCGGCAAGAGACATCATAGAACGCACCATATCTAATAGGGTTCGATTACGACGTTCGGACACACCATTACGCTGTGGTGTTCCAGGTGGCGTCAACTGTGAAACAATTCCACATTTTCTTAAGTGATTGCCAAACTCATAACTCAGATACTCTCCCCCTCGATCAGATCGTAGGAACTTGATCTTCTTGTTACGATGATTCTCAACTTCACTCTGAAATTGCTTGAACTTTTCAAACGTTTCAGACTTATGCTTCATCAAGTAAATATACCCATATCTACTTAAGTCGTCAGTGAAGGTGAGAAAGTAACGATATCCACCGCGTGCCGTGACACTCATCGGGCCACACACATCAGTATGTATGATTTCCAATAAGTCACTTGCCCGTTCCATTGTTCCTGAAAACGGGGTCTTAGTCATCTTGCCCATGAGGCACGGCTCGCATGTGTCAAGTGATTCAAAATCAAGAGACTCCAAAAGTCCATCAGCATGGAGCTTCCTCATGCGTTTCACGCCGATATGACCCAGACGGCAGTGCCACAAGAAAGTGGTACTATCGCTATCTACTCTACATCTTTTGGCATCAATGTTATGAACATGTGTATTATCACTATCGAGATTCAATAAGAATAAACCCCTTACTTCGGGTGCATGACCATAAAAGATATTACCCATATAAATAGAACAACCTTTATTCTCAGATTTAAATGAGTAACCGTCTCGCAATAAACAAGATCCAGATATAATGTTCATGCTCAACGCAGGCACTAAATAACAATTATTCAGGTTCATAACTAATCCCGATGGTAATCGAAGAGCGAGCGTGCCGACGGCGATCACATCAACCTTGGAACCATTCCCCACGCGCATCGTCACTTCGTCCTTCGCCAGCCTCCGTTTATTCCGTAGTTCCTGTTTAGAGTTGCAAATGTGAGCAACCGAACCGGTATCAAATACCCAGGCACTACAACGAGAGTTGGTGAGGTACACATCAATAACATGTATATCACATATACCTTGCTTGTTGTTGTTGTTGGCCCCCTTCTTGTCTGCCAGATACTTGGGGCAGTTCCGCTTCCAGTGGCCATTCCCCTTGCAATAGAAACACTCAGTCTCTGGCTTGGGCCCAGCCTTGGGTTTCTTCACTGGATGAGCAACTGCCTTGCCACCCTTCTTAGAGTTACCCTTCTTGCCCTTGCCATTTTTCTTAAAACTGGTGGTTTTATTGACCATCAACACTTGATACTCCTTCTGGATGTCTGCCTCAGCGACTTTCAGCATTGAAAACAGCTCGGCGATGGACTTGTTCATCCCTTGCATGTTATACTGCTGCACGAAGCTCTTGTAGCTAGGTGGGAGTGACTGGAGAATTCTGTCAATGATAGCCTCCTCCGGGAACACAAGTCCCAGATCAGCTATGCGGGTATAGTACCCAGACATCTTCAGTAAGTGCTCACTGACAGACGAATTCTCCTCCATCTTGCAAGCAAAGAATTTATCGGTGGTCTCATACCTCTCGATCTTAGCATTCTTTTCAAAGATGAACTTCAACTCCTAGAACATCTCATATGCCCCATGACGTTCAAAACGCCTTTGAAGTCCTCCTTCCAAGCTATACAACATGGCACACTGCACGACTGAGTAGTCATCCGAGCGCGTCTGCCAGGCGTTCATAACGTCCACAGAGGCCGGAGCGGGGGGTTCACCTAGCGGTGCACTTAGGACATAAACCTTTTGGGCAGCTGTGAGGATGATCCTCAGATTGCGGAGCCAGTCCACAAAGTTGCTCCCATCATCTTTCAGTTTAGCTTTCTCTAGGAACGCATTAAAATTCAGGGGAGCTACTGCGCGAGCCATCTACAACAAAAGATTTGCAAAGACATTTTAGACTATTGTTCATGATAAGTGAGTTATTACCTAATCAAATTATTTATAACTCCCACTCAAATTGACATCCCTCTGGTCATTCGAGCGTGACATGATCCAGATCCACCAACCCAAGTCCGATCATCACGTGAGATGAGATGGTGTCAGTGGTGAACATCTACATGTTGATCATATCTACTATATGACTCATGCTCGACCTTTCGGTCTTCCGTGTTCCGAGGCCATGTCTGTACATGCTAGGCTCGTCAAGTCTAACCCGAGTGTTCTGCATGTGCAAAACTGGCTTGCACCCGTTGTATGCGAACGTAGAGTCTATCACACCCGATCATCACGTGGTGCTTCGAAATGACGAACCTTCGCAACGGCGCACACTCGGGGGGAACACAATTTTATCTTGAAATTTTAGTGAGGGATCATCTTATAATGCTACCGTCGTCCTAAGCAAAATAAGATGCATAAAAGGATTAACATCACATGCAAATCATAAGTGACATGATATGGCCATCAACTCGTGCTTTTGATCTCCATCTCCAAAGCACCGGCTTGATCTCCATCGTCACCGGCGTAACACCATGATCCCCATCATCATGATCTCCATCATCGTGTCGCCATCGGGGTTGTCGCGCGCCCACCATGCTCTTACTACTATTGCTACCGTTTAGCGATAAAGTAAAGCATTACATAGCGCTTAATGATTGACACGCAGGTCATACAAAAATTAAAGACAACCCTATGGCTCCTGCCGGTTGCCGTGTTCGTCGACATGCAAGTCGATATTAACTATTACAACATGATCATCTCATACATCAAATATATCTCATCATGTCATTGGCCATATCATATCACAAACATACCCTGCAAAAACAAGTTAGACGTCCTCTAATTTGTTGTTGCATGTTTTACGTGGCTGCTATGGGTATCTAGCAAGAACGCTTCTTACCTACGCAAAGCCACAACGGTGATATTTAAGTTGCTATTTAACCTTCTACAAGGACCGCCTTGTTCTATTCCGATTCAACTAAGATAGGAGAGACAGACACCCGCCAGCCATCTTATGCAACAAAAGTCACATGTCTGTCGATGGAACCGGTCTCATGTACGTGGACATGTAAAGTTGGTCCGGGCCGCTTCATCCCATAATACCGCTGAATCAAGAAAGACTAAGGAGGGAAGCAATCTAAACATCAACGTCCACAAACCCTTTTGTGTTCTACTCGTGAAAGCATCTACGCAAGATCCTAGCTCATGATGCCACTGTTGGGTAACGTTGCATGGGAAACAAAATTTTTTCCTACGCTCACCAAGATCAATCTAGGAGATGCATCTACGAGGGGAGAGTTGGATCCACATACCCTTGTAGATCGCTAAGCGGAAGCGTTCAAGAACGCGGTTGATGGAGTCGTACTCGCCGCGATTCAGATCGCTGAAGATCCAAGCACCGAAGCAACGGTGCCTCCGCGTTCTTCACACGTACAACTCGGGAACGTCTCCTCCTTCTTGATCCAGCAAGGGGGGAGGAGAGGTTGATGGAGACACCGGCAGCACGACGGCGTGGTGGTGATGGTGGTGGAGGATTCCAGCAGGGCTTCGCCAAGCACCGCGGGAAAACGAAGATGGATGTGGGAGAGGGAGGGCAGCGCCGAGGCACGAACGTGTGTGGCTGCCCTCCCTCTGCCTCTCTTTATATAGGGGGAAGAGAGGGGAGGGGGCGCCCTAGGGTTTCCCCTAGGGGCCGGCGGCCAGGGCAGATGGGGAGGGGGCGGCGCCCCCTGGGGCTAGGGTTTTCCCCCCCAGGTGCCTTGCCCCCCAAGCCTAAGGGGGTGCGGCAGCCCTAGGGGGGTCCAGCCCCCTTGGCGCATGAGGTGAGGGCCCAGGGGGGGCGCACAGCCCTATGAGGGCTGTTGTGTCCCCCCTTTGTGGCCCATTAGGCCCGAAACTCCTTCCGGTACCCCCGAAACCCCTTTCGGTCATCCGCCGACTTCCCGATGCTCCCCGGTACACTTCCGGACTCCGATCACTCTCATCCTATATATCAATCTTCGTCCCCGGACCATTCCGGAGACCCTCGTCACGTCCGGGATCTCATCCGGGACTCCGAACAACCTTCGGTAACCATGCACTGTTCTCACTAACAACCCTAGCGTCACCGAACCTTAAGTGTGTAGACCCTGCGGGTTCGGAAACCATGTAGACATGACCGAGACACTCCCAGGTCAATAACCAATAGCGGGATCTGGATACCCATATTGGTTCCCACATGTTCCTCGATGATCTCATCGGATGAACCACGATGTCAAGGATTCAGGCAATCCCGTATACAGTTCCCTTTGTCTCGTCGGCATGTTACTTGCCCGAGATTCGATCGTCGGTATCTCTATACCTAGTTCAATCTCGTTACCGGCAAGTCTCTTTACTCGTTACCGTAATACATAATCCCGTGACCAACTACTCAGTCACTTTGAGCTCATTGAGATGACGTATTATCGAGTGGGCCCGGAGATACCTCTCCGTCACACGGAGTGACAAATCCCAGTCTCGATCCATGTCAACTCAACAGACACCTTCGGAGATACCTGTAGAGTACCTTTATAGTCACCCAGTTATGTTGCGACGTTTGGCACACACAAAGCACTCCTACGGTGTCAGTGAGTTACATGATCTCATGGTCATAGGAACTTATACTTGACATGCAGAAAACTATAGCGATAACTGATACGATCAAAAGCTATGTTTAACGTTTGGGTCTCGTCCATCACATCATTCTCCTAATGATGTGATCCCGTTATCAAATGACAACTCATGTCTATGACCTGGAAACCGCGGTCATCTTTGATCAACGAGCTAGTCTTGTAGAGGCTTACTAGGGACACAAAGTTTGTCTATTCATCCACACATGTATTTGAGTTTCCAATCAATACAGTTATAGCATGGATAATAAACGATTATCATGAACAAGGAAATATAATAATAACTCTTTTATTATTGCCTCTAGGGCATATTTCCAACATGCTCCTAGGGGGAGGTTGGTAGGAGTTAACCATCGCGCGCCCCCGACCTTCACGCAAAGATAAACAATCAAAATACAATGCACGCCAATTTGGTTACATAGTTAGGAGACCATACGTGCATGCTTCAGGAATCACAAACCTGAACACCAATATTTTTTCTAAACCACAATCATTCACTAGTACCTCCCACATATTAGTATCTATATATCGCAAAACTATTGCAAGGAATCAAACATATCATATTCACGATCTACAAGTTTATGTAGGATTTTATGACTAACCATGTGAATGAACAATTCCTGTCAACTCTCTAAATAGGTATAAGTGAAGCAAGAGAGCTTTAATTCTTTCTACAAAATATATGCCCACACTCTAACAAATATAAGTGAAGCAAAAGAGCATTCTTGAAATGGCGGTTTTCTATGTGAGGAGAAACAGGCTATCCAAACTTCAAATGATATAAGTGAAGTACATGAAGCATTCTATAAAGCCATACTCAAAAGATATAAGTGAAGTGAAAAAAGCATTCTATAAATCAACCAAGGACTATCTCATACCAGCATGGTGCATTTATTAAAAGAAAAAGAAAAAGCACACGACGCTTCAAGAGTTTACGCGTATCATGTGAACGAAACGTATCCGAAAACCCCAAGCTTAGACACTTGAGTCTCCTTGAATATTTACTTGGGGTGCCTTGGGCATCCCCAAGCTTGAGCTCTTTCCTCTCCTCCTTCTCCTCATATCGAGACCTCATGTCTACTACGCAACCTTCTTCTTGTAGACGTTGTTGGGCCTCCAAGTGCAGAGGTTTGTAGGGCAGTAGCAAATTTCCCTCAAGTGGATGACCTAAGGTTTATCAATCCATGGGAGGCGTAGGATGAAGATGGTCTCTCTCGAACAACCCTGCAACCAAATAACAAAGAGTCTCTTGTGTCCCAAACACACCCAATACAATGGTAAATTGTATAGGTGCACTAGTTCGGCGAAGAGATGGTGATACAAGTGCAATATGGATGGTAGATATAGGTTTTTGTAATATGAAAATATAAAAACAGCAAGGTAACTAATGATAAAAGTGAGCGTAAACAGTATTGCAATGCTAGGAAACAAGGCCTAGGGTTCATACTTTCACTAGTGCAAGTTCTCTCAACAATAATAACATAACTGGATCATATAACTATCCCTCAACATGCAACAAAGAGTCACTCCAAAGTCACTAATAGCAGAGAACGAACGAAGAGATTATTGTAGGGTACGAAACCACCTCAAAGTTATTCTTTCTGATCGATCTATTCAACAGTCCGTAGTAAAATAACACGAAGCTATTCTTTCCGTTCGATCTATCCTAGAGTTCATACTAGAATAACACCTTAAGACACACATCAACCAAAACTCTAATGTCACCTAGATACTCCATTTATTGTCACATTAAGTATCCGTGGGCATGATTATACGATATGCATCACACAATCTCAGATTCATCTATTCAATCAACACAAAGAACTTCAAAGAGTGCCCCAAAGTTTCTATCGGAGAGTCAGGACGAAAACGTGTGCCAACCCCTATGCATAGATTCTCAAGGTCACGGAACCCGCAAGTTGATCACCAAAACATACATCAAGTGAATCAATAGAATACCCCATTGTCACCACATGTATCCCATGCAAGACATACATCAAGTGTTCTCAAATCCTTAACGACTCAATCCGATAAGATAACTTTAAAGGGAAAACTCAATCCATTACAAGAATATAGAGGGGGAGAAGCATCAGAAGATCCAACTATAATAGCAAAGCTCGCGATACATCAAGATCATGCCATCTCAATAACGCGCGCGAGAGAGAGAGATCAAACACATAGCTACTGGTACATACCCTCAGCCCCGAGGGTGAACTACTCCCTCCTCGCCATGGAGAGCGTCGGGATGATGAAGATGGCCACCGGTGAGGGATCCTGTCGGTATCAAAACCGGCAGATCTCAGGTAGGGGGGCCCAAGTTGTGCATTTAGAGGATCGATGGTAACAGGAGGCTGGGGACACGATGTTTACCCAGGTTCAGGCCCTCTCGATCGAGGTAATACCCTACTTCCTGTTGTATTAGTATGGATGAATATGAATACAAGAGTTGATCTACCTCGAGATCGTAATGGCTAAACCCTAAGTCTAGCCTATGAGGATGTTGTGACGATGATGATCCCCTCTACAGACTAAACCCCTCGACTTATATACATGCCAGAGGGGACCTAGGGTTACAAGGAATACTTGGGGAGGAAGTAATTGATACATCCGGACTCTACACTTGCTTTTCTACGTACATAAGAGTCCTGACCGAATACGGGCGAGGGTCTTCTTCTTCTTCTTTATGTGGCCCATCAGTGCGGCCCAACTTCAACGACCTGGATGACCGAGGACCCCTAAATATAGGACTCCCTCAGTAGCCCCCGGACTTGTCTTCAAGGACGAGATTGTATCCGGCTTCATGTCTTCGGTCTTGCAATGTGAGTCTTCCTGGATGATAGTTCGTCTTCTTTAAATATTGTAGTCCGCCGATTCCTCGCCGTCGTCGCCTTGGCTTCCACATGTCCAACGAATGCGAATCGTGTGGGAGACTTTTGCAAATACCCCCTTGACCGTTCAGAGAAGGCGCCTATAATAGATTAGATCTCGACTGCCTCCTCATCCCATTCCACGCGGAAGAAACCCTAGTTCCTGCAAAAAATCTTCAAACATGGCCAGTGACCCGAGCTCTTCCTTGCGCCCTCATGGCCATCATGCAGGAGATTGGAAAAGCTGCTCTGTGTCCCACGCGCATCTGCGGACACTGCAAGCGTAGGGGTATCTCCCCCCAGAGGATCTAGTCCCCGTCCGGGCCGGACTAACGTCTATCGACAACCAAGCCCTGGCAGAGAGATTTCCCAACCCCTCTGATGGAGAGCGGGTATGTTTCGTCCCCTACCTTTTAAGAGGCATGGGGTTCCCTGTCCACCCCTTTCTTAGGGACTCCTGGAGTTCTACGGCCTCCAACTGCACGATCTTACTCCAGGGTCAATCCCGCACGTCACTGGTTTGTCGCTTTATGCGAACTGTTCTTGGGCTGCGAGCCTCACTTCGAGCTGTGGAGAAGGTATTTCTTCCTTGTCCCTCGATCGGAAGAAGGGTCCATTTTTTAAGTTGGGGGCCCGATGTATGGCACATAGCCGGGACAGGCTATCTGCCCGGTACTCCGAAGAAGGCATCCGAAGAGTGGCCTTCGGAGTGGTTGTACATCGAGGACGTTGATAACCCACAAGTGTAGGGGATCAGTTGTAGCCTCTTTCGATAAGTAAGAGTGTTGAACCCAACGAGGAGCTAAAGGTAGAACAAATATTCCCTCAAGTTCTATCGACCACGATACAACTCTACGCACGCTTGACGTTTACTTTACCTAGAACAAGTATGAAACTAGAAGTACTTTGTAGTTTTTTGGATAGGTTTGCAAGAATATAAAGAGCACACAAATATAAACTAGGGGCTGTTAAGATAAAGAAGCAATAAAGTTAATGATAGCGAGTGTGGAAAAGTGGTGGTAGGAGTTGCGAAATTGCCCCTAAGCAATTGACTACGTTACTAGACCGATAGCAAGTTTTATGTGGGAGAGGCCACTGCTAGCATGTCATCCC
The DNA here is from genome assembly GCA_902687465.1 of Secale cereale. Classification (NCBI taxonomy): domain Eukaryota; kingdom Viridiplantae; phylum Streptophyta; class Magnoliopsida; order Poales; family Poaceae; genus Secale; species Secale cereale. The sequence goes on from LR738715.1 coordinate 133,714,402, forward strand.
TTACTTGGAATTCTATGCACTTATGATTGGAACTATTAGCAAGCATCCGCAACTACTAACGTTCATTAAGGTAAAACCCAACCATAGCATTAAGATATATTGGTCCTCCTTCAATCCCGTATGCATCAATTTCTACGCTAGGTTGAAGCTTCTATCACTCTTGCCCTCCAATACGTAGTCCTATCAACATACAACTAACCCTATGGTGTGATCCACGCGCGCGCTCATATGATGGGCACCAAAGGACATCAACATAACCACAAGCAAATTAAATCAATCATAGCAATTCACCAATCACCGATAGGACAACGATAATCTACTCAGACATCATAGGATGGCAACACATCATTGGATAATAATATGAAGCATAAAGCACCATGTTCAAGTAGAGGGTACAGCGGGTTGCGGGAGAGTGGACCGATGTACATAGATGGGGGAAGGTGATAGAGATATTGGTGAAGATGACGGAGGTGTTGGTGTAGATCATCATCACACGATGATGGCCCCGGTGGCACTCCGGTGCCACCGGAAGCGAGGGGGAGAGAGCCCCCCTCCTTCTTCTTCTTCTTCCTTGACCTTCTCCCTAGGTGGGAGAAGGGTTTCCCCTCTGGTCCATGGCCTCCATGGCGGCGGAGGGGCGAGAGCCCCTCCGAGATTGGATCTATCTCTCTGACTCTCTCTATTTGTGCGTTCTCAGATTATGGCCTTCCACCGTTTCTTAAATTCCAGGAGATTCGTAACTCCGATTGGGCAGATTTTTTGACACGGTTTTTATCCGGATATTAGCTTTCTTGCGGCGAAAGAAGGGCATCAACCTCCTTACGGTGTGGCCACGAGGGCCCAGGGCGCGCCCCCCTGCCTCGTGGCCCACTCGGGCATCATTTCATGTTGGTTCCGCTTCCCAAAATTCACATATATTCCAAAAAAAATCTCCGTCCGTTTTTATTCCGTTTGGACTCCGTTTGATATGGATATTATGTGAAACAAAATACATGCAACAAACAGGAACTGGCACTGGGCTCTGGATCAAAATGTTAGTCCCAAAAAATAGTATAAAAAGTTGCCAAAAGTATATGAAAGTTGTAGAATATTGGCATGGAACAATCAAAAACTATAGATATGACGGAGACGTATCAGCATCCCCAAGCTTAATTCCTGCTCGTCCTCGAGTAGGTAAATGATGAAAAAGATAATTTTTGATGTGGAATGCTACCTAGCATAATCTTGATTATGTAATCTAACCATGGCATGAATATTAAGACACGAGTGATTCAAAGCAATAGTCTATCATTTGACATAAAATAAGTTAATACTCAGGCATCCCAACAAACAATCAAGTCTTTCAAAATATCAATGCTAAAGAACGTTATCCCTACAAAATCATATAGTCTTTTATGCTCCCTTTTCTTAACACAAGGTACCCCTCATGCCTATCCCGGTGTGAGCCAAGCAATTGTTTTCATACTTTACTTTTTCGAACCTTTTCAACTCTTCACGCAAAAGCGTGAGCCATGGACATAGCACTATGGGTGGAATAGAAGGTGGTAGTAGACAAAAGTAGGGAGAAAGTCTCACATCGACTAGGCGTATCAATGGGTTATGGAGATGCCCATCAATAGATATCAATGTGAGTGAGTAGGGATTGCCATGTAACAGATGCACTAGAGCTATAAGTGTATGAAAGCTCAAAAGAAAACTAGTGGGTGTGCATCAACTTGCTTGCTCATGAAGACCTAGGGCATTTGAGGAAGCCCATCGTTGGAATATACATGCCAAGTTCTATAACGAAAAATTCCCACTAGTATATGAAAGTGACAACATAGGAGACTCTCTATCATGAAGAACATGGTGCTATGATGAAGCACAAGTGTGGAAACAGATAGTAGCATTGCCCCCTTTTTTCTTTTTCTATTTTTTCTTTTTGGGCCTTCCTCTTTTATTTGGCCTTTCTCCTTTTTTATTTGGCCTTTTTTTCTTTTGGCCTTTCTTTTTTTCTTTTTTGAAGGGACAATGCTCTAATAATGATGATCATCACACTTCTATTTACTTACAACTCGATACTAGAACAAAAATATGACTCTATATGAATGCCTCCGGCAGTGTACCGGGATGTCCAATGATCTAGCGTAGCAATGACATCAAAAAATGGACATGACATGGAAACATCATGCTAGCTATCTTACGATCATGCAAGACGGAACGGTGGAGTTACATGGCAATATATCTCGGAATGGCTATGGAAATGCGATGATAGGTAGGTACGGTGGCTGTTTTGAGGAAGGTATATGGTGGGTGTATGGTACCGGCGAAAGTTGCACGGTACAAGAGAGGCTAGCAATGGTGGAAGGGTGAGAATGCGTATAATCCATGGACTCAACATTAGTCATAAAGAACTCACATACTTATTGCGAAAAATCTATCAGCCCTCGAAGCAAAAATACTACGACGCATGCCCCTAGGGGGGAGGTTGGTAGGAGTTAACCATCGCCCCCCCGGCCTTCACGCAAAGATAAACAATCAAAATACAATGCGTGCCAATTTGGTTAAATAGTTAGGAGGCCATACGTGCATGCTTCGGGAATCACAAACCTTAACACCAATATTTTTACTAAACCATAATCATTCACTAGTACCTCCCACATATTAGCATCTTTATATCGCAAAACTATTGCAAGGAATCAAACATATCATATTCAGCGATCTAGAAGTTTATGTAGGATTTTATGACTAACCATGTGAATGACCAATTCCTGTCAACTCTCTAAATAGATATAAGTGAAGCAAGAGAGTTTTACTTATTTCTACAAAAGTTATGCCCACGCTCTAACAATTATAAGTGAAGCAAAAGAGCATTCTACAAATGGTGGTTTTCTGTGTGAAGAGAAACAAGCAATCCAAACTTCAAATGATATAAGTGAAGCACATGAAGCATTCTATAAAGCCATACTCAAAAGATATAAGTGAAGTGCAAAGAGCATTCTATAAATCAACCAAGGACTATCTCATACCAGCATTGTGCATTTATTAAAAGAAAAAGAAAAAGCACACGATGCTCCAAGATCTGCACATATCACATGAATGAAACGAATCCGAAAACATACATGAAGAAAGAGGGGATGCCTTCCGAGGCATCCCCAAGCTTAGACGCTTGAGTCTCCTTGAATATTTACTTGGGGTGCCTTGGGCATCCCCAAGCTTGAGCTCTTGCCTCTCCTTCTTCTCCTCACATCGAGACCTCCTCGATCTTCGAACACTTCATCCACACAAAACTTCAGCAGAAAACTCGGTAAGATTCGTTAGTATAATAAAGCAAATCACTATTCTAAGTACTGTTGCAAACCAATTCATATTTTGTTTTTGCATTGTAGCTAATGTAATATAAATTTTCCATGGCTTAGTCCACTGATAGAAATTGATATTTTCATCAAAGCAAGCAAACTATGCATTAAAAACAGAATCTGTCTAAAAGAGAACAATCTGTAATAATCTGAACATTCACCATACTTATGATACTTGAAAAATTCTGCCAAACTTAGGAAAAATAAACAATATGTATAGAAAGACAGTGCAAAAAGTTTCAAAACCATTTGACGTTCCAGCAAAAAATGTAAAATCGCGCACTACAGCCAAAGTTTCTGTCCTGCACCGCACAAACCAACAAGCATTGTAAACATCCTAAAGGCAAACCTTGGCACATTATTTTTATAATACAACGGAATTGTTCAAGGGGATAATTACTTTTGTTGAAAAGTTTCTGTAATTAAGATTCACAAAGTTTCCATGGGCACGAACAAAGTTCAAGGACGTCCCCCACTTTCACAATGCTCGTCTATCTCACTTTCACTTTTCTTTTTTGAAAAGTTTTGGGTTCCCCTCTTTATTTTTTTTGTTTTTTTAAACTTTATAAAATCACACAACAGAAATAAATGACTCTCTAAAACTTCCGGGTTGTCTCCCTGGTAGCGCTTTCTTTAAAGCCATTAAGCTAGGCATATAGTGCTCAAGTGATGGATCCACCCGGATCCCAAGGTATATCAAAGCCAATTTTAATTAACAATGATTTGGCATTTAGTAGTGAGCACAAAGTGATATATATCATGCAACAACGAAGTCTAACTCGCTTCCTATGGATCGGCATGTCAAAAAAGAACAATTCACGCACATCACGTAAAGGCCAATGCATAGTATAAGCAGTTTCTTGCAATTTTATCGTGTTGGAAACATAGAGAGGCGGAGATGTAGTTCCTATCTCATAATAATTGCAAGTAGGAGCAGCAAGCACATGCATATTATATTCATCAAAATCATCATGTCTAACGGAAAAAGGCAACCCATCAATATAATCCTTAATAAGTGCAAACTTCTCCGATATAGTGTAGTTTGGAGAATTCAAAAAGATAATAGGACTATCATGCGTGGGTGCAATAGCAACAATCTCATGTTTTACATATGGAACTATAGCAAGTTCATCTCCATAAGCATAATTCATATTGGCATCTTGGCCACAAGCATAGCAAGCATCATCAAAAAGGGATATTTCAAAATAATCAACGGGATCATAACAATCATCATAGCATTCACCCTTTGGTAAGCACGAAGGGAAATTAAACAATGTATGGGATAAAGAGTTACTCTCATTAGAAGGTGGGCACGGGTGATCAATCCGCACTTCCTCCTTTTGTTCTCCGCTCTCCTCCTCATCTTTTTCATCCAATGAGCTCACAATATCATTAATTTCTTCTTCCATAGACTCCTGCAAAATATTAGTCTCTTCTTGGGCAGCGGAGGAGTCCTCAATATATGGTTTAACATAGGCATTATAAGCATAATTATCATAACAATATTTAAATATGGCAAAATTTTCAGATTTGTAAAGAGTAGCATCATACTTTTCAATCAAAAAAGCAATTTCATAAGCACCCTTAAAAGCAACAAATTCTTCAATTTGTTGAACATCATAGTAACTATAAACATCCTTAGCATACGAAGATACTATTCCATTATCACTAAACTCACACTGGTAGGGAAGGTGTTTCATAGGGTCTTCAGAACAACAAGTAAAATCATAAATTTCACATAAATTCCAAGCATAGCATTGCAAACGATGAATTTGATCCCGTAAAAGTTTCCCTTTTTTAGATATGTGGTGTCGCACATAACAAGCATGCTCATCTAAAGATTTTCCCTCAACTAAGCTGGTTGGGATTTCAGCCCGAGCACAAAGGGATCGAAGATGATCCAAGTAATAAGCTTCAGTAGTGTGATAGATTTTGAGTGGTTCTTCAACCATTGGTACAGTAGGTACCACTAATTTTTTTGGTATTTTGCGTTTCCTACCCATAACTAAAGATAGAAAACAACTTAGAACAGCAAATAAAATCTACTTAGTGATAAAGCAAACAAGCACACACGAGAATATCCACCACACGCTATTGCTCCCCGGCAACGGCGCCAGAAAAAGGTCTTGATAACCCACAAGTGTAGGGGATCAGTTGTAGCCTCTTTTGATAAGTAAGAGTGTTGAACCCAACGAGGAGCTAAAGGCAAAACAAATATTCCCTCAAGTTCTATCGACCACCGATACAACTCTACGCACGCTTGACGTTTACTTTACCTAGAACAAGTATGAAACTAGAAGTACTTTGTAGTTTTTTGGATAGGTTTGCAAGAATATAAAGAGCACGCAAATATAAACTAGGGGCTGTTAAGATAAAGAAGCAATAAAGTTTATGATAGCGAGTGTGGAAAAGTGGTGGTAGGAGTTGCGAAATTGCCCCTAAGCAATTGACTACATTACTAGACCGATAACAAGTTTTATGTGGGAGAGGCCACTGCTAGCATGCCATCCCTTACTTCGAATTGTATGCACTTATGATTGGAACTATTAGCAAGCATCCACAACTACTAACGTTCATTAAGGTAAACCCAACCATATCATTAAGATATATTGGTCCTCCTTCAATCCCGTATGCATCAATTTCTACGCTAGGTTGAAGCTTCTATCACTCTTGCCCTCCAATAAGTAGTCCTACCAACATACAACTAACCCTATGGTGTGATCCACGCGCGCGCTCATATGATGGGCACCAAAGGACATCAACATAACCACAAGCAAATTAAATCAATCATAGCAATTCACCAATCACTGATAGGACAACGATAATCTACTCAGACATCATAGGATGGCAACACATCATTGGATAATAATATGAAGCATAAAGCACCATGTTCAAGTAGAGGGTACAATGGGTTGCGGGAGAGTGGACCATTGTAGATAGATGGGGGAAGGTGATGGAGATGTTGGTGAAGATGACGGAGGTGTTGGTGTAGATCGCCGTCACACGATGATGGCCCCGGTGGCACTCCAGTGCCACCGGAAGCGAGGGGGAGAGAGCCCCCCTCGTTCTTCTTCTTCCTTGACCTTCTCCCTAGGTGGGAGAAGGGTTTCCCCTCTAGTCCATGGCCTCCATGGTGGCGGAGGGGCGAGCGCCCCTCCGAGATTGGATCTGTCTCTCAGTCTCTCTCTGTTTCTGCGTTCTCAGATTCTGGCCTTCCACCGTTTCTTAAATTCCCGGAGATCCCTAACTCCGATTGGGCTCATTTTCTGACACGATTTTTATCCGGATATTAGCTTTCTTGCGGCGAAAGAAGGCATCAACCTCCTTACGGTGTGGCCACGAGGGCCTAGGGCGCGCCCCCTGCCTCGTGGCCCACTCGGGCATTGTTTCATATTGGTTCCGCTTCCCAAAATTCACATATATTCCAAAAAAATCTCCGTCTGTTTTTATTCCATTTGGAATCCAGTTGATATGGATATTCCGCGAAACAAAAAACATGCAACAAACAGGAACTGGCACTGGGCACTGGATTAATATGTTAGTCCCAAAAAATAGTATAAAAAGTTGCCAAAAGTATATGAAACTTGTAGAATATTGGCATGGAACAATCAAAAATTATAGATACGACGGAGACATATCAGACGTCTCTTTGCCAGATCCAGTTCGGCGAGGACTCCCCAAGTATTCCAGTGCTCCGCCAAGGAAGCTTTTCAACTGGCGTCCCCGCGGTCCCTCAGAAGAAGAGAGAGCAGAGGTTAGCAGACTGGCCGGCAGGATCAATTTGCTCGCCAGTTCGGGATTAACTATAATCGAAGTGATGGCCATTTCAATGAAGCGATGTGTACAACCGCTTCAAGCCAGAGGATTTCCGATGTGGCACTACAATGGTCAGAATGACGCCTCGCGCTGCCTACGCTTGGATTTCGATGACCCTGCCGTTCTAGGCGCTGTCCTAGAAGGCCTTTATAAAGGTGAGAAGCAAGAGTTCATCCGTTTAACATGCCAGGAGGGCCTTTCTATGTACAATCCCCCCAATTGGGTAAGTCTCTCTCTTTGGCCGCTCATATTTTCTTTGTTATGACGTGTTGACCGAACTGTATCCGGTTTCTCCCAACAGGAGTGGAGGTAGGTGATCGAGGGGACTAACAGTCCTGCCCCACAGTCGGAGGACCAGTTTCAAAATGCAGGCCCTGGATATAACGAAGATTCAGACGTAGGTATAGAGTTAGTAGGTGGAGTCTTCTACCAAGCCTGTGGTGAGGGTCCCCTGGTGGCTATAGTAGCCGATTACCCATGCCTCATTCCTTCCTCCCGTGTAAGTATTTCATGACATATCTCATCAAAAGAGAGGATTCCCGATGCGCTTTACCCACTGTATACTATCATACTTGAACAGGGACGACGCTCCTCATGCCGAACTGTGCGAAAACCGTCAACCCAGAGGGTGACACCCGCATTGGGTGAGGCCTCAAAGCGAAAGAGGACCGCGAACACCAGCGGACCCTTAAAGAGGTATGTTTGTTTTGGCAAGTGCTGGGTGGTGAATCGGTATTACAACTTTCTGCTTTGTTTTATCCATTTAGGAGGAGTACACACCGGAATGTCTCCGGAGACAATTCAGGCGAAGCTCCAGCTAATCCAGCCTCAGGCCCATCAGGGGTTAATGCTGAGTCGGTGCCGAATTGTCCTCCCCAGGAGGATTCGGATGAAGTGTCAGCCACCAATTCCGAAGTGGAGGCTGCGATGATTCACCGGCGGCGGAAGGCAGCCATGCGTGATCCCGCTTTTTTTGAGAGGGCGTTTAACGCCCTTAATTCTGCAGATGCCTATATCCGAGTCGCTCAAGACGGACTCGCTAGAGCCACTCATCAGCTTTCGAAAGATATGAGGGTAAGTTTTTATTTTGAGTGTTCCCATGCCATTAGCCCCTGAGACTTAAAGCCGTTGGTACAACTGATTTGAGGATCGTTGTATTGTTATAAGCCATTCGAGAAAAGAATAAATATTTATCCAAGGAACTTGAAGAGTGCCGGACTCAGCTCGCTGAATTGAAAAATTCGAAGGAATCCGGAAAGGATGCTGGTGGTAAGAATAATTGTGTCCGGAAGCTATGATAGTTCTACTGATTACGATGGTGTATATACTAATGTGTAATACAACGACAGGATCGACCGACCAACTGGAGAGGGAGCTAAGAGCTGCCCTAGCAGACAAGAAATTTGCCGAAGGGGAAAAAGCCACTGGCGAGCGTGCCCTGACGCAAGCTATGGAAAAAGGAACCAAGCGCAGGATAGAAATATTAGGATTGAACAGGAGCTAAAGGGCGTAAAGGCCCAACTCACAAGCGCCTTGGAAGAGAACCGGAGGCTAAAAAGTGGCATGCTTAGTATGTCTTCTATACCTAGCTCTCCTTGTAGTCTCTTATTGTGAAAGTTTTTTGTAAAAACTTTTCCTGCAGGTTTGTTGACTGGGCAGCCTGAGGGCGGAGTGTCCGGTTTTGAGGGTGATGTGCTGCAAGAGCTTTCCAGGGTCCATGAACGGGCTCAGAAGGCCATGAAGAGTATGGCCAGAGCTCTATGGCCTGGTGACTCTCCTCCAAAAACTATGGAGGATTTGGCGGACCTGTTCAAAGGGGCTCGACGCCGCTTTGAACTATGGAAAGCATCAGCATGCCGCATGGGTGCCCGAGAAGCATGGGCCATGGTGAAGATGCGCTACACTCATCTTGATCCAAATCACATGGCCTGCATGGGACATCAAGGGTCTCATGGACAAGAAATTCCTCTACATCTGGTATATGACCAAGCAGGGATAGCTGCAAAACTTTCCCAATAGGACTGTAAGCTAGACAACCTTATAGAGGGAATATAAAATGAGTAGTTGTTTGATTCTATGTATCAAATGTACCTTTACCATCAAACTTATCTCCGGCCGAATTTATATAAAGTTTGTCATGGCCGACCATGTGCTTCAACATCCATAAACCCAAAGGCTGGAGTGCTTCCGAATACTATATCTGTGGTAAACACGTGATATGTTCGGAAACAAGGCGATCCGGTCATAATTGCTTGAACAGACGAACTGAGTTCGGGGAGTTATGTTATATTACTATTTAACGTAAGAAACATCTTCCAGAGAGAATAGTTCCGTTACGGGTTCCTTTCCCTGGGTCAGCGTGCATAAAGATGCGGGCCTAGGCTTTCGATCCTGTGAGAAGGACATTAGGATGCCATCTCCTGTTATAGTTTAAGATACGCTTTAGAATGCGATATGTCATGTATCCACCGACAAATTATTCCCTTAAGAGCGCTAGCTTTCGGCTTCACCCAGTCTGAGGTACATATCCGGATTACCCGGTTGTAACAATCGCAGAGGTGCTCCCTTTACGCCCTAGCCGAAAAATTGGAAACGTAGGGGTAAGCATAGGAGCCAGGCAACCCAGCTTGGCCAGAACTTAAGTCATATTGGTGCATACAATGGCAAGGATGAACTGTAAAAACAGGCGACATTTTTAAGCAAGAAGCTTTATTGGTAATGGGTTTGTTAAGGAAGCCCCCAGGTATATTTGAGGGTGTACTCGTCATGTGACGGTTCGGGCGAGCTGAATACTTGCCAATTGAAGAAAATTTAAAGAGAAAGAAGGAGAGAAAATAAAAAGACAAGACCTACCTTATAAAGAGGAAGAAATTGCTACCAAACTATCCATAAAATCGTCGGAGCCTGGCGGCGTTCCACGGGTTCGGCTCAAGGTGGTTGTTATGAGCATTGCGAAGGCGATAGGCTCCACCGGTGAGTACTTCGTCAATAATGAAGGGCCCCTCCCATTTTGGTTTGAGCTTGTCCTTTTTCTTCTCCGGGAGGCGTAAAACAAGTTCGACGACATTGTATGTCTTGGCCCGCACTTCTCTGCTCTGGTATCGCCTAGCCTGTTGTTGGTAAAATGCGGAACGTGCTAGCGCTGTATCGCGCTCCTCTTCAAGCTCGTCTAGGTCATCCTGCCGATCTAACTCAACCTCCCTTTCCTCGTACATGCGCACTCGAGGTGAGTCATGAATAATGTCGTAGGGTAGAACAACCTCTGTGTCGTACACCATAAAAAAAGGTGTATATCCGGTCGTACGATTGGGTGTGGTCCGCAGCCCCCAGAGTACGGAGTCAAGCTCTTCGACCCAGTGTTTATCATACTCGCGTAGGGAGCGCACTAGTTGGGGTTTAATGCCGCTCATTATCAGACCATTGGCTCTTTCGACTTGACTGCTTGTTTGAGGATGGTATACGGAAGCATAGTCAAGTTTATGTTGGGGAACGTTGCATGGGAAACAAAAATTTTCCTACGCTCACCAAGATCAATCTAGGAGATGCATCTACGAGAGGAGAGTTGGATCCACATACCCTTGTAGATCGCTAAGCGGAAGAGTTCAAGAACGCGGTTGATGGAGTCGTACTCGCCGCGATTCAGATCGCCGAAGATCCTAGCACCGAACGGACGGTGCCTCCGCGTTCTTCACACGTGCAGCCCGGTGACGTCTCCCACGCCTTGATCCAGCAAGGAGAGAGGGAGAGGTTGGGGAAGACTCCATCCAACAGCAGCACGACGGCGTGGTGGTGGTGGAGGAGCGCGGGACTCCAGCAGGGCTTCGCCAAGCGCTGCAAGAGACGAGGAGGGAGAGGGGTAGGGCTGCGCCAAGAGGGAGACGTTCTCGTGTGTCTAGCAGCCCCAAAACCTCACATATATATAGGGGGAAGGGAGGGCTGCGCCCCCTTTAGGGTTTCCCACCCCTAGGGGTGCGGCCAGCCCTAGAAAACCCATCTAGGGTGCGGCCAAGGGGGGGAGAGAGAGGGGGTGCCCTAGGGTGGGCCTTAAGGCCCATCTGGACCTAGGGTTTGCCCCCCTCCACACTCCATGCGCCTAGGGACTTGGTGGGGGGGCGCACCAGCCCCCTTGGGGCTGGTCCCCTCCCACACTTAGCCCACGCAGCCACCTGGGGCTGGTGGCCCCACCTGGTGGACCCCCGGGACCCTCCCGGTGGTCCCGGTACATTACCGATATCGCCCGAAACTTTTCCGGTGACCAAAACAGGACTTCCCATATATGAATCTTTACCTCCGGACCATTCCGGAACTCCTCGTGACGTCCGGGATCTCATCCGGGACTCCGAACAACATTCGGTAACCGCGTACATACTTTCCCTATAACCCTAGCGTCATCGAACCTTAAGTGTGTAGACCCTACGGGCTCGGGAACCATGTAGACATGACCGAGACAACTCTCCGGCCAATAACCAACAGCGGGATCTGGATACCCATGTTGGCTCCCCCATGTTCCACGATGATCTCATCGGATGAACCACGATGTCAAGGATTCAATCAATCCCGTATACGATTCCCTTTGTCTATCGGTATAGCACTTGCCCGAGATTCGATCGTCGGTATACCGATACCTTGCTCAATCTCGTTACCGGCAAGTCTCTTTACTCGTTCCGTAACACATCATCCCGTGATCAACTCCTTGATCACATATTGTGCACATTATGATGATGTCCTACCGAGTGGGCCCAGAGATACCTCTCCGTCATACGGAGTGACAAATCCCAGTCTCGATTCGTGCCAACCCAATAGACACTTTCGGAGATACCTGTAGTGCACCTTTATAGCCACCCAGTTACGTTGTGACGTTTGGTACACCCAAAGCATTCCTACGGTATCCGGGAGTTGCACAATCTCATGGTCTAAGGAAAAGATACTTGACATATAGAAAAGCTTTAGCATACGAACTACACGATCTGTGCTTGGCTTAGGATTGGGTCTTGTCCATCACATCATTCTCCTAATGATGTGATCCCGTTATCAACGACATCCAATGTCCATGGTTAGGAAACCGTAACCATCTATTGATCAACGAGCTAGTCGTCTAGAGGCTTACTAGGGACATGGTGTTTGTCTATGTATCCACACATGTATCTGAGTTTCCTATCAATACAATTCTAGCATGGATAATAAACGATTATCGTGAACAAGGAAATATAATAATAACCAATTTATTATTGCCTCTAGGGCATATTTCCAACAGTCTCCCACTTGCACTAGAGTCAATAATCTAGTTCACATCGCCATGTGATTAACACTCATAGGTCATATCGCCATGTGACTAACATCCAAAGAGTTCACTAGAGTCAGTAATCTAGTTCACATCAATATGTGATTAACACTGAATGAGTTCTGGGTTTGATCATGTTATGCTTGTGAGAGAGGTTGTAGTCAACGGGTCTGCAACATTCAGATCCCTATGTACTTCGCAAAACTTTATGTCATATCGTAGATGCTGCTACCACGTTCCACTTGGAGCTATTCCAAACTGTTGCTCCATTATACGTATCCGGTATCTCCACTTAGAGTTATCCGGATAGGTGTTAAGCTTGCATCGACGTAACTCTTTACGTCGAACTCTTTATCACCTCCATAGTCGAGAAACATTTCCTTATTCCTCTAAGGATAATTTTGACCACTATCTAGTAATCCACTCCTGGATCACCTTTGTACCCTCTTGCCAGACATGTGGCAAGGCACACATCAGGTGCGGTACTTAGCATGGCATACTGTATAGAGCCTATGACAAAACCATAGGGGACGACCTTCGTCCTTCCTCTTTCTTCTGCCGTGGTCAAGCTTTGAGTCTTACTCAACTTCACACCTTACAACTCAGGTAAGAACTCTTTCTTTGACTGATCTATTTTGAACTCCTTCAAAAATATGACAAGGTGTGTGCTCTTTGAAAGTCTAATCAGGCGTCTTGATCTATCTGTATAGATCTTGATGCCCAATATGTAAGCAGCTTTATCCAGGTCTTCCTTTGAAAAACTCATTTCAAACAACCCTTTATGCTTTCCAGAAATTCTACATCATTTCGGATCAACAATATGTCATTCACATATACTTATCAGAAATGTTGTAGTGCTCCCACTCACTTTATTGCAATTACAAGTTTCCAACAAACTTTGTATACCCAAAAACTTTGATCACTCCATCAAAGTGTATATTCCGACTCCGAGATGCTTGCTCTAGTCCATGGAAGGATCGCTGGAGCTAGCATATCTTTTAGCATCCTTAGGATCGACAAAACCTTTCTGATTGTATCATATACAACCTTTCCTTACGAAAACTGGTAAGGAAACTTGTTTTGTCATCCATCTGCCAGATTTCATAAATGCAGCTAATGCTAACATGATTCCGACGGACTTAAGCATCGCTACGGGTGAGAAAATCTCATCGTAGTCAACTCCTTGAACTTGTGGAAAACTCTTCGCCACAAATCGAGCTTCATAGACGGTGACATTACCGTCCACGTTCGTCTTAGTCTTAAAGATCCATTTGTCTCAATGGCTTGCCGATCATAGGGCAAGTCCACCAAAGTCCATACTTTGTTTTGATACATGGATCCTATCTCGGATTTATTGGCTTCTAACCATTTGTTGGAATATGGGCCCACCATCGCTTCTCCATAGTTCGTAGGTTCATCGTTGTCCAACAACATGACCTCTAAGACAGGATCACCGTACCACTCAGGAGTAGTACATATCCTTGTCAACCTACGAGGTTCGATAGCAACTTGATCTGGAGCTTCATGATCACTATCATTAGTATCCTCTCCAACTGTCGTAGGTTCCACAGAAACATCTTTCTGTGTTGCACTACTCTCCGGTTGAAGTGAGGGTTCGACAACCTCATCAAGTTCTATCTTCCTCCCACTCAATTCTTTCGAGAGAAACTCCTTCTCGAGAAAGGACCCGTTCTTAGCGACAAACATTTTTGTCCTTGGATCTGAGATAGAAGGTATACCCAACTGTTACCTTTGGGTATCCTATGAAGATGTATTTGTCCGCTTTGGGTTCGAGCTTTTCCTGGCTAAAGCCACAAGCATCGCAGCCCCAAACATTTAAGAAAACGACAACTTTGGTTTCTTGCCAAACCATACGACGTCGTCTCAACGGACTTAGATGGTGTCCTATATAAAGTGAATGCAGCTGTCTCTAATGCATAACCTCAAAATAATAGCGGTAGATCGGTAAGACACACCATAGATCGCACCATATCTCATAAGGTTCGATTACGATGTCTGGACACACCATTACGCTGTGGTGTTCCAGGGGACTTCAACTGCGAAACAATTCCACAATGTCTCAAGTGATTGCCAAACTCATAATTCAGATAATATCCCCTTGATCAGATCGTAGGAACATGATCTTCTTGTTATGATGTTTCTTAATCTTCACTCTGAAATTTTTGAACCTTTCAAACGTTTCAGACTTTTGCTTCATTAAGTAAATATACCATATCTACTCAAATTGTCAGTGAAGATGAGAAAATAACGATATCCACCACACGCCTTAATTCTCATTGGATCACATACATCAGCATGTATGATTTCCAATAAGTCACTTACCCGTTTCATTGTACCTGAAAACGAGATCTCAGTCATCCTGCCCATGAGGCATGGCTCGCATGTGTCAAGCGATTCAAAATCAAGTGACTCCAAACGTCCATCAGCATGGAGTTTCTTCATGCATTTTATGCCAAAATGACCTAAGCGGCAGTGCCACAAGAAAGTGGTACTATCATCATTAACTCTACATCTTTTGGCATTAATATTATCATCATGTGTATTGCTATAATCGAGATTCAATAAACCATTGGGTGCATGACCATAAAGGTATTATTCATGTAAACAGAATAACCATTATTCTCTAACTTAAATGAATAACCGTATTGCAATGAACATGATCTAATCATTTTCATGCTCAACGTAGACACCTGATAACATTTATCTAGGTTCAACACTAATCTGGAAAATAGAGTAAGTGTGCGATGGTGATCTTATCATCCTTGGAAACACTTCCAACACATCGTCACCTCGCCCTTAGCTAGTCTCCGTTCAGTCCGTAGCTTTTGCTTCAAGTCACTAATAATAGCAACTGAACCGGTATCCAATACCCAGGTGCTACAAGGAGTACTAGTGAGGTACACATCAATAATACGTATATCAAATATACTTTGTTGAAGTTTCTAGCTATTCTTATCTACCATGTATTTGGGGTAGTTCCGCTACCATGTGACCGTTCCCCTTACAATATAAGCACTTAGTCTCGAGGTTTGGGTTCAACCATTGGGTTCCTTCATTAGAGCGACAACTGGTTTGCCATTCATGAAGTTTCCCTTCTAGCCCTTGCCCCCTTTTGAAACCCGTGATCTTGTTAAACCATCAACACTTGATGCTCCTTCTTGATCTCTACTTTTGCGGTACTAAGAACCGCTGACAGCACCGGGATTATCACCATCCTTTGCATGTCATAGTTCATCACGAAGTTCTAGTAGCTTGGTGATAGTGTCTAGAGAATTCCGTCAACCACTATCTCACCTGGAAGATTAACTCCCACTTGGTTCAAGTGATTTCAGCACCCAGACATTCTGTGCACATGCTCACTAGTTGAGCTATTCTCCTCCATCTTTTTGGCAAAGGAACTTGTCAGAGGTCTCATACCTCTCAACACGGGCATGAGCCTGAAATCCCAATTTCAGCTCTTAGAACATCTCATATGTTCTATGGCGTTCAAAACGTCATTGGAATCCCGATTCTAAGCCGTAAAGTATGGTGCACTAAACTATCAAGTAGTCATCAGGACGTCTCTGTCAGGTGTTCACAACATCCACAGACAACGTTGTAGGGGTTTGCACATCGAGCGGTGCATCAAAGACGTAAGCTTTCTGTGCAGTAGTGAGGACACTCCTCGGACTACGGACCCAGTCCGCATCATTGCTTACAATATCTTTCAACTTAGTCTTTCTCTAGGATCGTATTAAACAGGGAGCTACAACGCAAGCTATTGATCTACAACATAATTTGCAAAGTCAACTTAGACTATTGTTCATGATAAGTGAGTTTAACTAATCAAATTACTTATAACTCCCACTCAAATTGACATCCCTCTGGTCATCCGAGCGTGACATGATCCAAATCCACCAACCCAAGTCCGATCATCACGTGAGATGAGGTGGTGTCAATGGTGAACATCTTCATGTTGATCATATCTACTATATGACTCATGCTCGACCTTTCGGTCTTCCGTGTTCCGAGGCCATGTCTGTACATGCTAGGCTCGTCAAGTCTAACCCGAGTGTTCTGCATGTGCAAAACTGGCTTGCACCCGTTGTATGCGAACGTAGAGTCTATCACACCCGATCATCACGTGGTGCTTCGAAACGACGAACCTTCGCAACGGCGCACACTCGGGGGGAACACAATTTTATCTCGAAATTTTAGTGAGGGATCATCTTATAATGCTACCGCCGTCCTAAGCAAAATAAGATGCATAAAAGGATTAACATCACATGCAAATCATAAGTGACATGATATGGCCATCAACTCGTGCTTTTGATCTCCATCTCCAAAGCACCGGCATGATCTCCATCGTCACCGGCGTAACACCATGATCCCCATCATCATGATCTCCATCGTCGTGTCGCCATCGGGGTTGTCGCGCGCCCACCATGCTCTTACTACTATTGCTACCGTTTAGCGATAAAGTAAAGCATTACATAGCGCTTAATGATTGACACGCAGGTCATACAAAAATTAAAGACAACCCTATGGCTCCTGCCGGTTGCCGTATACATCGACATGCAAGTCGATATTAACTATTACAACATGATCATCTCATACATCAAATATATCTCATCATGTGATTGGCCATATCACATCACATACATACCCTGCAAAAACAAGTTAGACGTCCTCTAATTTGTTGTTGCATGTTTTACGTGGCTGCTATGGGTATCTAGCAAGAACGCTTCTTACCTACGCAAAGCCACAACGGTGATATTTAAGTTGCTATTTAACCTTCTACAAGGACCGCCTTTGTCTTTTCCGATTCAACTAAGATAGGAGAGACAGACACCCGCCAGCCATCTTATGCAACAAAAGTCGCATGTCTGTCGATGGAACCGGTCTCATGTACGTGGACATGTAAAGTTGGTCCGGGCCGCTTCATCCCATAATACCGCTGAATCAAGAAAGACCAAGGAGGGAAGCAATCTAAACATCAACGCCCACAAACCCCTTTGTGTTCTACTCGTGAAAGCATCTACGCAAGAACCTGGCTCTGATGCCACTGTTGGGGAACGTTGCATGGGAAACAAAAATTTTCCTACGCTCACCAAGATCAATCTAGGAGATGCATCTACGAGAGGAGAGTTGGATCCACATACCCTTGTAGATCGCTAAGCGGAAGCGTTCAAGAACGCGGTTGATGGAGTCGTACTCGCCGCGATTCAGATCGCCGAAGATCCTAGCACCGAACGGACGGTGCCTCCGCGTTCTTCACACGTGCAGCCCGGTGACGTCTCCCACGCCTTGATCCAGCTAGGAGAGAGGGAGAGGTTGGGGAAGACTCCATCCAACAGCAGCACGACGGCGTGGTGGTGGTGGAGGAGCGCGGGACTCCAGCAGGGCTTCGCCAAGCGCTGCAAGAGACGAGGAGGGAGAGGGGTAGGGCTGCGCCAAGAGGGAGACGTTCTCGTGTGTCTAGCAGCCCCAAAACCTCACATATATATAGGGGGAAGGGAGGGCTGCGCCCCCTTTAGGGTTTCCCACCCCTAGGGGTGCGGCCAGCCCTAGAAAACCCATCTAGGGTGCGGCCAAGGGGGGGGAGAGAGAGGGGGCGCCCTAGGGTGGGCCTTAAGGCCCATCTGGACCTAGGGTTTGCCCCCCTCCACTCTCCATGCGCCTAGGGACTTGGTGGGGGGGCGCACCAGCCCCCTTGGGGCTGGTCCCCTCCCACACTTAGCCCACGCAGCCTTCTGGGGCTGGTGGCCCCACCTGGTGGACCCCCGGGACCCTCCCGGTGGCCTCGGTACATTACCGATAGCACCCGGAACTTTTCCGATGACCAAAACGGGACTTCCCATATATGAATCTTTACCTCCGGACCATTCCGGAACTCCTCGTGACGTCCGGGATCTCATCCGGGACTCCGAACAACATTCGGTAACCGCGTACATACTTTCCCTATAACCCTAGCGTCATCGAACCTTAAGTGTGTAGACCCTACGGGCTCGGGAACCATGTAGTCATGACCGAGACAACTCTCCGGCCAATAACCAACAGCGGGATCTGGATACCCATGTTGGCTCCCACATGTTCCACGATGATCTCATCGGATGAACCACGATGTCAAGGATTCAATCAATCCCGTATACGTTTCCCTTTGTCTATCGGTATAGCACTTGCCCGAGATTTGATCGTCGGTATACCGATACCTTGCTCAATCTCGTTACCGGCAAGTCTCTTTACTCGTTCCGTAACACATCATCCCGTGATCAACTCCTTGATCACATATTGTGCACATTATGATGATGTCCTACCGAGTGGGCCCAGAGATACCTCTCCGTCATACGGAGTGACAAATCCCAGTCTCGATTCGTGCCAACCTAACAGACACTTTCGGAGATACCTGTAGTGCACCTTTATAGCCACCCAGTTACGTTGTGACGTTTGGTACACCCAAAGCATTCCTACGGTATCCGGGAGTTGCACAATCTCATGGTCTAAGGAAAAGATACTTGACATATAGAAAAGCTTTAGCATACGAACTACACGATCTGTGCTTGGCTTAGGATTGGGTCTTGTCCATCACATCATTCTCCTAATGATGTGATCCCGTTATCAACGACATCCAATGTCCATGGTTAGGAAACCGTAACCATCTATTGATCAACGAGCTAGTCGTCTAGAGGCTTACTAGGGACATGGTGTTTGTCTATGTATCCACACATGTATCTGAGTTTCCTATCAATACAATTCTAGCATGGATAATAAACGATTATCGTGAACAAGGAAATATAATAATAACCAATTTATTATTGCCTCTAGGGCATATTTCCAACAGTTTAATACCTAGCTTTGCGCACCAATTTTTTACCTCATCAGTTGTGAAATTGGAGCCCTTATCTGTGATAATACTATGCGGTACACCATAGCGGTGTACTATACCGGATATAAAATCTATCACAGGCCCTGCTTCAGCTGTTTTTACTTGCTTGGCTTCTATCCAGTTAGTGAATTTATCTACCGTCACCAGTAAGTATTTCCTTTTATGACTTCCCCCCTTAAGGGGTCCGACCATATCAAGCCCCCAGACCGCAAAAGGCCAAGTAATGGGGATTGTTCTCAGAGCGGTCGAAGGCATGTGACTTTGATTTGCAAAGAGCTGGCAGCCAACGCAATATTGGACTAAGGTTTGGGCATCTGCTCGGGCAGTAGGCCAGTGAAAGCCAGCGCGAAAAGCTTTGCCTAAGAGCGCTCGTGCTGCGGCATGGTGGCCACCCATTCCAGCGTGTATTTCAGTGAGAATTTTCCTTCCCTCTTCTTCGGAGATGCACCTTTGCAGAATACCAATTGTGCTTTTCTTATATAGTTCACCTTCGTGAACTTTGCAGGCTTTATAGCGCCGAACTATTCAGCGGGCCTCATTTTGGTCATCGGGGAGTTCCTGTCTTTTAAGGTAAGCGAGGAAGGGCTCTGTCCAGTGGGCTATGACAGCCATGATTTCGTGAGCCGAGAGAGTTATCTCCATATTTGAGTTTTCGATGACATCTTGATTGAGTTTGGCCGGGGGTGTGTTCGAATCCGAGTTCGTATCGCTGCTCGCGTCCTGCCATATTACTGGTGGCTTAAACAACCTTTCCACAAATGTGTTCGGTGGTACGGGGTCACGTTTAGCTCCCATGCATGCGAGTACGTCAGCGACCTGGTTATTATCCTAGGCTACGTGATGGAATTCCAACCCCTCAAATCGAGCCGATATTTTCAATATAGCATTGCGATAAGCTACCATTTTTGAATCATTCGCATCAAAATCTCCATTAATTTGGGAGATGGCAAGGTTTGAGTCTCCGCGTACCTCGAGGTGTTGTATGCCCATGGATACAGCTAGTCGGAGACCATGCAATAGGGCCTCATATCCGGCCGCATTGTTCGAGTCCGTATACATAATCTGTAGAACGTACCGAACTGTATCCCCAGCTGGAGATATCAATATTACGTCGGCCCCCAACCGGCTAGCATTTTGGAACCATCGAAGTACATTGTCCAGTGGGAATATGAGCTGTATGATGGGCCTCTAACCCCTCGTTGGTTACCCCAAGTGGAAGGTGTGAGATGCAGTGTTGTGGAAGTTTTTCCCTTAGCAAAGATGCCAAGGATCGAATCCCCAGAGACTCCTAGGTTCAACAAGTAGGTGTCAACTGCTAACGGCGCCAGATATTAGCAATCAACATGGACCTGCACACAGATACAAATAACTTTGCTCCCAACGAGTACAGAGAGGTTGTCAATCCCTCCGGCCTTGTAGTTCACAAAGGATTAAACGCAAATGATAGTAGTGATAGATAATGTTTGCAATAGTAATTAATAACGAAAAGTAAATAGCGGATGTGATCAATGATGGTAATATGGACCGGAGTCTCATGATGTTCACTAGTGATGTCTCTCTCCCAAAAGACGATACAACAGCTATGTGAGGTAAACGAATTACGGCTGGGCAATTGACAGGACCACGAACGGAAACCAATGCTGACTACATTGCAAGAAAGGTTGAGGTTCAAAGCATGGGCGGTACGCCAAAGTAAGTAGACCGAAATCCATCAATATCTACTACTAATCATCCACCTTGAGATATCTATCTAGAACATCTCGCTGGTATTAAGTTGCGAGTCCCACCCATAGTGTAAACTCAATGCAACAGACAACTGCATTAAAAGAACTTTGCGTAAAGTAAACAATCCTTGCACCCGCGGGCACAAGCACCGTTGTTTTCCCCCTTGTGGCAACAGCACATCCCCTAGACTCATGTTTCTGTCACTCAAACTAGTCATCGAGGGGCATGAACCCACAATCAAGCATAACGTTTCCTCTTGGAGTCACTACCTACTACTTGGCCAAAGCAATAAATAACAACGGAGAACATGCAAGAATTACTTATGAACATAAATATAAAAGAGGTAGATCAAATATATTACTCATACACAATCTGAACATAATTTCATAATCCATCGGATCCCAGCAAACTCAACATAGCAACAGCATAAGGATTACATATGTGCCTCGATCATGTAGGGCAACTCACGAGGACTAATTAGTGAAGCACAAGAATGGGAGGAGAACATCACATAGCTACTGGTCATGGACTCATGGTCCAAGGGAGACTACTCACAACTCATCCGGGAGGCGTCCATGGTGGTGGAGAAGCTCCCGGTGGTGATCCTCCCCTCCGGCAGGGTGCCGGGAAGAGTTCTCCTGGTGCTCCCGATCTTGGAAGCGGCGGCGGCGGCAGAACAGAGATGAGATCGCGAAAAAGAGTTTTTGTCCCGAGGGTTTCGAAGGACGCTCTAAATATATGCCAAAGGGGGGCACCAGACGGGCTCGAGGGGCCCAGGCGCCCCCCGGCGCGGCCCAGGGGGGGGGGCGCCTGGAGCCCTGGTGGCCCCCCCCGGCTGTCCTTCGGGCGCAAGGTAGGTTCTGGAACGCTGATTTTTTATATAATTTTTCTGGATTTTTCCTGGCAGTTCTCGTAATGTGAAAACATGAAATACAAAAACAGCCGAAAACAGAAACTGGCACTGGGGTGCACTGGATTAGTAGGTTAGTCCAAATATGATCAAAAGTGTATGGAAGTGTATAAATATCATAGCAATATCACCCAGAAGTGGCATGGAGTAAGCAGAAATTATAGATACCGTGATTTGCACGGTGATAGAACCTCGAATACATAGTATACGGATTTTTGAATGGGGAATTTATGTCCCTCTTTGGCTCGTTGGGACGACGAGCACGTGATACGTCCAAAACGTATCTATAATTTCTGCTTGCTCCATGCCTCTTTTGGGTGATATTGCTATGTTATTTATACACTTCCATACACTTTTGTTCATATTTGGACTAACCTATTAACTCAGTGCACCCCAGTGCCAGTTTCTGTTTTCGGCTGTTTTTGTATTTCAGGTTTTCACATTACGAGAACTGCCAGGAAAAATCCAGAAAATATATATAAAAAATCAGCGTTCCAGAAGCTACCGTGCGCCCGAAGTACAGCCGGGGG
>LR738715.1:133736897-133858337 GCA_902687465.1 Secale cereale
TTTGGCATATATTTAAAGCGTCTCCCGAAACCCTCGAGACGGGAACTCTTTTTCGCGATCTCATCTCTGTTCCGCCGCCGCCGCCGCTTCCAAGATCGGGAGCACCAGGAGAACTCTTCCCGGCACCCTGCCGGAGGGGAGGATCACCACCGGGAGCTTCTCCACCACCATGGACGCCTCCCGGATGAGTTGTGAGTAGTCTCCCTTGGGCCATGAGTCCATGACCAGTAGCTATGTGATGTTCTCCTCCCGTTCTTGTGCTTCACTAATTAGTCCTCGTGAGCTGCCCTACATGATCGAGGCACCTATGTAATCCTTATGCTGTTGCTATGATGAGTTTGCTGGGATCCGATGGATTATGAGATTATGTTCAGATTGTGTTTGAGTAATATATTTGATTCACCTCTTTTATATTTATGTTCATAAGTAATTCTTTCATGTTCTCCGTTGTTATTTATTGCTTTGGCCAAGTAATAGGTAGTGACTCCAAGAGGGAACGTTATGCTCGATTGTGGGTTCATGCCCCTCGATGACTAGTTTGAGTGACAGAAACATGAGTCTAGGGGATGTGCTGTTGCCACAAGGGGGAAAACAGCGGTGCTTGTGCCCGCGGGTGCAAGGACTGTTTACTTTACGCAAAGTTCTTTTAATGCAGTTGTCTGTTGCTTTGAGTTTACACTATGGGTGGGACTCGCAACTTAATACCAGCGAGATGTTCTGGATAGATATCTCAAGGCGGATGATTAGTAGTAGATGCAGATGGATTTCGGTCTACTTACTTTGGCGTACCGCCCATGCTTTGAACCTCAACCTTTCTTGCAATGTAGTCAGCATTGGTTTGGGCACATGGTCCTGTCAATTGCCCAGCTGTAATTCGTTTACCTCACATAGCTGTTTTATCGTCTTTTGGGAGAGAGACATCACTAGTGAACATCATGAGACTCCGGTCCATATTACCATCATTGATCACATATGCTATTTACTTTTCGCTTTTACTTATTATTGCAGCAATATCTATCACTATTATCACTTGCGTTTGATCCTTTGTAAACTACAAGGCCGGAGGGATTGACAACCTCTCTGTACTCGTTGGGAGCAAAGTTATTTGTATCTGTGTGCAGGTCCACGTTGATTGCTAATATCTGGCGCCGTTAGCAGTTGACACCTTCTTGTTGCAACTGGGAGTCTCAGGGAAATCGATCCTTGGTATCTTTGCCAAGGGAAAACTTCCGCTACACTGCATCTCTAACCTTCCAGTTGGGGTAACCAACGAGGGGCGAGAAGCCATCAAGCAAAGTTTTCTGGCGCCGTTGCCGGGGACTCCACTCTTCAGGATAGGGGAGTTGCACGCTATCTTTTACCTTTGCTTTTTAGTCTTGTTAGTTTACCTTTCAGTTTTTGCTTTAGTATCTTTTATCGAAAATCACAAAAATAGTTATCTCTTTCTTTAGTTGTCATTATGTCGGGTCCTTTTGTCTTTGACGAGGCAGAAGTTCTCACCTTTAAACAAAGAGGTGGGGAAAGTCTAAAAGATGCTTGGTATAGAATTAATGATTCTCAAAAAAGAGCCACCAAAAAGCAATCTACTACTATCCTGCTTAGAAATTTTTATGTTGGAATTACTTCTTGGAATAGGTTTATTCTAGATACTGCTATCAATGGAAATTTCCTAGAGGCCCCAGTTTGGGAGTCTCTTAGTATTATTGAAAATCTTGTTGGGAATCCCCCTGTTGTTAGCATTCAAGAGGACAACACCCTAGCTCACATTATGAAAAAACTTGAAAAGATAGAGCTAGAGATGCCAAACATTAATAAGATAAACGAGTTGGATCATAAGATCCAAGGGAATTTGAATAGGCTTGATAGCTCCATGCATAAAATTTTCAAAACTTTGGAGACCATAAAATCCCATGATTTGGACTCTTCTAGGATAGACAAGATTGAGGATATCTTTGATACTCTAGGAACTACTTTCTCCTCAATCAAAACCAAAAAGGTAGAAACTCCGGCAAAGAGGGAGCCTAAGTTCGTTCATGTTCCAAAGGCTCCCCGTTCTAAAAGTAATCCATCTATTGCCAAAGGGGTTGAAATTGTAAAGACTTTGGAAGAAACACCTCTCTTTGATGAATTTATAAATGAATCTTCCTTTGACTTTTATCCTTTTGGTCTTATTCCTAGAAGTATCTCTATGAGGCCTTTATTTGAAAGTCCTCTTAAGACTAGTTGTATTATTGAAGAGCTTTTTGATGATCTTGATGATGGTTCAATTGATACAACTTAATCTCTATGCATTATGCCTAGCTTAAAGGCATAAAAGAAAGCGCTTTTGAGAGGCAGCCCACATGAATAAATTTTATTTTGCTTTTGTTGTGTCTTGATGTTGTTACTACTGTAGCATCATCATTGTATCTTTGCTTTTCAATTTTGTGCCAAGTATAGCCTCTGATTGCTAGAAAGTTCAAAAGTTGTGACGTGTTGTCCAGGAAACAGATTCTATCCTTGGATAGAAAAATTCGTATAAAATCACCAGATCATCTTTTTGGTCTGAATTTTTTCGACAGCATGCTATATATAATTGTCTTTCGTGCGTCTGTTTTGAGTTTTTTGATTAGAGTTGCAGAAGTGCCCCGAACAAATCATTTACTACCTGCTGTTCTATTTTTCACAGATTCTGTCCTGTTTTGCCTTTCCTTCATTTTGCAAACCTAGAGCTTGCTTTTTCTTTGCAAAAACCTTTTGGCAATCTTGAGAAACAGTAGACCTTCAAGAATATCTTTATTTCCAGCAAGGAACAATTATTTTATTATGGGTACTAACCTCGCTAATCAGATTATGATGAGTTATGTATGAAGGGAGTTTTCAAGTGTGCGAGGGAAGATGATAAAAAGATTCAGGAGTGTCAAGCACTCAAGCTTGGGGATGCCCCTGTGCACCCCCAAGAAATATTCAAGGAGACTCAAGCGTATAAGCTTGGGGATGCCCCCGTGCATCCCCTTCTCCATCAACATTATCAGTTCGTCTTTCGTTCCACTATATTTTTATCACTTCATGTGTTATGTGCTATGCTTGGAGCGTCTTGTTTTTAGTTTTCTTTAGCTTTTCATAATGAGTCGGAACTCAGCTTTCTTTATGTGGGAGAGAAACACGCTCCACTTCTACCTAGAACATAACATAGAATTTTCATGTCTATCTTTGCTGTGTGTGTTCTTTGTCTTTCAATAGCTACTGTCATGTTCAGCTCTTAGTATTCATGCTTATCTTTTTAAAGAGCTTTTTTTTAGTTGGTTGCTTGAACTCTCTTTAATTACCATGCTCACCTTATTAAGAGAGTTTGCTTCCATTGTAATGGTTGATATGTCTATGATAAAGATGCTACGTGCATAATGGCGCTTAGTAGTTCATGTTTTCTTATGGTTAGTCTCAAATAGCTGGGGGGTTCCCAATGTGTTATTGGAGTACCAACATGATTTGTTTGCCTATGATGTGGTATGGTTTAGTAATATATTCCTTCAAGAATTTATTTTGATTGACTTGGCGTATGCTCACGCATATTAAAGACTGTAAAGAAAGTCTGTCAAGCCTTGATGATCTTTTGTTTCTGAGTAGCGATATAACTTCCATGCCTGATTCAATGTTGCTTTGTCGCTCTGCATGATTATGACCGTCATTGCTCTCTTAGTTGGTCGCTCCCAGTCTTTTGCTAACCTTCGCCTGTACTAAGCGGACTGACTGCTTGTGCATCCACATTCCTTTATACCAGTTATGCCATATGAGTCCACCATACCTTCCTACATGGTATTTACCTGCCATTCCTAACGGAGACTTGCATGTACCATCTCGAAATTATTCAAAAAGAAAAAGCATTCTTATTTTGTGCCTCTGTTGTGAGTTCATGAGGAAGTAGTAGTTAATTCATGATCTTTTTAAGTTGGACAAGCTTCACCCCGGGATTGCATGTATAATGTGCAAACCCATAATACGAGAAGGAACTGGCATTGAGTGCGCCCGACTCAAAAAGATAATATAACAAACAAACCCTCCTTCACGCTTTGTTCATGAGAAATCAAAAAACTTTGGCAGTGATAACAAAGGAGATTAAGAGGATGGGATCGTCCTCATTCGGGGGCCGTTCCTCGAAACTTGTCCATCTCAAGAAGTGATTGAGTTGTCTGCTAGCATTCGTTGACGAAACATGCATAATCTAAAAAAAAAATTATTATTACCTCTGTTTTTAAAACCAAGAGCTCTGGTACATGTTTTGTCTTTGTTTCCGATTACGGGTTTTCAACCTTTCCAACAAAAGCCACGGTTCGAGAGTCTCCACCTTCTTTTAAAAGCACCAACTACTGAGAGCATGATTGTCATTCTGAGTGTAATGTGCATTGTCCCAAAGTAGCATTGTCTTTTGCATGATTGTGATATCGTTTATTTTGAAATCATTGTATCTAGTCATCACTTAAACCTTGGAGGTGCCCCTGCATTTATGTTTTGCTTCACTAAAGGGGGCAAGCGAGATATCACTTTATCATATTTGCACACCATGTTCATTACAAATCTATTTGATGTTTCAGTATCATATTGTAAAACTTTCAGTCCTTTGTGATTTTCTCATGAGGCAACTTAATTACTATAGATTCATTGTCTCAGTAAGCTTTTGTCATATGACTGTGAAAAAAGTCCTATATGGTTAATAGCATGTCACCACAGAAATTATTCTTGTTATCATTTACCTACTCAAGGACGAGCAGGAATTAAGCTTGGGGATGTTGATACGTCCAAAACGTATCTATAATTTCTGCTTGCTCCATGCCTCTTTTGGGTGATATTGCTATGTTATTTATACACTTCCATACACTTTTGATCATATTTGGACTAACCTATTAACTCAGTGCACCCCAGTGCCAGTTTCTGTTTTCGGCTATTTTTGTATTTCAGGTTTTCACATTACGAGAACTGCCAGGAAAAATCCAGAAAAATTATATAAAAAATCAGCGTTCCAGAAGCTACCGTGCGCCCGAAGTACAGCCGGGGGGGGGGGGCACCACGGCTCCAGGCGCCCTGGCGGCGCGCCCCCCTGGGCCGCGCCGGGGGGGCGCCTGGGCCCCCCGAGGCTCCGCTGATGCCCCCCTTTGGCATATATTTAAAGCGTCTCCCGAAACCCTCGAGACGGGAACTCTTTTTCGCGATCTCATCTCTGTTCCGCCGCCGCCGCCGCTTCCAAGATCGGGAGCACCAGGAGAACTCTTCCCGGCACCCTGCCGGAGGGGAGGATCACCAACGGGAGCTTCTCCACCACCATGGACGCCTCCCGGATGAGTTGTGAGTAGTCTCCCTTGGGCCATGAGTCCATGACCAGTAGCTATGTGATGTTCTCCTCCCGTTCTTGTGCTTCACTAATTAGTCCTCGTGAGCTGCCCTACATGATCGAGGCACCTATGTAATCCTTATGCTGTTGCTATGATGAGTTTGCTGGGATCCGATGGATTATGAGATTATGTTCAGATTGTGTTTGAGTAATATATTTGATTCACCCCTTTTATATTTATGTTCGTAAGTAATTCTTGCATGTTCTCCGTTGTTATTTATTGCTTTGGCCAAGTAATAGGTAGTCCAAGAGGGAACGTTATGCTCGATTGTGGGTTCATGCCCCTCGATGACTAGTTTGAGTGACAGAAACATGAGTCTAGGGGATGTGCTGTTGCCACAAGGGGGAAAACAATGGTGCTTGTGCCCGCGGGTGCAAGGACTGTTTACTTTACGCAAAGTTCTTTTAATGCAGTTGTCTGTTGCTTTGAGTTTACACTATGGGTGGGACTCGCAACTTAATACCAGCGAGATGTTCTGGATAGATATCTCAAGGTGGATGATTAGTAGTAGATGCAGATGGATTTCGGTCTACTTACTTTGGCGTACCGCCCATGCTTTGAACCTCAACCTTTCTTGCAATGTAGTCAGCATTGGTTTGCGCACATGGTCCTGTCAATTGCCCAGCTGTAATTCGGTTACCTCACATAGCTGTTTTATCGTCTTTTGGGAGAGAGACATCACTAGTGAACATCATGAGACTCCGGTCCATATTACCATCATTGATCACATCCGCTATTTACTTTCCGCTTTTACTTATTATTGCAGCAATATCTATCACTATTATCACTTGCGTTTGAACCTTTGTAAACTACAAGGCCGGAGGGATTGACAACCTCTCTGTACTCGTTGGGAGCAAAGTTATTTGTATCTGTGTGCAGGTCCACGTTGATTGCTAATATCTGGCGCCGTTAGCAGTTGACACCTTCTTCTTGAAACTGGGAGTCTCAGGGAAATCGATCCTTGGTATCTTTGCCAAGGGAAAACTTCCGCTACACTGCATCTCTAACCTTCCACTTGGGGTAACCAACGAGGGGCGAGAAGCCATCAGCACGTAACTCACTACTTGGTGAGTGGTTGATATGTACAACTATTGGGAAACGTAGTATTTTCAAAATTTTCCTACGATCACGCAAGATCTATCTACTAGATGCATAGAAACGAGGGGGAGAGTGTGTCTACGTACCCTCGTAGACCGGGAGCGGAAGCATCAAGTGACACGGTTGATGTAGTCGAACTTCTTCGCGATCCAACCGATCAAGCACCGAACGTACGACACCTCCACGTTCAGCACACGTTCAACTTGATGACGTCCCACGAGCTCTTGATCCAGTTGAGCTTCACGGGATAGTTTCGCCAGCACGACGGCGTGGTGACAGATATGATGTATCTACCGGCGCAGGGCTTCGCCTAAGCACTGCAACGGTATGACCGAGGTGTGTTTATGTGGAGAGGGGCACCGCACACGGCTAAAACAATTCAACTTGTGTGTCCTAGGGTGCCCCCCTGCCCCCGTCTATACAGGAGCAAGGGAGAGGCCGGCCCTAGAGGGGGCGCGCCAAGTCTGGGGAGTCCTACTAGGACTCCCAAGTCCTAGTAGGATTCCCCTTTCCTTTCCCGAGTAGGAGAGAAGGAAAGAGGTGGAGAGGGAGAAGGAAAAGGGGGTTGCACCCCTTGTCCAATTCGGACCAGAGGGGGGCGCGCGCCTCCTTCCTTTTGGCCTTTCTCCTCTATTCCCGTGTGGCCCAATAAGGCCCATATACTCCAAAAAATACTCGAATCATTCGGAACCTTTCCGATGTCCGAATATAGTCGTCCAATATATCGATCTTTACGTCTCGACCATTTCGAGACTCCTCGTCATGTCCCTGGTCTCATCCGGGACTCCAAACTCCTTCGGTACATCAAAACTCATAAACTCATAATACCGATCGTCATCAAACGTTAAGCGTGCGGACCCTACGGGTTCGAGAACTATGTAGACATGATTGAGACTCATCTCCAGTCAATAACTAATAGCGGAACCTGGATGCTCATATTGGCTCCTACATATTCTACGAAGATCTTTATCGGTCAAACCGCATAACAACATACGTTGTTCCTTTTGTCATTGGTATGTTACTTGCCCGAGATTCGATCGTCGGTATCTCTATACCTAGTTCAATCTCGTTATCGGCAAGTCTCTTTACTCGTGCCGTAATACATCATCTCGTGACTAACTCATTAGTCTTTTGCTTGCAAGGCTTATTATGATGTGCATTACCGAGAGGACCCAGTTACGTTGTGACGTTTGATAGCACACAAGGTGTTCCTACGGTATTCGGGAGTTGCATAATCTCATAGTCATAGGAACATGTATAAGTCATGAAGAAAGCAATAGCAGTAAAACTAAACGATCATAGTGCTAAGCTAACAGATGGGTCTTGTCCATCACATCATTCTCCTAATGATGTGATCTCGTTGATCAAATGACAACTCATGTCTATGGTTAGGAAACATAACCATCTTTGATCAATGAGCTAGTCTAGTAGAGGCATACTAGGGACACTCTGTTTTGTCTATGTATTCACACATGTACTAAGTTTCCGGTTAATACAATTCTAGCATGAATAATAAACATTTATCATGATATAAGGAAATATAAATAACAACTTTATTATTGCCTCTAGGGCATATTTCCTTCAGTCTCCCACTTGCACTAGAGTCAATAATCTAGCTCACATCGCCATGTGATTTAATATCGATAGTTCACATCGTTATGTGAATAACACCCATAGTTCACATCGCCATGTGACCAACACCCAAAGGGTTTACTAGAGTCAATAATCTAGTTCACATCGCTATGTGATTAATACCCAAGAGTAATAAGGTGTGATCATGTTTTGCTTGTGAGAGAAGTTTAGTCAACGGGTCTGTCACATTCAGATCCGTATGTATTTCGCAAATTTCTATTTCTACAATGCTCTGCATAGAGCTACTCTAGCTAATTGCTCCCACTTTCAATACACATCCAGATTGATACTTAGAGTCATCTGGATTTAGTGTCAAAGCTTGCATCGGCGTAACCCTTTACGACGAACTCTTTATCACCTCCATAATCGAGAAACATTTCCCTAGTCATCCAGTTACTAAGGATAATTTTGACCGCTGTACAGTGATCTACTCCTGGATCACTATTGTACCCCCTTGACAAATTCATGGCAAGGTACACAACATGTTTGGTACACAGCATGGCATACTTTATAGAACCTATGGCTGAGGCATAGGGAATGACTTTCATTCTCTCTATATTTTTCTTTCGTGGTCTGGCTTTGAGTCTTACTCAACTTCACACCTTACAAGTCAGGCAAGAACTCCTTCTTTGACTGATCCATTTTGAACTACTTCAAAATCTTATCAAGGTATGTACTCATCGAAAGTCTTATCAAGCGTCTTGATCTATCTCTATAGATCTTGATGCCCAATATGTAAGCAGCTTCACCAAGGTCTTTCTTTGAAAAACTCCTTTCAAACACTCCTTTATGCTTTCCAGAAAATTCTACATCATTTTCGATCGACAATATGTCATTCACATATACTTATCAGAAAGGTTGTAGTGCTCCCACTCACTTCTTGTAAATACAGGCTTCACCGCAAGTCTGTATAAATCTATATGCTTTGATCAACTTATCAAAGCGTATATTCCAACTCCGAGATGCTTGCACCAGTCCATAGATGGATCGCTGGAGCTTGCACATTTTGTTAGCACCTTTAGGATTGACAAAACCTTCTGGTTGCATCATATACAAGTCTTCTTTAATAAATCTATTAAAGAATGCAGTTTTGACATCCATTTGCCAGATTTCATAATCATAAAATGCGGCAATTGCTAACATGATTCGGACAGACTTAAGCATCGCTACGGGTGAGAAAGTCTCATCGTAGTCAACTCCTTGACCTTGTTGAAAAACGTTCGCAACAAGTCGAGCTTTGTAAACAGTAACATTACCGTCAGCATCAGTCTTCCTCTTGAAGATCCATTTATTTTTGATGGCTTGCCGATCATCGGGCAAGTCAACCAAAGTCCACACTTTGTTCTCATACATGGATCCCATCTCAGATTTCATGGCCTCAAGCCATTTTGCGGAATCTGGGCTCATCATCGCTTCCTCATAGTTCGTAGGTTCATCATGGTCCAGTAACATGACTTCCAGAACCGGGTTGCCGTACCACTCTGATGCGGAACGAACTCTGGTTGATCTACGAAGTTCAGCAGAAACTTGAACCGAAGTTTCATGATCATCATCATTAGCTTCCTCACTAATTGGTGTAGGAATCACTGGAACTAGTTTCTGTGATGTTCCACTTTCCAATTCTGGAGAAGGTACAATTACCTCATCAAGTTCTACTTTCCTCCCACTCACTTCTTTCGAGAGAAACTCCTTCTCTAGAAAGGATCCACTCTTAGCAACAAAGACCTTGCCTTCGGATCTGTGATAGAAGGTGTACCCAACAGTTTCTTTTGGGTATCCTATGAAGATTTACTTCTCCGATTTGGGTTCGAGCTTATCATGTTGAAACTTTTTCACATAAGCATCGCAGTCCCAAACTTAAAGAAATGACAGCTTAGGTTTCTCGTCAAACCACAGTTCATACGGTGTCATCTCCACGGATTTAGATGGTGCCCTATTTAATGTGAATGTAGCTATCTCTAATGCATAACCCCCAAAGCGATAGTGGTAGATCGTTAAGAGACATCATCGATCGCACCATATCTAATAAAGTACGGTTATGACGTTTGGACACACCATTACACTGTGGTGTTCCAGGTGGCGTGAGTAGTGAAACTATTTCACATTGTTTTTACTGAAGGCCAAACTCGCTAACTCAAATATTTTACCTCTACGATCATATCGTAGAAACTCTTATTTTCTTGTTACGATGATTCTCCACTTCACTCTGAAACTCTTTGAACTTTTCAAATGTTTCAGACTTGTGCTTCATTAAGTAGATATACCCATATCTGCTCAAATCATCAGTGAAGGTCAGAAAATAACGATACCCGCCGCGAGCTTCAACACTCATTGGTCCACATACATCTATATGTATGATCTCCAACAAATCTGTTGCTCGCTCCATTGTTCCAGAGAACGGAGTTTTAGTCATCTTGCCCATGAGGCATGGTTCGCAAGCACCAAGTGATTCATAATCAAGTGATTCCAAAAGTCCATCACTATGGAGTTTCTTCATGCGCTTTACACCATTATGACCTAAACGGCAGTGCCACAAATAAGTTGCACTATCATTATTAACCTTGCATCTTTTGGCTTCAATATTATGAATATGTGTATCACCACGATCGAGATCCAACAAACTATTTTCATTGGGTGTATGACCATCGAAGGTTTTATTCATGTAAACAAAATAACAATTATTCTATGACTTTAAATGAATAACCGTATTGCAACAAATATGATCAAATCATATTCATGCTCAACGCAAATGCCAAATAACATTTATTTAGGTTTTACACTAATCCCGAAAGTATAGGGAGTGTGTGATGATGATCATATCAATCTTGGAACCACTCCCAACACACATCGTCACTTCACCTTTAACTAGTCTCTGTTCATTCTGCAATTCTCGTTTCGAGTTACTAATTTTAGCAACTGAACCGGTATCAAATACCCAGGGGTTGCTATGAACACTAGTAAAGTTCACATCAATAATCTGTATATCAAAATATACCTTTGTTCACTTTGCCATCCTTCTTATCCGCCAAGTATCTAGGGCAGTTCCACTTCCAGTGACCATTTCCTTTGCAGTAGAAGCACTTAGTTTTAGGCTTGAGTTTTAGCTTTGGGTTTCTTCACGGGAGTGACAACTTGCTTGTCATTCTTCTTGAAGTTCCCCTTCTATCCCTTTGCCCTTTACTTGAAACAAGTGGTCTTGTTAACCATCAACACTTGATGCTTTTTCATGATTTCTACCTTCGCCGACTTCAGCATCGCGAAGAGCTCGGGAATTCCTTTCGTCATCCCTTGCATATTATAGTTCATCACGAAGTTCTACTAACTTGGTGATAGTGACTAGAGAACTTTGTCAATTACTCTCTTATCTGGAAGATTAACTCCCACTTGATTCAAGTAATTGTAGTACCCAGACAATCTGAGCACATGCTCACTGGTTGAGCTATTCTCCTCCATCTTGTAGGCAAAGTACTGTCAGAAGTCTTATACCTCTCGACACGGGCATGAGTATGAAATACTAATTTCAACTCTTGGAACATCTTATATGCTCCGTGGCGTTCAAAACGTTTTTGAAGTCCCGGTTCTAAGCCGTAAAGCATGGTGCACTTAAACTATCAAGTATTCATCATACCGAGCTTTTGCCAAAACGTTCATAACGTCTACATCTGCTCCTACAATAGGTCTGTCACCTAGCGGTGCATCAAGGACATAATTCTCTGTGCAGCAATGAGGATAATCCTCAGATCACAGAACAATTCCGCATCATTGCTACTAACATCTTTCAACTTAGTTTTCTCTAGGAACATATAAAAAATAAACGGGGAGCAACATCGTGAGCTATTGATCTACAACATAGATATGCTAATACTACGAGGACTAAGTTCATGATAAATTAAAGTTCAATTTAATCATATTACTTAATAACTCCCACCTAGATAGACATCCCTCTAGTCATCTAAATGATCACGTGATCCAAATCAACTAAACCATGTCCGATCATCACGTGAGATGGAGTAGTTTCAATGGTGAACATCTTATGTTGATCATATCTACTATATGATTCACGCTCGACCTTTCGGTCTCCAGTGTTCCGAGGCCATATCTGCATATGCTAGGCTCGTCAAGTTTAACCCGAGTATTCTGCGTGTGCAAAACTGGCTTACACCCGTTGTTTTTGAACGTAGAGCTTATCACACCCGATCATCACGTGGTGTCTCGGCACGACGAACTTTCGCAACGGTGCATACTCAGGGAGAACACTTATACCTTGAAATTTAGTAAGGGATCATCTTATAATGCTACCGTCGAACTAAGCAAAATAAAAAGCATAATAAGATAAACATCACATGCAATCAAAATATGTGACATGATATGGCCATCATCATCTTGTGCTTTTGATCTCCATCTCCAAAGCACCGTCATGATCACCTTCATCACCGGCGCGACACCTTGATCTCCATCGTAGCATCGTTGTCGTCTCGCCAACTATTGCTTCTACGACTATCGCTACCGCTTAGTGATAAAGTAAAGCAATTACATGGCGATTGCATTTCATACAATAAAGCGACAACCATATGGCTCCTGCCAGTTGCCGATAACTTTACAAAACATGATCATCTCATACAAAACCGTATATCTCATCATGTCTTGACCATATCACATCACAACATGCCCTGCAAAAACAAGTTAGACGTCCTCTACTTTGTTGTTGCAAGTTTTACGTGGCTGCTATGGGCTTAGCAAGAACCGTTCTTATCTACGCATACAAAACCACAACAATGTTTTGTCAAGTATGTGCTGTTTTAACCTTCACAAGGACCGGCCGTAGCCACACTTGATTCAGCTAAAGTGAGAGAGACAGACACCCGCCAGTCACCTTTAAGCAACGGGTGCTCATAACGGTGAAACCAGTCTCGCGTAAGCGTACGCGTAATGTCGGTCCGGGCCGCTTCATCTCACAATACCGCTGAAGCAAAGTATGACATGCTGGTAAGCAGTATGACTAGTATCGCCCCACAACTCATTGTGTTCTACTCGTGCATACCATCTACGCATAGACCTGGCTCTGATGCCACTGTTGGGAAACGTAGTATTTTCAAAATTTTCCTACAATCACGCAAGATCTATCTACTAGATGCATAGCAACGAAGGGGAGAGTGTGTCTACGTACCCTCGTAGACCGGGAGCGGAAGCTTCAAGTGACACGGTTGATGTAGTCGAACTTCTTCGCGATCCAACCGATCAAGCACCGAACGTATGGCACCTCCACGTTCAGCACACGTTCAGCTTGATGACGTCCCACGAGCTCTTGATCCAGTTGAGCTTCACGGGAGAGTTTCGCCAGCACGACGGTGTGGTGATAGATATGATGTATCTACTGGCGCAGGGCTTCGCCTAAGCACTGCAACGGTATGACCGAGGTGTGTTTCTGTGGAGAGGGGCACTGCACACGGCTAAAACAATTCAACTTGTGTGTCCTAGGGTTCCCCCTGCCCCCGTATATAAAGGAGCAAGGGAGAGGCCGGCCCTAAAGGGGGCGCGCCAAGTGTGGGGAGTCCTACTAGGACTCCCAAGTCCTAGTAGGATTCCCCTTTCCTTTCTGGAGTAGGAGAGAAGGAAAGAGGTGGAGAGGGAGAAGGAAAAGGGGGCTGCACCCCTTGTCCAATTCGGACCAGAGGGGGGGCGCGCGCCTCCTTCCTTTTGGCCTTTCTCCTCTATTCCCGTATGGCCCAATAAGGCCCATATACTCCGAAAAATACCCGAATCACTCGGAACCTTTCCGATGTCCGAATATAGTCGTCCAATATATCGATCTTTACGTCTCGACCATTTCGAGACTCCTCGTCATGTCCCCGGTCTCATCCGGGACTCCGAACTCCTTCGGTACATCAAAACTCATAAACTCATAATACCGATCGTCATCAAACGTTAAGCGTGCGGACCCTACGGGTTCGAGAACTATGTAGACATGACCGAGACTCATCTCCGGTCAATAACCAATAGCGGAACCTGGATGCTCATATTGACTTCTACATATTCTACGAAGATCTTTATCGGTCAAACCGCATAACAACATACGTTGTTCCTTTTGTCATTAGTATGTTACTTGCCCGAGATTCGATCGTCGGTATCTCTATACCTAGTTCAATCTCGTTACCAGCAAGTCTCTTTACTCGTTCCATAATACATCATCTCGTGACTAACTCATTAGTCTTTTGCTTGCAAAGCTTATTATGATGTGCATTACCGAGAGGGCCCAGAGATACCTCTCCGACACTCGGAGTGACAAATCCTAGTCTTGATCTATGCCAAAACCACGGACACTTTAGGAGACACCTGTACATCTTCTTTATGATCACCCAGTTACGTTGTGACGTTTGATAGCACACAAGGTGTTCCTACGATATTCGGGAGTTGCATAATCTCATAGTCATAGGAACATGTATAAGTCATGAAGAAAGCAATAGCAGTAAAACTAAACGATCATAGTGCTAAACTAACGGATGGGTCTTGTCCATCACATCATTCTCCTAATGATGTGATCCCGTTGATCAAATGACAACTCATGTCTATGGTTAGGAAACATAACCATCTTTGATCAATGAGCTATTCTAGTGGAGGCATACTACGGACACTCTGTTTTGTCTATGTATTCACACATGTACTAAGTTTCCGGTTAATACAATTCTAGCATGAATAATAAACATTTATCATGATATAAGGAAATATAAATAACAACTTTATTATTGCCTCTAGGGCATATTTCCTTCAACAACAACATTGGTTCGCGAACACCGGGGGGCGGCTAGGATTGGGTTGCTTGCTAGTAGAGCTTTTATTTTTTCCAACCCAGCTGTGGCCGCATTCGTCCATTCGAAATTATCAGTGCGTCGTAGCAATCTGTAAAGTGGCAATGCTTTTTTTTCCTAATCTGGAGATGAAGCGGCTTAAAGCCGCTACGCAGCCTGCTAGTTTTTGCACTTGCTTGAGATCGGTTGGTATTTTGAGTTCTGACAAGGCCCAGATTTTGGCTGGGTTAGCTTCGATTCCTCTATGGGATACGATGAACCCTAATAGCTTTCCAGCTAGAACGCTGAAGACACATTTTTCTGGATTGAGCCTTATGTCATATTCTCGGAGGTTGGCAAATGTAAGGCGAAGATCATCCACCAAGGTCTCGACGTATTTGGTCTTTACGACTACGTCGTCGTCAACCTATCCCTCCACTTTTTTGCCAATTTGCTTTTCTAAGCATGTTTGAATCATGCGTTGATATGTCGCGCCAACGTTTTTGAGTCCAAAGGGCATAGTGTTGAAACAAAAAGGGTCGTACGGGGTAATAAATGTCGTTGCGGCCTGATCAGATTCCTTCATCTTTATCTGATGGTATCCGGAATAAGCATCAAGGAAGCATAGCGAGTGTGTCCGGCCGTTGCATCGATAAGTTGGTCAATGTAGGGCAAAGGAAAGAGATCCTTTGGGCAGGCCTTATTCAGGTCTGTGAAATCGACACAGAGGCGCCATGATTTATCCTTCTTCGGTACCATGACTAAGTTAGCTAGCCAATCCGGGTGTTTAATTTCTTTGATGAATCCGGCTTCTAATAGCTTGGCTAGCTCTCCTCCCATTGCTTGTCTTTTGGGTTCGGAAAACCGTCGCAGTGACTGCTTGACCGGTTTGAATCCTTTGATAATGTTGAGGCTGTGTTCGGCCAGCCTACGTGGGATTCTCGACATATCTGACGAGTGCCATGTGATAGCTTGGCTTAATAGGGATGATAGACTACTCATATCAATAAGGAATTCCTTCTTTTCCGGGAGCCCATTTGGATAGAACTCCAAAGTTAAGCATGCTCAGCTTGGAGTAGTTTCAGTATGGGTGACCGACCGGGAAATTGGTCCCGGGTGCGCATGAGTGAGGACAAAGTGCGCAGAAAAGACTAGTATTGATCTGTGGGGTCAGTCTAGATCCCGCCAGGAGTAACGACCACCGGCGGTTGTGTCCGGGGCGTTACAAGTTGGTATCAGAGCCGACCCTCACGGTCACACGAATGTTTGCGGACAGTTTGCAGTCATGTTGTGCATGACGTTTGTGACCCGTGGTGGCACGCGGCATGGCACATGTGCTGTATTGGAAGCACAGACGTATGTGCCAAGAGGGAACGTTCTTGTGGCCCGACGAGGACGTCGGGTCCTTTGAGTGGAGGTGTATGTGATAGCCTGGCTTAATAGAGATGATAGACTATTCATATCAATAAGGAATTCCTTCTTTTCCGGGAGCCCATTCGGATAGAACTCCAAAGTTAAGCGTGCTCAGCTTGGAGTAGTTTTAGGATGGGTGACCGACCGGGAAGTTGGTCCCGGGTGCGCATGAGTGAGGACAAAGTGCGCAGAAAAGACTAGTATTGATCTGTGGGGCCAGTGTAGATCCCTCCAGGAGTAACGACCACCGGCGGGTGTATTTGGGGCGTTACATGCCAGGCGAATATATCCCAATTTTCCCAAAGAAAGGCGCGTAACGCGCTGTCTACCGCCGGATCCAGCTGTGCTTCAATGGATGCCATTTTACTTAGGTCCGTTGGATGCACTTGGAATTTGATGATCTCATCTACTGCTTTGAAGGAGGTAGACTTCGATCTTTTGGCGAGGATTACATCATGCTTATCTACCTTTGATCGTAGGGTAGTTAGTTCTTCGGCAACGAGGGCTTCGGATAGTGCCTCTAAGGCTAAGGATGCCGTTTTGTTTTCGGCGTGGAGTGCTCTATCCGGATCACTTATTAATGTGATCACACCTTTGGGCCCTGGCATTTTAAGCTTCATGTACCCGTAATGGGGTATAGCTTGAAAGCGTGAGAAAGCGTCCCGTCCTAGAAGGGCGTGGTATCCGCTGTGAAAGGGCACAATGTGGAAGAGTAGTTCCTCCGATCTGTAGTTGTCGGGTGTGCCGAACACTACATCGAGCTTAATGCTTCCCGAACACCGGGCCTCACGGCTTGGTATAATTCCTCTAAAGGTTGTGCTGGTGTGCTCAATGCGGGATTTTTCGACCTGCATTTTTGCAAGCGTTTCCTCATATATGAGGTTTAGTCCGCTTCCTCCGTCCATAAGTACTTTAGTGAGGCGGAAGCCATCTACTATTGGGTCTAGTACAAGAGCTGCTGATGCTCGGATTGGCCGGACTCGAGGTGTGTCTTCGGCAGAAAAACTAATTGTCGTGTCGCTCCATGGGCTTGCAGAGCTAATTTGGTAAACCTCAGTAAGTTCGTGATTTGCTCTCTTGCGACGGTTATTTGAGGAGAATATCTCGAAGACAGTGAAGACATCGATGTCCTTATCCCTTGGTACAGTGGTAAGAATTGCCGTACCACTCTTTGCTACTTGCTGGAGTACCCAACATGCTCTAAGGCAATGGTTAGGGATGTTGTCTGGGGTTGCATGTATTTGGCAAGGTGTATCGAGTAGTTCGTGCAGTACGGACTTGCTCCTTAAAGAGGACTTGTTCTTCTTGCCGGTAGGCGCGTTATCGGATGACCTACTAGGGTATGTCCGTTTAGCCTTGATAATGTACTGTCCATATATGGACTGTTCAAGAGGTGTATTCTGGGCTTTCCAAGTATTTTCCATTGCACAGTACTTTTGTACTAACTATGATAATTCTATGAAACTCACAACACAACGTCGGTTGAGGGTGTTCAAGACTCCCTTGTCCGTGCAGTTGCGGTAAAATAGGGAGACCGCTTTGTCGTCGCAGCAGTCCCTGATCTTGTTTTTGACAAGTAGGAATCTGGCCCAGAAGTGGTTGACTGTTTCCTCGAGCTGCTGATGTATGTTCGCGAGGTCATCTATGTTCGGGGGTCCGGATTTACTTAGAGAGTTTTTCCCAGGGTGGGTGGGTGTTGGTAATTTTTAATCCTGACCCAAAGTGGTATTCAGGGTTTTGACAACCTTCGATGGTGAGAATCTGGGTTCAACAGGATCCAATAGTTCAGTGGGCCCGACGTTAGTCCCAGAGCTCAAAGAACACTCAGTGCCTCCCAATAGGAGAGTGTTCGGCTCGATGGGTTCGGAGATCCGAACTATGACGGTCTCCGTCTTAAGAGGAGAAGTCTCTATGGCTCCGTCCTCAACTACTGCCACCAGGTGAGTGATCGGGGAAGGATCGATCTGATCGTGGCCAGATTTAAGTCCGATCCGATCTCCTAGCGATGAAAGCCCCAGGGCGGCGATGCGATCCAGCAGCTCGTTTATGGGCGAGAGTTCTGCTAGGGTCGCGTCATCGGAGTGGCTGGAATCGGCATAAAGGAGAGGCTCGATGGCCGCAGGGAGTGCGACCAGCCCAGAGGCCATGCAGGCGCATACAACGAACCCGCCGAGCTGGAGAACCTGACCGATAGCCAGGTTGTTTCCGAAGGTGATCCCGTCGTTGATGACGAGACACGCAATCGATCGCTCATTGCGAGCGCACAGCGGAGCTCTCAATGAAAGCACCATTGTCAGTGTCAAAACCGGCAGATCTCGGGTAGGGGGGCCCAAGTTGTGCGTTCAGAGGATCGATGGTAACAGGAGGCTGGGGACACGATGTTTACCCAGGTTCAGGCCCTCTCGATCGAGGTAATACCCTACTTCCAGTTGTATCAGTATGGATGAATATGAATACAAGAGTTGATCTACCTCGAGATTGTAATGGCTAAACCCTAAGTCTAGCCTATGATGATATTGTGACGATGATGATCCCCTCTATAGACTAAACCCCTCGGCTTATATAGACGCCAGAGGGGGCCTAGGGTTACAAGGAAGACTTGGGGAGGAAGTAATTGGTACATCCGGACTCTACACTTGCTTTTCTACGTACATAAGAGTCTTGATCGAATACGGGGGAGGGTCTTCTTCTTCTTCTTATTTATGCGGCCCATCAGTGCGACCCAGCTTCAACGACCCGGATGATTGAGGAGCCCTAAATATAGGACTCCCTCAGAGCCCCCTTCCGGTAGGGTGCCGGAAGAGGGCCCCGATTGGTTTTCGGTGGCTACCGATCTAGATTATTTTCTGGAGGTTTGGGTATATATAGGATTTTTTGGCGTAGGGCACACGTCAGGGGGGTCTCCGGGCTGTCCACGAGATAGGCTGGGCGTGCCCCCACCCTTGTGGGCAGCCCGGGACTCTTCTGGCCCAACTCTTTTACTCCGGGGGCTTCTTTTGGTCCATAAAAAATCATCAAAAATTGGCACGTCAATTGGACTCCGTTTGGTATTTCTTTTCTGTAAAACTCAAAAAGAAGGAAAAAACAGAAACTGGCACTGGGCTCAAGGTTAATAGGTTAGACCCAAAAATCATATAAAATAGCATATAAATGCATATAAAACATCCTAGATGGATAAAATAATAGCATGGAACAATCAAAAATTATAGATACATTGGAGACGTATCAAGACCTCCTCGATCTTCGAACACTTCATCCACACAAAACTTAACCGAACTTTCAGTGGCGGGGTTAGTGCATATGATCAATGAAATCCCATCAGGTACTACTCTAACATTATTGTATAATTATGAACAAACATTACCACTGTATGCTATCACAATTCTATGGCCCCAAGTCAAGGAGGCTTCAACAAGAATTCAAACATATGCAAATAATGAAGCTATAACAACAATCTGTGAAAACAGGATAATCTGTAGTAATCTGAACATTAACCATACTTATGTAACCCTAAAAATTATGGCAAAATTAGGAAAAATAAAAAATTTGTATAGCAAGACTTTGCAAAAAGTTTCAGATCCTTTCGACGTTCCAGTAAAAAATGTAAAATCACGCACTACAGCCAAAGTTTCTGTTTTTGCACCGCACAAACCAACAAGCAGTTTAATCATCCTAAAGGCAAATCTTGGCACATTATTTTTATAATACAATGGAATTGTACAAGGGGATTATTATTTTTATTGAAAAGTTTCTGTAATTCAAGATTTGCAAGGTTTCCATGGGCATGAACAAAGTTCAAGGAGCTCCCCCATTTCAACGGTGCTCATCCTTCTTACTTTCACTATTCTTTTTGAAAAAGTTTTAGGTTCACCTCTCTATTTATTTTTGTTTTTAAACTTTATAAAAGCACACAATAGAAATAAATGACTCTCTAAAACTTCTGGGTTGTCTCCTTGGTAGTGCGTTATTTAAAGCCATTAAGCTAGGCATATAGTGCTCAAGTAATGGATCCACCCGAATCCCAAGGTATATCAAAGCCAATTTTAATTAGCAATGATTTGTAATTTAGTAGTGAGCACAAATTAACATATATCATGCAATCAACGAAATCTAACTCTCTTCCTATGCATCGGCATGTCATAAAAGAACAATTCATGCACACAGAGTAAAGGCCAATGCATAGTATAAACAGTTTCTTGCAATTTTATCAAATTGGAAACATAGAGAGGCGGGGATGTAGTTCCTCACTCATAATAATTGCAAGTAGGAGCAGCAAGCACATGCATATTATATCTATCAAAATCATCATGTGTAGTAGTAGAACACAACCCATCAATATAGTCCTTAATAAGTGCAAACTTCTCCGATATAGTGTAGTCAGGAGAATTCAAAAAGATAATAGGACTATCATGCATGGGTGCAATAGCAACAATTTTATGTTTAGCATAAGGGACATAGCTAGTTCATATCCATAAGCATAATTCATTTTGGCATCATGGCCACAAGCATAGCAAGCATCAATTTCATCAAAAAGGGATATTTCAAACGAATCCAAGGGATCATAGCAATCATCATAGCATTCATCCTTCGGTAAGCATGAAGGGAAATTAAACAATGTATGAGCTGAAGTGTTACTCTCATTAGAAGGTGGGAACGGGTATCTAATCCTCTCTTCCTCCTTTCGTTCTTCACTCTCATCCTCATCTTTTTCATCTAATGAGCTCACAATGTCATCAATTTCTTCTTCCATAGTTTCCTGCAAAATATTAGTCTCTTCTTGGACAGCGGAGACTTTCTCAATAAACACATCAATATTGGCATTGTATTCATAATTCTCATAGAAATATTTCAATATAGCAAAAATTTCAGGTCTATAAAAATCATCATCAAAAGCTTCATATCTTTTAAACAGAGATTCAATTTCATAAGCACCCTTAAAAGCAACGAATTCTTCTATTTGTTCCACATAATAATAATCATATATACCATTAGCATAAGAAGCTAAGGTTTCATTATCATTAAATTCGCATAAAAGGGGAAGGTGTGGAGCCTTCATCCTAGAGCAAAAAGTCTAATCATATCTCAAGCGTAGTTGCCGAGCATACCAACGCAACATATAAATTTGATCCCATACCAGTTCCCCTTTTTGTGTCAAGCGATAATCCCTAAAGTATTCACGTTGATCGAACGTTACTCCCATTATATAGTTGAATGGGGTTTTCTCACGATTATCAAAGTAGTACATAATATCTTTCACATAATGAGCATTGCGGGTTTTAGGAGGTTCCCCATCTCCATGAGTAGCAAGTACACTTTTTTTTGGTATTTCGTGTTCCATATCCATAACTAAAGATAGAGAATAACTTAGAACAACAAATAAAATCTACTTAGTGATAAAGCAAACAAGCACACACGAGAATATTCACCCCACGCTATTGCTCCCCGGCAACAGCGCCAGAAAAAGGTCTTGATAACCCACAAGTATAGGGGATCAATTGTAGCCTCTTTCGATAAGTAAGAGTGTCGAACCCAACGAGGAGCTAAAGGTAGAATTTTTTTTCCCTCAAGTTATATTGACCACCGATACAAGTCTACGCACGCTTGATGTTCGCTTTACCTAGAACAAGTACGAAACTAGAAGTACTTTGTAGGTGTAACGGATATGTTTGCAAGAATATAAAGAGCACGTAAATAAAAACCAGGGGCTGTTTAGGTAAAGAAACAATAAAGTTAGTATAGCGAGTGTGGAAAAGTGGTGGTAGGAGTTGCGAAAGTGTCCCTAAGCAATTGACTACGTTACTAGACCGATAGTA
Organism: Secale cereale; assembly: GCA_902687465.1. Lineage (NCBI taxonomy): Eukaryota > Viridiplantae > Streptophyta > Magnoliopsida > Poales > Poaceae > Secale > Secale cereale. The sequence goes on from LR738715.1 coordinate 133,759,005, forward strand.
AGTTTTATGTGGGAGAGGCCACTCCTAGCATGTCATCACTGACTTGGAATTCTATGCACTTATGATTGGAACTATTAGCAAGCATCCGCAACTACTAACGTTCATTAAGGTAAAACCCAACCATAACATTAAGATATATTGGTCCCCCTTCAATCCCGTATGCATCAATATCTATGCTAGGTTGAAGCTTCTGTCACTCTTGCCCTCCAATACATAGTCCTATCAACATACAACTAACCCTATGGTGTGATCCACGCGCACGCTCATATGATGGGCACCAAAGGACAACAGTATAACCACAAGCAATTTATACCAATCATAGCAATTCACCAATTACCGATAGGACAACGAAAATCTACTCAGACATCATAGGATAGCAACACATCATTGGATAATAATATGAAGCATAAAGTACCATGTTCAAGTAGAGGGTACAACGGGTTGTGGGAGAGTGGAACTATATAGATATATGGGGGAAGGTGATGAAGATGTTGGTGAAGATGACATAGGTGTTGGTGTAGATCGCCATCACACGATGATGGCCCCGGCGGTGTTCCAGCGTCACCGGAAGCGAGGGGGAGAGAGCCCCCCTCCTTCTCCTTCTTCCTTGGCCATATCCCTAGGTGGGAGAAGGGTACTCCCTTTGGTCCTTGGTCTCCATGGCTTGGGAGGGGCGATAGCCCCTCCGAGATTGGATCTGTCTCTATGTCTCTCTCTGTTTCTACGTTCCCAGATTCTGGCCTTTTACCATTTCTTATATTCCTGGAGATCCATAACATCGATTGGGATGAATTTTTAACGCGATTTGTATCAGGATATTAACTTTCTTGCTGCAGAAGAAGGGCACCAAACGGCTTACGGGGTGGCCATGAGGGTCAGGGGGCGCCCACCCCACTGGGGCGCACCCCCTGCCTCGTGGCCCCCTCGGGCATCGTCTCGCGTTGATTCTTCTTCTAAAAATCACATATATTTCAAAAAAATCTCCGTGCGTTTTATCCAGTTTGGACTCTGTTTGATATGGATATTCTGCGAAACAAATTACATGCAACAAACAGGAACTGGCACTGGGCACTAGATGAATATGTTAGTCCCAAGAATAGTATAAAGTTGCCAAAAGTATATGAAAGTTGTATAATATTGGCATGGAACAAACAAAAATTGTAGATACAACGGAGACGTATCACCTATCTCTCAATCCCTCCAACCATTCTTGCTAGTTCGTGAGGGAAAAGAGAGAGGAGATCTAGATCCACATTTCCACCAATCACTTTCTCCTCTATGTGAGGGGAGCCCTTTGGATCTAGATCTTGGAGTTCTTCGTGTTCTCTTCTTCGTTCTTCCTCTCAGTTCCCTCCCTAGCATTAGTTGCTTTGGTGGATTTGAGAGAGAAGGACTTGGGCACTCCGTGTGCCCTTGCCATTGCATTTGGTGCATCGGTTTGAGTTCTCCACGGTGATACATGGAAGTTACAAGTTGAGAAGCTTATTACTCTTGGGTGCTTGGTACCCTTGAGCTTGTTCCTCTTGGGTGCTTGGGCGCCCTAGACGGTTGAGGTCACGCGGAGCAATATTCCTTTGTGGTGAAGCTTCGTGGTGTCGTTGGGAGCCTCCAATTAAGTTGTGGAGGTAGCCCAACCTTGGTGGTGTTCGGAGCTCAATCATTGTGGTGTAAATCTCCGGGAAAGCGTCAGGGTCTCCAATTAGGTTGTGGAGATCGCCCCAAGCAATTTGTACGGGTTTGGTGACCGCCCCCAAGGGTTGCCATTTGTACGGGTTTAGTGACCGCCCTCAAGGGTCCCTTAGTGGAATCACGGCATCTTGCATTGTGCGAGGGCGTGAGGAGATTACGGTGGCCCTAGTGGCTTCTTGGGGAGCATTGTGCCTCCACACCGCTCCAAACGGAGATTAGCATCCGCAAGGGTGTGAACTTCGGGATACATCATCGTCTCCGCATGCCTCGGTTAACTCTTACCCGAGCCCTTTACTTATGCACTTTACTTTGTGATAGCCATATTGTTTATTGTTATATATCTTGCTATCACCTAGTTGTTTATCTTGCTTAGCATAAGTTGTTGGTGCACATAGGTGAGCCTACTTGTTGTAGGTTTTGTTCTTGACAAATTAACCGCTAGGTTTATTCCGCATTTGTTCAAGCTTAAACCGTAATTATTTTAAAGCACCTATTCACCCCCTCTAGGCGACATCCACGGTCTTTCAATTGGTATCAGAGCCTCGTATCTCTTTATAGGGCTTAATCACCTAGAGAGTAAGGATGTCGACTAGGGGTTTAGGATTCTCTGACACTCTTAGTTTCGATGGCACACATTTTGATGTTTGGGTAATTCGCATGCTTAATCTCTTTACGGCCATGGACCCAAATTTAGAGCAAATTGTAGATACAGGTTTTTCTCCTCCAAAGGATCCCCAAAGATTATCTTTAGAGGATGCGAAAAACTCTTATCTCAATGCTCAAGCTTCTAATGTGCTTTTTGATACTTTGAGTAATGTAGTTATATTTGAACTCATGCCGTTTCGGGATGCTCATGAGTTGTGGACAAAGCTTCAAGACAAATTTGGCGTGCCCAAGATTTGTGGAGATGATTGTCCTCCTTCCACCTCCGGTCGTATAGTATTCTCAACTTCTTCTACTTCACCTACATGTGGTTTGCCACAAGTTAATGATATGGTGAGTAGTGGTGTTCATTGCAATGATTATAGTGAGCTTATTATTGATGATCCTTCATCACTTTATTATTGCAATGCTTCATCTTTGGACTTTAACACTTCGAGCACTCCAAATATTTCGCATGCTTGTGTTAATAGTTCTCGCATATCATGTAGAAATTGCTTGACTAAATCTCATGATGATATGCTTGCTATGTCTCGTTGCCATGATAAAAATGCATATATTTCCTCGAATTGTTGTGCTAACAATGTAGAGGAAATCCAACACCCCATGGAATAAGATGTGGCCTTGAATGGTGCTTCGAGGGATCCAACATCATCATATATTGCACATTGCCTTATGGCTAAGGCTTCAAAGGTATCTCCCACTTTGAATCCCAATATATCTTGTGATGATATTGAAGATGACAAGGATGATGATGTTGATAATGATGAAGGGAATGATAACGTTGCCTCCTTAAAAATTAAGGGGGAAATGATTTTTAGAGCTCTTCATAAGAATAAAATTGCTCATTCCAACTTCGTGGAAATCATTTCTATTGCCATTGAGGGCAAGAAATATATAGAGGAGTTGGAATCTCATCTAGAGGAGCATGAGGTCACCATTGAGAAAATGGAAGGCCATGAGCGTGATTACGCTAATGAGATCGCCGACCTCTCGCAAGCTCTTGAACTTGAACAAACCACCAAGGAATCTCTTGAGGAGACTTTTGCTAGAACTATCTAGAATAAAGGAATCCCATGATAGATCTCTCGAGGTGGCTAATGATTTTGAAACTAAAAATTAGAAGCTTGAAGTTGTGCATGCTAAACTCCTTAAGGATTTTCAACACCTCAAAAATGTCTCAAGGGTCATTAAGGGTGAGCTCGTCAAACTCACTGAGTCTCATGCTCAACTTAAAGCTTCATATTCTAAAGAGCTTTCAAAGTTGCCTTATCCTCTTGCTATTATTGATGATGCTTGTGCTACTAACTCTATTTCTCGTGAATCATCCATTTTGAAGGAGAATGTTGAGCTAAGGGCTCAACTTGAGTTGCTATCTAGCACTCATAGGAAATTGGAAGAAAGTCATGTAAAGCTCACAAGCTCTCATGATGATCTTCTAGTATCCCATAATGTGCTAAAGATAGCTCATGAGGCTATGATTACCAAGGTAACATCTAGTGAGCCTCATGTGGATACTAGAACTACTTCAAGTCAAAATGCTATATTGCCATGTGCCAGTCCTTGTAATTCATCTACTCATAACATTGGTACATCATGTGATGAATTACTTTCCTTGCCTTGTTGCTCTAACAATGAAGCTTATACTTCCCCTAGTTCTTACGTTGATACTAACCATGTAGAGGAAATCAAAGAGCTTAAGGCCCAAGTCACTTCTTTGAAGAAAGGCCTGTAAAAGTGTCATGAATGAAAGTCCACACTCAACAATATTTTGAGTGTGCAAAAATCGCCCATTGACAAAGGTGGACTTGGTTTCAACTCCAATAAGAAGAAGAAGTCCAAGATCAACAAGAAGAAGAAGGGCCAAGAACAACTCAAGAATTCGGCCAAGATTATTTGCTTCAAGTGCAAAATTGAAGGGCATCATGTTAGATCTCGCCCGTTGAAGAAGAAGCCCATTAATGACAAGCAATAAGGGAAGAGGCCACAAGTTCAATCTCATACTCAACCACAAGTTGAAGAAAGGCCACTTCCCAAGAAGACTCAAGTTATTGCTTCTCATGTTGAGAAATCAAGTGAGAATAAAGTGAAGAGTAGATGTTGCTACTTATGTCGTGAGAAAGGTCACATCGCTTCTTCATGCACTAGTGGTAACTTATCCAACCCAATTATTATTGATGATGTCTATTCTTTTGGGAAGGATAATGTTGGCAATGTGTTTGCCAAGTTTGTTGGTACTCAAAGTGGTGTCAAGAAAAGAACCATTTGGGTGGCCAAGCCTATTGTGACTAACCTCTTAGGACCCAACTTGGCTGGGGACCAACAAGCTAAAACTTGATCAATAGGTGTTGGTGGAGGTCATTGGAGACTTGGCTACATTATGAAGATTTAAGGGGTCTTCATCATTCATATTGTCTCAAGCCAAGTCATTCGTATTATCTTTCTATCATATATCCAATGTTCCTCCTTGCGGTAACTCGTGCTTAAATTGTTTACATTGAAAGTTACTTGCCCCCTAGCATGTTGTGGTTTTGTACCTTGCATGTGCGTGTATATGTTGTGCTTCCAATTTTCTTATCTTGAGAAATCAAGTGTGTGTATGTTGGCTTGCACATCAGAAATGTGTGTGTAGTGTGTTGAGCCTTTGTGCATCTTGTTTGTATCTTAGTTGGCTTGTGTGGGAGATTAATGGAACATCCCATTTTGGGGGAGTGATGTGCTTTGTGCACCTCACGGTCCCACAAATGTGTGTACATGAGGAATATCACCTAGTAGTGATATTGCAAGATTATCTAGTCTCTATGTGGTATGTCTTCTCATGAGAAATTCAAATTCTAAATGGTCCACTAATTTTTCTCTTGTTTGCTTTTGTTTTGCCTCATGTTAAGTCTTATTCGGTATCACATTATGGGGGAGTAATTTGCTATGTGCATATTACAAGCCTAGAAAATGTGTACATTTGAGATATTGTCACCTAGAGTTGATATTGTAAATTATCTTGTTCATAGGTGACATGTTAGCTCTACAAGTTGCAAATTTGTTTATGTGTTTGGCGTGAAGATGATGCTGGATATCTTTGAAATCTACCATCGGGAATTATTCCCAAATACTTCGTGTCTCTTGAAAATTGGTAATCATTTATGTGGTAGAAATTATTGATCATCTTTACCTCGGTTTTTGCTTTTATTTGCCCTTATTTCTTGCCAAGATTGTGTAAACTCCCATTGCCTTCCATGCCACTTGTGGATCTTGTTGTTTTCTTGATCTTGTCTAGTGCTTTCTAGATATAGTGAAAGTGGTGATCCCACCTTGTGCATTTCGTATTCAAATGCGAATTCTCTATAATGCACTACTCTTGGGGGAGCTATCCTATTTTCTTTGAAACACTCATCTTGTGATCCATATCAAGTGTGTGTGTTGGTGGAGGGCAAGCCGTTTCTTTTTAGTACTTTGTGCCATCATGAAACTTTTTAGAGGGCTTGGTTTGTTTGGAACCATCCTCTCTTTTGGGAGCTCGATATCTTTCTTTTGAGTGTATCAATGGATATCTCATTCCTTGATGTATCTTTTAAAAAGATATCTTCCAAGTGATGATTTCTCCATTTGGTATCCTATTCACTTGGTATTTATTTTTCATTTGGTGTCGGTCCTTGAAAGTCTTGAGCATGCATAGGTACTTCATGTATTTCGCATGTTTTATTTATTTGACCCAATATATAGGGGAAACTCCACCTAGTCTCAGTTTGGATGAGATGTGCATGAAATTTATTTTCATATATATATGCACAAAATGTATGTGGAGTTTGTCCTATGTATTGGTGTTTCTAACTCTTTGGTCCCAATGAGTTTGGGTACCATTTTGTTTGTGTTGTTGTTCTAGGAACAATTGGAGATGCATTGGATGCTCTGCTCATTCACAAGGAAGGTGTTGTCATCATGTGCTTTTTGGAGTCAAGCTAGGATGATCATTGAACTACAATCTACCTTCAATTAGCATCTACTACGTCCTTCCAATGGTATCTCGGTAACAAGTATCATCATCTACTTCATGCACAAATTTCTTGCATCAACCTGGTGTAGGTTGTATCATGACATGTAATTCATTCTTTCTTGTGATACTTGTTTCCTTTCTCAAAGCATCCCAACAATGATCTCTTACTCCTAATTGTGATGTCTTTGATGCTCGTGTGGTTGGAATTCATTTATATACAATAATGCCATATCTAGTCATGTGCCATGCCTTCAAGCAAATATCTTATTGGTATATTTATGACTTCCTTGTGGATATCTTATTCTTTCCTTTTTGCAACAATTTCATGTGTACATCCTTCTTTATGGATTGATATCATCATGATCTTCATCTACGTAGAATCTTATACACTTGAGAGAAGTTGCATATCTAATTGACATCCCCTTCTTTCACGTCCACCTTGTCCTTCTTGTATTATTCCTTTGGTGGCTTCGTGAAAGCTTTTGCCTTGAGTACGGGTCTTATCTTGTTGCATCTTTTTGCATTCATTTTGTGGTGAGGATTGTTTTTCTCAAGCTTGTCTTGACGAGGCTTTGCCATTTCATTGGTATCCCTCCTCTTAATGATGCTTTCATTATCTTCTTTACCACGGGTTGTCACAAGCGTTGGTTATTCTTTTTGCATATTGAGTGTGCTTGTGAACCCATTTGCTTTGCTTTGTGTGTGTGTGTGTGTGTGTGTGTGTGAAGGACATGTCATGCACCTTGTGTCTCCATTATTCAAGACTATGTTGATGCTTAATGCTCACCCTGACATTAGTCTTCTCAAGTGCTTTGCCATGACTCACAGACATCATTTTGGTTGAGCCTACTCTTAAGTTGTCTTATTTATATGTTGCACAACCATTTGTTTGTTGCTTGTGCTAGGCTTTGTTTCCTACTTGCATGCTTGTGCTTGTTGTGAGTTTCTATTGATTTTGGGGAAGTGATCCTATATTGTGTACTTGGTATCCTAATGAAAATATTCTTAGGAGTGCACAAATCACGGGGAGCTTCACTAGTGTCTTTAGAACACTTCGTTGCTCTCTTGCACTTGTCGTGAGGTTCTATTGATCTTGGGGGAGTGACGATCCCATCTTGTGCTCGTTGTATCCAATACAAAACTAAATTGTGCACAAAACATGGGGAACCTCTATAGTTTCTCTAAGACACTCATTTGCTCATATCATAATATCTTCTATTCATGTGGCTCGTAGGGTCATTGGTCTAGTTGGTACAATTGGTATCTTTTGATAGCTTGCTTCAATTGGTATACTTTGATTGCTTGATTGCGTGTCTCTCTCTTTGTTATGTCGTTGTGGCATATCATTCTTTTGCAATCTTTGGGCCTCAATATAGTTTGTATTCCTCCAAGTTTTTACCGTTGGATATGTGTATTGCATTCCACTCTCTAGTTGAGAAATACACAATTTATGGAGGAACACAAGTTATATTGGCCTTCTAAGCCTTCTGCCCATTTTGGCAATCGATACCAATTGGGGGAAGTTTCAGAGAGTTTTGTGGAGAAGTTTAGAGAGTCATCTCTTTTTGCTTTGGTTTTGTTCCTAAGATTTTGCATCTCATACGCATACATTATGTTGCATCGTATGGTGATGCATAATTCCTTATATAAACTCTCTTGAAATTGATTGTCATCAATTACCAAAATGGGGGATATTGAAAGAACATCCGGTGTCCCCATATTTGGTTTTGGTAATTGATGACAATCTCTATGGACTAATGGTTGCCTTGAGTTATATTTGAAGGGTTTGTCCATAGGCTTTTCTTGGAGTCCATTTGTTGGTTTCAAGAAGAGTTTGTAATGACCAAGGTGCTATTAAGGAATTATCCAAAGATTGGTCTTGTGAGTATTGAGCTTATTGCAAGAATGTCTTGAAAAAGAAGAGTGTGTGATCATTCATGTTTACCTTCAAGACATCATCCAAATGAAGAGAGTTGGAAAGATTCAAGGTTGATCAAGACTAAGTTAAAGAGTGAATCAAGTTGATCAACACACAAAGCATAGAAGATGTACCGAGAGGGATCAAGCGATCCCATGGTATGGTAAGCATTGTCAATTACACTTTGTGTACTAACCCATGGTATTCATGAGAGTTCTTTGCGGGGTTAGGTTGCGATGTGCAAGTTCAAGTAGGATCATCACAAAGAGATCATATGCTTGAAGCTTGCCGTCCTTTGTGGTGTCAAAGGACTTGTGAAGATGTGTCGAAGAGTGGCTCACCCATAGTGGTGTATGGGGGAGCAATCTACTTGTCTTCACCGAGCCAACCTAATCAAGAAAGGTGGTCCATCTTGAGGGAGTCAAGATCGTCATCATCCAGCTCAAGTGGACTATGTGCAAGGCAAAGGTTTACCCTTGATAGGTTTTCTATTTTATCGGTCTCATGGTAGTTGTGGGAGACCGGGTTATAGGATCGATTGTCGTACTATCAAGGGGGGCTCTCGATGAGTAGCTTCATCGTATCGTTCGTAGAGGGCACAAACCATTGCATCCTTGCATCATCTTTGTTAGTTCTTGTTTGGTTCTTCTCCTTGTGAGATTTGGAGCTTATGGTCATCTTGATGACAAGCTCGAGTTCATCGAAAATGGAGTTCACTCATGCATCTTCTATGATGTTTTCGATGTTGGAGGTTATGCCGGTTCTTCTCTATTTTGATGCTACTCATCTTCCTCTATCCAACAAGCTTGAGTTTGCTCAGTTCGGAGTTCATTTGCAGAAGTTATGGCAGTTCTAGTTTTAGTGTTTCCTCATAGTCTTTCTGTGGCAGTGGTTTTAGTGCGGAGCGGTTGTACCGCTTGAAAAAACAGTTGTACCGCTCGGCCGGTTGTTCCGGTTAAACCACCGCTCGTACTACCGCCTAGGGGGTGATACCCTTTTGTTATTGATACGGTGGTAGAGCGGTGGTGGAGTGGTAGTTCCCGTTTGCTCTTACAAACCGGTATTACCGGTGCGTGCGGCGGTTGTACCGCCCAAATCTCCACCTCCCCAGGACTCTGGTCCAGCGGTTGTACCAACACAACCACCGCCCCAACCACTTCTATGGGGTGAAACCCTTCTGTATCATAGGCGGTTGTTGGGCGGTGGTGGAGTGATAGTTCCTGATGGGGAATGTAGTATTTCAAAAATTTCCTACGATCATGCAAGATCTATCTAGGAGAAGCATAACAACGAGCGGGGAGAGTGTGTCTACGTACCCTCGTAGACCGAAAGTGGAAGCATCTAGTGACGCGGTTGATGTAGTTGAACGTCTTCGTGATTCAACCGATCCAAGCACCAAACGTACGGCACCTCCGCGTTCAGCACACGTTCAGCTCGATGACGTCCCACGAGCTCTTGATCCAGTTGAGCGTCATGGGAGAGTTTCGTCAGCACGACGGCATGGTGACGGTGATGAGGAAGATACCGGCGCAGGGCTTCGCCTAAGCACTACAAAGATATGACCGAGGTGTGTATCTGTGGAGAGGGGCACTGCACACGGCTAAAATCAACTTGTGTGTTCATGGGGTGCCCCCTGGCCACATATATAAAGGATGGAGGGAGGAGGTGGCCGGCCCTTGATACGTCTCCAACGTATCTATAATTTTTGGTTGTTCCATGCTATTATATATTATGTTTTGGATGTTTAATGGGCTTTATTATATACTTTTATATTATTTTTTGGACCTACTAACTCAAGACCGAGTGCAGATTGCTGTTTTTTTTGCCTATTTCAGGATTTTACGGAAAAGGAATATCAAAGGGAGTCCAAACGGAATGAAACCTTCGCGAGAGTTATTTTTGGAACGATATCAACACAGAAGACTTGGAGTACACGTGAGGGAACAAAGGAGGCGACCATGAGGGTCTAGGGCGCACCCCCTCCTACAGGGCGCCTCCCACCCTCGTGGGCCCCCTGTGGCTCCCCCGATGCCCTCCTTCCTCCTATATATATCCATGTACCCTGAAAACATCGAGGCAATAGAGAAAACCTTCCACCGCCGCAACCTCCTGTTCCCGTGAGATCCCATCTTGGGGCCTGTTCTGGAGCTCCGCCGGAGGGGGGATCTTCCACGGAGTGTTTCTACATCAACACCATAGCCTCACCATGAGTTGTGAGTAGTTTACCACAGACCTTCGGGTCCATAGTTATTAGCTAGATGAGTTCTACTCTCTTTTTGGATCCCAATACCAAGTTCTCCTCGGTCTTCGAGGAGATCTATTCGATGATCTCTTTTTGCGGTGTGTTTGTCGAGATCCGATGAATTGTGGGTTTATGATCCAGATTATCTATGAGAAATATTTGGCTCTTTTCTGAAATCTTTTATGTATGATTATAATATCTTGCAAGTCTCTTCGAATTATTGGTTTGGTTTGGCCTACTAGATATATAGTTCTTGCAATGGGAGAAGTGCTTGGCTTTGGGTTCAATCTTGCGGTGTCCTTTCCCAGTGACAGCAGGGGCAACAAGGCACGTATTGTATTGTTGCCATCAAGGATAAAAAGATGGGGTTTATATCATATTGCTTGAGTTTATCCCTCTACATCATGTCATCTTGCTTAAAGAATTACTCTGTTTTTATGAACTTAATACTCTAGATGCATGCTGGATAGCGGTCGATGTGTGGAGTAATAGTAGTAGATGCAGAATCGTTTCGGTCTACTTGTCATGGACGTGATGCCTATATATAATGATCATGCCTAGATATTCTCATGGCTATGCGCTTTTCTATCAATTGCTCGACAGTGAAGCCACTAGTGAAACCTATGGCCCCCGGGTCTACTCTCAACATATTAAATCTACAATCTACTATACTTTGCTTTATTTACTTTCTGTTCTTATATCCAAAAATATCACACTATCCTATCTATCAGATCTCAATTTCGTAAGTGACCGTAAAGGGATTGACAACCCCTTATCACGTTGGCTGCGAAGTTCATATTTGTTTGTGCAGGTGCGAGGGACTCGCGCGTGGTCTCCTACTGGATTGATACCTTGGTTCTAAAAAACTAAGGGAAATACTTACGCTACTGTGCTGCATCACCCTTTCCTCTTCGAGGGAATACAACGCAAGCTCAAGAAATAGCAAGAAGAATTTCTGGCGCCATTGCCGAGGAGGCTTACGCAAAAGTCATATACCAAGTACCTATCACAAACCCTTATCCTTCGCATTACATTTATTTGCCTCTCATTTTCCTCTCCCCCACTTCACCCTTGCTGTTTTATTTGCCCTTCTTTTTGCTGTGTGTTTATCGTTCGCTTTGCCTTGCCGTCATGGCTAGCACACCTATCATTATCAATACTCCCGAGAGTGAGGTTCTTAATTTTAAACAAAGGGAGGAGGAAAATCCAAAAGATGTCTGGTATAGAATTTGCAATGCTCAAAATAGATCTACTAGGAAGCTTTCCACTTCCATGCTTCTTTGCAATTTTTATGTTGGCATAACTCCGTGGAATAGATATATTCTCGATACCATTGCCGGAGGGAATTTCTTGGGTAGCCACACTTTTGATTCTTACAATGCTATGACTAAATTGTTTGGCTCACCACCCCTCCTGGTTAATGGAACTGTTTTAACTTTGGAACATGTTATGCAAAAGCTTGAAATTATTGAAAACAAAGTTGCTACTATAGAATTGGTTGAGAGTTCGGACAGGAAGATCCACAACCAAATTACCCAATATGGATCCAAGGTAGGAGTGATTTTAATTTTTTTTAAAGAAAAAGAACCCATAGTTGAAGAGAAAATAGATCAAGATTCCACTAGAATCGATAAACTTGAGGATATTATTACTAATGTAGGGTCTGCTCTTTCTGCTATGAAAACTACTTCGAATCGTCCTACCACTAAATTGGCCAAGTTTATGTATGTTCCTAAAAATAAGGGTGAACCATCTAGTAAGGGAATTGCGGATCTCAAATCTATAAGTGTTCATCCCAACTTTCTCACTTTCGCAAGGGAACCTTTTGCTACAATTGAATTTCTTGATTTCTTGCCCAGAAGTTTAATTATCAATAGGAATAAAGAAGTTCCTAAAAATTATAAGTGCTTAATAGAAGAATTGCCTTCCAAAGATGGCAATACCTAGATCTATCCTTGTATCGTGCCTAGCTAGGGGCGTTAAATGATAGCGCTTGTTGGGAGGCAACCCAATTTTATTTTCTTTGTTTTTGCTTCTGTTTAGGAATAAATATTGCATCTAGCTTCTGTTTAGATGTGGTTTTGTGTTTTAATTAGTGTTTGTGCCAAGTAGAACCTTTGGGAAGACTTGTGTGAAGTTTATATGATCATGATGTAAAAAACAGAAACTTTAGCACTCACGAGATTGGACACCAGATTTTACTGGCGAGTGCTATTTAGTTGATTCTTTTTGCAGATGATTAATAGACAAATTCCTCACGTTTACTAATTTATTTCAGTTTTTTTGGAGTTATAGAAGTATTCCAAAGTTACAGATTACTACAGACTATTCTGTTTTTTGACAGATTCTGTTTTTCGTGTGTTGTTTGCTTATTTTGATGAATCTATGAGTAGTATTGGGGAGTATGAATCATAGAGAAGTTGGAATACAGTACTTTTAACACCAATATAAACAAAGAATGAGTTCATTACAGTACCTTTGAGTGGTGGTTTGTTTTCTTATACTAACGGAGCTCACGAGATTTTTGGCTAAGTTTTATGTTGTGAAGTTTTCAAGTTTTGAGTATGGCTTTGATGGACTATGGAACAAAGAGTGGCAAGAGCCTAAGCTTGGGGATGCCCAAGGCACCGCAAGGTAAAATTCAAGGAAAATCAAAAGCCTAAGCTTGGGGATGCCCCGGGAAGGCATCCCCACTTTCGTCTTCATCTATCGGCAACTATACTCGGGACTATATTTTTATTCACCACATGATATGTGTTTTGCTTGGAGCGTCATATATGATTTGAGTCTTTTCTTTTTAGTTTGCCACAATCATCCTTGCTGGACACACCTTTTGAGAGAGATAAATATGGTTTAAAATTTGTTAGAATACTCTATGTGCTTCACTTATATCTTTTGAGCTAGATAGTTTTGCTCTAGTGCTTCACTTATATCTTTTAGAGCACGACGGTGGTTTTATTTTGTAGAAATTGTTGATCACTCATGCTTCACTTATATCCTTTTGAGAGTCTTTTAGAACAGCATGGTAATGTGCTTTGGTTATAAAACTAGTCCTAATATGATAGGCATCCAAGATGAATATAGTAAAAACTTTCACATAAAGTGCATTGAATATGATGAAAAGATTGATACATGATGACTGTTTTGAGATATGAGAATGGTGATATTAGAGTCATGCTAGTGGAGTAATTATGAATTTGAGAAATACTTGTGTTAAAGTTTGTGATTCCCGTAGCATGCACGTATGGTGAACCGCTATGTGACGAAGTTAGAGCATGATGTATTTATTGAGTGTCATCCTTTGTGTGGAGGTCGGGGGCGCGTGATGATTAACTCCTACCAACCTCCCCGCTAGGAGCATGCGTTGATTACTTTGTTTTGAGGACTCGTAATTTTTTGCAAAAAGTATATGAGTTCTTTATGACTAATGTTGAGTCCATGGATTATACGCACTCTCACCCTTACACCATTGCTAGCCTCTCTTGTACCGCGCAACTCTCCCCGGTACCATACACCCACCATATACCTTCCCCAAAACAGCCACCATACCTACCTATCATGGAATTTCCATAGCCATTCCGAGATATATTGCCATGCAACTTTCCACCGTTCCGTTCATATGACACGCTCCATATTGTCATATTGCCATGCATGATCATGTAGTTGACATCGTATTCGTGGCAAAGCCACCATACATAATTTCTCATACATGTCACTCTTGATTCATTGCACATCCTAGTACACCGCCGGAGGCATTCATATAGAGTCATATTTTGTTCTAGCTTCGAGTTGTAATCTTTGAGTTGTAAGTCAATAAAAGTGTGGTGATCTTCATTATTAGAGCATTGTCCCATGTGAGGAAAGGCCAAAAAAAGAGATGGCCCAAAAAAATAGAGAGGGGCTATATTAAAAAAAAAGAGAGAGAAAGCCCCTAAAAAATGAGAGAAAAGAGAGAAGGGACAATGCTACTATCCTTTTCCACACTTGTGCTTCAAAGTAGCACCATGATCTTCATGATAGAGAGTCTCTTGTTTTGTCACTTTCATATACTAGTGGGAATTTTCATTATATAACCTGGCTTGTATATTCCAACGACGGGCTTCCTCAAAATGCCCTAGGTCTTCATGAGCAAGCAAGTTGGATGCACACCCACTTAGTTTCTTTTGATGAGCTTTCATACACTTATAGCTCTAGTGCATCTGTTGCATGGCAATCCCTACTCACTCACATTGATATCTATTGATGGGCATCTCCATAGACCATTGATACACCTAGTTGATGTGAGACTATCTTCCTCCTTTTTGTCTTCTCCACAACCACCACTCTATTCCACCTAAAGTGCTATATCCATGGCTCACCCTCATGTATTGCGTGAAAGTTGAAAGGTTTGAATTTTTTTGAGTATGAAAACAATTGCTTGGCTGCAACCGGGGTTGTGCATGATATGAATATTTTGTGTGATGAAGAGGGAGCATAGCTAGACTATATGATTTTGTAGGGATAACTTTCTTTGGCCATGTTATTTTGAGAAGACATAATTGCTTTGTTAGTATGCTTGAAGTATTATTATACTTGTGTCAATATAGACTTTTGTCTTGAATCTTTCGGATCTGAACATTCATGCCACAATAAAGATATTACATTGAGAATTATGTTGGTTAGCATTCCACATCAAAAATTCTGCTATTATCATTTACCTACTCGAGGACGAGAAGGAATTAAGCTTGGGGATGCTTGATACGTCTCCAACGTATCTATAATTTTTGATTGTTCCATGCTATTATATATTATGTTTTGGATGTTTAATGGGCTTTATTATACACTTTTATATTATTTTTGGGACTAACCTACTAACCCAAGGCTGCTACCTCTTGAGCTTGCGTTGTATTCCCTCGAAGAGGAAAGGGAGATTCAGCACAGTAGCGTAAGTATTTCCCTCAGTTTTTTAGAACCAAGGTATCAATTCAGTAGGAGACCACGCGCGAGTCCCTCGCACCTACACAAACAAATAAGAACTTCGCAGCCAACGCAATAAGGGGTTGTCAATCCCTTTACGGTCACTTACGAGAGTGAGATCTGATAGAGATGATAGTTTATATTTTTTGGTATTTTTAGTTTAATAAAACAACAAATAAAAGTGGTAAAAGTAAAGTAGATGTAGATTGATATGTTGAGAATAGACCCGTGGGCCATAGTTTTGTCTAGTGGCTTCTCTCATGATAGCGATATTCTACGGCGGGTAAACAAATTACTGTCGAGCAATTGATAGAAAAGCGAATAATTATGAGACTATCTAGGCATGATCATTGTATATAGGCATCACGTCCGAGACAAGTAGACCGAATCCTGCCTGCATCTACTACTATTACTCCACACATCGACCGCTATCCAGCATGCATCTAGTGTATTGAGTTCATAAGAACAGAGTAATGCCTTAAGCAAGATGACATGATGTAGAGGGATAAACTCAAGCAATATGATATAAACCCCATCTTTTTATCCTAGATGGCAACAATACAATACGTGCCTTGCTGCCCCTACCGTCACTGGGAAATGACACCGCAAGATTGAACCCAAAGCCAAGCACTTCTCCCATTGCAAGAACTATAGATCTAGTAGGCCAAACCAAACCAATAAATCGAAGAGACTTGCAAGGATATTATGAACACACATAAAAAGTTCAGAGAAGAACCAAATATCTTTCATAGATAACCTTGATCATAAACTCGCAATTCATCGGATCTCGACAAACACACCGCAAAAAGAGATTACATCAAATAGATCTCCTCGAAGACCGAGGAGAACTTTGTATTGAGATCCGGAGAGAGAGAGAAGAAGCCATCTAGATACTAGCTATGGACCCGAAGGTGTGTGGTAAACTACTCACAACTCATGGTGAGGGCGATGATGATGATGATGAAGGCCTCCGTGATGGATCCCCCTCCGGTGGAGCTCCGAAACAGGCTCCAAGATGGGATCTCCACGGGAACAGAAGCTACGGCGGTGGAATTAGGGTTTTCTCTCTGTTCACGGAGTCTCTCGGGTACGTGGACTTATATAGGAAGAAGGAGGGCACCGGGGGCTACTCGAGGAGGCCTCGAGGTAGGGGGCGCGCCCTGGGAAGGGGGGCGTGCCCCCCACCCTCGAGGGCGGCTCCTCGACCCTCTGTCGTGGTTCTCAAGCTTCCTGGGCGTGATTTTCTCCAAAAATATCTCTCGCGAAGGTTTCATTCCGTTTGGACTCCGTTTGATATTCTTTTTCTGCAAAACCCTGAAATAGGCAAAAAACAGCAATCTGGACTGGGCCTTTGGGTTAGTAGGTTAGTCCCAAAAATGATATAAAAGTGAATGATAAAGCCCATGAAACATCCAAGACTTCATAAATAATAGCATGGAACAATAAAAATTTATAGATACGTTGGACACGTATCAAGCATCCCCAAGCTTAATTCCCGCTCGTCCTCGAGTAGGTAAATGATAAAGAAAGAATTTTTGATGTGGAATGCTAACCAATATAGTTTTTCAATGTAATTCTCTTAATTGTGGCATGAATGTTCAGATCTGAAAGACTCAAGATAAAAGTCTATATTGACATAAGAAATAATAATACTTCAAGCAATACTAACAAAGAAATCATGTCTTCTCAAAATACTATGGCTAAAGAAAGTTATCCCTACAAAATCATATAGTCTGGCTATGCTCCCTCTTCATCACACACAATATTCATATTATGCACAACCCCGATTTCAGCCAAGCATTTGTTTTCATACTCTATATTTTCAAACCTTTCAACTTTCACGCAATACATGAGCGTGAGCCATGGATATAGCACTATGGGTGGAATAGAGGTGGTTGTGGAGAAGACAAAAAGGAGGGAGATAGTCTCACATCGACTAGGCGTATCAATGGGCTATGGAGATGCCCATCAATAGATATCAATGTGAGTGAGTAGGGATTGCCATGCAACGGATGCACTAGAGCTAAATATGAATGAAAGCACAACAAAAGAAACTAGTGGGTGTGCATCCAACTTGCATGCTCACGAAGACCTAGGGCATTTGAGGAAGCCCATCGTTGGAATATACAAGCCAAGTTTTATAATGAAAATTCCCACTAGTATATGAAAGTGACTAAGCATGAGACTCTCTACAATGAAGAACATGGTGCTACTTTGAAGCACAAGTGTGGAAAAAGATAGTAGCAATTGTCCCTTCTCTCTTTTCTCTCATTTTTTTGGAGGGGATTTCTCTTTTCTTTATTAGCCCCTCTCTATTTTTTGGGCCATCTCTTTTTTTATTGGCCTTTCCTCACATGGGACAATGCTATAATAATGATGATCATCACACTTTTTATTACAACTCGAAATTACAACTCGATACTACAACAAGTATGACTCTACATGAATGCCTCCGGCGGTGTACTGGGATGTGCAATGAATCAAGAGCGACATATATGAAAAATTATGCATGGGGGCTTTGCCACAACTACGAAATCAACTACATGATCATGCATGGCAATATGACAATATGATGCGTGTAATATAAACGGAACGATGGAAAGTTGCATGGCAATATATCTCGGAATGGCTATGGAAATGCCATGATAGGTAGGTATGGTGGATGTTTTGAGGAACAATATGGTGGCTGTTTTAAGGAAGGATATATAGTGGGTTTATGGCACCAGCGAAAGTTGCGCGGTACAAGAGAGGCTAGCAATGGTGGAAGGGTGAGAGTGTGTATAATCCATGGACTCAACATTAGTCATAAGAACTCATATACTTATTGCAAAAATCTACGAGTCATCAAAACAAAGTAATCAACGCATGCTCCTAGGGGGTAGGTTGGTAGGAGTTAACCATCGCGCGCCCCCGACCTCCACACAAAGGTTGACACTTTACAAATACCTCATGCTCTAACTTCGTCACATAGTGGTTCACCATATGTGCATGATACGAGAATCATTAACCTTAACACTAGTATTTCTCAATGTCATAATAACTCCACTAGCATGACTCTAATATCACTATCCTCATATCTCAAAACAATTATCAAGCATCCAACATCTCATTCTATTCAATGCACTTGGTGTGATTTTTTTTAACTACATTGACATTGGATGTCTATCATGTGAAGATTAGTTTCTTTAGCCTAAACACATTACCTTGATGTTTTAATAGACTCTCAAATAGATATAAGTGAAGCATGAGAGTTCAACAATTTCTATAAAATATTACCGCCACCATGCTCTAAAAGATATAAGTGAAGCATTAGAGCAAAAACTATGCAACTCAAAATATATAAGTGAAGCACATAGAGTGTTCTAATAATTTCTAGGACATATTTAACTCTCTCAAATAGGTGTGTCCAGCAAGGATTATTGTGTCAAACTAACAAGCAAAGAATCAAATTATACAAGACGGTCCAAGCAAAACACATAACACGTTGCGAATAAAAATATAGATCCAAGTATAGTTACCGATGGATGAAGACGAAAGAAGGGATGCCTTCCCGGGGCATCCTCAAGCTTAGGCTTTTGATTATCTTGAATTTACTTGGGGTGGCATGGGTATACCCAAGCTTAGGCCTTTGCTACTCCTTGTTCCATAGTCCATCAAAGCAATACTCAAAACTTGAAAACTTCACAACACAAAACTTAGACAAAAATTCTCGTGAGCTCCGTTAGTATAAGAAAGCAAACCACTACTCAAAGGTACAGCAATGAATTCATTCCTTCTTTATATTGGTGTTAAACCTACTGTACTCCAACTTCTATATGGTCCATATCCTCCAATACTACTCATAGATGCATCGGAATAAGCAAACAACACTCGAAAGACAGAATCTGTCAAAGACAGAACAGTCTTTAGTAATCTTTACGGTTCGCCTACTTCTGGAACTCCAAAAAAATTCAAACTAAATTGTTAAATTTGAGGAATTTGTCTACCAATCATCTGCAAAAATAATCAACTAAAAAGCATGCTCTAGTAAAATCCCACGACTACTTTAGCGAGCTCTAACGATTATGTTTTTCACAGCAAGATCACATAAACTTCACACAAGTGTTCCCAAAGGTTCTACTTGGCACAAACACTAAACAAAACATGAAACCACATCTAATCGGAGGCTATATGAAATATTTATTCCCTAACAGCAACAAAAACAAAAAGCATAAAATTGGGTTGCCTCCCAACAAGCGCTATCGTTTTACGCCCCTAGCTAGGCACGATACAAGATAGATCTAGGTATTGCCATCTTGGGAACGCAATCCATAAGTGGCTCTCATGATAGATTCGTATGGTAATTTGATTTTCTTTCTATAAAAGTGTTCCATGGCTTTCCTTAACGGAAATTGGAATCTAATATTTCCTTCCTTCATATCAATAATTGCACCAATCGTTCTAAGGAAAGGTCTACCAAGAATAATAGGGCATGAAGGATTGCAATCTATATCAAGAACAATGAAATCTACAGGCACATAATTCCTATTGGCAACACTAAGAACATCATTAATTCTTCCCATAGGTTTCTTAATAGTCCGCAATATGCAAATTTAAAGAACAATCATCAAGCTCATGGAACCCTAGCAAATCACACAAAGTGCATTCATGATCTTTTATTTTTATTTTTATAGTAGGTTCCCATTCATCATAAAGCTTTCTAGGTATAGAAAGTTCCAACTCAAGTTTTTCTTCATAAGATTGCATCAAAGCATCAACTATATGTTTAGTGAAGGCTTTATTTTGACTATAAGCATGCGGAGAATTTAGCACGGATTGCAACAAGGAAATACAATCAATCAAAGAGAAATTATCATAATTGAATCCCTTGAAATCCAAAGTAGGGTTCATTACTATGCAAAGTTTTAATCTCTTCACTCCCACTTTTAGCAATTTTAGCATCAAGATCTAAAAACTCCGAATCATAGGGACACCTTAAAGCAGAATAATCTCCAATCCTATTTTCATCAAGATTAATACTAGAAAACAAGGATCTAATAGGAGACACATCTATAAATTTCAGATCTTCATCTTTATTTTCATGATAACTAGAAGAACACGATTTAATATAATCTTATCTTTTAGCACGCATTCTAGCGGTTCTTTCTTTGCATTCATCAATGAAAATTCTCATGGCTTTGAGAGACTCATTGATATCATGCTTAGGTGGGATAGATATAAGTTTCAAAGAATCAACATCAAGAGTAATTCTATCCACACTTCTAGCCAATTCATCAACCTTAAGCAATTTCTCTTCAAGCATAGCATTGAAATTCTTTTGTGAGATCATAAACTTCTTAACACTAGTTTCAAATTCAGAAGGCATCTTTCCATAAGAGTTGTTGTAGGAATTACCATAATTATTAGAGCAATTACTAGGAAAAGGCCTAGGAATAAAATTACCTCTATAAGCATTGTTACCAAAATAATTCCTACCAACAAAATTCACATCCAAAGATTCATTGTTATTCTCAATCAAAGTGGACAAAGGCATATCATTAGGATCAGAAGAAGCACTCTTAGCAGCAAATAATTTCATAAGTTCATCCATCTTTCCACTCAAAACACTAATTTCTTCGATAGCATGCACTTTTTTTACTAGTAGATCTTTTGGTGTGCCATTGAGAATAATTAACCATAATATTATCTAGGAGTTTGGTAGCTTCTCCTAAGGTGGCTTCCATGAAAGTGCCTCCGGCGGCCGAATCTAAATGATTTCTAGAAGCAAAATTCAAGCCAGCATAAAAGTTCTGAATAATCATCCATAGATTCAAACCATGTGTAGGGCAATTACGTATCATCAATTTCGTTTTCTCCCAAGCTTGTGCAACATGCTCATGATCTAGTTTCTTAAAATTCATAATATCGTTTCTAAGAGATATGATCCTAGCAGGAGGGAAATACTTAGAGATAAAAGCATCTTTGCACTTATTCCACGAATCAATACTATTTCTAGGCACAAAGGAAAACCATGTTTTAGCATGATCTCTAAGTGAAAACGGAAATAACTTCAATTTAACAATATCGTTATCCGTATCCCTTTTCTTTTGCATATCACACAAATCAACAAAGTTGTTTAGATGGGTAGCGGCATCTTCACTAGGAAGGCCGGAGAATTGATCTTTCATGACAAGATTCAACAAAGCATCATTGATCTCACAAGATTCAGCATCGGTAATAGGAGCAATCAGAGTGCTAATAAAATCATTGTTGTTGGTATTGGAGAAGTCACACAATTTGGTATTGTTCTGAGCCATAGTGACAAGCAAGCAATCCAACACACACAAGCAGACAAGAAGCAAGCGAACGATAAACACACGGCGGAAGAAGGGCAAATAAAATGGCAAGGGTGAAGTGGGGGAGAGGAAAACGAGAGGCAAAAAATGTAATGCGAGGGATAAGGGTTTGTGATAGGTACTTGGTATATGACTTTTGCGTAAGCCTCCCCGGCAACGGCGCCAGAAATTCTTCTTGCTACCTCTTGAGCTTGCGTTGTATTCCCTCGAAGAGGAAAGGGAGATGCAGCACAGTAGTGTAAGTATTTCCCTCAGTTTTTGAGAACCAAGGTATCAATCCAGTAGGAGACCACGCGCGAGTCCCTCGCACCCGCACAAACAAATAAGAACTTCACAGCCAACGCGATAAGGGGTTGTCAATCCCTTTACGGTCACTTACGAGAGTGAGATCTGATAGAGATGATAGTTTATTTTTTTTGGTATTTTTAGTTTAATAAAACCGCAAATAAAAGCGGTAAAAGTAAAGTAGATGTAGATTGATATGTTGAGAATAGACCCGGGGGCCATAGTTTTCTCTAGTGGCTTCTCTCATGATAGTGATATTCTACGGTGGGTAAACAAATTACTGTCGAGCAATTGATAGAAAAGCGAATAATTATTAGACTATCTAGGCATGATCATTGTATATAGGCATCACATCCGAGACAAGTAGACCGACTCCTGCCTACATCTACTACTATTACTCCACACATCGACCGCTATCCAGCATGCATCTATTGTATTGAGTTCATAAGAACAGAGTAACGCCTTAAGCAAGATGCCATGATGTAGTGGGATAAACTCAAGCAATATGATATAAACCCCATCTTTTTATCCTCGATGGCAACAATACAATACGTGCCTTGCTGCCCCTACTGTCACTGGGAAAGGACACCGCAAGATTGAACCCAAAGCCAAGCACTTCTCCCATTGCAAGAACTATAGATCTAGTAGGCCAAACCAAACCAATAATTCGAAGAGACTTGCAAGGATATTATGAGCACACATAAAAAGTTCAGAGAAGAACCAAATATCTTTCATAGATAACCTTGATCATAAACTCACAATTCATCGAATCTCGACAAACACACCGCAAAAAGAGATTACATCGAATAGATCTCCTCGAAGACCGAGGAGAACTTTGTATTGAGATCCGGAGAGAGAGAAGAAGCCATCTAGATACTAGCTATGGACCCGAAGGTCTGTGGGAAACTACTCACAACTCATGGTGAGGGCGATGATGATGATGATGAAGGCCTCCGTGATGGATCCCCCTCCGGTGGAGCTCCGGAACAGGCTCCAAGATGGGATCTCCACGAGAACAGAAGCTACGGCGGTGGAATTAGGGTTTTCTCTCTGTTCACGGAGTTTCTGGGGTACGTGGACTTATATAGGAAGAAGGAGGGCACCGGGGGCCACTCGAGGAGGCCTCGAGGCACGGGGGCGCGCCCTGGGAAGGGGGGCGCCCCCCCCCACCCTCGAGGGCGTCTCCTCGACCCTCTGACGTGGTTCTCAAGCTTCCTGGGCGTGATTTTCTCCAAAAATATCTCTCGCTAAGGTTTCATTCCGTTTGGACTCCGTTTGATATTCTTTTTCTGCAAAACCCTGAAATAGGCAAAGAACAGCAATCCGGACTGGGCCTTTGGGTTAGTAGGTTAGTCCCAAAAATGATATAAAAGTGAATGATAAAGCCCATTAAACATCCAAGACCTCATAAGTAATAGCATGGAACAATAAAAAATTATAGACGTATCAAAGGCCGAGTGCAGATTGCTGTTTTTTTGGCCTATTTTAGGGTTTTGCAGAAAAGGAATATCAAACGGAGTCCAAACGGAATGAAACCTTCGCGAGAGTTATTTTTGGAATGATATCAACACAGAAGACTTGGAGTACACGCGAGGTAACAAAGGAGGCGGCCACGAGGGTCCAGGGCGCGCCCCCTCCTATAGGGCGCGCGCCCCACCCTCGTGGCCCCCCTTTGGCTCCCCCGATGCCCTCCTTCCTCCTATATATATATATATCCATGTACACCGAAAACATCGAGGCAACACAGAAAACCCTAATTCCATCGCCTCAACCTCCTGTTCCCGTGAGATCCCATCTTGGGGCCTGTTCCAGAGCTCCGCCGGAGGCGGGATCTTCCACAGAGTGCTTCTACATCAACACCATAGCCTCACCATGAGTTGTGAGTAGTTTACCACAGACCTTCGGGTCCATAGTTATTAGCTAGATGGCTTCTTCTCTCTTTTTGGATCTCAATAACAAGTTCTCCTCGGTCTTCCAGGAGATCTATTCGATGTAATCTTTTTGCGGTGTGTTTGTCGAGATCCGATGAATTGTGGGTTTATGATCAAGATTATCTACGAGAAATATTTGGTTCTTTTCTGAAATCTTTTATGTATGATTATAATATCCTTGCAAGTCTCTTCGAATTATTGGTTTGGTTTGGCCTACTAGATCTATAGTTCTTGCAACGGGAGAAGTGCTTGGCTTTGGGTTCAATCTTGCGGTGTCCTTTCCCAGTGACAACAGGGGAAGCAAGGCACATATTGTATTGTTGCCATTGAGGATAAAAAGATGGGGTTTATATCATACTGCTTGAGTTTATCCCTCTACATCATGTCATCTTGCTTAAAGCATTACTGTGTTCTTATGAACTTAATACTCTAGATGCGTGCTGGATAGCGGTCGATGTGTGGAGTAATAGTAGTAGAAGCAGAATCGTTTCGGTCTACTTGTCACAGACGTGATGCCTATATATAATGATCATGCCTAGATATTCTCATAACTATGTGCTTTTTCTATCAATTGCTCGACAGTAATTTGTTCACCCACCGTAGAATTCTACTATCATTAGAGAAGCCACTAGTGAAATCTATGGCCGCCGGGTCTACTCTCAACATATTAAATCTACAATCTACTTTACTTGGTTTATTTACTTTCTGTTCTTATATCCAAAAATACCAAAAATATCACACTATCCTATCTATCAGATCTCACTTTCATAAGTGACCATAAAGGGATTGACAACCCCTTATCGCGTTGGCTGCGAAGTTCTTATTTGTTTGTGCAGGTGCGAGGGACTCCCGCGTGGTCTCCGACTGGATTGATACCTTGGTTCTCAAAAACTAAGGGAAATACTTACGCTACTGTGTTGCATCACCCTTTCCTCTTCGAGGGAATACAACGCAAGCTCAAGAAGTAGTAGCCCTCATAGGGCGCGCCAAATTGTGGAGTCCTACTACGACTCCCTAGTCCTAGTAGGATTTCACCTCCCACATGGAATAGGAAAAGGGGAAGGGAGAATGAGAAGGAAGGAAGGGGGCGCCCCCTTTCCCTAGTCCTATTCGGACCAGTCCATGGGGAAGGGGCGCGGCCACCCTTTAGGACTTTCTCTCCTTTCCCATATGGCCCATTAAGGCCCAATACGAATTCTCGTAACTCTCCGGTACCCCGAAAAATATCCGAATCACTCGGAACCTTTCCGATGTCCGAATATAGCATTCCAATATATCGATCTTTACATCTCGACCATTTCGAGACTGTTCGTCATGTCCATGATCTCATCCGGGACTCCGAACAAACGTCGATCATCAAATCACATAACTCATAATACAAATCGTCATCGAACGTTAAGCGTGCGGACCCTACGGGTTCGAGAACTATGTAGACATGACCGAGACACATCTCCGGTGAATAACCAATAGCGGAATCTGGATGCTCATATTGGCTCCAACATATTCTACGAAGATCTTTATCGGTCAAACCGCATAACAACATACGTTGTTCCCTTTGTCATCGGTATGTTTCTTGCCCGAGATTCGATTGTTGGTATCATCATACCTAGTTCAATCTCGTCACCGGCAAGTCTCTTTACTCATTCCGTAATACATCATCTCGTGATTAACTCATTAGTTGTTTGCTTGCAAGGCTTATTACGATGTGTATTACCGAGAGGGCCCAAAGATACCTCTGCGACAATCGGAGTGGCATATCCTAATCTCGATCTATGCCAACTCAACAAACACCATAGGAGACACCTGTAGAGCATCTTTATAATCACCCAGTTATGTTGTGACGTTTGATAGCACACAAAGTGTTCCTCCGGTATTCGGGAGTTGCATAATCTCATAGTCATAGGAACATGTATAAGTCATGAAGAAAGCAATAGCAACATACTAAACGATCAAGTGCTAAGCTAACGGAATGGGTCAAGTCAATCACATCATTCTCTAATGATGTGATCCCGTTCATCAAATGACAACTCATGTCTATGGCTAGGAAACTTAACCATCTTTGATTAACGAGCTAGTGAAGTAGAGGCATACTAGTGACACTCTGTTTGTCTATGTATTCACACATGTACTAAGTTTCCGGTTAATACAATTCTAGCATGAATAATAAACATTTATCATGATATAAGGAAATAAGTAATAACTTTATTATTGCCTCTAGGGCACATTTCC
Source organism: Secale cereale (assembly GCA_902687465.1). Lineage (NCBI taxonomy): Eukaryota > Viridiplantae > Streptophyta > Magnoliopsida > Poales > Poaceae > Secale > Secale cereale. The sequence continues at coordinate 133,785,241 of LR738715.1, forward strand.
TTCAGTCTCCCACTTGCACTAGAGTCAATAATCTAGTTCACATCACCATGTGATTTAATACCAATAGTTCCCATCCTCATGTGATTTAACACTTTATAGTTCACATCGCCGTGTGACCAATACCCAAAAGGTTTACTAGAGTCAATATCTAGTTCACATCGCCATGTGATTAACACCCAAAGAGTACTAAGGTGTGATCATGTTTTGCTTGTGAGAGAGGTTTAGTCAATGGGTCTGCCACATTCAGATCCGTATGTGTTTTGTAAATTTCTATGTCTACAATGCTCTGCACGGAGCTACTCTAGCTAAATGCTCCCACTTTCAATATGTATCCAGATCGAGACTCAGAGTCATCCAGATCAGTGTCAAAGCTTGCATCGACGTAACTCTTTACGACAAACTCTTTATCACCTCCATAACCGAGAAATGGTTCCTTAGTCCTCTAAGGATAATTTTGGCCGTTGTCTAGTGATCTACTCCTAGATCAAAATTGTACTCCCTTGCCAAACTCAGGGCAGGGCATACAATAGGTCTGGTATACAGCATGTCATACTTTATAGAACCTATGGCTGAGGCATAGGGAATGACTTTCATTCTCTCTCTATCTTTTGATGTGGTCAGGCTTTGAGTCTTACTCAACTTCACACCTTGCAACACAGGCAATAACTCTTTCTTTGACTGTTCCATTTTGAACTACTTCAAAAACTTGTCAAGGTATGTACTTATTGATAAAAAACTTATCAAGTGTCTTGATCTATCTCTATAGATCTTGATGCTCAATATGTAAGCAGCTTCACCGAGGTCTTTCTTTGGAAAACTCCTTTCAAACACTCCTTTATGCTTTCCAGAAAATTCTACATCATTTCTGATCGACAATATGTCATTCACATATACTTATCAGAAAGGCTGTAGTGCTCTCACTCACTTTCTTGTAAATACAGGCTTCACCGCAAGTATGTATAAAACTATATGTTTTGATCAACTTATCAAAGCGTATATTCCAACTCCGAGATGCTTGCACCAGTCCGTAGATGGATCTCTGGAGCTTGCACATTTTGTAGCACCTTTAGGATTAACAAAACCTTCTGGTTGCATCATATACTACTCTTCTTTAATAAATCCATTAAAGAACGCAATTTTGTTATTCATTTGCTAGATTTCATAAAATGCGGCAATCGCTAACAAGATTCGGACAGACTTAAGCATCGCTACGAGTGAGAAAATCTCATCGTAGTCAACACCTTGAACTTGTCAAAAACCTTTCGCAACAAGTCGAGCTTTTCAGACAGTAACATTACCATCAACGTCAGTCTTCCTCTTAAAGATCCATTTATTTTCAATGGCTTGCCGATCATCGAGCAAGTCAACCGAAGTCCACACTTTGTTCTCATACATGGATCCCATCTCAGATTTCATGGCCTCAAGCCATTTTGTGGAATCTGGGCTCATCATCGCTTCCTCAAAGTTCCTAGGTTCATCATTGTATAGTAACATGACTTCCAGAACCGGGTTACCGTACCACTCTGGCACGGATCACACTCTGGTTGACCTACGAGGTTCAGTAGTAACTTGATCTGAAGTTTCATGATCATCATCATTAGCTTCCTCGCTGATTGGTGTAGTGATGGGCCTCGAACCCCTCGTTGGTTACCCCAAGTGGAAGGTGTAAGATGCAGTAAGTAGAAGTGTTTTCCCCTAGCAAAGATGCCAAGGATCGAATCCCCAGAGACTCCTAGGTTCAACAAGTAGGTGTCAACTGCTAACGGCGCAATTAGCAATCAACGTGGACCTGCACACAGATACAAATAACTTTGCTCCCAACGAGTACAGAGAGGTTGTCAATCTCTCCGGCCTTGTAGTTCACAAAGGGTTAAAAGCAGTGATAGTAGCGATAGATAGTTTTTGCAATAGTAGGTAAATAGCGAAAAGTAAATAGCGGATGTGATCAATGATGGTAATATGGACCGGAGTCTCATGATGTTCACTAGTGATGTTTCTCTCCCAAAAGACGATAAAACAGCTATGTGAGGTAAACAAATTACAGCTGGGCAATTGACAGGACCACGAACGCAAACCAATGCTGACTACATTGCAAGAAAGGTTGAGGTTCAAAGCATGGGTGGTACGCCAAAGTAAGTAGACCGAAATCCATCAATATCTACTACTAATCATCCACCTTGAGATATCTATCCAGAACATCTCGCTGGTATTAAGTTGCGAGTCCCACCCATAGTGTAAACTCAATGCAACAGACAACTGCATTAAAAGAACTTTGCGTAAAGTAAACAATCCTTGCACCCGCGGGCACAAGCACCGTTGTTTTCCCCCTTGTGGCAACAGCACATCCCCTAGACTCATGTTTCTGTCACTCAAGCTAGTCATCGAGGGGCATGAACCCACAATCGAGCATAACGTTCCCTCTTGGAGTCACTACCTACTACTCGGCCAAAGCAATAAGTAACAACGGGGAACATGCAAGAATTACTTATGAACTAAAATATAAAAGAGGTGAATCAAATATATTACTCAAGATCAATCTGAACATAATCTCATAATCCATCGGATCCTAGCAAACTCAACATAGCAACAACATAAGGATTACATAGGTGCCTCGATCATGTAGGGCAGCTCACGAGGACTAATTAGTGAAGCACAAGAACGGGAGGAGAACATCACATAGCTACTGGTCATGGACTCATGGTCCAAGGGAGACTACTCACGAGTCATCCAGGAGGTGTCCATGGTGGTGGAGAAGCTCCCGGTGGTGATCCTCCCCTCCGGCAGGGTGCCGGGAAGAGTTCTCCTGGTGCTCCCGATCTTGGAAGCGGCGGCGGCGGCGGAACAGAGATGGGATCGCGAAAAGAGTTCCTGTTCTAAGGGTTTCGGAGGTCCCTCTAAATATATGCCAAAGGGGGGCACCGGACGGGCTTCGGGGGGCCCAGGCGCCCCCCCCGGCGCGGCCCAGGGGGGGGCGCCCACAGGGCGCCTGGAGCCCCTGTGGCCCCCCCAGGCTGCCCTTCGGACGCAGTGTTGTTTCCGGATCGCTGTTTTTTTATATAATGTTTCTAGATTTTTCTGGGCAGTTCTCGAAACGTGAAAACCTGAAATACAAAAACAGCCAAAAACAGAAACTGGCACTGGGGTGCACTGGATTAGTAAGTTAGTCCAAATATGATCAAAAGTGTATGGAAGTGTATGAATATCATAGCAATATCACCCAAAAGTGGCATGGAGGAAGCAGAAATTATAGATACGTTTTGGACGTATCAACATCCCCAAGCTTAATTCCTGCTCGTCCTCGAGTAGGTAAATGATAACAAGAATAATTTCTGTGGTGATATGCTATTAACCATATAAGACTTTCTCATAGTCATATGACAAAAGCTTACTGAGACAATGATTCTAAAGTAATTAAGTTGTCTCCAGAGAAAATCACAAATGACTGAAAGTTTTACAACATGAAACTGAAACATCAAAAAGATTTGCAATGAACATGATGTGCAAATATGATAAAGTGATATCTAGCTTGCCCCCTTTAGTGATGCAAAACATAAATGCAAGGGCACCTTCAAGGTTTAAGTGATGACTAGATACAATCATTTCAGAATAAACGATATCACAATCATGCACAAGACAATGCTACTTTGGGACAATGCACATTACACTCAGAATGACAATCATGCTCTCAGTAGTTGGTGCTTTAACATAAAGGTAAAAAGGATGGTTAAGTGCTAAAGCTTTTTATTTTGAAAACATGGAAGCAATTGTGTCAACGGTAGTAGTACTTCATATGTGTCATGTATAAAACATCCTATAAGTTGCAAGCCTCATGCATCGAATACCAATAGTGCTCGCTCCTTGTCCTAATTAGCTCGGATTTGCATGGGTTATCATTGCAATGCATATGTTTCAACCAAGTGTCACAAAGGGGTACCTCTATGCCACGTGTACAAAGGTCCAAGGAGATAGATCGCATTTGATTTCTCGTTTTTGATAGATCTCAACTTGAGGACATCCATACCGGGACAACATAGAAAATAGATGATGGACTCCTCTTTAATGCATAAGCATATTCTCATGAGAGACTGAGGATTAAGGTCCAAGCTAAAACTTCCACCATGATGCATGGCTTTGGTTGGCGGCCCAATGTTCTTCTCTAACAATATGCATAGTTATTCAACCCACGGTAAATCACCCTTACTTTAGACAAGACGAACATGCATAGCAACTCACATGATATTCAACAAAAGTGTGACAGTTGATGGCGTCCCCAGAAACATGGTTACCGCTCAGCAAGCAACTTATAAGAAATAAGATACATAAGCAACATATTCTTTACCACAATAGTTTTTAGGCTACTTTCCCATGAGCTATGTATTGCATGGTTATTTTGCTTAGTGCAGGTGGAGGTTAGCAAAAGACTGGGAGCGACCAACTAAGAGAGCAATGACGGTCATAATCATGCAGAGCGACAAAGCAATATTGAATCAGGCATGGAAGTTATATCGCTACTCAGAAATAAAAGATCATCAAGGCTTGACAGACTTTCTTTACAGTCTTAAATATGCGTGAGCATACGCCAAGTCAATCAAAATAAATTCTCGAAGGAAGATATTACTAAACCATACCACATCATAGGCAAACAAACCAAGTTGGTACTCCAATGACACATTGGGAACCCCCCCAGCTATTTGAGATTAACCAAAAGAAAACCTGAACTACTAAGCACCATCATGAAAGTAGCATCTTTATCATAGACACATTAACCCATGCAACGGAAGAAAACTCTCTTAATAAGGTGAGCATGGTAATTAAAGAGAGTTCAAGCAACCAACTAAATAAAAGCTCTTGAAAAGATAAGCATGAATACTAAGAGCAGAGCACGATAGTAGCTATTAAAAGACAAAGAACACACACAGCATAGATAGACATGAAAATTCTATGTTATGTTCTAGGTAGAGGTGGAGCGTGTTTCTCTCCCACATAAAGGAATGCTGAGTTCCGACTCGTTATGAAAAACTAAAAAGAAAACTAAAAGCAAGATGCTCCAAGCATAGCACATAACACATGAAGTGATAAAAAAAGCGAAACGAAAGACGAACTGATAATGTTGATGGAGAAGGGGATGCACGGGGGCATCCCCAAGCTTAGACGCTTGAGTCTCCTTGAATATTTCTTCGGGGTGCACAGGGGCATCCCCAAGCTTGAGCGCTTGACACTCCTGAATCTTTTTATCATCTTCCCTCGCACACTTGAAAACTCCCTTCATACATAACTCATCATAATCTGATTAGCGAGGTTAGTACCCTTAATAAAATAATTATACCTTGCTGGAAATAAATATATTCTTGAAGTTCAACTGATTCTCAAGATTGCCAAAAGGTTTTTGCAAAGAAAAAGCAAGTTCTTAATTTGCAAAGTGAAGGTAAGGCAAAACAGGACAGAATCTGTGAAAAACAGAACAGCAGGCAGTAATTGATCTGTTCGGGATACTTCTGCAAAGCAAATCAAAAAACTCAGAACTGACGCACGGAAGACAATTATATAGAGAACGCTGTCGAAAAAATTCAGACCAAAAAGATGATCTGGTGATTTTATACGAATTTTTCTATCCAAGGACAGAATCTGTTTCCTGGACAGCACCTCACAACTTTTGAACTTTCTAGCAATCGGAGACTATACTTGGCACAAATATGAAAAGCAAAGATACAATGATGATGCTACATCAGTAAACAACATCAAGACACAACAAAAGCAAAAAATTTATTCATGTGGGCTGCCTCCCAAAAGCGCTTTCTTTTATGCCTTTAAGCTAGGCATAATGCATAGATCAAGTTGTATCAATTGAACCATCATCAAGATCATCAAAAAGCTCTTCAATAATACAACTAGTCTTAAGAGGACTCTCAAATAAAGGCCTCATAGAGATACTTCTAGGTAGAAGACCAAAAGGATAAAAGTCAAGGGAAGATTCATTTATAAATTCATCAACGATAGGTGTTTCTTCGAAAGTTTTACAGTTTCAACCCCTTTGGCAATAGGTGGATTGCTTTTAGAACGGGGAGCCTTTGGAACGTGAACGAACTTAGGCTCCCTCTTTGCCGGAGTTTCTACCTTTTTGGTTTTGATCGAGGAGAATGTAGTTCCTAAGGTATCAAATATTTCCTCAATCTTTTCCATCCTAAAAAAGTCAGAATCATGGAATTTGACGGTCTCCAAAATTTTGAAAAATTTATGCATGGAGCTATCAAGTCTATTCAAATTCCCTTGGATCTTTCGATCCAACTCATTCATCTTATTAGTGCTTGGCATCTCTAGCTCTATTTTTTCAAGTTTTTTCATAATGTGAGCTAGGGTGATGTCCTCTTGAATGCTAACAACAGGGGGACTCCCAACAAGATTTTCAATAATACTAAGAGACTCCCAAACTGGGGCCTCTAGGAAATTCCCATTGATAGCAGTATCTAGAATAAACCTATTCCAAGAAGTAATTCCAACATAAAAATTTCTAAGTAAGATAGTGGTGGGCTGCTTCTTGGTGCCTCTTTTTTGTGAATCATTAATTCTATACCAAGCATCTTTCAAACTTTCCCCACCTCTTTATTTAAAGGTGAGAACTTCTGCCTCGTCAAAGACAAAAGGACCCGACATAATGACAACTTAAGGAACAAGATAACTATTTTTGTGATTTTCGATAAAAAGGAACTAAAGCAAAAATGAAAGGTAAACTAACAAGACTAAAAAGCAAAGGTAAAAGATAGCATGCAACTCCCCTATCCTGAAGAGTGGAGTCCCCGGCAACGGCGCCAGAATATACTCCTTGATGGGCCTCGAACCCCTCGTTGGTTACCCCAAGTGGAAGGTGTAAGATGCAGTAAGTAGAAGTGTTTTCCCCTAGCAAAGATGCCAAGGATCGAATCCCCAGAGACTCCTAGGTTCAACAAGTATGTGTCAACTGCTAACGGCGCAATTAGCAATCAACGTGGACCTGCACACAGATACAAATAACTTTGCTCCCAACGAGTACAGAGAGGTTGTCAATCTCTCCGGCCTTGTAGTTCACAAAGGGTTAAAAGCAGTGATAGTAGCGATAGATAGTTTTTGCAATAGTAGGTAAATAGCGAAAAGTAAATAGCGGATGTGATCAATGATGGTAATATGGACCGGAGTCTCATGATTTTCACTAGTGATGTTTCTCTCCCAAAAGACGATAAAACAGCTATGTGAGGTAAACAAATTACAGCTGGGCAATTGACAGGACCACGAACGCAAACCAATGCTGACTACATTGCAAGAAAGGTTGAGGTTCAAAGCATGGGCGGTACGCCAAAGTAAGTAGACCGAAATCCATCAATATCTACTACTAATCATCCACCTTGAGATATCTATCCAGAACATCTTGCTGGTATTAAGTTGCGAGTCCCACCCATAGTGTAAACTCAATGCAACAGACAACTGCATTAAAAGAACTTTGCGTAAAGTAAACAATCCTTGCACTCGCGGGCACAAGCACAGTTGTTTTCCCCCTTGTGGCAACAGCACATCCCCTAGACTCATGTTTCTGTCACTCAAGCTAGTCATCAAGGGGCATGAACCCACAATCGAGCATAACGTTCCCTCTTGGAGTCACTACCTACTACTCGGCCAAAGCAATAAGTAACAACAGGGAACATGCAAGAATTACTTATGAACTAAAATATAAAAGAGGTGAATCAAATATATTACTCAAGATCAATCTGAACATAATCTCATAATCCATCGGATCCCAGCAAACTCAACATAGCAACAGCATAAGGATTACATAGGTGCCTCGATTATGTAGGGCAGCTCACGAGGACTAATTAGTGAAGCACAAGAACGGGAGGAGAACATCACATAGCTACTGGTCATGGACTCATGGTCCAAGGGAGACTACTCACGAGTCATCCGGGAGGCGTCCATGGTGGTGGAGAAGCTCCCGGTGGTGATCCTCCCCTCCGGCAGGGTGCCGGGAAGAGTTCTCCTGGTGCTCACGATCTTGGAAGCGGCGGCGGCGGCGGAACAGAGATGGGATCGCGAAAAGAGTTCCTGTTCTGAGAGTTTCGGAGGTCCCTCTAAATATATATATGCCAAAGGGGGGCACCGGACGGGCTTCGGGAGGCCCAGGCGCCCCCCCCGGCGCGGCCCAGGGGGGGCGCCCACAGGGCGCCTGGAGCCCCTGTGGCCCCCCAGGCTGCCCTTCGGACGCAGTGTTGTATCCGGATCGCTGATTTTTTATATAATTTTTCTGGATTTTTCTGGGCAGTTCTCGAAACGTGAAAACCTGAAATACAAAAACAGCCGAAAACAGAAACTGGCACTGGGGTGCACTGGATTAGTAAGTTAGTCCAAATATGATCAAAAGTGTATGGAAGTGTATGAATATCATAGCAATATCACCCAAAAGTGGCATGGAGCAAGCAGAAATTATAGATACGTTTTGGACGTATCATCTGGAATCACTAGAACTAGTTTCTGTGATGTACTACTTTCCAATTCGGGAGAAGGTACAGTTACCACATTAAGTTCCACTTTCCTCCCACTCACATTTTTCGAGAGAAACTCCTTCTCTAGGAAGTATTCATTTTTAGCAATGAATATCTTGCCTTTGGATCTGTGATAGAAGGTGTACCCAACAGTTTCCTTTGGGTATCCTATGAAGACACATTTCTCCTATTTGCATTTGAGCTTATCAGGTTGAAACTTTTTCACATAAGCATTACTGCCCCAAACTTTAAGAAACGACATCTTAGGTTTCTTAGCAAACCATGGTTCATATGGTGTCGTCTCAACGGATTTAGATGGTGCCCTATGTAACGTGAATGCAGCTGTCTCTAATGCATCAATCTTGGAACTGAAGGAAATATGCCCTAGAGGCAATAACAAAGTTGTTATTTATATTTCCTTATATCATGATAAATGTTTATTATTCATGCTAGAATTGTATTAACCGGAAACTTAGTACATGTGTGAATACATAGACAAAACAGAGTGTCCATAGTATGCCTCTACTAGACTAGCTCATTGATCAAAGATGGTTATGTTTCCTAACCATAGACATGAGTTGTCATTTGATCAACATGATCACATCATTAGGAGAATGATGTGATGGACTAGACCCATCCGTTAGCATAGCACTATGATCGTTTAGTTTTACTGCTATTGCTTTCTTCATGACTTATACATGTTCCTATGACTATGAGATTATGCAACTCCCGAATACCGTAGGAACACCTTGTGTGCTATCAAACGTCACAACGTAACTGGGTGATCATAAAGATGCTCTACAGGTGTCTCCGAAAGTATTCGTGGTGTTGGCATAGATCAAGATTAGGATTTGTCACTCCGAGTGTCGGAGAGGTATCTCTGGGCCCTCTCGGTAACACACATCATAATAAGCCTTGCAAGCAAAAGACTAATGAGTTAGTCACGAGATGATGTGTTACGGAACGAGTAAAGAGACTTGCCGGTAACAAGATTGAACTAGGTATAGAGATACCGACGATCGAATCTCGGGCAAGTAATATACCGATGACAAAAGGAACAACGTATGTTGTTATGCGGTTTGACCGATAAAGATCTTCGTAGAATATGTAGGAGCCAATATGAGCATCCAGGTTCCGCTATTGGTTATTGACCGGAGATGAGTCTCGGTCATGTCTACATAGTTCTCGAACCCGTAGGGTCCGCACGCTTAACGTTTGATGATGACCGGTATTATGAGTTTATGAGTTTTGATGTACCGAAGGTAGTTCGTAGTCCCGGATGAGATCATGGACATGACGAGGAGTCTCGGAATGTCCGAGACATAAAGATTGATATATTGGACGACTATATTCGGACACCGGAAGTGTTCCGGAAAAGTTTCGGATTTAACTGGATTGCCGGAGGGGGTTACCGGAACCCCCTACGAGGGGGGATGGTCCATAGTGGGCCTTGAGGAAAGGAGAGAGGCAGCCCATAGAGGCTGGCCGGCGCCCCACCTAGGGATCCTAGTTGGACTAGGATTGGGGGGGCGCCACCTCTCCCTCTTTTCCTTGTTGGGGAACGTAGTATTTTAAAATTTTCCTACGATCACGCAAGATCTATCTACCAGATGCATAGCAACGAGAGGGGAGAGTGTGTCTACGTACCCTCGTAGATCGGGAGCGGAAGCGTCAAGTGACGCGGTTGATGTTGTCGAACTTCTTCGCGATCCAACCGATCAAGCACCGAACGTACGGCACCTCCGTGTTCAACACACGTTCAGCTTGATGACGTCCCACGAGCTCTTGATCCAGTTGAGCTTCACGGGAGAGTTTCGTCAGCACGACGGCGTGGTGACGGATATGATGTGTTCACCGGCGCAGGGCTTCGCCTAAGCTCCGCGACGGTACGACCGAGGTGTGATTATTGGAGGGGGGCACCGCACACGGCTAAACAATTCAACTTGTGTGTCTTTGGGTGCCCCCTGCCCCCGTATATAAAGGAGCAAGGGAGGAGGGGCCGGCCAACCTCTATGGTGCGGCTGGGGAGGGGACTCCTACTAGGAATAGGATTGCAATCCTATTCCTAGTAGGATTCACCGAAAGGAAGAAGGGGAAAGGATTAGGAGAGGTGGCGCCCCCCCCCCCCAATCCTAGTCCAACTAGGATTCCTAGGTGGGGGCGCCGGCCAGCTCTATGGGCTGCCTCTCTCTCACCCTTTAGGCCCACTATGGACCATCCCCTCTCGTAGGGGGTTCCGGTAACCCCCTCCGGCATTCCCGATAAATCCGGAACTTTTCCGGTATACTTCCGGTGTCCGAATATAGCCGTCCAATATATCAATCTTTATGTCTCGGACATTCCGAGACTCCTCGTCATGTCCGTGATCTCATCCGGGACTCCGAACTACCTTCGGTACATCAATACTCAAAAACTCATAATACCGATCGTCATCAAACGTTAAGCGTGCGGACCCTACGGGTTCGAGAACTATGTAGACATGACCGAGACTCATCTCTGGTCAATAACCAACAGCGGAACCTGGATGTTCATATTGGCTCCTACATATTCTACGAAGATCTTTTATCGATCAGAACCGCATAACAACATACGTTGTTCCTTTTGTCAAACGGTATGTTACTTGCCCGAGATTCGATCGTCGGTATCTTTATACCTAGTTCAATCTCGTTTACCGGCAAGTCTCTTTACTCGTTCCGTAACACATCATCTCGTGACTAACTCATTAGTCTTTTGCTTGCAAGGCTTATTGTGATGTGTGTTACCGAGAGGGCCCAGAGATACCTCTCCGACACTCGGAGTGACAAATCCTAATCTTGATCTATGCCAACACCACGAATACTTTCGGAGACACCTGTAGAGCATCTTTATGATCACCCAGTTACGTTGTGACGTTTGATAGCACACAAGGTGTTCCTACGATATTCGGGAGTTGCATAATCTCATAGTCATAGGAACATGTATAAGTCATGAAGAAAGCAATAGCAGTTAAACTAAACGATCATAGTGCTATGCTAACGGATGGGTCTTGTCCATCACATCATTCTCCTAATGATGTGATCCCGTTGATCAAATGACAACTCATGTCTATGGTTAGGAAACATAACCATCTTTGATCAATGAGCTAGTCTAGTAGAGGCATACTAGGGACATACTGTTTTGTCTATGTATCCACACATGTACTAAGTTTCCAGTTAATACAATTCTAGCATGAATAAAAGACATTTATCATGATATAAGGAAATACAAATAACATCTTTATTATTGCCTCTAGGGCATATTTCCTTCAGTCTCCCACTTGAACTAGAGTCAATAATCTAGATTACAAAGTGATGATCCTCACACCCATGGAGTCTTGGTGCTGATCATGTTTTGCCCGTGGAAGAGGCTTAGTCAACGGGTCTGCAATATTCAGATCCGTATGTATTTTGCAAATCTCTATGTCTCCCTCCTTGACTAGATCGCGGATGGAATTGAAGCGTCTTTTGATGTGCTTTGTTCTCTTGTGAAACCTAGATTCCTTCGCCAAGGCTATGGCTCCAGTGTTGTCACAAAAGATTTTCATTGGACCCGATGCACTAGGTACTACACCTAGATCGGATATGAACTCCTTCATCCAGACTCCTTCATTTGCTGCTTCCGAAGCAGCTATGTATTCCGCTTCACACGTAGATCCCGCCACGACGCTCTGCTTGGAACTGCACCAACTGACAGCTCCACCGTTCAATAAAAATACATATCCGGTTTGTGACTTTGAGTCATCCGGATCAGTGTCAAAGCTAGAATCGACGTAACCGTTTACGACGAGCTCTTTGTCACCTCCATATACGAGAAACATATCCTTTGTTCTTTTCAGATACTTTAGGATGTTTTTGACCGATGTCCAGTGATCCACTCCTGGATTACTTTGGTACCTCCCTGCTAGACTTATAGCAAGGCACACATCAGGTCTGGTACACAGCATTGCATACATGATAGATCCTATGGCTGAGGCATAGGGAATGACTTTCATTTTCTCTCTATCTTCTGCAGTGGTCGTGTTGGGGAACGTAGTATTTTAAAATTTTCCTACGATCACGCAAGATCTATCTACCAGATGCATAGCAACGAGAGGGGAGAGTGTGTCTACGTACCCTCGTAGACCGGGAGCGGAAGCGTCAAGTGACGCGGTTGATGTTGTCGAACTTCTTCGCGATCCAACCGATCAAGCACCGAACGTACGGCACCTCCGCGTTCAGCACACGTTCAGCTTGATGACGTCCCACGAGCTCTTGATCCAGTTGAGCTTCACGGGAGAGTTTCGTCAGCACGACGGCGTGGTGACAGATATGATGTGTTCACCGGCGCAGGGCTTCGCCTAAGCTCCGCGACGGTACGACCGAGGTGTGATTCTGTGGAGGGGGGCACCGCACACGGCTAAAACAATTCAACTTGTGTGTCTTTGGGTGCCCCCCTGCCCCCGTATATAAAGGAGCAGGGGAGGGAGGCCGGCCAACCTCTCCTGGTGCGGCTAGGGAGGGAGTCCTACTAGGAATAGGATTGCAATCCTATTCCTAGTAGGATTCACCGAAAGGAAGAAGGGGGAAAGGAATAGGAGAGGTGGCGCCCCCCCAATCCTAGTCCAACTAGGATTCCTAGGTGGGGGCGCCGGCCAGCCCTATGGGCTGTCTCTCTCTCACCCTTTAGGCCCACTATGGACCATCCCCTCTCGTAGGGGGTTCCGGTAACCCCCTCCGGCATTCCCGATAAATCCGAAACTTTTCCGGTATACTTCCGGTGTCCGAATATAGCCGTCCAATATATCAATCTTTATGTCTCGGGCATTCCGAGACTCCTCGTCATGTCCGTGATCTCATCCGGGACTCCGAACTACCTTCGGTACATCAATACTCAAAAACTCATAATACCGATCGTCATCAAACGTTAAGCGTGCGGACCCTACGGGTTCGAGAACTATGTAGACATGACCGAGACTCATCTCTGGTCAATAACCAATAGCGGAACCTGGATGTTCATATTGGCTCCTACATATTCTACGAAGATCTTTTATCGGTCAGAACCGCATAACAACATACGTTGTTCCTTTTGTCAAACGGTATGTTACTTGCCCGAGATTCGATCGTCGGTATCTTTATACCTAGTTCAATCTCGTTGCCGGCAAGTCTCTTTACTCGTTCCGTAACACATCATCTCGTGACTAACTCATTAGTCTTTTGCTTGCAAGGCTTATTATGATGTGTGTTACCGAGAGGGCCCAGAGATACCTCTCCGACACTCGGAGTGACAAATCCTAATCTTGATCTATGCCAACACCACGAATACCTTCGGAGACACCTGTAGAGCATCTTTATGATCACCCAGTTACGTTGTGACGTTTGATAGCACACAAGGTGTTCCTACGGTATTCGGGAGTTGCATAATCTCATAGTCATAGGAACATGTATAAGTCATGAAGAAAGCAATAGCAGTTAAACTAAACGATCATAGTGCTATGCTAACGGATGGGTCTTGTCCATCACATCATTCTCCTAATGATGTGATCCCGTTGATCAAATGACAACTCATGTCTATGGCTAGGAAACATAACCATCTTTGATCAATGAGCTAGTCTAGTAGAGGCATACTAGGGACATACTGTTTTGTCTATGTATCCACACATGTACTAAGTTTCCGGTTAATACAATTCTAGCATGAATAAAAGACATTTATCATGATATAAGGAAATACAAATAACATCTTTATTATTGCCTCTAGGGCATATTTCCTTCAGTCTCCCACTTGAACTAGAGTCAATAATCTAGATTATAAAGTGATGATCCTCACACCCATGGAGTCTTGGTGCTGATCATGTTTTGCCCGTGGAAGAGGCTTAGTCAACGGGTCTGCAACATTCATATCCGTATGTATTTTGCAAATCTCTATGTCTCCCTCCTTGACTAGGTCGCGGATGGAATTGAAGCGTCTTTTGATGTGCTTTGTTCTCTTGTGAAACCTGGATTCCTTCGCCAAGGCTATGGCTCCAGTGTTGTCACAAAATATTTTCATTGGACTCGATGCACTAGGTACTACACCTAGATCGGATATGAACTCCTTCATCCAGACTCCTTCATTTGCTGCTTCCGAAGCAGCTATGTATTCCGCTTCACACGTAGATCCCGCCACGACGCTCTGCTTGGAACTGCACCAGCTGACAGCTCCACCGTTCAATAAAAATACATATCCGATAAAAGGATCAGTGTCAAAGCTAGAATCGACGTAACCGTTTACGACGAGCTCTTTGTCACCTCCATATACGAGAAACATATCCTTTGTTCTTTTCAGATACTTTAGGATGTTTTTGACCGCTGTCCAGTGATCCACTCCTGGATTACTTTGGTACCTCCCTGCTAGACTTATAGCAAGGCACACATCAGGTCTGGTACACAGCATTGCATACATGATAGATCCTATGGCTGAGGCATAGGGAATGACTTTCATTTTCTCTCTATCTTCTGCAGTGGTCGGGCATTGAGTCTTACTCAACTTCATACCTTGTAAAACAGGCAAGAATCCTTTCTTTGACTAATCCATTTTGAACCTTTTCAAAATCTTATCAAGGTATGTGCTTTGTGAAAGTCCAATTAAGCGTCTTGATCTATCTCTATAGATCTTGATGCCTAATATGTAAGCAGCTTCTCCGAGGTCTTTCATAGAAAAACTTTTATTCAAGTATCCTTTTATGCTATCCAGAAATTCTATATCATTTCCAATTAACAATATGTCATCTACATATAATATTAGAAATGCTACAGAGCTCCCACTCACTTTCTTGTAAATACAGGCTTCTCCAAAAGTCTCTATAAAACCATATGCTTTGATCACCTCATCAAAGCGTATATTCCAACTCCGAGATGCTTGCACCAGTCCATAGATGGATCGCTGGAGTTTGCATACTTTGTTAGCACCTTTTGGATCGACAAAACCTTCTGGTTGTATCATATACAACTCTTCTTTGAGATATCCATTTAGGAATGCAGTTTTGACATCCATTTGCCAGATTTCATAATCATAAAATGCGGCAATTGCTAACATGATTCGGACAGACTTTAGCATCGCTACAGGTGAGAAAGTCTCATCGTAGTCAACTCCTTGAACTTGTCGAAAACCTTTCGCAACAAGTCGAGCTTTGTAAACAGTAATATTACCGTCTGCGTCGGTCTTCCTCTTGAAGATCCATTTATTTTCGATGGCCTGCCGATCATCGGGCAAGTCAACCAAAGTCCATACTTTGTTCTCATACATGGATCCCATCTCAGATTTCATGGCTTCAAGCCATTTTGCAGAATCTGGGCTCATCATCGCTTCCTCATACTTCGTAGGTTCATCATGGTCTAGTAACATGATTTCCAGAACTGGGTTGCCGTACCATTCTGTTGCGGAACGTACTCTGGTTGATCTACGACGTTCAGTAGAAACTTGATCCGAAGTTTCATGATCATTATCATCAACTTGCTCACTAATTGGTGTAGGAATCACTGGAACAATTTCCTGTGATGTACTACTTTCCAATCCGGGAGAAGGTACAATTACCTCATCGAGTTCTACTTTCCTCCCACTCACTTCTTTCGAGAGAAACTCTTTTCTAGAAAGGATCCGTTTTTAGCAACGAATATTTTGCCCTCGGATCTGTGATAGAAGGTGTACCCAACAGTCTCTTTTGGGTATCCTATGAAGACACATTTTTCCGACTTGGGATCGAGCTTATCTGGTTGAAGTGTTTTCACATAAGCATCGCAGCCCCAAATTTTAAGAAACGACAACTTTGGTTTCTTGCCAAACCATAGTTCATAAGGCGTCGTATCAACGGATTTAGATGGTGCCCTATTTAACGTGAATGCAGCTGTCTCTAAAGCATAACCCCAAAACGATAGTGGTAAATCGGTAAGAGACATCATAGATCGCACCATATCCAATAAAGTACGGTTACGACGTTCGGACACACCATTACGTTGTGGTGTTCCAGGTGGCGTGAGTTGTGAAACTATTCCACATTGTTTCAAATGAAGACCAAACTCGTAACTCAAATATTCTCCTCCACGATCAGATCGTAGGAACTTTATTTTCTTGTTACGATGATTCTCTACTTCACTCTGAAATTCTTTGAACTTTTCAAATGTTTCAGACTTGTGTTTCATTAAGTAGATATACCCATATCTGCTCAAATCATCAGTGAAGGTCAGAAAATAACGATACCCGCCGTGAGCATCAACGCTCATTGGTCCACATACATCAGTATGTATGATTTCCAACAAATTTGTTGCTCGCTCCATAGTTCCGGAGAACGGAGTTTTAGTCATCTTGCCCATGAGGCATGGTTCGCAAGCACCAAGTGATTCATAATCAAGTGATTCCAAAAGTCCATCTTTATGGAGTTTCTTCATGCGTTTTACACCAATATGACCCAAACGGCAGTGCCACAAATAAGTTGCACTATCATTATTAACCTTGCATCTTTTGGTTTCAATATTATGAATTTGTGTATCACTACAATCAAGATCCAGTAAGAATAGACCACTCTTTAAGGGTGCATGACCATAAAAGATATTATTCATCAAAATGGAACAACCATTATTCTCTGATTTAAATGAATAACCATCTCGCAATAAACAAGATCCAGATATAATGTTCATGCTCAACGCTGGCACCAAATAACAATTATTTAGGTCTAAAACTAATCCCGAAGGTAGATGTAGAGGTAGCGTGCCGACGGCGATCACATCGACTTTGGAACCGTTTCCCACGCGCATCGTCACCTCGTCCTTAGCTAATCTTCGTTTAATCCGTAGTCCCTGTTTCGAGTTACAAATATTAGCAACCGAACCGGTATCAAATACCCAGGTACTACTACGAGCATTAGTAAGGTACACATCAATAACATGTATATCACATATACCTTTGTTCATCTTGCCATCCTTCTTATCCGCCAAATACTTGGGGCAGTTCCGCTTCCAGTGTCCAGTCCCCTTGCAGTAGAAGCACTCAGTTTCAGGCTTGGCTCCAGATTTGGGTTTCTTCGTTGAAGTAGCAACTGACTTGCTATTCCTTTTGAAGTTCCATTTCTTTCCCTTGCCCTTTTTCTTGAAACTAGTGGTCTTGTTAACCATCAACACTTGATGCTCCTTTTTGATTTCTACCTCCGCAGCTTTGAGCATAGCGAAGAGCTCGGGAATTGTCTTTTGCATCCCTTGCATGTTATAGTTCATCACGAAGCCTTTATAGCTTGGTGGCAGTGATTGAAGAACTCTATCAATAATACTATCCTCGTCAACATTGCAACCAAGTTGAGTCATATGATTGTAGTACCCAGACATTCTGAGCAAGTGTTCACTGATAGAACTATTCTCCTCCATTTTGCAGCTGTAGAACTTATTGGAAATCTCATATTTCTCAATTCGGTCATTTGCTTGAAATATTAACTTCAACTCCTGGAACATTTCATATGCTCCATGACGTTCAAAACGTCGTTGAAGTCCCGGTTCTAAGCCGTAAAGCATGGCACACTGAACTATCGTGTAGTCATCAGACCGTGACTGCCAGACGTTCAAAGCGTCTGCATCAGCGGAAGGGGGCTTGTCACCTAGCGGTGCTTCAAGGACATAATTCTTCTGTGTAGCAATGAGGATAATCCTCAGGTTACGGACCCAGTCCGTGTAATTGCTACCATCATCTTTCAACTTAGCTTTCTCTAGGAATGCATTAAAATTCAAAGGAACGGTAGCACGGGCCATTGATCTACAACGACATAGATATGCAAAACTATCAGGACTAAGTTCATGATAAATTAAAGTTCAATTTAATCATATTAATTTAAAGAACTCCCACTTAGATAGACATCCCTCTGGTCATCTAAATGATCACGTGATCCAAATCAACTAAACCATGTCCGATCATCACGTGAGATGGAGTAGTTTTCAATGGTGAACATCTTATGTTGATCATATCTACTATATGATTCACGCTCGACCTTTCGGTCTCCAGTGTTCCGAGGCCATATCTGTATATGCTAGGCTCGTCAAGTTTAACCCGAGTATTCTGCGTGTGCAAAACTGGCTTATACCCGTTGTATTTGAACGTAGAGCTTATCACACCCGATCATCACGTGGTGTCTCGGCACGACGAACTTTCGCAACGGTGCATACTCAGGGAGAACACTTATACCTTGAAATTTAGTAAGGGATCATCTTATAATGCTACCGTCGTTCTAAGCAAAATAAGAAGCATAATAAGATAAACATCACATGCAATCAAAATATGTGACATGATATGGCCATCATCATCTTGTGCTTTTGATCTCCATCTTCAAAGCACCGTCATGATCACCTTCGTCACCGGCTTGACACCTTGATCTTCATCGTAGTATCGTTGTCGTCTCGCCAACTATTGCTTCCACGCCTATCGCTACCGCTTAGTGATAAAGTAAAGCAATTACATGGCGATTGCATTTCATACAATAAAGCGACAACCATATGGCTCCTGCCAGTTGCCGATAACTTTACAAAACATGATCATCTCATACAAAAATCGTATAACTCATCATGTCTTGACCATATCACATCACAACATGCCCTGCAAAAACAAGTTAGACGTCCTCTACTTTGTTTGTTGCAAGTTTTACGTGGCTGCTACGGGCTTAGCAAGAACTGTTCTTACCTACGAATACAAAACCACAACGATGTTTCGTCAAGTATGTGCTGTTTTAACCTTCACAAGGACCGGGCGTAGCCACACTTGATTCAGCTAAAGTGAGAGAGACAGACACCCGCCAGTCACCTTTAAGCAACGAGTGCTCGTAACGGTGAAACCAGTCTCGCGTAAGCGTACACGTAATGTCGGTCCGGGCCACTTCATCTCACAATACCGCCGAAGCAAAGTATGACATGCTGGTAAGCAGTATGACTAGTATCGTCCACAATCTCATTGTGTTCTACTCGTGCATAACATCTACGCATAGACCTGGCTCTGATACCACTGTTGGGGAACGTAGTATTTTAAAATTTTCCTACGATCACGCAAGATCTATCTACCAGATGCATAGCAACGAGAGGGGAGAGTGTGTCTACGTACCCTCGTAGATCGGGAGCGGAAGCGTCAAGTGACGCGGTTGATGTTGTCGAACTTCTTCGCGATCCAACCGATCAAGCACCGAACGTACGGCACCTCCGCGTTCAGCACACGTTCAGCTTGATGACGTCCCACGAGCTCTTGATCCAGTTGAGCTTCACGGGAGAGTTTCGTCAGCACGACGGCGTGGTGACGGATATGATGTGTTCACCGGCGCAGGGCTTCGCCTAAGCTCCGCGACGGTACGACCGAGGTGTGATTCTGTGGAGGGGGGCACCGCACACGGCTAAACAATTCAACTTGTGTGTCTTTGGGTGCCCCCCTGCCCCCGTATATAAAGGAGCAAGGGAGGAGGGGCCGGCCAACCTTTATGGTGCGGCTAGGGAGGGGACTCCTACTAGGAATAGGATTGCAATCCTATTCCTAGTAGGATTCACCGAAAGGAAGAAGGGGGAAAGGATTAGGAGAGGTGGCGCCCCCCCCCCCCAATCCTAGTCCAACTAGGATTCCTAGGTGGGGGCGCCGGCCAGCCCTATGGGCTGCCTCTCTCTCACCCTTTAGGCCCACTATGGACCATCCCCTCTCGTAGGGGGTTCCGGTAACCCCCTCCGGCATTCCCGATAAATCCGAAACTTTTCCGGTATACTTCCGGTGTCCGAATATAGCCGTCCAATATATCAATCTATATCTCTCGGACATTCCGAGACTCCTCGTCATGTCCGTGATCTCATCCGGGACTCCGAACTACCTTCGGTACATCAATACTCAAAAACTCATAATACCGATCGTCATCAAACGTTAAGCGTGCGGACCCTACGGGTTCGAGAACTATGTAGACATGACCGAGACTCATCTCTGGTCAATAACCAACAGCGGAACCTGGATGTTCATATTGGCTCCTACATATTCTACGAAGATCTTTTATCGATCAGAACCGCATAACAACATACGTTGTTCCTTTTGTCAAACGGTATGTTACTTGCCCGAGATTCGATCGTCCGTATCTTTATACCTAGTTCAATCTCGTTTACCGGCAAGTCTCTTTACTCGTTCCGTAACACATCATCTCGTGACTAACTCATTAGTCTTTTGCTTGCAAGGCTTATTGTGATGTGTGTTACCGAGAGGGCCCAGAGATACCTCTCCGACACTCGGAGTGACAAATCCTAATCTTGATCTATGCCAACACCACGAATACTTTCGGAGACACCTGTAGAGCATCTTTATGATCACCCAGTTACGTTGTGACGTTTGATAGGACACAAGGTGTTCCTACGATATTCGGGAGTTGCATAATCTCATAGTCATAGGTACATGTATAAGTCATGAAGAAAGCAATAGCAGTTAAACTAAACGATCATAGTGCTATGCTAACGCATGGGTCTTGTCCATCACATCATTCTCCTAATGATGTGATCCCGTTGATCAAATGACAACTCATGTCTATGGCTAGGAAACATAACCATCTTTGATCAATGAGCTAGTCTAGTAGAGGCATACTAGGGACATACTGTTTTGTCTATGTATCCACACATGTACTAAGTTTCCGGTTAATACAATTCTAGCATGAATAAAAGACATTTATCATGATATAAGGAAATACAAATAACATCTTTATTATTGCCTCTAGGGCATATTTCCTTCATTCCTTTCCCTCTCTTCCTTCTTGGTGGACTCCTACTAGGAATAGGATTGCAATCCTATTCCTAGTAGGATTGCCCTAGCTGCACCATAGGAGGCCGGCCGGCCCTCCCCTCTTGCTCCTTTATATACGGGGGCAGGGGGGCACCCAAACACACACAAGTTGAGTTGTTCCAGCCGTGTGCGGTGCCCCCCTCCACAGAAACACACCTCGGTCATACCGTTGCAGTGCTTAGGCGAAGCCCTGCGCCGGTAAATACATCATATCCGTCACCACGCCGTCGTGCTGACGAAACTCTCCCGTGAAGCTCAACTGGATCAAGAGCTCGTGGGACGTCATCAAGCTGACGTGTGCTGAACGCGGAGGTGCCGTACGTTCGGTGCTTGATCGGTTGAATCGCGAAGAAGTTCGACTACATCAACCGCGTCACTTGACGCTTCCGCTTCCGGTCTACGAGGGTACGTAGACGCACTCTTCCCTCTCGTTGATATGCATCTGGTAGATAGATCTTGCGTGATCGTAGGAAAATTTTAAAATACTACGTTCCCCAACAGTGGCATCATGAGCCAGGTCTATGCGTAGATGATATGCACGAGTAGAACACAATGAGTTGTGGGCGATACTAGTCATACTGCTTACCAGCATGTCATACTTTGCTTCAGCGGTATTGTGAGATGAAGCGGCCCGGACCGACATTACGCGTACGCTTACGCGAGACTGGTTTCACCGTTACGAGCACTCGTTGCTTAAAGGTGACTGGCGGGTGTCTGTCTCTCTCACTTTAGTTGAATCAAGTATGGCTACGCCCGGTCCTTGTGAAGGTTAAAACAGCACATACTTGACGAAACATCGTTGTGGTTTTGTATGCGTAGGTAAGAACGGTTCTTGCTAAGCCCGTAGCAGCCACGTAAAACTTGCAACAACAAAGTAGAGGATGTCTAACTTGTTTTTGCAGGGCATGTTGTGATGTGATATGGTCAAGACATGATGAGTTATACGGTTTTGTATGAGATGATCATGTTTTGTAATGTTATCGGCAACTGGCAGGAGCCATATGGTTGTCGCTTTATTGTATGAAATGCAATCGCCATGTAATTGCTTTACTTTATAACTAAGCAGTAAGCGATAGTCGTAGAAGCAATAGTTGGCGAGACGACAATGATGCTACGATGGAGATCAAGGTGTCGCGCCGGTGACGAAGGTGATCATGACGGTGCTTTTGGAGATGGAGATCAAAAGCACAAGATGATGATGGCCATATCATGTCACATATTTTGATTGCATGTGATGTTTATCTTATTATGCTTCTTATTTTTCTTAGAACGACGGTAGCATTATAAGATGATCCCTTACTAAATTTCAAGGTATAAGTGTTCTCCCTGAGTATGCACCGTTGCGAAAGTTCGTCGTGCTGAGACACCACGTGATGATCGGGTGTGATAAGCTCTACGTTCAAATACAACGGGTGTAAGCCAGTTTTGCACACGCAGAATACTCGGGTTAAACTTGACGAGCCTAGCATATGCAGATATGTCCTCGGAACACTGGAGACCGAAAGGTCGAGCGTGAATCATATAGTAGATATGATCAACATAAGATGTTCACCATTGAAACTACTCCATCTCACGTGATGATCGAACATGGTTTAGTTGATTTGGATCACGTGATCATTTAGATGACCGGAGGGATGTCTATCTAAGTGGGAGTTCTTTAAGTAATATGATTAAATTGAACTTTAATTTATCATGAACTTAGTCCTCGTAGTATTAGCATATCTATGTTGTAGATCAATAGCTCGCGATGTTGCTCGACGTTTATTTTTTTATATGTTCCTGGAGAAAACTAAGTTGAAAGATGTTAGTAGCAATGATGCGGAATTGTTCCGTGATCTGAGGATTATCCTCATTGCTGCACAGAAGAATTATGTCCTTGATGCACCGCTAGGTGACAGACCTATTGCAGGAGCAGATGCAGACGTTATGAACGTTTTGACAAAAGCTCGGTATGATGACTACTTGATAGTTTAAGTGCACCATGCTTTACGGCTTAGAACCGGGGCTTCAAAATTGTTTTGAACGCCAAGGAGCATATGAGATGTTCCAAGAGTTGAAATTAGTATTTCATACTCATGCCCGTGTTGAGAGGTATGAGACCTCTGACAGTACTTTGCCTACAAGATGGAGGAGAATAGCTCAACCAGTGAACATATGCTCAGATTGTCTGGGTACTACAATTGCTTGAATCAAGTGGGAGTTAATCTTCCAGATAAGATAGTAATTGACAAAGTTCTCTAGACACTATCACCAAGTTAGTAGAACTTCGTGATGAACTATAATATGCAAGGGATGACGAAAGTAATTCCCGAGCTCTGCGCGATGCTGAAATCAGCGAAGGTAGAAATCAAGAAACAACATCAAGTGTTGATGGTTAATGAGACCACTTGTTTCAAGTAAAGGGCAAAAGGATAGAAAGGGAACTTCAAGAAGAATGACAAGCAAGTTGTCACTCCCGTGAAGAAACCCAAAGCTAAACTCAAGCCTGAAACTAAGTGCTTCTAGTGCAAAGGAAATGGTCACTAGAAGTGGAACTGCCCTAGATACTTGGTGGATAAGAAGGATGGCAAAGTGAACAAAGGTATATTTGATATACAGATTATTGATGTGTACTTTACTAGTGTTCATAGCAACCCCTGGGTATTTGATACCGGTTCAGTTGCTAAAGTTAGTAACTCGAAATGAGAGTTGCGGAATGAACAGAGACTAGTTAAAGGTGAAGTGACGATGTGTGTTGGAAGTGGTTCCAATATTGATATGATCATCATCGCACACTCCCTATACTTTCGGGATTAGTGTAGAACCTAAATAAATGTTATTTGGCATTTGCGTTAAGCATGAATATGATTTGATCATGTTTGTTGCAGTACGGTTATTCATTTAAAGTCATAGAATAATTGTTATTCTATTTACATGAATAAAGCCTTCAATGGTCATACACCCAATGGAAATAGTTTGTTGGATCCCGATCATAGTGATACACATATTCATAATATTGAAGTCAAAAGATGCAAAGTTTATAATGATAGTGCAACTTATTTGTGGCACTGCCGTTTAGGTCATATTGGTGTAAAGCGCATGAAGAAACTCCATAGTGATGGAATTTTGGAATCACTTGATTATGAATCACTTGGTACTTGCGAACCATGCCTCATGGGCAAGATGACTAAAACTCCGTTCTCCGGAACTGTGGAGCGAGCAACAGAGTTGTTGGAAATCATACATACTGATGTATGCAGACCAATGAGTGTTGAAGCTCGCGGCAGGTATCGTTATTTTCTGACCTTCACTGATGATTTGAGCAGATATGGGTATATCTACTTGATGAAGCACAAGTCTGAAACATTTGAAAAGTTCAAAGAATTTCAGAGTGAAGTAGAGAATCATCATAACAAGAAAATAAAGTTTCTGCGATCTGATCGTGGAAGTGAATATTTGAGTTACGAGTTTGGTCTTCATTTGAAACAATGTGGAATAGTTTCACAACTCACGCCACCCGGAACACCACAGCGTAATGGTGTGTCCGAACGTCGTAACCATGCTTTATTAGATATGGTGCGATCTATGATGTCTCTTACCAATTTACCACTATCGTTTAGGGTTGTGCATTAGAGACAGCTGCATTCACGTTTAATAAGGGCACCATCTAAAAATCCGTTGAGACGACGCCTTATGAACTGTGGTTTGGCAAGAAACCAAAGTTGTCGTTTCTTAAAGTTTGGGGCAGCGATGCTTATGTGAAAAAGTTTCAACCTGATAAGCTCGAACCCAAGTCGGAAAAGTAAACCTTCATAGGATACCCAAAAGAAACTGTTGGGTACACCTTCTATCATAGATCCGAAGGCAAGGTCTTTGTTGCTAAGAGTGGATCCTTTCTAGAGAAGGAGTTTCTCTCGAAAGAAGTGAGTGGGAGGAAAGTAGAACTTGATGAGGTAATTGTACCTTCTCCTGAATTGGAAAGTAGTACATCACAGAAAATTGTTCCAGTGATTCCTACACCAATTAGTGAGGAAGCTAATGATGATGATCATGAAACTTCAGATCAAGTTTCTACCGAACGTCGTAGATCAACCAGAGTACGTTCCGCACTAGAGTGGTACGGCAACCCAGTTCTGGAAGTCATGTTACTAGACCATGATGAACCTACGAACTATGAGGAAGCGATGATGAGCCCAGATTCCGCAAAATGGCTTGAGGCCATGAAATCTGAGATGGGATCCATGTATGAGAACAAAGTGTGGACTTTGGTTGACTTGCCCGATGATCGGCAAGCCATCGAAAATAAATGGATCTTCAAGAGGAAGACTGACGCTGACAGTAATGTTACTGTTTACAAAGCTCGACTTGTTGCGAAAGGTTTTTGACAAGTTCAAGGAGTTGACTACGATGAGACTTTCTCACCCGTAGCAATGCCTAAGTCTGTCTGAATCATGTTAGCAATTGCCGCATTTTATGAAATCTGGCAAATGGATAACAAAACTACATTCTTTAATGGATTTATTAAAGAAGAATTGTATATGATGCAACCAGAAGGTTTTGTCAATCCTAAAGGTGTTAACAAAATGTGCAAGCTCCAGCGATCCATCTATGGACTGGTGCAAGCATCTCGGGGTTGGAATATACGCTTTGATAAGTTGATCAAAGCATATAGATTTATACAGACTTGCGGTGAAGCCTGTATTTACAAGAAAGTGAGTGGGAGCACTACAACCTTTCTGATAAGTATATGTGAATGACATATTGTTGATCGGAAATGATGTAGAATTTTCTGGAAAGCATAAAGGAGTGTTTGAAAGGAGTTTTTCAAAGAAAGACCTTGGTGAAGCTGCTTACATATTGGGCATCAAGATCTATAGAGATAGATCAAGATGATTGATAAGACTTTCGATGAGTACATACCTTGATAAGATTTTGATGTAGTTCAAAATGGATCAGTCAAAGAAGGAGTTCTTGCCTGACTTGTAAGGTGTGAAGTTGAGTAAGACTCAAAGCCAGACCACGGCAGAAAAATATAGAGAGAATGAAAGTCATTCCCTATGCCTCAGCCATAGGTTCTATAAAGTATGCCATGCTGTGTACCAAACATGTTGTGTACCTTGCCATGAGTTTGACAGGGAGGTACAATAGTGCTCCAGGAGTAGATCACTGTACAGCGGTCAAAATTATCCTTAGTAACTGGATGACTAAGGAAATGTTTCTCGATTATGGAGGTGATAAAGAGTTCGTCGTAAAGGGTTACGTCGATGCAAGCTTTGACACTAAATCCAGATGACTCTAAGTATCAATCTGGATGCATATTGAAAGTGGGAGCAATTAGCTAGAGTAGCCCCATGCAGAGCATTGTAGACATAGAAATTTGCGAAATACATACGGATCTGAATGTGACACACCCGTTGACTAAACCTCTCTCACAAGCAAAACATGATCACACCTTATTACTCTTGGGTATTAATCACATAGTGATGTGAACTAGATTATTGACTCTAGTAAACCCTTTGGGTGTTGGTCACATGGCGATGTGAACTATGGGTGTTATTCACAAAACGATGTGAACTATCAGTATTAAATCACATGGCGATGTGAGCTAGATTATTGACTCTAGTGCAAGCGGGAGACTGAAGGAAATATGCCCTAGAGGCAATAATAAAGTTGTTATTTATATTTCCTTATATCATGATAAATGTTTCTTATTCATGCTAGAATTGTATTAACCGGAAACTTAGTACATGTGTGAATACATAGACAAAACAGAGTGTCCCTAGTATGCCTCTACTAGACTAGCTCATTGATCAAAGATGGTTATGTTTCCTAACCATAGACATGATTTGTCATTTGATCAACAGGATCACATCATTAGGAGAATGATGTGATGGACTAGACCCATCCGTTAGCATAGCACTATGATCGTTTAGTTTTACTGCTATTGCTTTCTTCATGACTTATACATGTTCCTATGACTATGAGATTATGCAACTCCCGAATACCGTAGGAACACCTTGTGTGCTATCAAACGTCACAACGTAACTGGGTGATCATAAAGATGCTCTACAGGTGTCTCCGAAAGTATTCGTGGTGTTGGCATAGATCAAGATTAGGATTTGTCACTCCGAGTGTCGGAGAGGTATCTCTGGGCCCTCTCGGTAACACACATCATAATAAGCCTTGCAAGCAAAAGACTAATGAGTTAGTCACGAGATGATGTGTTACGGAACGAGTAAAGAGACTTGCCGGTAACGAGATTGAACTAGGTATAGAGATACCGACGACCGAATCTCGGGCAAGTAACATACCGATGACAAAAGGAACAACGTATGTTGTTATGCGGTTTGACCGATAAAGATCTTCGTAGAATATGTAGGAGCCAATATGAGCATCCAGGTTCCGCTATTGGTTATTGACCGGAGATGAGTCTCGGTCATGTCTACATAGTTCTCGAACCCGTAGGGTCCGCACGCTTAACGTTTGATGACGATCGGTACTATGAGTTTATGAGTTTTGATGTACCGAAGGTAGTTCGTAGTCCTGGATGAGATCACGGACATGACGAGGAGTCTCGGAATGTCCGAGACATAAAGATTGATATATTGGACGACTATATTCGGACACCGGAAGTGTTCCGGAAAAGTTTCGGATTTAACTGGATTGCCGGAGGCGGTTACCGGAACCCCCTACGAGGGGGGATGGTCCATAGTGGGCCTTGAGGAAAGGAGAGAGGCAGCCCATAGAGGCTGGCCGGCGCCCCACCTAGGGATCCTAGTTGGACTAGGATTGGGGGGGCGCCACCTCTCCCTCTTTTCCTTTCCCTCTCTTCCTTCTTGGTGGACTCCTACTAGGAATAGGATTGCAATCCTATTCCTAGTAGGATTGCCCTAGCCGCACCATAGGAGGCCGGCCGGCCCTCCCCTCTTGCTCCTTCATATACGGGGGCAGGGGGCACCCAAACACACACAAGTTGAGTTGTTCCAGCCGTGTGCGGTGCCCCCCTCCACAGAAACACACCTCGGTCATACCGTTGCAGTGCTTAGGCGTAGCCCTGCGCCGGTAAATACATCATATCCGTCACCACGCCGTCGTGCTGACAAAACTCTCCCATGAAGCTCAACTGGATCAAGAGCTCGTGGGACGTCATCAAGCTGAACGTGTGCTGAACGTGGAGGTGTCGTACGTTCGGTGCTTGATCGGTTGAATCGCGAAGATGTTCGACTACATCAACCGCGTCACTTGACGCTTCCGCTTCCGGTCTACGAGGGTACGTAGACGCACTCTTCGCTCTCGTTGCTATGCATCTGGTAGATAGATCTTGCGTGATCGTAGGAAAATTTTAAAATACTACGTTCCCCAACAGGAACCACTTCCAGCACGCATCGCCACTTCACCCTTAACTAGTCTATGTTCATTCTGCAACTCCCGTTTTGAGTTACTACTCTTAGCAACTGAACCAGTATCAAATACCGAGGGGTTGCTATAAACACTAGTAAAGTACACATCAATAACATGTATATCAAATATAGCTTTTCTCACTTTGCAATCCTTCTTATCCACCAAGTGTCTAGGGTAGTTCCACTTCCAGTGACCATTTCCTTTGCAGTAGAAGCACTCAATTTCAGGCTTGGGTCTAGCTTTGGGTTTCTTCATGGGAGTAGCAACTTGCTTGCCATTCTTCTTGAAGTTCCCTTTCTTTTCCTTTGCCCTTTTACTTGAAACTAGTAATCTTGTCAACCATCAACACTTGATGCTTTTTCTTGATTTCTACCTTCGTCGATTTCAGCATCGTGAAGAGCTCGGGAATTACTATCGTCATCCCTTGAATATTATAGCTCATCACAAAGTTCTAGTAACTTGGAGATAGTGACTAGAGAACTTTGTCAATTACTATCTTATCTGGAAGATTAACTCCCACTTGATTCAAGCAATTGTAGTATCCAGACAATCTGAGCACATGCTCACTGGTTGAGCTATTCTCCTCCATCTTGTAGGCAAAGTACTATCAGAGGTCTCATACCTCTTGATACGGGCATGAGTATGAAATACCAATTTCAACTCTTAGGAACATCTTATATGCTCCATGGCATTCAAAACATTTTTGAAGTTCCGGTTCTAAGCCGTAAAGCATGGTGCAATAAACTATTAAGTAGTCATCATACCGAGCTTTTGTCAAAACATTCATAACGTCTGCATATGCTCCTGCAATAGGTCTGTCACCTAGGGGTGCATCAAGGACATAATTCTTTTGTGCAGAAATGAGGAGAATCCTCAGATCACGGAACAAGTCCGCATCATTGCTACTATCATCTTTCAATTTATATTTCTCTAGGAACATATAAAAATAAACGGGGAGCTACATCGCGAGCTATTGATCTACAACATAGATATGCTAATACTACCAGGACTAAGTTCATGATAAATTAAAGTTCAACTAATCATATTACTAAAGAACTCCCACTTAGATAGACATCCCTCTAGTCATCTAAATGATCACGTGATCCAAATCAACTAAACCATGTCCGATCATCACGTGAGATGGAGTAGTTTTCAATGGTGAACATCTTATGTTCACCATATATACTATATGATTCACGCTCGACCTTTCAGTCTCCAGTGTTGTGAGGCCATGTCTGTACATGCTAGGATCGTCAAGTTTAACCAGAGTATTCTGCATGTGCAAAACTATCTTACACCCGTTGTATTTGAACGTAGAGCTTATCACACCCGATCATCACGTGGTGTCTCTGCACGACGAACTTTTGCAACGGTGCATACTCAGGGAGAACACTTGTACCTTGAATTTTTTTGTAAGGGATCATCTTATAATGCTACCGCCGTACTAAGCAAAATAAGAAGCATAATAAGATAAACATCACATTCAATCAAAAATATGTGACATGATATGGCCATCATCATCTTGTGCTTTTGATCTCCATCTCCAAAGCATCATCATGATCTCCATTGTCACCGGCTTGACACCATGATCTTCATCGTAGTGTCGTGGTCGTCTCGCCAACTATTGCTACTATTACTAACGCTAACTCATAGAGATAAAGTAAAGCAATAACATGGCTATCACAATTCATACAATAAAGAGACAACCATAAGGCTCATGTCGGTTGTCGATAACTTTACAAAACATGGTCATCTCATACAATAACGTATAACTCATCACGTCTTGACCATATCACATCACAACATGCCCTGTAAAAACAACTTAGACGTCCTCTACTTTGTTGTTGGAAGTTTTACATGGCTGCTATGGGCTTAGCAAGAACCGTTCTTACCTACGCATACAAAACCACAACGATTTTTCGTCAAGTGTGTTGTTTTAACCTTCACAAGGATCGGGCGTAGCCATACTCGATTCAACTAAAGTGAGAGAGACAGACACCCGCCGGTTACCTTTCAGCAACGAGTGCTTGTAACGGTGAAACCAGTCTCGCGTAAGCGTACGCGTAATGTCGGTCCGGGCCGCTTCATCTCACAATACCGCCGAATCAAAGTATGACATGCTCGTAAGCAGTATGACTATTATCGCCCACAACTCATTGTGTTCTACTCGTGCATATCATCTACGCATAGACCTGTCTCTGATACCACTGTTGGGGAACGTGGTATTTCAAAAATTTCATACGATCACGCAAGATCTATCTAGGAGAAGCATAGCAACGAGCGGGGAGAGTGTGTCTATGTACCCTCGTAGACCGAAAGCGGAAGCGTCTAGTGACGCGGTTGATGTAGTCGAACGTCTTCGCGATCCTACCGATCCAAGCACCGAATGTACGGCACCTCCGCGTTCAGCACACGTTCAGCTTGATGACGTCCCACGAGCTCTTGATCCAGTTGAGCGTCACGGGAGAATTTCGCCAGCATGATGGCATGGTGACGGTGATGACGAAGCTGCCGATGCAGGGCTTTGCCTAAGCACTGCAACGATATGACCGAGGTGTGTATCTGTGGAGAGGGGCACTACACACGGCTAAAACCAATTTGTGTGTTCATGGGGTGCCCCCTGGCCACATATATAAAGGATGGAGGGAGGAGGAGGCCGGCCCTCATAGGGCACGCCAAAGTGTGGAGTCCTACTAGGACTCCTTAGTCCTAGTTGGATTCCACCTCCCACATGGAATAGGAAAAGGGGAAGGGAGAAGGAGAAGGAAGGAAGGGGGCGCCCCCTTTCCCTAGTCCAATTCGGACCAGTCCATGGGGAAGGGGCGCGTCCACCCTTGAGGCCTTTCTCTCCTTTCTCGTATAGCCCATTAAGGCCCAATACAAATTCCCGTAACTCTCCGGTACTCCGAAAAATATTCGAATCACTCAGAACCTTTCCAATGTCCGAATATAGCCTTCCTATATATCGATCTTTACGTCTCGACCATTTCGAGACTTCGTCATGTCCGTGATCTCATCCGGGACTCCGAACAAACGTCGGTCATCAAATCACATAACTCATAATACAAATCGTCATCGAACATTAAGCGTGCGGACCCTACGGGTTCGAGAACTATGTAGACATGACCGAGACACATCTCCGGTCAATAACCAATAGCGGAACCTGGATGCTCATATTGGCTCCAACATATTGTACGAAGATCTTTATCGGTCAAACCGCATAACAACATGCGTCGTTCCCTTTGTCATCGGTATGTTACTTGCCCGAGATTCGATCGACGGTATCATCATACCTAGTTCAATCTCGTCATCGGCAAGTCCTTTACTCGTTCCATAATACATCATCTCATGACTAACTCATTAGTCGTTTGCTTGCAAGGCTTATTACGGTGTGTATTACCGAGAGGGCCCAGAGATACCTCTCCGACAATCGGAGTGACAAATCCTAGTCTCGATCTATGCCAACTCAACAAACACCATCGGAGACACATGTAGAGCATCTTAATAATCACCCAGTTACGTTATGACGTTTGATAGTACACAAAGTGTTCCTTCGGTATTCAGGAGTTGCATAATCTCATAGTCATAGGAACATGTATATGTCATGAAGAAAGCAATAGCAACATACTAAACGATCAAGTGCTAAGCTAACGGTATGGCCAAGTCAATCACATCATTCTCTAATGATATGATCCCATTCATCAAATGACAACTCATGTCTATGGCAAGGAAACTTAACCATCTCTGATTAATGAGCTGGTCATGTAGAGGCATACTAGTGACACTCTGTTTGTCTATGTGTTCACACATGTACTAAGTTTCCGGTTAACATAATTCTAGCATGAATAATAAACATTTATCATGATATAAGGAAATAAGTAATAACTTTATTATTGCCTCTAGGGCATATTTCCTTCAGTTCGAGTTGGCTCCGGCCGACCGGTACTATCGGTAGCTCCACCGGTTGTACCACTCGTGAACTTCTATAAGGGGAACCCATGAATTCTGGTAGTACCGGTGGTTCAAGCGGTTGTACCGCTGCAGTGTAAAAACGGCTATACCGGGCAGATTTGTGGGGGCCTATAAAAGTGGGTCTTCTTCCCCCTTTGCATCTGATCCGTGAGCAAGCTCTCTCTCCTGCATTGTTGCCTCTCTAAAGCTTGCCTATCTCTCAATCCCTCCAACCATTCTTGCTAGTTCTTGAGGGAAAAGAGAGAGGAGATCTAGATCCACATTTCCACCAATCACTTTCTCCTCTATGTGAGGGGAACCCTTTGGATCTAGATCTTGGAGTTCTTTGTGTTCTCTTCTTCGTTCTTCCTCTCATTTCCCTTCCTAGCATTAGTTGCTTTGGTGGGATTTGAGAGAGAAGGACTTGGGCACTCCGTGTGCCCTTGCCATTGCATTTGGTGCATCGGTTTGAGTTCTCCACGGTGATACGTGGAAGTTGCAAGTTGAGAAGCTTATTATTCTTGGGTGCTTGGTACCCTTGAGCTTGTTCCTCTTGGGTGCTTGGGCGCCCTAGACAGTTGAGGTCAACGCGGAGCCATATTCCTTTGTGGTGAAGCTTCGTGGTGTCGTTGGGAGCCTCCAATTAAGTTGTGGAGGTAGCCCCAACCTTGGTGGTGTTCGGAGCTCAATCATTGTGGTGTAAAGATCCGAGCAAGCGTCAGGGTCTCCAATTAGGTTGTGGAGATCACCTCGAGCAATTTGTACGGGTTCGGTGACCGCCCCCAAGGGTTGCCATTTGTATGAGCTCGGTGACTGCCCTCAAGGGTCCCTTAGTGGAATCACGGCATCTTGCATGGTGCGAGGGCGTGAGGAGATTACGGTGGCCCTAGTGGATTCTTGGGGAGCATTGTGCCTCCACACCGCTCCAAACAGAGATTAGCATCCGCAAGGGTGTGAACTTCGGGATACATCATCGTCTCCGCGTGCCTCGGTTATCTCTTACCCGAGCCCTTTACTTATGCACTTTACTTTGTGATAGCCATATTGTTGATTGTTATATATCTTGCTATCACCTAGTTGTTTATCTTGCTTAGCATAAGTTCTTGGTGCACATAGGTGAGCCTAGTTGTTGTAGGTTTTGTGCTTGACAAATTAACCGCTAGGTTTATTCCGCATTTGTTGAAGCCTAAATCGTAATTATTTTAAAGCGCCTATTCACCCCCCCCCCCCTCTAGGCGACATCCACGGTCTTTCAACCACCGATATAACTCTACACACACTTAACATTTGCTTTATCTAAAACAAGGACAAAACTAGAAGTACTTAGCGGGAATAAAACTTAAAATAAATTGCAAGACAATAAAAGTAGTGTAGTAGCAAGCTTATTGTAACACAACAGAATGATTTGTCCCTAGGCAATCGATAATAAGACCGGTAATCATTCTTGAAATTTTATATGAGGGAGAGGCATGAGCTAACACACTTTCCGTACTTAGATCATATGCACTTATGATTGGAACTCTAGTAAGCATTCGCAACTACTAAAGATCATTAAGTTCATGAAACCCATCCATAGCATTAAGTACCAAGTCCTCTTTACTCCCATAGGTCATACCCCTTTTACTCGGGTTTAAACTTCTATCACTCTAGCAACCCACCATAAGCAAACCGTGAACATATTGCAACACCCTACAGCGGGGCCCCCTCACGTTTGCGCGAGAACAAAGGGCACCGTAGGACAACACCAAAATAAAATATACAATCATACCAACCAAGATCACGATTATGCCATAGGACAAAACATATATACTCAAACATCATAGGATAGCCAAATATCTTTGGGAAATAATATATGGAGTTGAGCACCATGTTTAAGTAGAGAATTACAACGAGAATAGAGAGGTTACACCGCTGCATAGAGGGGGAGAAAGTTGGTGTTGACGGAAGCAACATTGTTGATGTAGATAGCCGTCACGATCCTAGCCCCGGCGGCACTCCGGCGCCACCGGGAGAGAGAGGGAGAAAGCCCACCTCCTCCTTCTTCTTCCTTGGCCTCCTCCCTAGGTGGGAGGAGGGTTCCCACTCTGGTCCATGGCCTCCATGGCGGCGGAGGGGCGAGAGCCCCTCTGAGCTTGGATTTGTCGCTCTGTTCTTTTCTCTTTTGCATTCCGGTTTTTTGGCCCTTCACCGTTTCTTAAATTCCCGAAGATCCATAACTCCGATTGCGCTGAAATTTTAACACAATTTTTTCCATAAATTATGTTTCTTGCGCCAGAAGAAGGGCTCCAACCGACGTTCGAGGAGGGCATAAGTGTTGGGGAACGTAGTATTTCAAAAAATTGCCTACAATCATGCAAGATCTATCTAGTAGAAGCATAGCAATGAGAGGGGAGAGTGTGTCTACGTACCCTCGTTGACCGAAAGCGGAAATGTCTAGTGACGCGGTTGATGTAGTCGAACGTCTTCGCGATCCAACCGATCCAAGCACCGAACGTACGACACCTCTGCGTTTAGCACACGTTCAGCTCGATGACGTCCCACGAGCTCTTGATCTAGTTGAGCGTCACAGGAGAGTTTCGTCAGCACGACGGCGTGGTGACGATGATGATGAAGCTACCGGCACAGGGCTTTGCCTAAGCACTGCGACGATATGACCGAGGTGGAATATGGTGGAGGGGGCACCGCACACGGCTTGGAACAATCAACTTGTGTGTCCTAGGGTGCTCCCCTGCCCCTATATATAAAGGAACAAGGGGGAATGCCGGCCGGCCCTAGGGCGCTCCAAGGAGGGGAGCAATCCTACTCCTAGTAGGAGGAGTGGGAAAGGAAGGAGAAGGGGAGAAGGAAGGAGAGAGGGGCGTCGCCCCCCCCCCCACTCCTAGTCCAACTAGGATTCACTTGGGGGGCGCCGGCCAGCCCTAGTGGGCTGCCTCTCACTTCCCCTCAAGGCCCACTATGGCCCAATACTCCCCCGTGGGGTTCCGGTAACCCCTCCGGCACACCGGTTTTCTCCGAAATCATCCGGAACACTTCCGGTGTCCGAATATAGCCATCCAATATATCAATCTTTATGTTTCGGACATTCCGAGACTCCTCGTGATGTCCGTGATATCATCCCGGACTCCGAACTACCTTCGGTACAACAAAACTCATAATACCAATCATCATCGAACGTTAAGCGTGCGGATCCTATGGGTTCGAGAACTATGTAGACATGACCGAGACTCATCTCCGGTCAATAACCAATAGCGGAACCTGGATGCTCATATTGGTTCCTACATATTCTACGAAGATCTTTATCGGTCAAACCGCATAACAACATACGTTGTTCCCTTTGTCATCGATATGTTACTTGCCCGAGATTCGATCGTCGGTATCATCATACCTAGTTCAATCTCGTTACCGGCAAGTCTCTTTACTCGTTTCGTAATACATCATCTCGTGACTAACTCATTAGTCATTTGCTTTCAAGGCTTATTATGATGTGTATTACCGAGAGGGCCCGGAGATACCTCTCTGACACTCGGAGTGACAAATCCTATTCTTGATCTATGCCGACACCACAAACACCTTCGGAGACACCTGTAGAGCATCTTTATAATCACCCAGTTACGTTGAGACGTTTGATAGCACACAAGGTGTTCCTCCGGTATTCGGGAGTTGCATAATCTCATAGTCATAGGAACATGTATAAGTCATGAAGAAAGCAATAGCAGTAAAACGGAAACGATCAAGTTGCTAAGCTAACGGATGGGTCTTGTCCATCACATCATTATCCTAACGATGTGGTCCCATTGATCAAATGCCAACTCATGTCTATCGATAGGAAACATAACCATATTTGATCAATGAGCTAGTCTAGTAGAGGCATACTAGGGACACTCTGTTTTGTCTATGTATTCACACATGTACTAAGTTTCCGGTCAATACAATTCTAGCATGAATATTAAACATTTATCATGATATAAGTAAATACAAATAACAACTTTATTATTGCCTCTAGGGCATATTTCCTTCAGTCTCCCACTTGAACTAGAGTCAATAATCCAGATTACATAGTAATGATTCTAACACCCATGGAGTCTTGGTGCCGATTATGTTTTGCTCGTGGAAGAGGCTTAGTCAATGGGTCTGCGACATTCATATCCGTATGTATCTTGCAAATTTCTATGTCTCCCTCATTGACTTGATCGCGGGCGGAATTGAAGCGTCTCTTGATGTGCTTGGTTATCTTGTGAAACCTGGATTCCTTCGCCAAGGCTATTGCTCTAGTGTTGTCACAAAAGATTTTCATTGGACACGATGCACTAGGTATTACACATAGATCGGATATGAACTCCTTCATTTGCTACTTCCGAAGCAGTTATGTACTCCGCTTCACATGTATATCCCACCACGACGCTCTGTTTGGAACTGCACCAACTGACAGTGATGACCCACAAGTGTAGGGGATCTATCGTAGTCCTTTTGATAAGTAAGAGTGTCGAACCCAACGAGGAGCAGATGGAAATGATAGGCAGTTTTCAGTAAGGTATTTTCTGCAAGCACTGAAATTATCGGTAACAGATAGTTTTGTGATAAGGTAATTGGTAGTAAGTGACAAAAGGTAAAAGTAAATAAGGTGCAACAAGATGGCCCAATCCTTTTTGTAGCGAAGGACAAGCCTGGGCAAACTCTTATATGAAGGAAAGCGCTCCCGAGGACACATGGGACTTATCGTCAAGCTAGTTTTCATCACGATCATCTGATTCGCGTTCGGTACTTTGATAATTTGGTATGTGGGTGGACCGGTGCTTGGGTGCTGTCCTTACTTGGACAAGCCTCCCACTTATGATTAACCACTAATGCAAGCATCCGCACCTACAAAAGAAGTATTAAGGTAAACCTAACCATAGCATGAAACAAGTGGATCCAAATCAGCCCCTTACGAAGCAACACATAAACTAGGGTTTAAGCTTCTGTCACTCTAGCAACCCATCATCTACTTATTACTTCCCAATGCCTTCCTCTAGGCCCAGATAATGGTGAAGTGTCATGTAGTCAACGTTCACATGACACCACTAGAGGAGAGACAACATACATCTCATCAAAATATCGAACGAATACCAAATTCACATGACTACTTATAGCAAGACTTCTCCCATGTCCGTAGGAACAAAAGTAACTACTCACAAGACATAATATTGTTCATGATCAGATGGTATTAATATGCATAATGGATCTGAACATTTGATCTTCCACCAAATAAACCAACTAGCATCAACTACAAGGAGTAATCAACACTACTAGCAACCCACAGGTACCAATCTGAGGTTTGGGTACAAAGATTGGATACAAGAGATGAACTAGGATTTGAGAGGAGATGGTGA
Source organism: Secale cereale (assembly GCA_902687465.1). NCBI lineage: Eukaryota > Viridiplantae > Streptophyta > Magnoliopsida > Poales > Poaceae > Secale > Secale cereale. The sequence goes on from LR738715.1 coordinate 133,823,237, forward strand.
TGGTGAAGATGTTGATGAAGATAACCCTCCCCAAGATGGGAGAGTTGTTGGTGATGACGGCGGTGATGATTTGCCCCTCCCGGAGGGAAGTATCCCCAGCAGAACAGCTTTGCCGGAGCCCTAGATTGGTTTCCGGCAAGGTTCCGCCTCGAGACGGAGGCGTCTGGTCCAGAAATCCTCCTTTCTGATTTTTCCAGGTCAAAACCCCTCATATAGGAGAAGATGGGCATCGGGGGTCCCACGAGGCAGGGGCGCGCCCAGAGAGGGGGGGCGCCCCCACCCTCGTGGACAGGTGGTGGCCCCCTGGTGATCTTCTTTCGCCAGATATTTTTTATATTTTCTGAAACGGTGTCCTGTGGAGTTTTGGAGCTTTTGAGTTGTGCAGAATAGGTTTCCAAAGTTTTCTTCTTTTCCAGTCAAGAATTCCAGCTGCCGGCATTCTCCCTCTTCATGTAAACCTTGTAAAATAAGAGAGAAAAGGCATAAGTATTGTGACATAACGTGTAATAACAACACATAGTGCAATAAATATCAATATAAAAGCATGATGCAAAATGGACATATCAAGTCCCCCAAGCTTAGACCTCGCTTGTCCTCAAGCGAAAGCCGATATCGAAAAATATGTCCACATGTTTAGAGATAAAGGTGTCGATAAAAATAAAATATGGACATGAGGGCATCATGATCATTCTTATAACAGCAACACACATATATTGTCATACGATTCTTATGCTAAAGTAACAATTCATTCACAATATCAAGTATGAATCAGAAACTTCATTGAAAACCAACAAACTATTATCTCAGTCATTGGAGCAATTGCAATTTATCGCAACATCGAAAAGAGTCAATATAAGAGCTTTTCAGCAAGTCTACATACTCAACTATCATATAGTATTTCACAATTGCTCACACTCACGCAATACTTATGGTTATGGAGTTTTAATCGAACACAGAGAAAGATATGGGCTTATGGTATTGCCTCCAAACCTTTTACCTCAAGCGTAATGTCAACAGTAACTTACATCCAAGTGGGTATATATGTCAGGATCTTTCCAACACAATGTGCTTGCCAAAGGATAAAATGTAAAAAGGAAAGGTGATTTTCACCTTGACTCTTATAAGGCAAGAATAATATATAGGCCCTTCGAAGAGGGAAGCAGAGGTTATCATGTGCTTTTATGGTTGGATGCACAAAGTCTTAGTGCAAAGGAACGTCACTTTATATTGCCACTTATGATAAGGACCTTTATTATGCAGTCCGTTGTTTTTATTACTTCCATATCACAAGATCGTATAAAGCTTATTTCCTCCACACTAATAAATCAGACATATTTTAGCGAGTTTGCAACATGACAACTTACTTGGAAGGATCTTACTCAATCCATAGGTAGGTATGGTGGATTCTCATGGCAAAACTGGGTTTAAGGATGTATGGAAGCACACATAGTATCTCTCCTTGGTGCGAGGAGTTTTGGCTAGCATGAGGGAGAAAGGCAAGCTCAACATGTTGGATGATCCATGAACATATACTTTATTTTAGATATAAGAAAACATAACCCATTATGGTGTCTTCCTTGTCCAACATCAACTCTTTAGCATGTCATATTTTAATGAGTGCTCACAATCATAAAAGATGTCCAAGATAGTATATTTGCATGTGAAACCTCTCTTTCTTTATTACTTCCTATTAATTGCAACGATGACCAAAACTATGTTTGTCAACTCTCAACAACTTTTATTCATCATACTCTTTATATGTGAAGTCATTACTTCCCATAAGATCAATATGATCTCTTTGATACTTCTTATGTTTTCTTTTGTTCTATCATGACCAAAGTGAGGAAATAAAGCCCTTGACTCAACACTAATCTTTATTATATAGCTCACAGACTCAATTACAAAGGGTAAAGATCATAAAGCAAAAGCTCACAACTGGATCATGCTAACTTTATTCTACTAGATCAAGATACTACCAAAAGGATCAAATGAAGAAAAATGGTAAAGATAGGAGTGTGATGGTGATACGATACCGGGGCAACTCCCCCAAGCTTGGCAGTTGCCAAGGGGAGTGCCCATACCCATATGATTATGTCTCCTTCTTCGGGGGTGGTGATGATGGGGTTGAAAGTAGTGACGCCGGATCATCATACATCGAGCGTAGGAGATCCTCCAACTTGCGGATAATACCTTTAAGTGCAGCTATATGCTCCTTCAACAAAATATTTTCTCTTCTGAGATACTTGTTTTGAATTTGAGCTAACTCAATCATCTTGAAAGCTTCAATCTCAGTTGAAGTAAAGAGGTTGGGAAGGGGTTGATGGATGTCTTCTTCCCCTGTTGCGAGAGCCTGATCTTCCACCACCTTCTTGATCCTTTTCTCCTTGTTGATCTCCTCGGGTCCTTCCCTCTTCAGATCTATCTTCATTAGACAAGCATCGTTGCCTTCATTGTTGGGGGAGGAGGATGACATGATGCCTGGCCTTGTCAACCCTAGCAGAAGAACAACTCGAAACAAGAACAGTGGATTTTTGCGTGATACGATGGTCAAAACCTTTGGGGGAATAAATAATGAATTTTTACCAACCAAAAGGAGTAACATACAAGAAATCAGAGTCCGGGAGGCACACGAGGTGCCCACGAGGCAGGGGGCGCGCCCAGGGGAAGGGGGCGCGCCCTCCACCCTCGTGGACGGCTCGTGTCTCTTCCGGACTGCCACTTATTTTTCTATTTTTCTAAATATTCCAAAACGGAGAAAAATTGCCATTAGAACTGTTTTGGAGTCGGTTTACTTACCGTACCATGTACCTCTTCCTTTTCAGGGTCTGAATCGTTCTGGAAAGTGTCCCTTATGTATTCCTCCGGGGTTACGGTTTCAATAACATTGGTTTCAACATTTATAGGATTACCTGAGATATAATGTTTGATTCTTTGACCGTTCACCACCTTCGGATTTGTGCCTTCGAAGTTGTTGATTTTTATGGCACCAGAATGATAGACCTCCTCGATAACGTGAGGACCTTCCCATTTAGAGAGAAGTTTTCCTGCAAAAAATCTTAAACGAGAGTTGTATAGCAAGACATAATCACCTACGTTAAACTCACGCTTTTGTATCCATTTGTCATGCCATCTTTTAACTTTTTCGTTAAACAACTTGGCATTCTCATAAGCTTGGGTTCTCCATTCATGAAGAGAGCTAATGTCAAATAACCTCTTCTCACCGGCAAGTTTGAAATCATAATTGAGCTCTTTAATAGCCCAATAAGCCTTATATTCTGGCTCAAGAGGTAAGTGACAAGCTTTTCCATAAACCATCTTATACGGAGACATACCCATAGGATTTTTGTATGCAGTTCTATAGGCCCATAATGCATCATCAAGTTTCTTGGAATAATTATTTCTAGACCTATTAACTGTCTTCTGCAAAATTAATTTCAGCTCCCTATTACTTAATTCTACTTGACCACTAGTCTGTGGGTAATAAGGGGATGCAATCCTATGGTTAACATCATACTTAGCAAGCGTTTTACGGAAAGCACCATGAATAAAGTGTGAGCCACCATCGGTCATTAAGTATCTAGGGACTCCAAACCTCAGAAAAATAGCTTCTTTAAGCATCTTAATAGAGGTGTTGTGATCAGCACTACTAGTTGAAATAGCTTCTACCCACTTAGTAACGTAATCAACAACAACTAAAATATGTGTATACCCATTGGAGGAAGGAAACGGTCCCATATAATCAAAGCCCCAAACATCAAATGGTTCAATAACAAGTGAATAATTCATAGGAATTTCTTGACGTCTACTAATATTACCAATTCTTTTACATTCATCACAAGATAAGACAAACTTACGGGCATCCTTGAAGAGAGTAGGCCAATAAAAACCATATTGCAATACCTTATGCGCAGTTCTATCTCCAGCATGGTGTCCTCCATAAGCTTCGGAGTGGCACTTGCGTAGGATCTGTTCCTGTTCATGCTCAGGTACACGACGTCTAATAATACCATCTATTCCTTCTTTATAAAGATGTGGGTCATCCCAGAAGTAATGTCTCAAATCATAGGAGAACTTTTTCTTTTGCTGGTATGTGAAGCTAGGAGGTATAAACTTGGCAACAATGTAATTAGCATAATCAGCATACCATGGAGCAGTACGTGAAGTATTTATGACAGCTAATTGTTCATCTGGAAAGCTATCATCAACAGGTTGTGGGTCATCAAGTATATTCTCTAGCCTAGACAAGTTATCTGCAACGGGGTTCTCAGCTCCCTTTCTATCAATAATGTGCAAATCAAATTCTTGCAGCAAGAGAACCTATCTAATAAGTCTAGGTTTAGCATCTATCTTTTCCATAAGGTATTTGATAGCAGCATGATCAGTGTGAATACTTACTTTAGAATCAACAATATAAGGTCTAAACTTATCACAAGCAAATACAACTGCTAAAAATTCTTTCTCAGTAGTAGCATAATTTTTCTGGGCACTGTCTAGGGTTTTACTAGCATATTGGATAATATTCAATTTCTTATCAACTCTTTGCCCTAAAACAGCACCTACAGCATAATCACTAGCATCACACATAATCTGAAAGGGTAAATTCCAGTCAGGAGGTTGGACAATAGGTGCAGAGATCAATGCTTTCTTAAGTATTTCAAATGCTTCTAAACAATTATCATCAAAGACAAAATGAATATATTTTTGTAAGAGATTAGTCACATGCCTGGAGATTTTGGAGAAGTCCTTAAAGAACCTCCTATAAAACCCGACATGACCAAGGAAACTTCGTATACGTTTGATGTCCTTGGGGCATGGCATCTTTTCAATAGCATCAACTTTAGCTTTGTCAACCTCAATACCTCTTTCAGAAATTTTATGTCCCAAGACAATGCCTTCATTAACCATAAAGTGGCACTTCTCCCAATTCAAGACAAGATTAGTGTCTTCACATCTCTGCAAAACTCGATCAAGGTTGCTCAAGCAATCATCAAAATAAGTTCCGTAAATGGAGAAATCATCCATGAAAACCTCAACAATCTTTTCACAAAAATATGAGAATATAGCCATCATGCATCTTTGAAAGGTAGCAGGTGCATTACATAAACCAAAAGGCATACGTCTATAAGAAAAGGTACCGAAAGGACAAGTAAAAGTGGTCATTTCTTGATCGCCTTTCGACACAGGTATTTGAGAGAAACCAGAATAACCATCTAGAAAGCAAAAATTAGATGTTTGGATAACCTTTCTAGCATTTGATCAATAAAAGGCAAGGGGTAATGATCTTTCTTAGTAGCTTAATTTAATTTGCAGAAATCAATTACCATCCTATAACCTGTACAAATTCTTTGTGGGATCAATTCATCTTTATCATTAGGAACAACAGTCATACCTCCCTTCTTAGGGACACAATGGACATGACTTATCCACTGGCTATCAGCAACTGGATAGATAATACCTGCCTCTAGAAGCTTTAGTATTTCCTTCCTTACCACTTCTTTCATCTTAGGATTTAACCGTCGTTGATGATCAATAACCGGTTTAGCGTCTTCTTCCAATTTTATCTTGTGTTGGCATAAAGTGGGACTAATGCCCTTAAGATCATCCAGAGTATATCCAATAGCAGCACGGTGCTTCTTCAGAGTTTTCAATAATTTTTCTTCTTCCTGCTCTAAAAGGTTAGCACTAATAATAATAGGATATATCTTCTTTTCATCAAGATAAACATACTTAAGATTACCAGGTAATGGTTTAAGTTCAAACACGGGATCACCCTTGGGTGGAGGAGGATCCCCTAGGATTTCAACAGGCAAGTTGTTTTTCAATACGGGTCCCTGCTTAAAGAATATTTCATCTATTTCCCTTCTCACATTCATATACATATCATTTTCATGGTCTAGCAGATATTGTTCTAAAGGATCGTTAGGAGGCACAACAATAGAAGCAAGACCAATTATTTCATCCTTACTAGGCAATTCTTTATCACAGGGTTGTCTACGAAATTTAGCAAAGTTAAAATCATGAGACATATCCCCTAAACCAACAGTAACAATATCTTTCATGCAGTCTATCTTAGCATTAACAGTATTCAAGAAGGGTCTACCAAATATAATGGGGCAAAAATCATCTTGTTGGGAACTAAGAATAAGAAAATCAGCAGGGTATTTAACTTTCCCACACAAGACTTCAACATCTCTAACAATCCCAACTGGTGAAATGGTGTCTCTGTTAGCAAGCTTAATAGTGACATCAATCCCTTCCAACTCAACAGGTGCAATATCATTCATAATTTCTTGATATAGGGAATGAGGGATTATACTTGCACAAGCACCTACATCACATAAGCCATGATAGCAATGATCTCCTATTTTGACAGAAATAAGAGGCAAGCCTACAACAGGTCTATGTTTATTTCTACAACTTTAACAGGTTCAACTACTTTTACTTCAATGGGAGGATGGTATTTAAACCACTTCTCCTTGGGAAGATCAACATGAGTAGCAAATGATTCATAGAAAGAAGCTACTATCTCAGAGTCAAGTCCATATTTAGTGCTAAACTCACGGAAAACATCGGTATCCATAAAAGCTTTAACACAATCAAACTTAGGGGTCAAACCTGACTCCTTACCTTCATCGAGATCCCAATCTTCAGAGTTGTGTTTAATTATTTCCAATAAATCCCATTTGAATTCAATAGTCTTCATCATAAAAGAACCATAACAAGAAGTATCGAGCATGGAGCGATTATTGAGAGAAAGCCGATCATAAAAATTTTGAATGATCATTTCTCTTGAGAGCTCATGATTGGGGCATGAATATAACATTGACTTAAGCCTCCCCCAAGCTTGAGCGATGCTTTCTCCTTCGCGAGGCCAAAAATTATAAATATAATTACGATCACGATGAACCTGGTGCGTAGGGTAGAACTTCTGATGAAATTCCAACTTCAGATGATTATAGTTCCATGATCCAATATCATCACATAGCCTAAACCATGTCAATGCATATCCCTTCAAATATAAAGGGAAGACCTTCTTCTTGATAACATCCTCGGGCATACCTGCAAGCTTAAATAATCCACAAACTTCATCCACATAGATTAGATGCAAATCGGGATGCAGTGTTTCGTCTCTTGTAAAGGGATTGTCTAGCAGTTTCTCTATCATACCCGAAGGAATTTCAAAGCAAACATTTTCAGTAGGTGCAGTAGGTTGAGGAGCAACTCTTTGCTCTTCTGGTCGGGGTGAAGATACCCCGAACAAGCCCCTCAAAGGATGATGAGCCATAGTAACAAGTGACAATAAATTTCAGCATACTATATAAAATTTTCCTTACCAAATTCCACTTACCAAAGGCGCCTCACTCCCCGGCAACGGCGCCAGAAAAGAGTCTTGATGACCCACAAGTGTAGGGGATCTATCGTAGTCCTTTTGATAAGTAAGAGTGTCGAACCCAACGAGGAGCAGAAGGAAATGATAGGCTGTTTTCAGTAAGGTATTTTCTGCAAGCAGTGAAATTATCGGTAACAAATAGTTTTGTGATAAGGTAATTGGTAGCAAGTGACAAAAGGTAAAAGTAAATAAGGTGCAGCAAGATGGCCCAATCCTTTTTGTAGCAAAGGACAAGCCTGGACAAACTCTTATATGAAGGAAAGCGCTCCCGAGGACACATGGGAATTATCTTCAAGCTAGTTTTCATCATGATCATCTGATTCGCGTTTGGTACTTTGATAATTTGGTATGTGGGTGGACCGGTGCTTGGGTGTTGTCCTTACTTGGACAAGCCTCCCACTTATGATTAACCTCTAATGCAAGCATCTGCAACTACAAAAGAAGTATTAAGGTAAACCTAACCATAGCATGAAACAAGCGGATCCAAATCAGCCCCTTACGAAGCAACACATAAACTAGGGTTTAAGCTTCTGTCACTCTAGCAACCCATCATCTACTTATTACTTCCCAATGCCTTCCTCTAGGCCCAGATAATGGTGAAGTGTCATGTAGTCAACGTTCACATGACACCACTAGAGGAGAGACAACATACATCTCATCAAAATATCGAACGAATACCAAATTCACATGACTACTTATAGCAAGACTTCTCCCATGTCCTCAGGAACAAAAGTAACTACTCACAAGACATAATATTGTTCATGATCAGAGGGGTATTAATATGCATAATGGATCTGAACATACGATGTTCCAACAAATAAACCAACTAGCATCAACTACAAGGAGTAATCAACACTACTAGCAACCCACAGGTACCAATCTAAGGTTTGGGTACAAAGATTGGATACAAGAGATGAACTAGGGTTTGAGAGGAGATGGTGTTGGTGAAGATGTTGATGAAGAAAACCCTCCCCGAGATGGGAGAGTTGTTGGTGATGACGACGATGACGATTTCCCCCTCCCGGAGGGAAGTATCCCCGGCAGAACAGCTATGCCGGAGCCCTAGATTGGTTTCCGCCAAGGTTCCGCCTCGAGACAGCGGCGTCTGGTCCCGAAAGCCTCCTTTATGATTTTTTCCAGGTCAAAACCCCTCATATAGGAGAAGATGGGCATCGGGGGGGCATCGGGGGGCCCACGAGGTACGGGCGCCCAGAGAGGGGGGGCGCCCCCACCCTCATGGACAGGTGGTGGCCCCCTGGTGATCCTCTTTTGCCGGATATTTTTTATATTTTCTGAAACGGTGTCCTGTGGAGTTTCAGAGGTTTTTGAGTTGTGCAGAATAGGTTTCCAGAGTTTGCTTCTTTTCCAGTCCTGAATTCCAGCTGCCGGCATTCTCCCTCTTCATGTAAACCTTGTAAAATAAGAGAGAAAAGACATAAGTAGTGTGACATAACGTGTAATAACAACCTACAGTGCAATAAATGTCAACATAGAAGCATGATGCAAAATGGACGTATCAGACAGCTCCACCGTTCAATAAAAATACATATCCGATTTGTGACTTAGAGTCATCCGGATCAGTGTCAAAGCTGGAATCGACGTAACCGTTTACGACGAGCTCTTTGTCACCTCCATAAATGAGAAACATATCCTTTGTCCTTTTCAGGTACTTTAGGATGTTCCTGACCGCTGTCCAGTGATCCATTCCTGGATTACTTTGGTACCTCCCTGCTAAACTTATAGCAAGGCACACATCAGGTCTGGTACACAGCATTGCATACATGATAGTTCCTATGGCTGAGGCATAGGGAATGAATTTCATTTTCTCTCTATCTTTTGCAGTGGTCACGCATTGAGTCTTCCTCAACTTCACACCTTGTAACACATGCAAGAACCCTTTCTTTGACTAATCCATTTTGAACTTCTTCAAAACTTTATCAAGGTATGTGCTTTGTGAAAGTCCAATTAAGCGTCTTGATCTATCTCTATAGATCTTGATGCCTAATATATAAGCAGCTTCACCGAGGTCTTTCATTGAGAAATTCTTATTCAAGTATCCTTTTATGACATCCAGAAATTCTATATCATTTCCACTCAACAATATGTCATCCACATATAATATCAGGAATGCTACAGAGCGCCCACTCACTTTCTTGTTAATACATGCTTCTCCAAAAGTCTGTATAAAACCATATGCTTTGATCACCTCATCAAAGTGTATATTCCAACTCCAAGATGCTTGCACCAGTCCATAGATGGATCTGGAGCTTGCACACTTTGTTAGCACCTTTAGGATCGACAAAACCTTCTGGTTGCATCATATACAACTCTTCTTTGAGGTATCCATTTAGGAATGCAGTTTTGACATCCATTTGCCAGATTTCATAATCATAAAATGCGGCAATTGCTAACATGATTCGGACTGACTTAAGCATCGCTACGGGTGAGAAAGTCTCATCGTAGTCAACTCCTTGAACTTGCCGAAAACCTTTCGCAACAAGTCGAGCTTTGTAGACAGTAACATTACCGTCGGCGTCGGTCTTCCTCTTCAAGATCCATTTATTTTCAATGGATTGCCGATCATCAGGCAAGTCAACCAAAGTCCACACTTTATTCTCATACATGGATCCCATCTCAGATTTCATGGCCTCGAGCCATTTTGCGGAATCTGGGCTCATCATCGCTTCCTCATAGTTCGTAGGTTCATCATGGTCTAGTAACATGACTTCCAGAACTGGGTTGCCGTACCATTTTGGTGCGGAACGCACTCTGGTTGACCTACGAGGTTCAGTAGTAACTTGATCCAAAGTTTCATGATCATCATCATTAGCTTCCTCGCTAACTGGTGTAGGAATCACTGGAACTAGTTTCTGTGATGTGCTACTTTCCAATTCGGGAGAAGGTACAATTACCTCATCAATTTATACTTTCCTCCTACCCACTTCTTTCGAGAGAAACTCCTTCTCTAGAAAGGATCCATTCTTAGCAACGAATATCTTGCCTTCGGAACTGTGATAGAAGGTGTACCCAACAGTCTTCTTTGGGTATCCTATGAAGACACATTTCTCCGGCTTGGGTTCGAGCTTATCAGGTTGAAGCTTTTTCACATAAGCATCGTAGCCCCAAACTTTAAGAAATGACAACTTTGGTTTCTTGCCAAACCACAGTTCATAAGGCGTCATCTCAACAGATTTAGATGGTGCCCTATTTAACGTGAATGCAGCTGTCTCTAAAGCATAACCCCAAAACAATAGTGGTAAATCGGTAAGAGACATCATAGATCGCACCATATCTAATAAAGCACGGTTACGACGTTCAGACACACCATTATGTTGTGGTGTTCCAGGTGGTGTGAGTTGTGAATCTATTCCACATTGTTTCAAATGAAGGCCAAACTCATAACTCAAATATTCACCTCCACGATCAGATCAGAGGAACTTTATTTTCTTGTTATGATGATTCTCTACTTCACTAGGAAATTCTTTGAACTTTTCAAATGTTTCGGAGTTGTGTTTCATTAATTAGATATACCCATATCTGCTCAAATCATCAGTGAAAGTCAGAAAATAACGATACCCGCCGCGAGCTTCAACACTCATCGGTCCACATACATCAGTATGTATGATTTCCAACAAATCAGTTGCTCGCTCCATTGTTCCGGAGAATGGAGTTTTAGTCATCTTTCCCATGAGGCATGGTTCGCAATCACCAAGTGATTCCAAAAGTCCATCAGCATGGAGTTTCTTCATGCGCTTTACTGCAATATGACCTAAACGGCAGTGCCACAAATAAGTTGCACTATCATTATCAACCTTGCATCTTTTGGCTTCAATATTATGAATATGTGTATCACTACGATCGAGATCTAACAACAATAGACCACTCTTCAAGGGTGCATGACCATAAAAGATATTACTCATATAAATAGAACAACCATTATTCTCTGATTTAAATGAATAACCGTCTCGCAACAAACTAGATCTAGATATAATGTTCATGCTCAACGCTAGCACCAAATAACAATTATTTAGGTCTAAAACTAACCCCGATGGTAGATATAGAGGTAGCGTGCCGACGGCGATCACATCGACTTTGGAACCATTTCCCACGCGCATCATCACCTCGTCCTTAGCTAATCTTCGTTTAAACCGTAGCCCCTATTTCGAGTTACAAATATTAGAAACCGAACCAGTATCAAATACCCAGGTGCTACTACGAGCATTAGTAAGGTACACAGCAATAACATGTATATCAAATATACCTTTGTTCACTTTGCCATCCTTCTTATCCGCCAAATACTTGGGGCAGTTCCGCTTCCAGTGTCCAGTCCCTTTGCAGTAGAAGCACACAGTTTCAGGCTTGGCTCCAGACTTGGGTTTCTTCGCGGGAGTACCAACTGTCTTGATATTCTTCTTGAAGTTCCCCTTCTTTCCCTGGCCCTTTTTTTTAAACTAGTGGTCTTGTTAACCATCAACACTTGATGCTCCTTTTTGATTTCTACCTCCGCGGCTTTGAGCATAGCGAAGAGTTCAGGAATTGTCTTCTGCATCCCTTGCATGTTATAGTTCATCACGAAGCCTTTATAGCTTGGTGGCAGTGATTGAAGAAATCTATCAATAATACTATCTTCGTCAACTTTGCAACCAAGTTGAGTCATATGATTGCAATACCCAGACATTCTGAGCAAGTGTTCACTGATAGAACTGTTCTCCTCCATCTTGCAACTATAGGACTTATTGGAGACTTCATATCTCTCAATTCGGGCATTTGATTGAAATATTAACTTCAACTCTTGGAACATCTCATATGCTCCATGACGTTCAAAACGTCCTTGAAGTCCCGATTCTAAGCTGTAAAGCATGGCACACTGAACTATCGAGTAGTCATCAGAACGAGTTTGCTAGACGTTCATAACGTCCGAAGTTGCTCCTGTAGCAGGCGTGTCACCTAGCGGTGCTTCTAGGACATAATTTTTCTATGCAGCAATGAGGATAATCCCCAAGTTACGGACCTAGTCCGTGTAGTTGCTACCATCATCTTTCAACTTAGCTTTCTCTAGGAATGCATTAAAATTCAAGGGAACGGTAGCACGGGCCGTTGATCTACAACAACATAGATATGCAAAAACTATCAGGACTAAGTTCATGATAAATTAAAGTTCAATTAATCATATTACTAAAGAACTCCCACTTAGATAGACATCCCTCTAGTCATCTAAATGATCACGTGATCCAAATCAACTAAACCATGTCCGATCATCACGTGAGATGGAGTAGTTTTCAATGGTGAACATCTTATGTTGATCATATCTACTATATGATTCACGCTCGACCTTACGGTCTCCAGTGTTCCGAGGCCATGTCTGTACATGCGAGGCTCGTCAAGTTTAAACCGAGTATTCTGCATGTGCAAAAACTGTCTTACACCCGTTGTATTTGAACGTAGAGCTTATCGCACCCGATCATCACGTGGTGTCTCGGCACGACGAACTTTCGCAACGGTGCATACTCAGGGAGAACACTTGTACTTTGAAATTTTGTAAGGGATCATCTTATAATGCTACCGCCGTTCGAAGCAAAATAAGAAGCATAATAAGATAAACATCACATGCAATCAAAATATGTGACATGATATGGCCATCATCATCTTGTGCTTTTGATCCTCATCTCCAAAGCATCGTCATGATATCCATCGTCACCTCCTAGACACCATGATCTTCATCGCAGCGTCGTGGTCGTCTCGCCAACTATTGCTACTACTACTATCACTAACTCATAGTGATAAAGTAAAGCAATTACATGGCCTTCGCAATTCATACAATAAAGAGACAACCATAAGGCTCCTGCCGGTTGCCGATAACTTTACAAAACATGATAAAATAATACAATAATGTATAACTCATCACGTCTTGACCATATCACATCAAAACATGCCCTGCAAAAACAAGTTAGACGTCATCTACTTTGTTGTTGCAAGTTTTACGTGGCTGCTACGGGCTTACCAAGAACCGTTCTTACCTACGCATACAAAAACCACAACGATTTTTCGTCAAGTGTGCTGTTTTAACCTTCACAGGGACTGGGCGTAGCCACACTCGATTCAACTAAAGTGAGGGAGACAGACACCCGCCAGTCACCTTTAAGCAACGAGTGCTCGTAACGGTGAAACCAGTCTCGCGTAAGCGTACGCGTAATGTCGGCCCGGTCCGCTTCATCTCACAATGCCGCTGAATCAAAGTATGACATGCTTGTAAGCAGTATGACTATTATCGCCCACAACTCATTGTGTTCTACTCGTGCATATCATCTACGCATAGACCTGGCTCATGATGCCACTGTTGGGGAACGTAGTATTTCAAAGAAAATCCTACAATCATGCAAGATCTATCTAGTAGAAGCATATCAACGAGAGGGGAGAGTGTGTCTACGTACCCTCGTAGACCGAAAGCGGAAGCGTCTAGTGACGCGGTTGATGTAGTCGAACGTCTTCGCGATCCAAGCACCGAACGTACGGCACCTCCGCGTTCAGCACACATTCAGCTCGATGACGTCCCACGAGCTCTTGATCTAGTTGAGCGTCACGGGAGAGTTCCGTCAGCACAACGGCGTGGTGACGATGATGATGAAGCTACCGGCGCAGGGCTTCACCTAAGCACTGCAACGATATGACCGAGGTGGAATATGGTGGAGGGGGGCACCGCACACGGCTTGGAACAATCAACTTGTGTGTCCTAGGGTGCCCCCTGCCCCCGTATATAAAGGAGCAAGGGGGGAGGCCGGCCGGCCCTAGGGCGCGCCAAGGAGGGGAGCAATCCTACTCCTAGTAGGAGTAGGACTCCCCTTTCCTACTCCTAGTAGGAGTGGGAAACGAAGGAAAAGGGGAGAAGGAAGGAGAGAGGGGCGCCGCCCCCCCCCCCACTCCTAGTCCAACTAGGATTCCCTTGTGGGGACGCCGGCCAGCCCTAGTGGGCTTCTTCTCACTTTCCCTCAAGGCCCACCATGGCCCAATACTCCCCCGAGGGGTTCCGGTAACCCCTCCGGCACTCCGGTTTTCTCTGAAATCACCCGGAACACTTCAGGTGTCCGAATATAGCTGTCCAATATATCAATCTTTATGTCTCGGATGTTCCGAGACTCCTCGTCATGTCTGTGATCTCATCTGGGACTCCGAACTACCTTCGGTATATCAAAACTCATAATACCGATCATCATCGAACGTTAAGCGTGCGGACCCTACGGGTTCGAGAACTATGTAGACATGACCGAGACTCATCTCCGGTCACCAATAGCGGAACCTGGACGCTCATATTGGTTCCTACATATTCTACGAAGATCTTTATCGGTTAAACCGCATAACAACATATGTTGATCCCTTTGTCATCGGTATGTTACTTGCCCGAGATTCGATCGTCGGTATCATCATACCTAGTTCAATCTCGTTACCGGCAAGTCTCTTTACTCATTTCGTAATACATCATCTCGTGACTAACTCATTAGTCATTTGCTTGCAAGGATTATTATGATGTGTATTACCGAGAGGGCCCAGAGGCACCTCTCCGACACTCGGAGTGACAAATCCTATTCTTGATCTATGCCAACACCACAAACACCTTCGGAGACACCTGCAGAGCATCTTTATAATCACCCAGTTACGTTGTGACGTTTGATAGAACACAAGGTGTTCCTCCGGTATTCGGGAGTTGCATAATCTCATAGTCATAGGAACATGTATAAGTCATGAAGAAAGCAATAGCAGTAAAACTAAAACGATCAAGTTGCTAAGCTAACGGATGGGTCTTGTCCATCACATCATTCTCCTAATGATGTGATCCCGTTGATCAAATGACAACTCATGTCTATGGGTAGGAAACATAACCATCTTTGATCAATGAGCTAGTCTAGTAGATGCATACTAGGGACACTCTGTTTTGTCTATGTATTCACACATGTACTAAGTTTCCGGTTAATACAATTCTAGCATGAATAATAAATATTTATCATGATATAAGGAAATACGAATAACAACTTTATTATTGCCTCTAGGGCATATTTCCTTTAATAAGACACCTGGGGTTGTGGTCACTATGGGCCCCTGTTTGTGTTGATTCCAAGTCCCAAAAATTACATATATTCCAAAATAATTCTCCGTAAATTTTTGTCGCATTTGGACTTCGTTTGATATGGATTTTCCGCAGAACAAAAACATGCAACAAACAGGAACTCGCACTGGATCAATAGGTTAGTTGATAACCCACAAGTGTAGGGGATCAGTTGTAGCCTCTTTCGATAAGTAAGAGTGTCGAACCCAATGAGGAGCTAAAGGCAGAACAAATATTCCCTCAAGTTCTATCGACCGCCGATACAACTCTACGCACGCTTGACGTTTACTTTACCTAGAACAAGTATGAAACTAGAAGTACTTTGTAGTTTTTGTGGCATAGGTTTGCAAGAATATAAATAGCACGCAAATATAAACTAGGGGCTGCTAAGATAAAGACACAATAAAGTTAGTGATAGCGAGCGTGGAAAAGTGGTGGTAGGAGTTGCGAAATTGCCCCTAAGCAATTGACTACGTTACTAGACCGATAGCAAGTTTTATGTGGGAGAGGCCACTGCTAGAATGTCATCCCTTACTTGGAATTCTATGCACTTATGATTGGAACTATTAGCAAGCATCCTCAACTACTAACGTGCATTAAGGTAAAACCCAACCATAGCATTATGATATATTGGCCCCCCTTCAATCCCGTATGCATTAATTTCTCCGCTAGGTTGAAGTTTCTGTCACTCTTGCTCTCCAATACGTAGTCCTATCAACATACAACTAACCCTATGGTGTGATCCACGCGCGCGCTCATATGATGGGCACCAAAGGACAGCAACATAACCACAAGCAATTTAAATCAATCATAGCAATTCACCAATCACCGATAGGACAACGAAAATCTACTCAGACATCATAGGATGGCAACACATCATTGGATAATAATATGAAGCATAAAGTTCCATGTTCAAGTAGAGGGCACATCGGGTTGCGGGAGAGTGGACCGCTGTAGATAGATGGGGGAAGTAATGGAGATGTTGGTGAAGATGACGGAGATCCATAACTCTGATTGGGCTGATTTTTTGACACGATTTTTATCCAGATATTATCTTTCTTGCGGCGAAAGAAGGGCATCAACCGCCTTACGGTGTGGCCTCGAGGGCCCAGGGCGCGCCCCCCACCCTCGAGGCCCACTCGGGCATCGTCTCATGTGGGTTTCGCTTCCCAAAATTCACATATATTCCAAAAAAAATATCTCCGTCTGTTTTATTCCGTTTGGACTCCGTTTGATATGGATATTCTGCGAAACAAAAACATCCAACAAACAGGAACTGACACTGGGCACTGGATCAATATGTTAGTCCCAAAAAATAGTATAAAAAGTTGCCAAAAGTATATGAAAGTTGTAGAATATTGGCATGGAACAATCAAAAATTATAGATACTACAGAGACGTATCAGCATCCCCAAGTTAATTCATGCTCGTCCTCAAGTAGGTAAATGATAAAAAGATAATTTTTGATGTGGAATGCTACCTAGCATAATCTTGATCATGTAATCTAATCATGGCATGAATATTTGACATAGAAGAATTTAATACTCAGGCATCCCAACAAACAATCAAGTCTTTCAAAATATCAATGCTAAGGAATGTTATCCCTACAAAATCATATAGTCTTTTATGCTTCCCTTTTCTTAACACAAGGTAACCCTCATGCCCATCCCGGTGTCAGCCAAGCAATTGTTTTCATACTTTACTTTTTCGAACCTTTTCAATTCTTCACGCAATACATGAGCGTGAGCCATGGATATAGCACTATGGGTGGAATAGAAGGTGGTAGTAGACAAAAGTAGGGAGAAAGCCTCACATCAACTAGGCGTATCAATGGGCTATGGAGATGCCCATCAATAGATATCAATGTGAGTGAGTAGGGATTGCCATGTAACGGATGCACTAGAGCTATAAGTGTATGAAAGCTCAAAAGAAAACTAGTGGGTGTGCATCAACTTGCTTGCTCATGAAGACCTAGGGCATTTGAGGAAGCTCATCGTTGGAATATACAAGCCAAGTTCTATAACGAAAAATTCCCACTAGTATATGAAAGTGACAACATAGGTGACTCTCTATCATGAAGAACATGGTGCTATGATGAAGCACAAGTGTGGAAAAATATAGTAGCATTGTCCCCTTTTTTGGGGGGGGGGGCTTCCTTCTTTTATTTGGCCTTTCTCCTTTTTTTATTTGGCCTTTCTTTTTTTTCCTTTTTTTTCAAGGGACAATGCTCTAATAATGATGGTCATCACACTTCTATTTACTTACAACTCGATTTTACAACTCGATACTAGAACAAAAAATATGACTCTATATGAATGCCTCCGGCGGTGTACCGGGATGTGCAATGATCTAGCGTAGCAATGACATCAAAAAACGGACAAGCCATGGAAACATCATGCTAGCTATCTTACGATCATGCAAGGCAATATGACAATGATGGTGCGTGTCATAATAAACGGAACGGTGGAGTTACATGGCAATATATCTCGGAATGGCTATGGAAATGCCATGATAGGTAGGTATGGTGGCTGTTTTGAGGAAGGTATATGGTGGGTGTATGGTACCGGCGAAAGTTGCGCGGTACAAGAGAGGCTAGCAATGGTGGAAGGGTGAGAGTGCGTATAATCCATGGACTCAACATTAGTCATAAAGAACTCACATACTTATTGCAAAAAAAAAAATATTAGCCCTCGAAGCAAAGATACTACGACGCATGCTCCTAGGGGGGAGGTTGGTAGGAGTTAACCATCGTGCGCCCCCGACCTTCACGCAAAGATAAACAATCAAAATACAATGCGCGCCAATTTGGTTACATAGTTAGGAGACCATACGTGCATGCTTCGGGAATCACAAACCTTAACACCAATATTTTTAATAAACCATAATCATTCACTAGTTCCTCACACATATTAGCATCTCTATATCGCAAAACTATTGCAAGGAATCAAACATATCATATTCAGCGATCTACAAGTTTATGTAGGATTTTATGACTAACCATGTGAATGACCAATTCCTGTCAACTCTCTAAATAGATATAAGTGAAGCAAGAGAGTTTTAATTCTTTCTACAAAAGTTATGCCCATGCTCTAACAATTATAAGTGGAGCAAAAGAGCATTCTACAAATTGCGGTTTTCTATGTGAAGAGAAACAGGCAATCCAAACTTCAAATGATGTAAGTGAAGCACATGAAGTATTCTATAAAGCCATACTCAAAAGATATAAGTGAAGTGCAAAGAGCATTCTATAAATCAACCAATGACTATATCATACCAGCATGTTGCATTTATTAAAATGAAAAATAGAAAGCACACGACGCTCCAAGAGTTGCACATATCACATGAATGAAATGAATCCGAAAACATACCGATACTTGTTGAAGAAAGAGGGGATGCCTTCTGGGGCATCCCCAAGCTTAGACGCTTGAGTCTCCTTGAATATTTACTTGAGGTGCCTTGGGCATCCCCAAGCTTGAGCTCTTGCCTCTCCTTCTTCTCCTCACATCGAGACGTCCTCGATCTTCAAACACTTCATCCACACAAAACTTCAACAGAAAACTCGGTAAGATCCGTTAGTATAATAAAGCAAATCACTACTATATGTATTGTTGCAAATCAATTAATATTTTGTTTTTGCATTGTAGCTACTGTAATATAACTTTTCCATGGCTTAATCCACAGATAGAAATTGATAGTTTCATCAAAACAAGCAAACTATGCATCAAAAACAGAATTTGTCTAAAACAGAACAGTCTGTAATAATTTGAACATTCACCATACTTCTGATACTTTAAAAATTCTGCCAAATTTAGGAAAAATCAAAAATTTGTATAGAATGATAGTGCAAGAAGTTTCAGAACCATTTGACGTTCCAGCAAAAAATGTAAAATCACGCACTACAGCTAAAGTTTATGTCCTGCACCGCACAAACCAACAAGCATTGTAAACATCCTAAAGGCAAACCTTGGCACATTATTTTTATAATACAATGGAATTGTACAAGGGGATAATTATTTTTGATGAAAAGTTTCTGTAATTAAGATTGACAAAGTTTCCATGGGCATGAACAAAGTTCAAGGACATCCCCCACTTTCACAATGGTCGTCTATATCACTTTCACTTTTCTTTTTGAAAAATTTTGGGTTCCCCTCTTTATTTTTTTTGTTTTTAAACTTTATAAAAGCACACAACAGAAATAAATGACTCTCTAAAACTTCCGGGTTGTCTCCCTGGCAGCGCTTTCTTTAAAGCCATTAAGCTAGGCATATAGTGCTCAAGTGATAGATCCACACGGATCCCAAGGTATATCAAAGCCAATTTTAATTTACAATGATTTGGCATTTAGTAGTGAGCACAAAGTTATATATATCATGCAACAACGAAGTCTAACTCTCTTCCTATGCATAGGCATGTCATACAAGAACAATTCATGCACATCAAGTAAAGGCCAATGCATACTATAGGCAGTTTCTTGCAATTTTATCGTGTTGGAAACATAGAGAGGCGGAGATATAGTTCCTCTCTCATAATAATTTCAAGTAGGAGCAGCAAGCACATGCATATTATATTCATCAAAATCATCATGTGTAACGGAAAAAGGCAGCCCATCAATATAATCCTTAATAAGTGCAAACTTCTCCAATATAGTGTAGTTTGGAGAATTAAAAAAGATAATAGGACTATCATGTGTGGGTGCAATAGCAACTATCTCATGTTTAACATAAGGAACTATAGAAAGTTCATCTCCATAAGCATAATTCATATTGGCATCTTGGCCACAAGCATAGCAAGCATCATCAAAAAGGGATATTTCAAAATAATCAATGGGATCATAGCAATCATCATAGCATTAATCCTTCGGTAAGCATGAAGGGAAGTTAAACAATGTATGAGTTGAAGACTTACTCTCATTAGAAGGTGGGCACGGGTAGCTAATCCGCTCTTCCTCCTTTTGTTCTTCGCTCTCCTCCTCATCTTTTTCATCCAATGAGCTCACAATGTCATTGATTCTTTCTTCCATAGACTCCTGCAAAATATTAGTCTCTTCTTGGACAGCGGAGACCTTCTCAATAAACACATCAATATTGGAGTTATATTCATAATTCAAATAGCAATATTTCAATATAGCAAGATTTTCAGGCCTAGAAACGTCATAATCAAAAGCATCATTCATTCTAAACAGAGATTCAATTTCATAAGCACCCTTAAAAGCAACTAATTCTTCTATTTGTTCCACATCATAATAATCATATATACCATTAGCATAAGAAGCTAAGGTTTTATTATCATTAATTTGCAAGAAAAGGGAAGGTGTGGAGCCTTCATCCTAGAGCAACAAGTATAATCATATCTGAAGCATAGTTGCCGAGCATACCAATGCAACAAATGAATTTGATCCCATAACAGTTTCCATTTTTGTGTCAAGCGATAATCCCTAAAGTATTCACGTTGATCCAACGTTACTCCCATTACATAGTTGAATGGGGTTTTCTCATGATTATCAAAGTAGTACATAATATATTTCACAGAATTTGCATCGAGGGTTTTAGGTGGTTCCCCATCTCCATGAGTAGCAAGTACACCTAAGTTTTTTGGTATTTCGTGTTCCATATCCATAACTGATGATAGAGAACAACTTAGAACAACAAATAAAATCTACTTAGTGATAAAGCAAAGAAGCACACACGAGAATATTCACCCCACACTATTGCTCCCCGGCAACGGTGCCAGAAAAAGGTCTTGATAACCCACAAGTGTAGGGGATCAGTTGTAGCCTCTTTTGATAAGTAAGAGTGTCGAACCCAACGAGGAGCTAAAGGCAGAACAAATATTCCCTCAAGTTCTATCGACCACCGATACAACTCTACGCACGCTTGACGTTTACTTTACCTAGAACAAGTATGAAACTAGAAGTACTTTGTAGTTTTTGTGGGATAGGTTTGCAAGAATATAAAGAGCACGCAAATATAAACTAGGAGCTGCTAAGATAAAGACACAATAAAGTTAGTGATAGCGAGTGTGGAAAAGTTGTGGTAGGAGTTGCGAAATTGCCCCTAAGCAATTGACTATGTTACTAAACCAATAGCAAGTTTTATGTGGGAGAGGCCACTGCTAGCATGTCATCCCTTACTTGGAATTATATGCACTTATGATTGGAACTATTAGCAAGCATCCGCAACTACTAATGTTCATTAAGGTAAAACCCAACCATAGCATTATGATATATTGGCCCCCCTTCAATCTCGTATGCATCAATTTCTACGCTAGGTTGAGGTTTCTGTCACTCTTGCCCTCCAATACATAGTCCTATCAACATACAACTAACCCTATGGTGTGATCCACGCGCGCGCTCATATGATGGGCACCAAAGGACAGCAACATAACCACAAGCAATTTAAATCAATCATAGCAATTCACCAATCACCGATAGGACAACGAAAATCTACTCAGACATCATAGGATGGCAACACATCATTGGATAATAATATGAAGCATAAAGTTCCATGTTCAAGTAGAGGGTACATCGGGTTGCGGGATAGTGGACCGCTGTAGATAGATGGGGGAAGATGATGGAGATGTTGGTGAAGATGACGGAGGTGTTGGTGTAGATCGCCGTCACACGATGATGGCCCCGGTGGCACTCCGGTGCCACCGGAAGCGAGGGGGGAGAGCCCCCCTCCTCCTTCTTCTTCCTTGACCTTCTCCCTAGATGGGAGAAGGGTTTCCCCTCTGGTCCATGGTCTCCATGGCGGCGGAGGGGCGAGAGCCCCTCCGAGATTGGATCTGTCTCTCTGTCTCTCTCTGTTTCTGCGTTCCCAGATTCTGGCCCTTCACCGTTTCTTAAATTCCCGGAGATCCGTAACTTCGATTGGGCTAATTTTTTGACACGATTTTTATCCGGATATTATCTTTCTTGCGGAGAAGAAGGGCATCAACCGCCTTACGGTGTGGCCTCGAGGGCCCAGGGCGCGCCCTGGGCAGGAGGGCGCGCCCCCCACCCTCGAGGCCCACTCGGGCATCGTCTCGTGTGGGTTTCTCTTCCCAAAACTCACATATATTTCAAAAAATTCTCCGTCCTTTTTTATTCCATTTGGACTCCGTTTGATATGGATATTCTGCGAAACAAAAACATGCAACAAACAGGAACTGGCACTGGGAACTGGATCAATATGTTAGTCCCAAAAAATAGTATAAAAAGTTGCCAAAAGTATATGAAAGTTGTAGAATATTTGCATGGACCAATCAAAAATTATAGGTACGACGAAGACGTATCATTAGTGCAAATAAATCATATAAATTATTGCCAAAATTATGTAAAAGTTGAATAATATTGGCATGGAATAATCAAAAATTATAGATACGACAGAGATGTATGAGCATCTCCAAGCTTAATTCCTGCTCGTCCTCGAGTAGGTAAATGATAAAAAAAAGATAATGTTTGATGTGGAATGCTACCTAGCATAATCTTGATCATATATCTAATCATGGCATGAATATTAAGACCTGAGTGATTGAAAGCAATAGTCTATAATTTGACATAAAGACATCAATACTCGGGCATCCCAACAAACAATCATGCCTTTCACAATATCAAATCCTAAAGAACATTATCCCTACAAAATCATATAACCTTGTCATGCTCTGTCTTCTTAACACAAATTATAAATCATGTACTACCCGATGTCAGTCAAGTAATTGGTTCATACTTTTTAAAGCGCTTCAGCATTTTCAAATCTCATGCAATACATGAGCGCAAGCCATGGATATAGTAATATAGGTGGAATAGAATGCGGTGGTAGTATACAAAAGAAGGGAGAATGTCTTACATCAACTAGGCAAACTAATGGACTATGGAGATGTCCATCAATCGATATCAATGCGAGTAGGGATTGCCATGCAACGGATGTGCTAAGAGTTATAAGTGTATGAAAGCTCAATATGAAACTAAGTGGGTATGCATCAAACTCTACTATGAAAAATTCCCACTAGTATATGAAAGTGACAATATAGGAGACTCTCTATATGCAAAACATGGCGCTACTTTGATACACAAGTACTTTCATACACAAGTGTGGAATTGCATGCCCCTTCTCTCTTTTTGTCTCATTTTTTTCTTTTTCATTTTTCCCTTTTTTTTCTTGGGCTCTTTTTGGCTTCTCTTTTTTCAATTTTTTTCCTTTTTATATTTGTCCGAAGCCTCATCCCGACTTGTGGGGGAATCATAGTTTCCATCATCCTTTCCTCGCTCGGACATGCTCTAATAATGAATAATGATGATCATCACACTTCTTTTACTTATAACTCAAAAGAAATAAACATTACAACTCGATACCTGCTTCCTCGCTACTTTCCCGAGTTTGCGTTGGTATTTCCCTTGAAGAGGAAAGGGAGTTGCAACAAAGTGAATTAAGTATTTCCCTCAGTTTTGAGAACCAATGTATCAATCCAGTAGGAGATTACACACAAGTCGCCAAATACCTGCACAAACAATCAAACAACTTGCATCCAATGCTATAAAGGGGTTGTCAATCCCTTCTAGGTTATTTGCAAAAATGAGATTCGATAGAGATAGATGAACAAGTAAAGTAAATATTTTTTGGGTTTTTGGTTTATAGATTGAAAAGCAAAAGATTGCAAAATAGTAGATCTGAAACTTATAAGATGTAAAATAGACCCGGGGGCCATATGTTTCACTAGAGGCTTCTCTCATGATATCAAATATTACGGTGGGTGAACAAATTACTGCCAAGCAATTGACATAAAAGCAAATAATTATGAAGACATCTAAGGCAATGATCATGAATATAGTCATCACGTCCGAGACAAGTAAACCCACTCCTGCCCGCATCTACTACTATTACTCCACACATCAACCGAAACGATTCTGCATCTAGAGTATTAAGTTCATAAGAGCACAGTAACGCCTTAAGCAAGATGACATGATGTAGCAGAATTAACTCAAGCAATATGATGAAAACCCCATCTTTTTATCCTCGATGGCAACAATACAAAACATGTCATGTCATTTCTGTCACTGGGATTGAGCACCGCAAGATTGAACCCAAAGCAAAGCACTTCTCCCATTGCAAGAAATATCAATCTAGTTGGCCAAACAAAACTGATAATTCGAAGAGAATTACTAAGATATTAGATCATGCATATAAGAATTCAGAAAAGACTCGAATAATATTCATAGATAATCTGATCCTAAACCCACAATTCATCGGATCTTGGCAAACACACCGCAAAAGAATATTACATCCGTTAGATCTCCAAGAACAACGAGGAGAACGTGGTATTAAGGATCTAAGAGAGAGAAGAAGCCATCTAGCTACTAGCTATGGACCCGTAGGTCTGTGGTAAACTACTCACACTTCATCGGAAGGGAAATAGGTTTGGTGTAGATGCCCTCCGTGGTTTATTCCCCCTTCGGCAGGGTACCGGAAAAGGCCTCCCAATGGGATCTTTGCGGGAACAGAAGGTTACGACGGCGAAAAGTGGTTTCGATGGATGTTCTGATGTTTCTGGAATATATGGGTATATATAGGCTGAAGAATTAGGTCAGGAGACACTCGAGAGGCCCACAAGGGTGGGGGGCGCGCCCTACCCCCCAGGGCGCGCCCTTCGTTCGTGTGGCTGCCTCACAGCTCCCCTGACGTGCACTCCAAGTCCATCAGATGTCTTCTGGTCCAGGAAAAATCTCCGAAAAGTTTCGTTCCGCTTGGACTCCGTTTGATATTCCTTTTCTGCGAAACTCAAAAACAAGGAAAAACAGTAACTGGCACTGGGCTCTAGGTTAATAGTTTAGTCCCAAAAATCATATAAATAACATATAAAACATCCAAGATAGACAATATGATAGCATGGAACAATCAAAAATTATAGATACGTTGGAGACTTATCAATACGTAGAACATAGTATGACTCTATATGAATGCCTCTGGCAGTGTACTAGGATGTGCAATGATCTAGCATAGCAAAGATATCAAAAAATGGACAAGCCATGAAAATATCGTGCTAGCTTTCTTACGATCATGCAAAGCAGTATGAAAATGAATGCTCAAGTCATCTATATGACATGCCTTGTTTTGATTATAAGAACGAGGAGAATTTTACATTGATTACAACAAGGAAATACAATCTATCAAAGAGCAATTATCATAATTAAATTTCTTGAAATCCAAGATAGTGGGTTCATTGTTAGCTAAAGTTTTGACCTCTCCAATCCCACTTTCATCACTTTTTCAATAAGATCATTATTCTCCAAATTATCGGGACACCTTTTATCTAAAGTTGACTCATCTCGAGTCCCTTCCTTTTCAAGATCTAAATTAGCAAACAGAGATTCAATAGGAGTCAAACCAAGCATCTTAAGATCTTCGTCGTTATTATCGCATAAACTAGAAGAACACATCTTTTCTAGTAATTCTCTTTTAGCACGCAAACTAGCTGTCCTTTCCTTGCTCTCATTGATAGTAACTTGCATAACTTTTAGAGACTCATTAATATTATGCTTTGGTGGCATAGATATAATTTTCAAGGAATCAATCTCATGAGAAATTATATCAACATTCCTAGCCAAATCATCAATCTTAAGCATTTTTTTCTTCTATCATATCATTGAAAACCTTTTGAGAATTTATAAATTCCTTAATTGTACTCTCAAGATCAGAAGGTATTTTATTATGCTATCAATCCAGTAGGAGGTATCAATCCAGTAGAAGGTACAAGCAAGTCCCCAATATATACACCTGCACAAACTAAAAAATATTTGCACACAACGTGGGAAAGGGGTTGTCAATCCCTTCAACGTCACGAACAATAGTGAGACCTGATAGAGATAGATTTAAAACTAAAATAAACAGCTAAATAAAATAAACACAAAATAATTGTAGCAAGGTATTTTTTGGTTTTTGGTTTTATAGATCTGAAAATGATAGATGTAAAATAGATCCAGAGGCCATAGGTTTTACTAGAGGCTACTATCTTGAATAAAGCATACGGTGGGCAAACAAATTACTGTCGAGCAATTAATAAAAAACGCAAAGTTACGACGATATCTATGGAAATGATCATGAATGTAGGCATCACGTCCGTGACAAGTAGACGGACTCCTACCTGCATCTACTACTATTACTCCACACATCGACCGCTATCCAGCATGCATCTAGAGTATTAAGTTCATAAGAACAAAATAACGTCTTAAGCAAGATGACATGATGTAAAGGGATTAAGCAATATGATATAAACCCCATCTTTTTATCCTTGATGGCAACAATACAATACGTGCCTCGCTGCCCCTTCTGTTACTGGGTGAGGGCACCGCAAGATTGAACCCAAAACTAAGCACCTCTCCCATTGCAAGAATTACCAATCTAGTTGGCAAAACCAAATCAATAATTCAAAGAGAAATACAAAGTATCAAATCATGCATATAAGAATTCAGAGAAGATTCAAATAATATTCATAGATAATCTGATCATAAATCCATAATTCATCGGATCTCAACAAACACACCGCAAAAAAGATTACATAGAATAGATCTCCAAGAACATCGAGGAGAACATTTTATTGAAGATCAAAGAGAGAGAAGAAGACATCTAGCTACTAGCTATGGACCCGTAGGTCCGTGTTAAACTACTCACGCATTATCGGAGGGGCATCAAGGTTGATGTAGAAGCCCTCCATGATCGAACCCCCCTTCGGGAGAGTACCGGAAAAGGCCTCCAGATGGGATATCACGAGATCAGAAACCTGCGACGGTGGAAAAATATTTTCGTGGATGCTTCTAGGGTTTTGGGAATATTTCTGAATTTATAGGCCAAGGTAGGAGGTCAGGGGGCCTCCGAGGGGGCCACAAGCCCTAGGGGCGCGCCCCCCTAGGGCGCGTCCACCTGCCTTGTCGTCTCCTCGGAGACTCTTTTATTTGGACTCCAAGTCCTACGTGTGTCTTCTGATCCAAGAAAAAGCATCGCGAGAGTTTTATTCCGTTTGATATTCCTTTTCTGCAAAACTCAAAAACAAGGAAAACAGAAACTGACACCGGCACTGGGTTCTAGGTTAATAAGTTAGTCCCAAAAATAATATAAAATAGCATATTAATGCATATAAAACATCCAAAATTGATAATATAATAACAAGGAACAATAAAAAATATAGATACGTCCGTATCAAGGTCCAACGTCACTCCTTCCTCACAACTGTTCGACAGGAGCTCGCGGCGAACAACCGACTGTGATTTTTTCTTGCAACATCTTCTATGTTGCAAGAAAGATTTCTGCAACATCGGTGATGTTGCCAGACTTTCTTCCAAAGCACGTATATAAAGGTGAAGACAACATAAATTCTGTAAAATTAGCTTTGTTGCAAAAATATCTACAGACGTTTCTACAACATAATCTTTGTTGAAAAAAAAATCATGCATCATCACGTCTGTTGCAAAAGGTTTCTGCAACACGACCTATGTTATAAATGTTTGTGCAACACCGCTCTCGTTAAGGAAGGTCGCGCCGTGGATGAGTAGATCAGACGGCCATCCCGCGTCCATCCAATGCCCAGCCACATGGCAGATGTTTTTTACTTATCCGCTGGCCGACGCGTAGCGCGACCCAATCCAAAAGCATCTCTTACACATTTCAACACGTTTTAAAGTCTTCTAAAATTTCACGGTAACTAATATTTCGCCCTTATGTTTTTTATTAAAACTTGCAGTTTTTATTATGTTTAAAATGTTTTTTATTTTCGGTGAACTTTGAAAAACGGTTGGAAGGGACCGCGGAACCAGGCCCTAGAACCACCGACATTCCATTCCATCCCACGGCCGAAACTGCGGTGCTCGATCACGTCTTCTTGAACACGTACTACGTACGTGATGACGCTAGCGATCAAACGCGACGCCCCACCAACCCAACAACTCGACACGCACGCTGGTACACTAGACGCACATTAACTCATTAACAAATCATCAGATCGAAAGGCCGTGAAATGACCGCGAAAAAAGATGAGAGAGCCGTGAAA
Source organism: Secale cereale (assembly GCA_902687465.1). NCBI lineage: Eukaryota > Viridiplantae > Streptophyta > Magnoliopsida > Poales > Poaceae > Secale > Secale cereale. The sequence goes on from LR738715.1 coordinate 133,851,741, forward strand.
GCCTTCACGCTCAATCACTGGGGTTGACGGCGACCCCTCATCGACCGGAAAGAGAAAGGAACAGGAACCCTTTGCGACCGTTTCTCCCGGAGTACGTACTAGCAAGCACGTAGTAGGTACGTACGTATATTCTCCTCTTAATAAATTCCATGGACGCGACGCGCGATCACACCACAATAATCAACACAGCTCCCATTTCCGTATTTTGTACTCCCTCCGTCTCAAAATAAGTGACGCAAAAATGACTCACCTTTGTACTAAAATTAGTACAAAGATGAGTCATTTTTGCGTCACTTATTTTGGGACGGAGGAAGTACTAATTACTAGTACTATTCTTGTATGTATACGCAAGTATGCATGCATGCCTGCGACTTCGTCGTTGATTTTACGAGGTTTTTTTGGGGGGTTTCCTTTTGACCTCGGATTGCGTGCCGGCCACGTGGTAGGTAGTAGTGCCCCGATTTTCTCATTTTCTTTTCGTCTGTGTAATGTACTCCGTAGTACTACTAACCTTGTGAGAAAGTCACAGCTCTTCGTTTTCGCACCGACAGATCAATCGATGTCTGGATGGGTCAGGTAAAGGAATCCATCTCATTCAAGGGGTGTTTCGTGGGGAAATTATCCCTTTTCAATCACATGGGGAAATTATCTTTACATGGGATTATTTTCCAGATAAAAATGATTGAAACTTTTATCTGGTTAGTTCAAGAAAGCATTCTCATCATACTTTGAAAATCGTTGTAGATCGTTGTTGGTCACATAAGAACATATGGTGGTTCTATACTTTTTTTCGCGAATATGCAAAGCTTACGTATCATTGCATTGATAGAGCGAATAATAAAATGAATATAAAATAGGGTACAACACATGACAGGAACGCAGACACGCGAACACGGTGCCCCGAGCAAGGGGTGCTCAACCAGAAAAATGGGACACAACACAACTAGACCTAGCAAGCCTGAACCAAGAGTGGCGATGCCGAACCAGCAAGAATACTAACATCACGAAAGGCAAAACGGGGACACCTTGAGTGAGCAAGATAACACCTTCAAAAAGAAAAACGACGCCGAGACGCCATCACCATCCGGTCTGGAGTGACCAGACCTAGGTTTCCCCTGAGATCGAGGAGGGGCTCAGCCGAGGGCCTTGACAGCATCTTCAAGGAGAAAAACGACATCCGCGCACGCTGCCGGTGCTGGCCGGGCAGGGATTTCACCCTGGCTTGAGGCCAAGCAATCCCATAGCCGATGTATCTGGAGTCGAAGATGAGGAAGCCAATGCTAGTTGGAGCCACCATGTCGGAGGGGGTTGGCGGGGCGGCATCTGCCGTCGAAGGGTGGCACCGCCTCCGGACCCGCGAGCATTGGGTTTGACAAAAAAGGGAGCTTCGAGATGTACAGGGCAGGGCAGGTGACGGAGCGAACCACAAGGGGGTGGGGAGACGACGATCAACAACGCGGGTAGACTAGGACTGGAGGGATGCAAATCCTAGCTTCCGTGGCCAAACCCGCCGAGACGTCGGTAAGCCAAGCGAACTGGAAGGGACGCAGCTGTTGGGTCACCGACACCAGAGCCGCCCGGCAGAGGACAACGACGCCCACGGGCGCCGGAGAGATGCGGGCCTGAGGTCGCCGGGGCCAGAGCAGCGACATGAGGTACCCGCCTTGAGGAGCACCATGACTACGCAAACACTATAGCCTCGTCGCCTTCGCATGTTAGTTGTCACCATGGCTAGGGAGGGAAGGAAGGGCCGCCCGAGATGAGGGGGCATGCCTGCGTGGAGGGAGGCCATGAACACCCCCCATGACCAGCCGCAGGTCTCGCACCCAGCCCACGGCCAACACCAGTACCAGTAGTGCTAGGCCGCGCTGCAAAGGAGGGATGGGCGGACTGCAGGGTAGTGCACTAAGGCCGTGCTAGGCACACCGTGCCTGGCGCCAGACCGGTAGGAGCAAGCGGCAGCTAGGAGGGGGGCCTGCGATGCGCCAACGAATTGGGGCGCGAGGCAGGGGGAAGCGCATGGGGGTCGGGACCGCCACGCGGCCACCGCCCAGGGTGCGGCGCGGCCATGCCGGCCGATCCTCCGACGGCGGCACATCGGAGGCGGGCGGAGGGGGCCAGGCTTCCCAACAACAGATGGTGGATCTGGGCGGGGGTGGGGGTGCACGAGGGTGTGTGCGGGGTTCACCCCACCGTCGCCATCCCGAAGCATGGCACGGCTTCGCCGGCCGGCCCTCCGACAACGACACAACGAGAGTGGCCGGAGGAAGGAGCTTCTTGGCGGTGGCTGAGGTTTCCATCGTGTCGACGAAGGACCATCAAAGCTAAAGGAAGTGGCATCTACATGACTTGCATGTCTACTACTCCCTCTGTTCCCAAATATAAGTCTTTCTAAAGATTCCAACAAGTGACTACATACGGAGCGAAATGAGTGAATCTACACTAAAAAATATGTCTACGTACATCCGTATGTTGTAGTCCATTGAAATGTCTAAAAAAACTTACATTTAGGAACGGAGGGAGTACATCAATTATACGTGGACGCTCTACCACATCAATTATACGTGGACGCCTTGGAAATAAAAAAAGAACCAGAACAAAACTACAACGTGCATGTTCCTTCATTTCTGTGCACTTGGGCCCAGATATAATCAGTTTATTAATGGGTGTGGCTAGATCTCGATCGACTAAAATTTAACTAAGTCTCAGTCAAATTACATAGTACTATAATAATAAGAAGAAAAAAGCTAGAATTTTTTGCACGGATTTTCGTGCAAGATCAAACGGATATAACATCTGCTGAGATTTGGCAAAACTGTTTATTAATCGTAGGAGCTGCTAACCGCGTGCCCATAGCCTAAAAAAAATAGAGCGTACTTTGGCTTCTTCAAGCTCATACTTCCGGTATACTTCGAAAAAAAAAATCTCATACTTCCAGTATAATACTAGCACTATCTAGCCCTCTGCAGACGAAACCCTTATACGTGCAGATTGTCCTGTTTATTCCTGATCTACTGCGAGTTGTTAATTTAGAAAGACAGCCAAATACTACTACTAGTAAACAGGAAGCATTTCCAAGGCTAATTTGACGTGGTCTCTGCTCTACCGATCTCTCCCAATGCAGCATTGCATTGTACTACTACCCGACTAGTGGTGCAGTGGTTTGCTTTCAGAGTTTCAGTGCACTGGTAATATTATTTTCCCAAGAAGAAGCTTTTGGAGATTTCTCGTTGATATGGCTTTCCGGCCGATCGAACAACTCCACAACCCCTACCAAAACCTCACGGACAAAAAGGAGGGAGAAATTGGGTGGTGTGGATAGAGCAAAATGGCAATCATTTGTCCTGCCCCCGAGCAATATCCAAACGAGTAGAATCAAACCATGACTCACAACGTTGGACCACCCCCGCCCCGTCCCCATGGGTTCGGTTCGGTGGCGCCCTGCCCTCTGTGTTTTCTTAACGCTGGTTTGGTGGCGGCTCGATCTGCTTGTGTTTGGTTGGTGTCTTCCTGCTATAAAACATAGGTAAAACAACAAACAAAAAGGCAAAGCTGAAGTGCTCCAGCAGTCCAGGTGACCCCATCAGTTCCAGCTACGTAGCTTGGCCTGCGTGCGTCCTGATTGATTCGCCGCAGAGGGTGAAATTTAAGTGAGAGATAAGTAAGTGGTAGGCCCCTCGAGCCACACAGCAGTATTTTATTTACGTGTTTTTCGTGAAGGAAGGAACTAGGGAAGATGGCTGGCAGCACAAAACGTATCTTTGGTAGTACGTAGTACATCAACCTCTGTGTGTTTGGGTTACCCTAAAAAAAACTTGCGTGTGTTTGGGAGTTTAATAAGATGGCAACTGATAGCTGCAACGGAAAACACAGAATTCAACATATGAGCAGCAGCAGACAACATCGGCAAAGCGTCGTGCAGCCACCAACGGTGTCGGTCGGCAGACCTAACCCTCCAACGCTGCTGCACTACTACTAACCTTCATTTCTAAATATAAACCTTTTAAAATATATTTTTAGATCTACATAACGATTTATATAGACGTATTTTAGAATGTAGATTCATTCATTTTACTCTGTATTTAATCCGTATTAAGATTTCTAAAAGAGCTTATAGTCAGCAACGGAGGGAGCACATGTTTCCAACGCATGGAAAGGAGAATTCCATGACCTCTGCAGATCGTACGTGACGCACGCATCGTCGCACGCATGATCACACGCACCCCTTCCTTCATTGTCGCTCTCGGCCATGCAGCGTCAGGTTTGGACTTGGCAAGCACAATACAGAAAAGAAGATTTTGCAAGCATTGACCTTATTGACATCGTCGATACTTGAGAGCGGCTGCTGGCCTGATGCTGTAAAGTGGCAACGTGCGGGTTTAACGAAGCAACCAGTCGTGCAGTAATGCGTCACATGTCTGGGTATCACATCGCATTCGTAAGCCGAAAGTCATCACAAACTGCAGGGTGTCTACTGTGATCCGAGCCTGACCCCGGTTGTTCTTGTTCAATATTTTTGTAAAGAGGTTCACATACTGAAGCATCTGCCTGGTAATTGCGTGGGGCACCTACCTACAGCTCTCACCGATGATGAGGCATCCCTTTTGGTCCAGTCCAGCAAAAGACAGCACGGGTTTTGGAACAGGAAAACAGCACAAAGGGAGGAGAGGACCAAAGGAGGCCAAGGACCATGTGGCGTGGACAGCGACGCTTATGTGCGAGGGAGACAAAAAGCTTGAGGGAACTGTTCGCTCATCCATGGCGAACAGATCAAGAGCGGCGGTAGTCTCACAGTCACACATCCATGGCCAGTGCAGGACAAGAACCTCTCATGTGGCAAGCCACTGTTGGGCAGATGGACAGGCATAAAATGTCACCCTGGCAACAGCACCCAGGACAAGGATCAGGATTGGCCTAATCCGCCTCGTCGTTTTCCCTCTCATCATAACCGCCTGGGCCTGGCGACAGCATGATCCTTGAGACTGAACCATACTGCAAGGAACAGAGATACAAACAGCCGTATATACTATACACGGACCACCAACGCCAGCAATGGTATCCACGCGTAGAGTCGCACTGAAACGTAGCAGTAGAAAATGCATGTGCTAAAGGTTTTTCGCCCGGTTTTCCTTAATAAACCGAGCAGTTCCAGCCACCGGCTTCTTCTTCTGCAATGGAATCTTGGCAGCTCTCCTGCTAACTTTCAAAAAGAAAATGCATGTGCGTGCCCTTGACAGTATGCATGTATGTATTCCTTGCTGCAGCCGCTCATCCAATCAAACTGTTCGCGGGAGACAATCATGTTCATGTTCATGTCATGTGGCTCTTCTGCCCTGACCCCTGAAGCCTGCACACTGATGTCCTGGTTCTCACCTCATCTCGTCCCTTTTCTCGCCTGCATCATCACCGTCTTCCTGATTGACGCAGGCTGTAAATTGTGTCATCATGGTAGTATGAAGATTGATGATATATGGTGCCCCTTCATCTGGGGCAGGTCTTCCGGCCAGCCTGGTCTTGGCATCTTCTCGCTCCCACTTGTCCCCCGGTTTCGAGCGTGCATTCATGCCCTAGGAGTCTGCTTCCAAAAGTCCAGATCATGTCCAGTGGAGCGAGGCAAGGCAAAATGCAAATATCGTTGGCCACACACACTAACACCGGCTGGCCACACCATCCATGGCTGTCGGTGCCATGCAGCTGGCGACGCATCTGATTCTCAAGCGCGTCTCCTCCACTGTACGTACAGGAAAAGCAGCACGACCTGCACACTCATCTGATCAAGACGCGCGCGCGCACACACACACTTCTGTGACAGGATCACATTTCATTGGCTCCGGATTTCAGAGCACTTGATTTGATTATTTTTTTTGTTTATATGCTGTGCAAGTGCATTTGTAGTTTGTACGTGTAAACTTGTCATTGAACAGTGCAGTGCCAGGAATAGTTGATGTGCTACTAATTATACAGATATCACATACGTACGTCCTAAAAATACGGTATTTTCGCCACCGCATCGTGTGGAGATGAACAAGAATGGCGGCTGCTGTCGTGGAGAATAAACAACAGGCCCACACTTTGTCAGCCTGGTTAAACCGAGAGGTCGGCCTCAGGTAACTCGAGCACCTTGTGCATTCCTTTTGATCTGCTTCCTGGTCTAAACTGGTTCCCCTCGATGTACCTGCAGCAAACATACGCACCTCAATAATTGTACTCATGGTCAACGGCGAAAGCAATTTGTTTGAGAAAAGTTGAGATTCTAAAGCCAACGCACAGCTCCTTCAGAAATGGATGCTTGTATAACCCTTCGGGAATCCTTCCAATGAAGTTGTTATTGTCCAAATACCTGCCAAAAAACATAGCGGTTGAGAATACCAGAACCAAATGAAAGAGGAGGATTCACACTAGACAGATTTTTTGAAATTTTAAGCAGTAAGGCTCACAGATATGTCAATCTTGGAATCTGAACTAGCTTTGGCGATATCGATCCAATCAGCCTATTATTCGACAAGTGCCTGCATAACAATCAAGGATAATCAGGTGATTGTTTGATTGTTTTTTTTTTCAACTAAAAAAAAGGTGATTGTTTTTTTTGTATGCACG
>LR738715.1:133858364-133876595 GCA_902687465.1 Secale cereale
ACTGGAGTTTATGATGATGTCTTGGTAAACTGTTGACTTCAACTTCTGAGAAAACTTACAAGATCTCAAGGTTGGTCAAATTTGCAATCTGATCTGGCAGCACTCCAGTCAACTGATTGTTGTTGACGTATCTGCAGAGCACAATGTAGCAGTCAGCCTACTAGCTCAGGAAGGCAGCATTTTCCAGTCAGGAGAGAACAAATGAATCAGGTACTCCCTCCGTGAACTAATATAAGAGTGTTTAGATCACTACTTTAGTTATCTATAAACGCTCTTATATTAGTTTACAGAGGGAGTAGCTTCTAAATTTTCCTTCTTACAGGTTTCTCAAGGAGGGGAAGCCATTCTCAATGCTGAAGACATCCCTCAGAGTGCCTATCAAGTGGTTGCCACCAACATCACTGCAAAAAGAGAGGATTTCTAATTCATGATATGATATGCTGTAGTGTGAACTTGAGAGAGAAGGAATTGGGGTGAAAGTTTACAGGTGACGAAGATTTTTGAGAGTTCCAAGCTCAGGGGGGATCCGCCCAGTAAAGCGGTTCTCATGAAGATAAAGATAGCGTAGTTCTGGTAGGTTTGCAAGCTCCACAGGAATTTCACCTTTGAAGTTGTTGAAGCTCAAATACCTGAAGAATAGTAGTCAGAGGCACAGAAACTGAGACGTACTAGTTTATTCAGTTCATTCCAAAACTGAACTTACAAGTGTGTAAGTTTCTTTAGGTCACCAATTTCGGGCGGTAGCACATCTTGAAGCTTATTCCACCTCAGGTTCCTAAAAGTATGAAAGCATTTGCTTAGCTGAAGAACAACTGTATTCAAAATAGGCAGCTCTGAAATCTGAACCATAATGTCAACAAAGTAATTATGATTCAATATAACATTATCCAGAGATGGAAGAATACAGAGAATGAGGAGAATGTTTCGTACAGCAATAACTAAAACATTTCGCCAAACTAGCATCCAAATGGACCTCGCTAAACACAAAGACATTCCATACTTACAATATCTTGAGGTGTCTCAGCCGTCCGATCTGTGGAGGAATTGGCCCCGTCAACTTATTATTGTGGAGATCCCTATAGTTACAGAATTCAATTGTTCTCAGTTCAAGGATGTGTTAAAGATGAGGTAACATAAGCTCAAAAATATAAGGATGTTTAGTACAGCCTTTACTCTTTTATAAAATAACCACCATTACTCTCTGATAAAACTCTGATAAAATAACCAACTTTAGCGAAAATGCCGTTTGGAGGCCGAGCTCCATGCAGCTCGCTATCTTGGTCGTCAGTATCCGAATCGAGTTGCGTCAGCGTCTCATTAATGACACGTATTTGAGATCACATGCATACACACCACACCGTATTTCTGTATATATCTACAGTATCATCCCATGTCATTGATGCCCCGCTGACATGCTGGTCACACGTACGATCGATTCACCCAGCCTGTCTTGCAGTGCGAGCAGCACGCATATGCTCTGATGAACATAGGCACGGGTACGCTCTCATGTTCATGTTCGAAGCCCACTAGCTGTTGGAGACAGACAGACAACCATTTGATTTCAAACGTTGGGGCTCATGATCAGACCGGGAAATCCTCTATTTATACGACCCAAGAACAGCACCCGCCGTGTCCATGAGCCAAATCCTTGGCATCATCTGAAAACTTTCCCTACAGCCAAATTATCAGAGTACAGAACCGAGGTCATGGCGCTCCTCGTCTTCCTCAGCTCACTAGAGAGATAGACGGTAACACGACCAAATCTATCGGGACAAAATGAGATCATAGCCTTATTATGATCAACACGCAACAAAACTCATAACCATACCTACCGGGACAAAACGAAACAACTTTAAACTGAAGAATAGTAAAGTGACCTCCTGGTCCAGCACCAGCAAGATCCCTTAGTCTTGGACAGTACCACGCCCTCTTCGCCTGCATCCACATCCGCCGCATGACAGGCAATGTTTGCATCGCCTAGCTCGCATGAATCGCCCACCTCTTCACCACCAAGATCGAACGAGCCGCAATCCTTCCCAGAGAGCAATGTTTCACCTCGCCCCCTTCGTCATTCATAACTTCATAAGGCACCCACCTCGGCCATCGGCAGAGAAGAAAGCAAGTCGCCCTTGGCAGCAGCAGTCCCACTCGTATCATCGTCAATCAATTCCGCGCAGGCAACTCAATCCCTTAAGAAAAGACTGCCGTCTAAACGAGGCACGAACCTGCCCAGCCAAACAAGAGCCAGCCAGATCTGATTTTTAGGTGAACAAATCCAGGGAAACTTCAATCCAAACGACTTCCAGCACAAAACACGGACATCTAAGCGTACGAAATCAGGTAAAAAGTAGGATTTTTTTATCGAGACCCCTGCATCGGATTCCTCGAAGAAGAACTCGACGACATTCATGGCGAGAGCTTCCCCTGCTCTGGTGCGCTCTGGTCGACTGCCCAAACACGCGCTCGCACCACCGTTGGTCGTCGCTGTCGCTGAACGGGGCCGCGCAGTGGGCCAAGCCACCCACACAGAACACATTCGCAGGAGGGGAACACCAAAAGAGCCGTAGGCCCACGTACAAATCGTGAACGCGAGTAAATGGCACCGCTGTATACCTAATAAGTAGAAATCGTATATAGTTAAAAAGGCACGGCCCACGCATCATGATGCCAAAACGACCGATGCGGATAGCGGCCTCCATGCAGCTCGTCCATCAAAATGCCTCACTCCAACTTTAGTCTCAAATATAGTTTTTCGGGGAAAAAGGATAGTTATGCAATGTATAAATGGAATAAACACTTATAACGAAGGACAGTCTATGGTGGCGGCTCCAGTTTTAGATGATTGCAGAGAGCTATTGAGAGAGTTAGGGAAGGTTACCATTGAGCATTGTAATAGAGAGTCTAATGTTGTTAGGGAAGGTTACTATTGAGTTAGAGAAGGTTACTATTGAGCATTGTAAATTTGTAATAGAGAGTCTAATGTTGTTGCTCATGAGCTAGCTGAGTGGGGGCGTGTAAACACTCCTTCTGTATGGGTGGATGCACCTCCAGTTTTTATTGCTAAATTTTTGGCAGACGATGTAAGTATTATTTGAGTTTTAATAAAGTTAGCCATGAAGGCCTTCCCATACAAAAATGGAATAAACACTTGATACACAGAAAAGTGTAACTCAGCCACAATAAAAAGCTGATGTAAATTATGTAATGTTTTCAGAATACGCTAGTTCCTAAATTCTGGCCAATGATCTATGTAAATTCAGAAACCATGACACATTACATAAACAGAAACAGAAACTTTCACAATAATATATACTACATCTATATGGATGTCTTGCCATGTTCATGTACTCGTACTGATGGAGTGATGGTTATGCTAATACACAACAAACTTGACAGTAAGTAAATTCATCACTTCAATCATGCCAACAGGTCATCGCTATGTGCATCAAGACACTTACACAGAAGACAGAGTAGCGGTGAACAGGAAAAAGTCTTGCTACACTTAGTAGATTAAAAAAATGCAAACAGTTCAATGCCACACGCATCAAGATGCATACACAGAACAGGAGAATAAAAGCAGTGGTAATAAGGAAAAAGTCCTTACAGTTTTTTTAAATCCAGCAGGTTTGTTACCGCTGTAGGGAATGGACCAACTATTGACACAGCATATACTTCCCTGAAATAAGGTAAAGTGGTATAATATGGTCACTCTGACATGAACAGTACACAAAAGCTTTAGACAAAGTGCCTGATTGTGCAATTAATAAAGTTAACATCCATAGGCATCGATTGGTCAAAGATGATGTTATGCTAAAAACTTATTTATACAATTATCTCGAACACAGGAAAGGAAAATTTACCATACAAGAAAAGCACACAACTTTCCCTTTAACCAGCACCAGAACAGTTTAAAATTACTACCGTCAGAGTAGGTATGAAATACTCCTTCTGTCCCAAAATAAGTGACTCAAAAATGACTCAACTTTGTACCAAAGTTAGTATAAAGTTGAGTCATTTTTGAGTCACTTATTTTGGGACGGAGGGAGTACAAGGCAAGATACATTGCATGATTTATTAGATTTTTCTAGTCCTGATCCTGGTCTATAGGTGGAATGTACAAGAACGAATGGTTGTCTGCAGTTCTTCAGGTTGAGATTGCATCTTGAAGAATTAAAGAAAGAAAGTTACTGAACGAGCGACTTTGTTGTAGCTTGACGTAGCTCAGGTGGCTACAACCCTACAATTTGGATGGGTTACAAACATGTATGAATTGAGTTTCTGTATGGAAAGGAGCTCACTAAACTAAATATGCAACGACAGTTTTATATCCTTTCACATGCTAATGCATCATAAAACATCCTTACAAAACTTTATGTATGCCAACGTAAAAAAAGAAGAGTAAAGTCAAGAAATGAAGACATGTCTTACAGTTCGGTGACAACTCTGTAATCCCCTTGCTGAGTACATGTCACACCGGACCAGGGGGGAAGGTCACCATGCCCACAAGGGTCATCGCCGACCCATGAGTAGACAACTCTCCAGCCTAGTGAAGCCTTGATCTCATTCAACGCTTTCACTGCAGCACAAACACAACTTCAGTTTGGACACTCGCCGAGCAACTACTGAACGGTCACCATAAGTGGCCAATTCTGCATAATGTCTTCCTCCTCTATGAGCCTATGTACACACAAAGCTCTCCTCCGGGCACAGTCAGGCACTAAGCAATATCTTATGCAACCAGGGGAAATGATACTGCACCAAATATTGCGGTAACTAGACAACTTGCCGGACCTTCGTTGTGCTAAAACTGAATCATGAAGTCCTCGCCAATTATCGCCTGGCACCAGGTGAGCCCCCGATTGGTGTTAGTGAACATATGACATGACCAGCTCATTTTCTTTCAGAGATCATGCATCACTGGCACAGAAACTGAAGTGCCATGAGCACCAAATATCTAAAGCACGGCCAATTTAGCCACCTAATAATAATGAGATAAACAAAGGATAGATCCTACTGTCACGCTAAGCGTGCAGGCAGCGTCTCAGCTTCACATATGCTGAAACTAACCTACAACCGTCAGTGTCACTTGTCAGGGAGCCCAATTCGGCAACCTACCAAGCGGACGCCCAATTCGGCGCTTCTAACAAACCAGCAGGGGAATGCAGCGCCCTACGCGCGAGGCCGGGTCAGATCTCCCCCCAACAAACAGCTACAGAGCCCATCTCCTCGCTGTAATCGCATCGAGGGACCTGCCGGGAGGGATCGATTCGCTTGAACGAGGGAGGGGGGCGGAAGAGGAACGAGCGCGTACCGTCTCTCTTCACCGTCTTGCCCCGCGCGGCGCCGGCCAGGAGGAGGAGGGAGAGGAGCAGGGGTAAGAGGCGGGCGAGCGACGCCGCGGCCATTGGTGGGCTGGAGTGGGCAGGCTCGCTAGCGGTGGGTGTGGGGCGCGCGGCGGGAGACCATATGAGTAGGGGGTGGTGGCGCGGCGCCGGTGTGGGGAGTGACTAGTGAGGGAGTGGGCAGGCCAGCACTAGCTCACGGTCCCTCCCGCGGTGTGCACGGTCCCGCGGCCGCTCTCGCACTCGGAGAGCTCGCCGCCGCGTCGGTGGGTTGGGTCGGGTTGGGCGTGCCTGGGTTGGGTTGGGTTGGGTTGGGTTGGGGCGCACCGAGCGAGCGACCGACCGGTGATTCGCGGTTAGTTTGGCCACGTTCCACTGCGAAAAAAAATGCCGACTGAGGTTTTTTTTCTTTTACAAAAAGGATCTGATCTATTATAAAAATTCATCGGAAGTACAAAGCTTCTCAATCAAACATAATAAACATTGCATCGAGATTTTGTGACCATCGAATGACCACTACTGCTGCCAGAACGAGATGTCGACGCGCCGCTGTCGCCGCACTCTTACCGGAGCCGGCTTGAATTTGTCGGTGACAACTGGGAAGTCTTCGTGGACGTGTCCCTAAGAACCGGCGCCTTGAAACTGCAGTCGTCGCCGTTGAACCCTTACATAAATCTGAAGCATCTGACACTAGATCTCGCCACATGACGAAAACTCCTAACCTCACCGCCCCCGAGGAGATGATAGGAATCTACGCCGGAACTCCATCAACTACGTCCACACGGACAACCTCAAGGAGGATCGGACCACGGAAGACAATCTCGAAGAAGAAGCGTCGCCATCCGCCTGAGCGACGCACCTGCGAGGACTAAAAAAATCCTACCTAAACTAATAAACGAAGCGGAGGCACCGGGATTCTCCTCCCAGCCATTGGCCGCTGGAGCGGCAGACAGAGGGAAGATGGATCCACGGGCTCGTCGATGAAGCCTAGAGGGGGAAGTTTGCCCTATCCGTCTAAGTTAGGGGAGAAAAACAAGAGAAAGTCTATCATGGCACGTTTGATACAACGGTTAACGAGCATTCTTTCTTTTCGAGGAGTTTAATAAGCATTCACACTTCGCTAAACACAAGTACCCTTCCCATTTCGTCTTGGAGTAAAATGCATTATAAGTGTTTTGGAACGAATTGATCGAACTAACTTTCATCGATGATCCATGAGGATTATATACATAGGGAACCGTCACCACGAACGGATGCGTCCGATCGTGGGGGTCGTGGGAGTATCGAACGGGTGCCTGTGGCAACCGACGTCTGTTTACACAAGGGAGGATTATCCCTAATAACAGAATTAATTTAAATCCTAACACTCCCCCTAATCCTCGCTTGTCCTTGAGACCGATCATCTTTGAAATATTCTCCTCCAAAACCCTGTGGGAAAAATTGAGAAGAAAACATACAATATGCCATGAAAAACTCCTTCCAAAACCCAGTGGGAAAAATATAAGGAGAAACCAATATGGCATACATCCACACTTGTATTTATATTGTCTCGTTAAAAACCTTATATGAGAAACCATCATGGAAAACTCATAAAGGGAAAAAGAGTACAACATGAATGATCTAGAGATCACCAACGAGTTATAACTTGGGATTTTACTCCCCCTGAACTTTGCAAACATCAATGCTTTCTCATACCAATTCCACGAATCTTATCCTGGAATATAAACGTTGGTAGAGACATTGTGAATCTCACAATAATTTGTTTGCATATTATCCTCCTACATTTCTGTAATTTGCGAGGATAAATATAACCCATAAGAAATACAAGTGACATTATCTTGGTAGATAATGATAATTGATTCTGATGAATCGTCACATGATCTCATATGTGACCAGTCATTCTGCAAAGACATGTATATCTTGTCATGCTTCAAACATAGTTATGGCAGAATGATCATAGGAAGGACACATTTAGAGTCTATTCTCAAGGCTTCCCTCGGAATACTCTTCCAGTAAATTCAGTCTTTGATATGGCATTGTTGGGATCATATTACCAGCCATTATCAGGATATCACACCATGGTCCCATCTTGATTTTCCAAATGGAATTAATCAAGATCTTTGGTGTCTTGGACATATCTGAGGATATTCCTTACACCAACCATTATACCTTTTATTTGGGGATTGCACTATCAATAAATTGCCAACAAGTATAGTGTCAGGCCTGACTTACTTTGCAATATATATGAGTGCTTCGATGGTACTCATATATGGAACTTCATGTCCACCATCATTTCGCCATCTCCCGTAGGTTTGGATGGACTTGTGTCCCATGTCGGGTATAATATGACCATATGTGTCTTTGATAAGATATATCCATATTGAACTTTTTCAATATTTCTAGATATATAAAGACTGACATACATTTATTCCCGAGGGAATATGCTCAAGCTATAAACTTAGCATCATTTGGTTTTACCCAAATATCCGTCTCAAAATGATTGTGTGTATTTAATTAATATGTCTTGTATGGACTTTGATAATAAGAACATCCACATCAATAGCACGTTGTACATCCAATTAAGGATATCTTCAGGAATACACATCAACAATCATTAGTATTAGAGTAATCCTTATCGAGGAGTAACTCACTTAGTCGGTTGTACCACACAACTCTCCGACCTTTTCATAGTCATAGAATGACTTCTGAAGCTTCACACACTTGTTGCGATTTATCATTGAATTCAGAACACTAAGCCATTTCAATGACTTCAATATCTATTTCTGAACTTAACGATATATGTGAGTATGCAACCATTACATATATCAACCGCATGGATTTGTACTGCCAATTAAGTATCGAAACATATTTCCACTCATACCGATAAGGTATGCTACATCATAACTGATGTTGGGTCTCTGCGGAAACCCTTGCGCTACAAGCCTCGCTTTCTCACCACCTCATCTATTTTCGTTTCTCAACGAAAATCACTTCTCTTCATAAACGAAGGTCCTTATGAGGAGTAGGTTTTACTGTGGTAAACACCTCTCTTTTGATGAGCGAGTGCTAATCTTCTTAATTGCTTCCTTTCATTTGAACCAATATAAGTGCCAACGACACTCTCCATGGATTTTGGTTCAGGGCCCAAAAGGATTCCAGCAATTCTCAAGAAGAAGCTTATGTCGACATATGTAGACTTCAATATTCGATTCTCATGAATCCATATCTTCAGTGGAATTATCATTATGCCTCTGAACTCCTTGTGATTTCCCACAACAACGGAGTCAAGGTGTTTCGATGTCCCAACACCAAAAATATGTGTGCACACTGGTGCTGGGTTATGGATGACGCGCATCCTTCAGGTGTCATTCAACGCGATGTTGAATCACATTTACTGACTGAGGAGACCATTTCCTCTATTTCCGCGGAAACATATGAGAACTTAATCCCATGTGACCATAATTATCCCCCTCTTGCTCTCATCTGGGGATATGAGTGGTTATTAGGTACCTCCACTCATTCTGGTATGAGAATTCAGTGACACCTTTGTCATCAGTAAATGTATATGGCAGATTATTTGCAATATGTTGCAAATTTCTCATAATCTGAATCTCTAGTTCATATTCTTAAGTACGTGGACAAAATGTCTATGACATTTCATATGCATTTTCTGGCATTCTATATGGTACATTTCTCCCCCCTAATGCCATGAAATGTCCTTATTGCATAAGCAATCAGCGCACGGGCTGCAAATAACTCCCTCGCCAGGGTTAAGGTATTTGACGGATTAACTATAATACCACAATTATTCCTCACATAGATCCCAAATATATGCGAAGGCCCTTAATGTACGCCGGGGTGGTGATATCGGTATGCAACCGAATTACCGCAGATGGGAAATACTTCACCGATTTCCACGTACAGACCGCAAGGGGATACGGTATTAAATCCATTTGGTTCCATTTAGACCAAATATGCGGCGTGTGAGACCGCATGTTACCACCAACAAAAATGTTGGTTAATTACAATTCCGTAGCAATGGCCATGCAACTTGACTCTCTTTGACAAGAGATCTAGCCACACCATTCTGAGTAGGTACACGATGTACTGAATATGACTGTGGAATTCTCGTGAATCAAATTCAATGAATATCCATTCCAATGGAATTATCCCATGCATAGGATCATTTGCTCCAAATTCGTCAATTTGAGCATTGAATTCAGTAAACACGTGGTATTGTGTGGATGATACACACCTAAGACCACCATCTAGATGTGTCTATGAATACCATGAAGTACCAAAATAACCCAGCCTATGGTTGAATAATTTGCATCATTCTTGAATCTGTTCAAGAATAATGAGTGGCTCAACAAATTTAAGGTGAGAGTGCCTTAAAACTAATTCCCCTATGGCACATGGAGTGCACATAAAATCTTACGATTTTCAGGAATATTGCAACTATGTTGCGGCCAACAGAATTATCAAATAATTTTTCTAATCGTCCTCATACCAGACTGGTAAAGGAGGAAAAATTATTGTGTACGCAACAATATTGAGTATGAATTGATTCATACACTCAATTTCTCATAACTAGCATGTCTCATGGACAAGATATATGTTGCAAATTATACTACATGTAGTAGTACACTTATAGGCTAATGATATCTCGGGATAACTCGGAGACTACATGAGATCTCCAAAATATCTTGTGAATGTTATTCCACCAGCATATCATCAATGTAGAGGAGTGCATTCTCCTTTTACTGTACCAGAACATTTTCTGGTTTGTCCATTTGAAGTAAAACTTCAAACTTATCCCATTAAACTCATTCACCTTCTCCAATGAGTCGGTGACATGATTCAACCCAAAACCTCATAATTTGGTAATCATTAGTATGATATTCCATACAACCACCCCTTTGATAAACTTGGGAGTTGTCAATGTGATCATTTATTTAAATGACACATTCTTTTGCGAGATATATACTCCATTTCTGCTTGTCATCTTTTTATCACTTTACGTCCAACTCCTCGTGGTACTTTAGCCACAGAATTGCTTAGTACTATAAGCACTAGCACAAATTTCAGGTAATGGTATAGTACCCGCTGGGATTGTACCGGATGACTCTTCATGAGAAGTTCATCGTATTTTCACCCTGAAACAAAGATGATGTTTATTTTACCATCATATGAGGATTGTACCGGATGACTCTTCATGAGAAGGACATACAATCAGATCAAGATCTGAGAATGCCTTATCACATCATCTCAACTTAGTGTTGATTTATAGACAACGAAATAATAAGCATCAACTGACTTGAAGTCCTTAATACAAGTGAATATTCATTCGTGTGATGCTTATGACAACATATCTCTCCTTAAGGTGGTACCAAAAGGGGAAATGGATATTCATCATCCATTAAATACTCGGTTTGAGAACAAATACATTGCGATGTCACGTAAATGCAAATTTGCACATTTCAGCTATTTATAAATAGCCATAACATTCTCTATGGTGGAGTTTCCGTGGCGACAAGGCCACGGGTCGACAAAATATTAATGTCCATGACCCATATTCAATCATGACATCCACCATGTGTTATCACATCGCATTTACTTTTGAAAAAAGTCAGCCATATATTGCATGAAATTCTCATGCATTAATTTACCTTCAGTAAATTAAGTATAATGAAAATGCTATGGCTAAGCATAATCATCATCACGGTGATTCTTAGTGACTCATGAGTAAGCCTTCATAAGAAGGTAATCATCACAATAAGATGTATCTTCAAATTAAAGGTATAGTCACCTCATAAACAATAAACCTTTAATTCCCATAAAACACATAGAGGTAATCAACCACTTAGTGGTGCCTCACTCTTATGGACATTTGAATCAATCATAGCCTCTTCACAACCTTATGTTATTTAAAACACATGAAGGTAATCACCATGGAGTGGCATAAACCTCTCAGTTGTGCACGAAATTTAATTCGTTGCTATGATCACATCTCATAAGTTGTGTACTCATGGAAGGTAGTCACCAAAATATGCAAGTATTTTGCATAATTATCTTCATAGCATAATATGTAGCATAGTCACCACTAATGCCTTGGAATCCTCTCCTGATGGAGCATGTGACCGTGTAGTCACAACCAATGACAAATGCTATGAAATTGACAAGTATTTGAAAATCATGAAGGTGGTCACCAATCATGTAGACATCATAGCGCCAAATAAAAAAAATTATTTCGTTACTATGATATGCTTAATCCACATAAAGGCCTAGGAAAAGCCTAAACGACCCATAATATGACTTTCTACAAAAGATAATCACCATAAAATGGCGTAGATCTTTGTTTTGTAGAACACACAGAGGTAATCACGAAGTGGCGTACGTATGGCCATTTTCATGCCATAATATGTGTGCTTTCATTTTTTTGCTTTGAGGTAATCACTACTAAGTAGCGTAGACCTTATTCTTATGGGACTTTGTACAACCTTGTGCTAATTAAAACACTCTGAAGGTAATCACCAGATGATGTAGACCTCACAGTTGTAAACAAAGCTATATATTGCCATAACTGTAATCCATAAGATATTTGCAAAAACTGAAAGTAGTCATATAATTTTCAAGCATAATCAACATGTAGCAATAAAAAATTGCATCCATAGAAACATGTTGACATTCATAAGCAGACATTACATAGTACTATGTTAGAAAATACTAACAAACACTTATGTACAAAAACTGAAAAAGCTTGAAGCTAATCAGAAAAGAAAACGAAATATAGTGGCAATAGGCTAGCACAGGACAGCCTACTACCGTGGCAAAGCCCACTTTTCCTTTCGTTTTTTTATTCCTTTTTTTTTTCTTTGCTGCCTGTACACCACTACTAGGCCCAGCGTGGTGTCTTTTCCACAGCCTGTACGCACGACTGGTTGGATAAGGGAGGCGACCGAACACTTCGTTCCCATCGCTAATCGTCCCAAATCCAACTACAGCGGCGGCTAGAGGCACCACCACCACCAACCTCCGCCACCAGCGAATGCCTCGCCGGCGCGAGGTCGACTACCCCGGCGCAGCATCTTCCTCCTCTGAAGAAGATCCACCAGGAAGGTGTATCCCAGGCGCGACTCCATTGGAGTGGCCATTCGCCAATCCGAGGTTCACCGCGCGGCTGCGCTGCAGCACGGCGCGCGGCACTATGTGCCAACGGCGGGGCGCCGATGGGCCGGTGGAGCTGCTCGCCCAGTTGTCGAAGACGTCCCCGAGCGCAGCAGCCCGCTCGGGGAGGCGTAGCCCGAGGCTAGCGCTCGACGAAGAAGCCCCCGCACTAGCCACCTCGTGCGCCGGCGTCGGAGATGGAAAACGCGGGGAGTCCGGCTGTGCGGGCTCCACGGGCGGCACGGGTGGCGCATGTTCGGCCTCCTCCTGGACATCGTAGTCCTGTGGTGGAGACGGCGGCGGAGTCACGCACGGCCCCCAGCCGTGCACCGGGCACGGACGCGGTGGTGAGGGAGCCGCGAGTTCCGGCTCAACGCCGACGGCGTCGGCGTCCATTTCTCCGTTCGCGGCCTCCATTACCTCGTCCGCATACAGCATTGGAGCGGCCGGTCCGGCAAGAATCCAGGCCGGGAGCGGCGGCGCCGCCGGCATGGCCGGTTTAGGCGGAGCACCAGATGGCCCGGCGCCGTGGCGAGCATCAGGTCTTCGAGCGGCATGCCCAAGTCGTGGGCCACGGCGACGCCCTCCGGAGCGACGGAAACCGTTCCGGCGGGCTCCGAAACGGCGAAGATCATGGGCGTGGCTGTTGTGGCGGCGAAGTCCGCCTACACCATGCCAACGGCGACGGTTCTGCCGCCGCCGACCGCCGTCACGAACAAGGCGCAGGAACAAGGATACGAGACCACGAGGCATCCTCTCACATTCTCCTTTCTTCCCTTTCTCGTTCTCTTTTCCGGCGACTGTCGCCGGCGCCGGCGCGATTTGCTCTCTCGGCAGAGTCGAAGTGCTGATAACGTGTTTTGGAACGAATTGATCGAACTAACTTTCATCGATGATCCATGAGGATTATATACATAGGGAACCGTCACCACGAACGGATGCGTCCGATCGTGGGGGTCGTGGGAGTATCGAACGGGTGCCTGTGGCAACCGACGTCTGTTTACACAAGGGAGGATTATCCCTAATAACAGAATTAATTTAAATCCTAACAATAAGTTCTGTAACTATTCGATGTGTGTCAAATTAGTTATATATCTTCAAAACTGCAGTTTTGGGTACCAAAACATTTCTAACTGTCCATCACACCTCCTCATTAGCGTTGACCCGGTGACTTGTCCCTTTGACCGTTGCCACATCAGTCTCGAGAAGTGTGACGATTGTGACTTTTTGCAAATGAGCCCTTTATATGTGTAGCCTTCTCCAGCATAGATCCTTTCCTCCCCTGCCATCTCTCCCTCCAATCCATATTAGTTGCCGTTCAAATGAATGTATGTAACACTGGAATACGTCTAGATACATCCATTTGAACAACGAGTAATACAAATTTTAGGGAGTATTTTTTTCATTTCAAAAGTTCATCTTCTCTCTATAAAACTATAGTGAATGGACTTTTGACTGGGTCCCATAGGTTCGCTAGTACTCCCTCCGTTCCCAAATATAAGTCTTTCTAGAGATTTCACCAAGTGACTACATACGGAGCAAAATGAGTGAATCTACACTCTTTTTTTTGAAAACCCACCCATATATTAATCAGAGAAACCAAGATTCTTACAATCATTCATTACAAAGGTAGCCACACAGGCAGGAACACTATTACATAAGACACCCTCGGACCTGGTATTAAAGCAAAATTTGGCAATCTCATGCGCGGCCCTATTAGCATGCCTGTCAATCTTCGCAACCTTGAAATCCTTAATGAACTTTGAGACACTCATCGCCTCCTTTTTCAGATCGACAAGAGGAGACCTGTCAAAAGATTCTTTCTCCAGAGAAGCTGCAACATACGCACAATCAGTTTCTAAAATAACCGGTGTGTGAAGAGTAATACCGATATATAACCCGGCGATAGCTGCACGAAGTTCCGCTTCATCCACGCAGGTGCAGGACCGAATAAAGTCCCATGAAGAAATCAAGACTTCGCCGAGATGATTCCTTGCAATAATCCCGACACTAGCTGCTCTCATGCTCTCCACGAAACTAGCATCAACATTTATCTTAATATACCCTTGATCCGGGGGTTCCCAATCATGACGACCATTCGCGTTTGGGATAACATGCCTCCAATTATCTATCACCCCTTGCCTTTGATGCTTAAATCAATCTGCGCACAGTTTTTTCCTTTAGAGAAGGATTTCCAGTAATTTTCCACAAAGGTAACAGAGGCATATAAGGATTCTCTCCCCTTTCCAAAAATCATGTCATTTCTCAGATGCCACGCTCTCCAAAGCATGAATAAGACTTGATCACGTTCCAGCGACCCCAGTTGATCAAGCAGGATCAATATCCAGTCGGGCCCCGTAAATCTGAATAGCTCCTCGCTAGGGATATTCCACACTTCTCTGACTGCGAAACGGAATGCGCGCGCCTTTGGACAAGACACAAGGGCATGGAAGGTGCTCTCATCCTCCACCCCACATATAGTGCACCTGCCTGACACCGTTTGGTGGTGAGTAACTCTGTTCACCTGGGTAGCCAGACTGTTGGACGCTGCTCTCCAGGCAAAAATTCTTATTTTTTGAGGAACATTGGCCTTCCAAATAACATCCCATGCACTCCTTTCCTTGCCAACGGCAGTGCTTGACATTCCTATCTCACCCTTGCTGTCCTGCAGATTTAAGGCCAGTCTATACGCACTTTTAACAGAGAACATGCCATTTTTCTCGTAGTGCCAAGCAATTAGATCACCCTCACCTCTAGTCTGGATACGTAAATTTAGGATCTCCTCAGCATCGTGGCTATAGAACAAGTGTCTTATTAAATTTTCATCCCATCTTCTTATTCCGCTCATGAATAATTCAGAGACCCATTTCAGTCTAGTGCGGTTCTTTTTGACTAAAACTCTGAGGCCGGAATTTCTAGGTAGCCGTTATCTCTCCAAATATTAACATTTTTCCCATCTACCACTCTCCAGATCACCTCTTTTTTTAGCAGATCCAGTCCATGCATAATGCCTTGCCAGTTCACGGAAGTAGCCTGCGGGAATGCGGTATCCAGGATGTGACCATTGGGATAATATTTGGCCTTCAAAACCTTCGCACATAATGAATCTGGATTCACCAGTAGCCTCCAAGCCTGTTTAGCCAATAGAGCTTGATTAAACAACCTAAGATCTCGGAAGCCCATGCCTCCCTCTCTTTTTGGTTTTGTGAGTTTATCCCAAGCTAGCCAATGTGTTTTTTTCCTGTCTTCTTCATCTCCCCACCAGAAGTTTCTTATAATCTGAGCCAACTCATCACATAAGGATGTTGTATTCCATTTGAATGTCTAAAAAGACTTATATTTAGGAACGGAGGGAGTAGTTTTGTAGGAAGAAGATGGACCGAGATTTATAGACTGAAAGGCTTTGATGCATGTCGATGACACTATTACACGATTCTCTCTGCCCTATGGTAATGCAATACATAATCATAGATACCTAAGAGTCTCATGCTCACTAATTTATTGTGACATGCAAGTATGTCACCTCATCATACAATTATGAATGAGATAAGACCCATCTCAACATGCACTCATGCATGGAAGAATACACACCACAATATTCAACCATGCATGGAAAAATATTTTTGCATTTAATTTTCTACTTTGTATATTCAATAAATATTGTTAGAACTATACATAATCAGATATAATACTCCATCTGTATCAAAATATAAGACGTTCTTTGACACTGTCATAGTGTAAAAAAAACTCTGTCATGGTGTAAAAAAACCTTTTATATTTTGATACAGAGGGAGTAAGTCATATGTATTTTAAATTTGGTTTTGATGTTATCAATACAAATTTTCATCAACCAATTACCGCGGCAACGCACGCGATATCCTCTCGTTTTATTCCTAATACGAGAAAATAAAACAGACACCAAGCCGTAGTACAAGTACCTAGTACCGGATGGTCGGCCTCTAACTCGCTAGCTAGCTTTGTAGGTATGAACTACACTCACTGGCGAGAATATCATTGTGGAAGAGTTGAAAAGGCATTTCCTCTCTACTTTTCGGATGGTAGGAGACCTTGTTGTGCTGCATGTCGACGCGAAGCAGATACTGCGTTTTGTACTCCAGTATTCGACCACCGACCGCTATGTCGAGATCAGTGAAGATTAGGTAGACAACGTCGTCTTCTTCCACGCTCAGCACCGGGAAAAACGGCAAGACCCGCGGCAAGCCCAGCGAGAGGTGGCCCTCGCTTGCCCAGATGTCCCTGACGACATGGTACACCGTGCCTTTCTTCCAACTGGAGAGGTCCGGCGAGAGCGTCCAGACGGTCATGGTTACTTCGGTGCCGGGCCGCTCGCCGTAGCCATCCATGGTGACGAACTTGATGCTGCCACCAACGCAGGCCATGTTACGGAACTCCTCTGGCCTCAGTGGCTGCTTGCGCTGGCCACGGTCATAGGTCGGGCACTCTCCAGGCAACGGAACGAAGTGGCACTCTGGGCCGGCGCCATGCTGGATCACCGCCCGCAGATCACAGACCACCATGCCTTTGAACAGATCCACCCAGCAGAGGCTGGAGCCTCGAAACGCGAAGCACGTGTCTGCCCGGAAGAGGTGGCCGGGGTAGGAAAGCTCGGAGGGGAAGCTCGCGACCTTGGTGACGACCCAGTTCGCGGTGGAAGAATGCCACGTGCAGATCACGGCTTCGGTAGGGTTGGAGCCCCGTACCTTGGTGAGCTCGCCAAGAACGTACGAGCCGTCCTCGAGGCACATGACGACGGCTCCTCCTCCCCCGACGTCGAGACGGTTGTAGTCGTGGGGGGGCTGGGGGATCATTGAGAGGGAATTCTTCCTGGCGTCGTAGATCAGATAGCCTCCTTTCAGACCGGAGCCGGGGCGGTAAGGGCCGGCGAAGAGGGCGACCAGGTTCTTGTCCGCGCTGGCGACGTAGGCGGATGAGATGTGTTCGCATATCCCCGGGGTGAATTCCGTCGGCCGCAGTATGCGGAGGGAGGACAGCTCCGGCGGATCGGCGAAGCGGGCATCTGGTTTCAGGATCCGCAGGTAGGCGAGGTTGGCGTCTGCTATGTCCTGGCGGCTTGGCGCTCCCTTTTTCGCGGCGCCGGCGAAGATCGACGACTCTCCTCCTGTTTTATTCGCGTCGTGCTCGATGTCAATCCTGCGCTCGAGCAAGACCCAGCTGCTGGTTGGGGCCATGGCAGCTAGGAGATCTAGGTTCAGTAGGGGAAGAGAGCGACGGCAAAGCCGCGACTCACAAAGGAAGGAAACCCTCGATCCCGTTCGACAATGGGAGGGCGATCGAGATCTCGTAGTGGAACTCGCAACCAGGACCAGTGAACGGTGGATACTTAACGACGAGATATAGTTTTTTTTTTTTTTTTTACATTTTTTTAGCTAAAAAAAAAGAACAACGGTTCACTGGGCCGGGCCAATTGATCATTTGTCCCATCTTTGCTCTGACTCGGCGAATTTGCCCCACCGTATATTATTGTGTCACTTGGCAAAAATGTCCCATATTAAAAATAATCATCACCACTTACTCAATTACCTAGATTTGATATGAGGAAAGAAAGAACTGCCCCGATTGAAAATCCACAAAACACACGCACACACCTCCTTTTTTTTCTTTGCTGTTCGTTCTCTTGACGGAGCAAAGCCGCCACCGCTACCTCGGGTTAGCCCACCGCCATCGGCAGCCTCCACCCACC
>LR738715.1:133876707-133933653 GCA_902687465.1 Secale cereale
TACTGTCCGCAACTGCTGCCTCCTCCATCGGCAGCCTCCACCTACCCCCATCATCCTCCGCTACTGTCCGCAACCGCTGCCTCCGCCATCGGCAGCCTCCACCCACCCCCATCATCCTCCGCTACTGTCCGCAACCGCTGCCTCCCCCTGCGCTCCTCCTACTTGTCCTGGCGTTCGAGCCATTCTGCGGCAACATACCACCGAATGACTTCCCGACCTCCTCCTCCACTGGCAGATTTTTCTGGCTAGTTTAAGGTTCGTGCAAATTTTAAACAAATATGGACAGAAATTCAAACCTTGTTTTCTTTTTTCTCCTTGTCTGGAATTGGCCAAAATTTGAACAATAGACTATTATGAAAATACTTGATTTTTTGTAATGTTTTGAGATTTTTCTGGGCATGTTAATTTTCGGACAAAATTTGGTAGGTGCATTCAAACAAGATTGCACGGGCTACTAACTTTTTATTTTTTGTTATGGGGTATTTTGGTCTTTTACCCTTTTATTTTTGTCATATGGTAAAGATACATCATAAGTTAAGCGTAGGCCATTTTATCTAGAGAATACAAATATGGTGCATTTTATCTTGCAATGTAAGATGGAGCATTTTGGTCGGGGCAGGTCAAAGGTGGGGCAAATGATCAGTTAGCCCCATTGAGCCGGTGGAGAGTGGACCGGCACTGCTAATTTCAACTTATATTAGTCGTTGACGCGTGCCTTGTTGTGATGTTTTTCACAAATGGAGTGTTTTTCCTTGTGGTGTCGTGGATGTTCAAAATTGTTTGTTTATTGGAATGTTTGGCGTTGTTTGTGAGTTTTTCATCGATGAGCAACGACCAAAAAACTGCGAGAGATCCTCCCCTGGTCAGTGGCAGTTGGATGCCCGAGAAAAATCCTCCCCCGATAGAATAAGACGAACACATTCGATCCATGGCAATGGCGAGACAGTAGCCAACTAAACCAGCTCCCATGGCGTCGAAACTATGCTAGCCGAGCGCCTCCGCAACACCACCGGGGTAGAAAGGAACAATGACAACCCCTCAATCTAATCCGAGGAACCTCCTATACAACGCTTTGTGTGTCAAAATGTCTATATGACCCACAAAGTTGTTGCTATACGGGCAAACCCGTTTGTCGCTCATTTGTTTCCCACTCTGTCGATTGGTTTTCTAGAGAGTTTTTTTTGGTTCCTTCAGTTTTATAGTTTTCAATTGGTTTTTCATTTGTTTTCCAAAACATAAAATTTTATTTACTTAAAAATTCACTTTTATAAAATCTATGAATATTTTTTTGAAATAATCCTGTAGTTTTAAAAACATTTTTTTATTTTTCTAAATCATTTTGAAAAATTGTGAACATTCTAAAATAATTAGTGAAACTAAACTAAAAGATAATAACAGAAAACTAAAAGAAGAGAGAAGACAAAGAAAACCAACAAAAGGCCAAAGTATAAACCATAGTGTGTGGGATAAGGAAAATCGATTAGCATTGACCGATATATGGACCGGTCCATTGGAGTGATGACTTGTGTGCTCGCTTGACGTCAAATAAGATCCACCCTACTCTCAACCACCCCCCCCCCCCGCCCACACAGACGCAAAACTATTCACGCACAAAAGGCCCTCCTCCATGAGCCACCTCTATCGAACGGGGCCATCCAATCCCCATAATGTCTAATTTACCAGAAGAGTTCAAATCTAGGGAGCTTAGTTACTTTTTTTGTGGGGGGCGGAGGGGGTATATTAAATCACCATGTACTAGAATAATCCAGATAACAATGGTTTACAACTCGTTCCGGGCCTCAACGCGGGCAAACTGTAGTTTTTACATCCACACGACCAATCCTACCAAGCTCATGGCTAACCATGTTCTTCAAATTTTTGTTCACCTCCCATTAGGGTTTTGATATCATGAATCAACAAGGCATGTTGCTACCTCCTGAGCTTGCGTTGTATTCCCTCGAAGAGGAAAGGGAGATGCATCACAGTAGCGTAAGTATTTCCCTCGGTTTTTAAGAACCAAGGTATCAATTCAGTAGGAGACCACGCGCGAGTCCCTCGCACCTGCACAAACAAATAAGAACTTCGCAGCCAACGCGATAAGGGGTTGTCAATCCCTTTACGGTCACTTACGAGAGTGAGATCTGATAGAGATGATAGTTTATATTTTTGGTATTTTTGGTTTAATAAAACAACAAATAAAAGCGGTGAAAGTAAAGTAGATGTAGATTGATATGTTGAGAATAGACCCGGGGGCCATAGTTTTCTCTAGTGGCTTCTCTCATGATAGCGATATTCTACGGCGGGTAAACAAATTACTGTCGAGCAATTGATAGAAAAGCGAATAATTATGAGACTATCTAGGCATGATCATTGTATATAGGCATCACGTCCGAGACAAGTAGACCGACTCCTGCCTGCATCTACTACTATTACTCCACACATCGACCGCTATCCAGCATGCATCTAGTGTATTGAGTTCATAAGAACAGAGTAACGCCTTAAGCAAGATGACATGATGTAGAGGGATAAACTCAAGCAATATGATGTAAACCCCATCTTTTTATCCTCGATGGCAACAATACAATACGTGCATTGCTGCCCCTAATGTCACTGGGAAAGGACACCGCAAGATTGAACCCAAAGCCAAGCACTTCTCCCATTGCAAGAACTATAGATCTAGTAGGCCAAACCAAACCGATAATTCGATGAGACTTGCAAGGATATTATGAGCACACATAAAAAGTTCAGAGAAGAACTAAATATCTTTCATAGATAACCTTGATCATAAACTCACAATTCATCGGATCTCGACAAACACACCGCAAAAAGAGATTACATCGAATAGATCTCCTCGAAGACCGAGGAGAACTTTGTATTAAGATCCAGAGAGAGAGAAGAAGCCATCTAGATACTAGCTATGGACCTGAAGGTCTGTGGTAAACTACTCACAACTCATGGTGAGGGCGATGATGATGATGGTGAAGGCCTCCATGATGGATCCCCCTCCGGTGGAGCTCCGGAACAGGCTCCAAGATGGGATCTCCACGGGAACAGAAGTTACGGCGGTGGAATTAGGGTTTTCTCTCTGTATATGGAGTTTCTGGGGTACGTGGACTTATATAGGAAGAAGGAGGGCACCGAGGACGCTCGAGTGGGCCTCGAGGCAGGGGGTGCGCCCTGGGAAGGGTGGCGCGCCCCCCACCCTCGAGGGCCACTCGAGGCTCCCCTGACGTGGTTCTCAAGTTCCTCTGGCGTGATTTTCTCCAAAAATATCTCTCGCGAAGGTTTCATTCCGTTTGGACTCCGTTTGATATTCCTTTTCTGCAAAACCCTGAAATAGGCAAAAAAACAGCAATCTAGACTGGGCCTTTGGGTTAGTAGGTTAGTCCCAAAAATGATATAAAAGTGAATGATAAAGCCCATTAAACATCCAAGACTTCATAAATAGTAGCATGGAACAATAAAAAATTTATAGATATGTTGGAGACGTATCAAGCATCCCCAAGCTTAATTCTTGCTCGTCCTCGAGTAGGTAAATGATAAAGAAAGAATTTTTGATGTGGAATGCTAACCAATATAGTTTTTCAATGTAAGTCTCTTAATTGTGGCATGAATGTTCAGATCTGAAAGATTCAAGATAAAAGTCTATATTGACATAAGAAATAACAATACTTCAAGCAATACTAACAAAGCAATCATGTCTTCTCAAAATACTATGGCTAAGGAAAGTTATCCCTACAAAATCATATACTGTTGTCTATGCTCCCTCGTTATCACACAAAAATATTCATATCATGCACAACCCCGATTTCAGTCAAGCATTTGTTTTCATACTCTATCTTTTCAAACCTTTCAACTTTCATGCAATACATGAGCGTGAGCCATGGATATAGCACTATGGGTGGAATAGAGGTGGTTGTGGAGAAGACAAAAAGCAGGGAGATAGTCTCATATCAACTAGGCGTATCAATGGGCTATGGAGATGCCCATCAATAGATATCAATGTGAGTGAGTAGGGATTGCCATGCAACGGATGCACTAGAGCTAAATATGAATGAAAGCTCAACAAAAGAAACTAGTGGGTGTGCATCCAACTTGCTTGCTCACGAAGACCTAGGGCATTTAAGGAAGCCCATCGTTGGAATATACAAGCCAAGTTCTATAACGAAAAATTCCCACTAGCATATGAAAGTGACTAAGCATGAGACTCTCTACAATGATAAAAACATGGTGCTACTTTGAAGCACAAGTGTGGAAAAAGATGGTAGCAATTGTCCCTTCTTTCTTTTCTTTTTTTCCTTTTTTCTTTCCTTTTTCTTTTTCTTTTTTTTGGCCTTTTTTTCTTTGGCCTTTCTTTTTTTTTCTTTTTTTGCGGAGGAGCTTTATAGATTCAGCCTTTCCTCCTATGGGACAATGCTCTAATAATGATGATCATCACACTTTCATTACAACACGAAATTACAACTCGATACTACAACAACAAAGTATGACTCTATATAAATGCCTCCGGCGGTGTACCGGTATGTGCAATGAAACAAGAGTGACATGTATGAAAAGTTATGCATGGTGGCCTTGCCTCAAATACGATGTCAACTACATGATCATGCATGTCAATATGACAATATGATGCGTGTCATATGAACGGAACGGTGGAAAGTTGCATGGCAATATATCTCGGAATGGCTATGGAAATGCCATGATAGATAGGTATGGTGGCTGTTTTGAGGAAGGATATATAGTGAGTTTATGGCACCGGCGAAAGTTGCGCGGTACGAGAGAGGCTAGCAATGGTGGAAGGGTGAGAGTGCGTATAATCCATGGACTCAACATTAGTCATAAGAACTCATATACTTATTGCAAAAATCTCGACTCATCAAAATAAAGCAATCAACGCATGCTCCTAGGGGGGAGGTTGGTAGGAGTTAACCATCGCGCACCCCCGACCTCCACACAAAGGTTGGCACTCTACAAATACCTCATGCTCTAACTTCGTCACATAACGGTTCACCATACGTGCATGATACGAGAATCACTAACCTTAACACAAGTATTTCTCAATTTCATAATAACTCCACTAGCATGACTGTCAGGACCGGATTTTCGGGATATCAATCTCCTAGAAAATGGCCCTTGTGCTCACTAGCCACAGGATTACTGTTAGCTGATGAGGTACTAACTTGATACAGAAATTCCAAGAAAAATACAAATATGTAGTACAAGACCATCCTGGCCTATGAGTACAACCCAAGGTTTCTAGTGGCTCACGACAGAAGCAGTTTGTGGTTCATCGGTGTCTATGGGACTTGATACGTCCAAAACGTATCTATAATTTCTGCTTGCTCCATGCCTCTTTTGTGTGATATTGCTATGATATTTATGCACTTCCATACACTTTTGATCATATTTGGACTAACCTATTAACTCAGTGCACCCCAGTGCCAGTTTCTGTTTTCTGCTGTTTTTGTATTTCAGGTTTTCCCATTACGTAAATTGCCAGAAAAATCTCGGGAAAAATATATAAAAAATCAGCATTCCGGAAGCTTCCATGCGGCCAAATTAGGGCCAGAGGGGGGCCACCAGGGCTCCAGGCGACCAGAGGGGGCGACCCCCCCCTCCTGGTCGCGCCGCCAGGGCGCCTGGGCCCCCTTGGCCTCTTCTGACGCCCCCCTTTGACATATATTTACACCGCGTCCCGAAACCCTCGAGGACGGAACCCCTTTTCGCGATCTCATCTCTGTTCCGCCGCCGCCGCGCTTCCAAGATCGGGAGCACCAGGAGAACTCTTCCCGGCACCCTGCCGGAGGGGAGGATCACCACCGGGAGCCTCTCCACCACCATGGACGCCTCCCGGATGAGTTGTGAGTAGTCTCCCTTGGACCATGGGTCCATGACCAGTAGCTATGTGATGTTCTCCTCCCCTCTTTGTTCTTCACCGATTAGACCTCGTGAGCTGCCCTACATGATCGAGGCACATATGTAATCCTTATGCTGTTGCTATGATGAGTTTGCTGGGATCCGATGGATTATGAGATTATGTTCAGATTGTGTGTGAGTAATATATTTGATTCACCTCTTTTATATTTATGTTCTTGAGTAATTCTTGCATGTTCTCCGTTGCTGTTTATTGCTTTGGCCAAGTAGTAGGTAGTAACTCCAAGAGGGAACGTTATACTTGATTGTGGGTTCATGCCCCTCGATGACTAGCTTGAGTGACAGAAACATGAGTCTAGGGGATGTGCTGTTGCCACAAGGGGGAAAACAACGGTGCTTGTACTTGCGGGTGCAAGGATTGTTTACTTTACGCAAAGTTCTTTTAATGCAGTTGTCTGTTGCTTTGAGTTTACACTATGGGTGGGACTCGCAACTTAATACCAGCGAGATGTTCTGGATAGATATCTCAAGGTGGATGATTAGTAGTAGATGCAGATGGATTTCGGTCTACTTGCCTTGGCGTACCGCCCATGCTTTTGAGCCTCTACCTTTCTTGCAGCATAGTTAGCATTGGTTTGCACACATAATCCTGTCAATTGCCCAGCTGTAATTCGTTTACCTCGCTTAGCTGTTTTATCGTCTTTTGGGAGAGAGACATCACTAGTGAACATCATGGGACCCCGGTCCATATTACCATCACTGATCACATCCGCTATTTACCTTCTGTTCTTACTTACTAGTTGCAGTAATACCTATCACTATTATCTCTTGCGTTTGATCCTTTGTAAACGACAAGGCCGGAGGGATTGACAACCTCTCTGTACTCGTTGGGAGCAAAGTTATTTGTATCTGTGTGCAGGTCCAGTCAATCGCTAAGTTGCGCCGCTTGCAGTTGACACCTTCTTGTTGACCCTCGGAGTCTCAGGGGAATTCGATCCTTGGTATCTTTGCCAAGGGAAAACTACCGCTACACTGCATCTCAAACCTTCCACTTGGGGTAACCAACGAGGGGCGAGAAGCCATCAGGACTCCACTTCCCACAGGAACAACTGAACAGGATAACTCCTATCTTCGCGAGGCTGCTATCACCATTATGTAGGTTCCGGGGCTGTCATCGCAACGCTCCTCTTCATGCA
Source organism: Secale cereale (assembly GCA_902687465.1). Classification (NCBI taxonomy): domain Eukaryota; kingdom Viridiplantae; phylum Streptophyta; class Magnoliopsida; order Poales; family Poaceae; genus Secale; species Secale cereale. The sequence continues at coordinate 133,883,775 of LR738715.1, forward strand.
AGAAATCTGGTCAAGACAATAGCCAGGGACAAGCCAGTGAGTACTTTGAATGTACTCGCAAACATTATGAACATAGGTATTGTTGGGGAACGTAGTATTTTTAAAATTTTCCTACGATCACGCAAGATCTATCTACCAGATGCATAGCAACGAGAGGGAAGAGTGTGTCTACGTACCCTCGTAGACCGGAAGCGGAAGCGTCAAGTGACGCGGTTGATGTAGTCGAACTTCTTCGCGATCCAACCGATCAAGTACCGAACGTACGGCACCTCCGCGTTCAGCACACGTTCAGCTTGATGACATCCCACGAGCTCTTGATCCAGTTGAGCTTCACGGGAGAGTTTCGTCAGCACGACGGCGTGGTGACGGATATGATGTATCTACCGGCGCAGGGCTTCGTCTAAGCACTGCGACGGTATGACCGAGGTGTGTTTCTGTGGAGGGGGGCACCGCACACGGCTAGAACAATTCAACTTGTGTCTCTTTGGGTGCCCCCCTGCCCCCGTATATAAAGGAGCAAGGGAGGAGGGCCGGCCGGCCTCCTATGGTGCGGCTAGGGCAATCCTACTAGGAATAGGATTGCAATCCTATTCCTAGTAGGAGTCCACCAAGAAGGAAGAGAGGGAAAGGAAAAAGGAGGGAGAGGTGGCGCCCCCCCAATCCTAGTCCAACTAGGATCCCCTGGTGGGGCGCCGGCCAGCCTCTATGGGCTGCCTCTCTCCTTTCCTCAAGGCCCACTATGGACCATCCCCCCTCGTAGGGGGTTCCGGTAACCCCCTCCGGCAATCCAGTTAAATCCGAAACTTTTCCGGAACACTTCCGGTGTCCGAATATAGTCGTCCAATATATCAATCTTTATGTCTCGGACATTCCGAGACTCGTCGTCATGTCCGTGATCTCATCCGGGACTCCGAACTACCTTCGGTACATCAAAACTCATAAACTCATAATACCGATCGTCATCAAACGTTAAGCGTGCGGACCCTACGGGTTCGAGAACTATGTAGACATGACCGAGACTCATCTCCGGTCAATAACCAATAACGGAACCTGGATGCTCATATTGGTTCCTACATATTCTACGAAGATCTTTATCGGTCAAACCGCATAACAACATACGTTGTTCCTTTTGTCATCGGTATGTTACTTGCCCGAGATTCGATCGTCGGTATCTCTATACCTAGTTCAATCTCGTTACCGGCAGGTCTCTTTACTCGTTCCGTAACACATCATCTCGTGACTAACTCATTAGTCTTTTGCTTGCAAGGCTTATTATGATGTGTGTTACCGAGAGGGCCCAGAGATACCTCTCCGACACTCGGAGTGACAAATCCTAATCTTGATCTATGCCAACACCACGAATACTTTCGGAGACACCTGTAGAGCATCTTTATGATCACCCAGTTACGTTGTGACGTTTGATAGCACACAAGGTGATCCTACGGTATTCGGGAGTTGCATAATCTCATAGTCATAGGAACATGTATAAGTCATGAAGAAAGCAATAGCAGTAAAACTAAACAATCAAAGTGCTATGCTAACGGATGGGTCTTGTCCATCACATCATTCTCCTAATGATGTGATCTCGTTGATCAAATGACAACTCATGTCTATGGCTAGGAAACATAGCCATCTTTGATCAATGAGCTAGTCTAGTAGAGGCATACTAGGGACACTCTGTTTTGTCTATGTATTCACACATGTACTAAGTTTCCGGTTAATACAATTCTAGCATGAATAATAAACATTTATCATGATATAAGGAAATATAAATAACAACTTTATTATTGCCTCTAGGGCATATTTCCTTCAGTCTCCCACTTGCACTAGAGTCAATAATCTAGCTCACATCGCCATGTGATTTAATACTGATAGTTCATATCGTTATGTGAATAACACCCATAGTTCACATCGCCATGTGACCAACACCCAAAGGGTTTACTAGAGTCAATAATCTAGTTCACATCGCTATGTGATTAATACCCAAGAGTAATAAGGCGTGATCATGTTTTGCTTGTGAGAGTAGTTCAGTCAACGGGTCTGTCACATTCAGATCCGTATGTATTTCGAAAATTTCTATGTCTACAATGCTCTGCATGGAGCTACTCTAGCTAATTGCTCCCACTTTCAATATGCATCCAGATTGATACTTAGAGTCATCTGGATTTAGTGTCAAAGCTTGCATCGGCGTAACCCTTTACGACGAACTCTTTATCACCTTCATAATCGAGAAACATTTCCTTAGTCATCCAATTACTAAGGATAATCTTGACCGCTGTACAGTGATCTACTCCTGGATCACTATTGTACCCCCTTGACAAACTCATGGCAAGGTACACAACATGTTTGGTATACAGCATGGCATATTTTATAGAACCTATGGCTGAGGCATAGGGAATGACTTTCATTCTCTCTATATTTTTCTGCCGTGGTCTGGCTTTGAGTCTTACTCAACTTCACACCTTACAAGTCAGGGAAGAACTCCTTCTTTGACTGATCCATTTTGAACTACTTCAAAATCTTATCAAGGTATGTACTCATCGAAAGTCTTATCAAGCGTCTTGATCTATCTCTATAGATCTTGATGCCCAATATGTAAGTAGCTTCACCAAGGTCTTTCTTTGAAAAACTCCTTTCAAACACTCCTTTATGCTTTCCAGAAAATTCTACATCATTTCCGATCGACAATATGTCATTCACATATACTTATCAGAAAGGTTGTAGTGCTCCCACTCACTTCTTGTAAATACAAGCTTCACCGCAAGTCTGTATAAATCTATATGCTTTGATCAACTTATCAAAGCGTATATTCCAACTCCGAGATGCTTGCACCAGTCCATAGATGGATCGCTGGAGCTTGCACATTTTGTTAGCACCTTTAGGATTGACAAAACCTTCTGGTTGCATCATATACCAGTCTTCTTTAATAAATCCATTAAAGAATGCAGTTTTGTTATCCATTTGCCAGATTTCATAAAATGCGGCAATTGCTAACATGATTCGGACAGACTTAAGCATCGCTACTGGTGAGAAAGTCTCATCGTAGTCAACTCCTTGAACTTTCGAAACCCTTTCGCAAGAAGTCGAGCTTTGTAAACAGTAACATTACCGTTTGCGTCGGTCTTCCTCTTGAAGATCCATTTATTTTCGATGGCTTGCCGATCATCAGGCAAGTCAACCAAAGTCCATACTTTGTTCTAATACATGGATCCCATCTCAGATTTCATGGTCTCAAGCCATTTTGCGGAATCTGGGCTCATCATCGCTTCCTCATAGTTCGTAGGTTCATCATGGTCTAGTAACATGACTTCCAGAACTGGGTTGCCGTACCACTCTGGTGCGGAACGAACTCTGGTTGATCTACGAAGTTCAGCAAAAACTTGGTCTGAAGTTTCATGATCATCATCATTAGCTTCCTCACTAATTGGTGTAGGAATCACTAGAATGAGTTTCTGTGATGTACTACCTTCCAATTTGGGAGAAGGTACAATTACCTCATCAAGTTCTACTTTCCTCCCACTCACTTCTTTCGAGAGAAACTCCTTCTCTAGAAAGGATCCACTCTTAGCAACAAAGACCTTGCCTTAGGATCTGTGATAGAAGGTGTACCCAACAGTTTCTTTTTTTGGGTATCCTATGAAGATTTACTTCTCCGATTTGGGTTCGAGCTTATCATGTTGAAACTTTTTCACATAAGCATCGCAGTCCCAAACTTAAAGAAATGACAGCTTAGGTTTCTCGTCAAACCACAGTTCATACGGTGTCATCTCCACGGATTTAGATGGTGCCCTATTTAACGTGAATGTAGCTGTCTCTAATGCATAACCCCAAAAGCGATAGTGGTAGATCGGTAAGAGACATCATCGATCGCACCATATCTAATAAAGTACGGTTATGACGTTCGGACACACCATTACACTGTGGTGTTCCCGGTGGCGTGAGTAGTGAAACTATTTCACATTGTTTTTATTGAAGGCCAAACTCGCTAACTCAAATATTTTACCTCTACGATCATATCGTAGAAACTCTTATTTTCTTGTTACGATGATTCTCCACTTCACTCTGAAATTCTTTGAACTTTTCAAATGTTTCAGACTTGTGCTTCATTAAGTAGATATACCCATATCCGCTCAAATCATCAGTGAAGGTCAGAAAATAACGATACCTGCCGCGAGCTTCAACACTCATTGGTCCGCATACATCAGTATGTATGATTTCCAACAACTCTGTTGCTCGCTCCACGGTTCCGGAGAATGGAGTTTTAGTCATCTTGCCCATGAGGCATGGTTCGCAAGCACCAAGTGATTCATAATCAAGTGATTCCAAAAGTCCATCACTATGGAGTTTCTTCATGCGCTTTACACCAATATGACCTAAACGGCAGTGCCACAAATAAGTTGCACTATCATTATTAACCTTGCATCTTTTGGCTTCAATATTATGAATATGTGTATCACACGATCGAGATCCAACAAACCATTTTCATTGGGTGTATGACCATAGAAGGTTTTATTCATGTAAACAGAACAACAATTATTCTCTAACTTACATGAATAACCGTATTGCAATAAACATGATCAAATCATATTCATGCTCAACACAAACACCAAATAACACTTATTTAGGTTCAACACTAATCCCGAAAGTATAGGGAGTGTGCGATGATGATCATATCAATCTTGGAACTACTTCCAATACACATCGTCACTTCATCCTTTAACTAGTTTCTGTTCATTATGCAACTCCCATTTCGAATTACTACTCTTTAGCAACTGAACCAATATCAAATACCGAGGGGTTGCTATGAACACTAGTAAAATACACATCAATAATCTGTATATCAAATATACCTTTGTTCACTTTGCCATCCTTCTTATCCGCCAAATATCTAGGGCAGTTCCACTTCTAGTGACCATTTCCTTTGCAGTAGAAGCACTTAGTTTCAGGCTTGAGTTTAGCTTTGGGTTTCTTCACGGGAGTGACAACTTGCTTGTCATTCTTCTTGAAGTTCCCCTTCTATCCCTTTGCCCTTTACTTGAAACAAGTGGTCTGGTTAACCATCAACACTTGATGCTCTTTCTTGATTTCTACCTTCGCCGATTTCAGCATCGTGAAGAGCTCGGGAATTACTTTCGTCATCCCTTGCATATTATAGTTCATCACGAAGTTCTACTAACTTGGTGATAGTGTCTAGAGAACTTTTTCAATTACTATCTTATCTGGAAGATTAACTCCCACTTGATTCAAGCAATTGTACTACCCAGACAATCTGAGCACATGCTCACTGGTTGAGCTATTCTCCTCCATCTTGTAGGCAAAGTACTGTCAGAGGTCGTATACCTCTCGACACGGGCATGAGTATGAAATACTAATTTCAACTCTTGGAACATCTCATATGCTCCGTGGCGTTTCAAAACGTTTTTGAAGTCCCGGTTATAAGCCGTAAAGCATGGTGCACTAAACTATCAAGTAGTCATTATATCGAGCTTTTGTCAAAACGTTCATAACGTCTACATCTGCTCCTGCAATAGGTCTGTCACCTAGTGGTGCATCAAGGACATAATTCTTCTGTGCAACAATGAGGATAATCCTCAGATCACGGAACAATTCCGCATCATTACTACTAACATCTTTCAACTTGGTTTTCTCTAGGAACATATAAAAAATAAACGTGGAGCAACATCGCGAGCTATTGATCTACAACATAGATATGCTAATACTACCAGGACTAAGTTCATGATAAATTAAAGTTCAATTAATAATATTACTTAAGAACTCCCACATAGATAGACATCCCTTCGGTCATCTAAATGATCACGTGATCCAAATCAACTAAACCATGTCCTATCATCACGTGAGATGGAGTAGTTTCAATGGTGAACATCTTATGTTGATCATATCTACTATATGATTCACGCTCGACCTTTCGGTCTCCAGTGTTCCGAGGCCATATCTGCATATGCTAGGCTCGTCAAGTTTAACCCGAGTATTCCGCGTGTGCAAAACTGGCTTACACCCGTTGTATTTGAACGTAGAGCTTATCACACCCGATCATCACGTGGTGTCTCGGCACGACGAACTTTCGCAATGGTGCATACTCAGGGAGAACACTTATACCTTGAAATTTAGTAAGGGATCATCTTATAATGCTACCGTTGTTCTAAGCAAAATAAGAAGCATAATAAGATAAACATCACATGCAATCAAAATATGTGACATGATATGGCCATCATCATCTTGTGCTTTTGATCTCCATCTCCAAAGCACCGTCATGACCACCTTCGTCACCGGCGCGACACCTTGATCTCCATCGTAGCATCGTTGTCGTCTCGCCAACTATTGCTTCTACGACTATCGCTACCGCTTAGTGATAAAGTAAAGCAATTACATGGCGATTGCATTTCATACAATAAAGCGACAACCATATGGCTCCTGCCAGTTGCCGATAACATTACAAAACATGATCATCTCATACAAAACCGTATAACTCATCATGTCTTGACCATATCACATCACAACAAGCCCTGCAAAAACAAGTTAGACGTCCTCTACTTTGTTGTTGCAAGTTTTACATGGCTGCTACGGGCTTAGCAAGAACCGTTCTTACCTACTCATACAAAACCACAACGATGTTTCGTCAAGTATGTGCTGTTTTAACCTTCACAAGGACCGGGCGTAGCCACACTTGATTCAGCTAAAGTGAGAGAGACAGACACCCGCCAGTCACCTTTAAGCAACGAGTGCTCGTAACGATGAAACCAGTCTCGTGTAATCGTACGCGTAATGTCGGTCCGGGCCGCTTCATCTCACAATACCGCCGAAGCAAAGTATGACATGCTGGTAAGCAGTATGACTAGTATCGCCCACAACTCATTGTGTTCTACTCGTGCATATCATCTACGCATAGACCTGGCTCTGATGCCACTGTTGGGGAACGTAGTATTTTTAAAATTTTCCTACGATCACGCAAGATCTATCTACCAGATGCATAGCAACGAGAGGGAAGAGTGTGTCTACGTACCCTCGTAGACCGGAAGCGGAAGCGTCAAGTGACGCGGTTGATGTAGTCGAACTTCTTCGCGATCCAACCGATCAAGTACCGAACGTACGGCACCTCCGCGTTCAGCACACGTTCAGCTTGATGACATCCCACGAGCTCTTGATCCAGTTGAGCTTCACAGGAGAGTTTCGTCAGCACGACGGCGTGGTGACGGATATGATGTATCTACCGGCGCAAGGCTTCGTCTAAGCACTGCGACGGTATGACCGAGGTGTGTTTCTGTGGAGGGGGGCACCGCACACGGCTAGAACAATTCAACTTGTGTCTCTTTGGGTGCCCCCCTGTCCCCGTATATAAAGGAGCAAGGGAGGAGGGCCGGCCGGCCTCCTATGGTGCGGCTAGGGCAATCCTACTAGGAATAGGATTGCAATCCTATTCCTAGTAGGAGTCCACCAAGAAGGAAGAGAGGGAAAGGAAAAAGGAGGGAGAGGTGGCGCCCCCCCAATCCTAGTCCAACTAGGATCCCCTGGTGGGGCGCCGGCCAGCCTCTATGGGCTGCCTCTCTCCTTTCCTCAAGGCCCACTATGGACCATCCCCCCTCGTAGGGGGTTCCGGTAACCCCCTCCGGCAATCCAGTTAAATCCGAAACTTTTCCGGAACAATTCCGGTGTCCGAATATGGTCGTCCAATATATCAATCTTTATGTCTCGGACATTCCGAGACTCCTCGTCATGTCCGTGATCTCATCCGGGACTCCGAACTACCTTCGGTACATCAAAACTCATAAACTCATAATACCGATCGTCATCAAACGTTAAGCGTGCGGACCCTACGGGTTCGAGAACTATGTAGACATGACCGAGACTCATCTCCGGTCAATAACCAATAGCGGAACCTGGATGCTCATATTGGTTCCTACATATTCTACGAAGATCTTTATCGGTCAAACTGCATAACAACATATGTTGTTCCTTTTGTCATCGGTATGTTACTTGCCCGAGATTCGATCGTCGGTATCTCTATATCTAGTTCAATCTCGTTACCGGCAGGTCTCTTTACTCGTTCCGTAACACATCATCTCGTGACTAACTCATTAGTCTTTTGCTTGCAAGGCTTATTATGATGTGTGTTACCGAGAGGGCCCAGAGATACCTCTCTGACACTCGGAGTGACAAATCCTAATCTTGATCTATGCCAACACCATGAATACTTTCGGAGACACCTGTAGAGCATCTTTATGATCACCCAGTTATGTTGTGAGGTTTGATAGCACACAAGGTGATCCTACGGTATTCGGGAGTTGCATAATCTCATAGTCATAGGAACATGTATAAGTCATGAAGAAAGCAATAGCAGTAAAACTAAACGATCAAAGTGCTATGCTAACGGATGGGTCTTGTCCATCACATCATTCTGCTAATGATGTGATCTCGTTGATCAAATGACAACTCATGTCTATGGCTAGGAAACATAGCCATCTTTGATCAATGAGCTAGTCTAGTAGAGGCATACTAGGGACACTCTGTTTTGTCTATGTATTCACACATGTACTAAGTTTCCGGTTAATACAATTCTAGCATGAATAATAAACATTTATCATGATATAAGGAAATATAAATAACAACTTTATTATTGCCTCTAGGGCATATTTCCTTCAGGTATAACATAACAAATGATAATCATGCTCTGAAATATTTCATGATCACAACATCAGTCATGAAATAAATATCCATGATGCACGCAAGCCGGTTATTCATATAAAACAAGAATAAGCATTCAGAGAATAAAAATAAATTGCACCGATCGGGTGTCTGAAGCGACGTCTCGAAAGGATAATAAAATAAAGCATGCCTCAGTCGGGCGTCTGAGCGACGCCACATAAAGGGCTTATAAAAAAAATAATAACAAACATGCCACAGTCGGGCGTCTGAGCGACACCACATAAAGGGCTTATAAGGATAAATAAATAACAGCATGCCACAGTCGGGCGTCTCAGCGACGCCACATAAAAGGCTTATAAAGAAAGTAAGTAACAAGCATGCCACAGTCGGGCGTCTGAGCGACACCACATAAAGGGCTTATGTAAGAATAGTCACAGTGAATATCCATGAGGTAGAGCCATCCCAGGGATACTCAATAATTCAAGTAATATACATGGTTAGTCCACAATAATAATAATCATAATCATCTTATGTCACAGGTTATGATCAATGTTCTGGTTTAGTAGTTTTTCCTCCGAAGACCGACACTTGACCCATCCCAGACTGTAGTCCTTAACCATGGATACGGCTATTCGAATAGATATAATCCCTGCAGAGGGTGTACTCTTTAATTAATCGCTCAAATTTAGGACACAACGCATAAGTTGCGACACATAAATAAATGCTGGGGCAATAAACATAGCAGTGACGTCTATAATGAAAACGGTAAATAGACCGGGTCCTGAGAAAACGTCTCTGGTACTGGGGCACACTCTTCTTCTATCGGAGGAAGCAGATTGACTAGTCGATGAATGCATCTCTCCTGTCCGGGCCTCAGTGGTCTGCCGATGGCGATCTGATGATTTAAATCAGCGAGGCTCTGGAGATAACCCATTACCCGCTGGGTCAAACGCTCTTGAGCGATAACATACTGGGCAAGGTTGGCCTGTACTGGGTCTCTCTCAATTCGTCCATCGGGAAAAGATGCTACTTCTCCGGGTGCTGCACGGCTCGGAAAGTAATAATACCCTCGTTCGCTGGCATAGGGCACTGCGAATCGAAGGCGAGCAAGAGCTTCATACGCAACAGCTTCTACGGCCATCTGCAGAGTCGACATAGATTTCCCCACGAAGGAGACTTCCGTTGGGTCTTGGTTTGGGTTTGCGGGAGGGATGTGCACCACTGCCCAATATTTCGAGGTGGATGGGGTGATCCTTGATTTGAGCAACTCGTAATGGGGTGGATGGATAGAACTCATGGTACTGCAGGTAAAGTCCCACAATATTTTAACAAAACTACTTGGGGTGGCATCTGGGGTTCTCAGATAAATACTAGGGCTTGGCATGGCAAAGGAATGGTTGTGAGAGTTGTGCACAAGGTGAGGGATGCTTGGCAAGGTCACGAGGTGGCCTTTTATATAGCAACTGGGCTGGGTTATTAAATCACGGTGAGGGGCAACTAGTTTGTCGGTTCTGCTCTATGGGGTCGGGGTCAATGCTACAGATACACATATCTCGCAAAAGTGACGTATTACTGTGGGAGTCGTCGGGGTGGTTTTTGGAAGCTACGCCCGGAATTAAAAATGCAATCATACACCAACATACTTATGCATGGCTACTTAAAAAATAGGGGCGCACAAGCAGACCGTATTTAATTATGGCGATACAAGATCACACAATGACAGGGCGTGGACATACTAAGACTCGGTACTACTCGAGTGACTTAGTCTACCTTGTTTATATCTAAGCGGGCGTGCCTTGGGGACGTCAAGGCTTCTCCACGGGTTTCACCGTCGGGGTTCGCTGGAGGGGGTTGAGGAACTGCAGGGTCGGGGTAGCGATGATGACCATCGCGGGGGTTGTTGGCCACAATCCCGTTGGAGCGTGTTCCCAAAAGGCGACGAATCACTTCTGGGGACACCAAAGCATTTTGGTCGATGGCTGGGGCAGACCTCAAGGACTCGATTGGTTGTCCGAACATCACGACTGGGTTGTCGGCGTTGGGCTCATCTTCTCCTCTTGCCGGGGCTCGGCGAACCAGTTCTCCACGAGCTGCGATCAGATCAAGAGTGATTTGATCGAACAGTTCCTCTAGTGCACTTACATAGCGCACCAGATGCAACAATGCAGGATCCGTCTCGTGATCTCCGTTGGCAACCTGGGGTGGCCTACCATACCCGCCACAACTGGAATAGTAGTAGAATGAGCGACAGTTAACTCTGGGCGACAAGTGCCGGAGTTGAACTATAGCCTCTCGAGCAGCTAGTTGGATGGCTTGTGGCTCAAAGGAAGTTGTCCTTCCGGTGAACCTGTAGGGGCGTTCTGGCGATAGACCCCTACCATAGACGTGCACAGTGGCCCAGAATTGACGGCTCTCACCGCTCATGGGCCCTTGGTACACAACATATTCTGGGGGCTCTTCTAATGCAAAGGTACGGCGGGTGAGGTTTGCTAGCACGGTCATAAAACCTCCAAGGTTGGTTGTGTTGGGGACGTAGTATTTTAAAATTTTCCTATGATCACGCAAGATCTATCTACCAGATGCATAGCAACGAGAGGGAAGAGTGTGTCTACGTACCCTCGTAGACCGGGAGCGGAAGCGTCAAGTGACGCGGTTGATGTAGTCGAACTTCTTCACGATTCAACCGATCAAGCACCGAACGTACGGCACCTCCGTGTTCAGCACACGTTCAGCTTGATGACGTCCCACGAGCTCATGATCCAGTTGAGCTTCACGGGAGAGTTTCGTCAGCACGACGGCGTGGTGACGGATATGATGTACTCACCGGCGCAGGGCTTCGCCTAAGCTCCGCGACGGTATGACCGAGGTGTGTTTCTGTGGAGGGGGGCACCGCACACGGCTGGAACAGTTCAACTTGTGTGTCTTTGGGTGCCCCCCTGCCCCTGTATATAAAGGAGCAAGGGGGGAGGCCGGCCGGCCCTTGTTTGGTGCGGCTAGGGGTGCAATCCTACTAGGAATAGGATTGCAATCCTATTCCTAGTAGGAATCACCAAAGAAGGAAGAGAGGGAAAGGAAAAGAGGGAGAGGTGGCGCCCCCCAATCCTAGTCCAACTAGGAACCCTAGGTGGGGTGCCGGCCAGCCCTATGGGCTGCCTCTCTCTTTCCCTTAAGGCCCACTATGGACCATCCCCCTTCGTAGGGGGTTCCGGTAACCCCCTCCGGCAATCCCGTTAAATCCAAAACTTTTCCGGAACACTTCTGGTGTCCGAATATAGTCGTCCAATATATCAATATTTATGTCTCGGACATTCCGAGACTCCTCGTCATGTCCGTGATCTCATCCGGGACTCCGAACTACCTTTGGTACATCAAAACTCATAAACTCATAATACCGATCGTCATCAAACGTTAAGCGTGCGGATCCTACGGGTTCGAGAACTATGTAGACATGACCGAGACTCATCTCCGGTCAATAACCAATAGCGGAACCTGGATGTTCATATTGGCTCCTACATATTCTACGAAGATCTTTTATCGGTCAAAACCGCATAACAACGTACGTTGTTCATTTTGTCATCGGTATGTTACTTGCCCGAGATTCGATCGTCGGTATCTCTATACCTAGTTCAATATCGTTACCGGCAAGTCTCTTTACTCGTTCCGTAACACATCATCTCGTGACTAACTCATTAGTCTTTTTCTTGCAAGGCTTATTGTGATGTGTGTTACCGAGAGGGCCCAGAGATACCTCTCCGACACTCGGAGTGACAAATCCTAATCTTGATCTATGCCAACACCACGAATACTTTCGGAGACACCTGTAGAGCATCTTTATGATCACCCAGTTACGTTGTGACGTTTGATAGCACACAAGGTGTTCCTATGGTATTCGGGAGTTGCATAATCTCATAGGCATAGGAACATGTATAAGTCATGAAGAAAGCAATAGCAGTAAAACTAAACGATCATAGTGCTATGCTAACGGATGGGTCTTGTCCATCACATCATTCTCCTAATGATGTGATCCCGTTGATCAAATGACAACTCATGTCTATGGCTAGGAAACATAACCATCTTTGATCAATGAGCTAGTCTAGTAGAGGCATACTAGGGACATACTGTTTTGTCTATGTATCCACACATGTACTAAGTTTCCGGTTAATACAATTCTAGCATGAATAAAAGACATTTATCACGATATAAGGAAATACAAATAACATCTTTATTATTGCCTCTAGGGCATATTTCCTTCAGTCTCCCACTTGAACTAGAGTCAATAATCTAGATTACAAAGTGATGATCCTCACACCCATGGAGTCCTGGTGTTGATCATGTTTTGCCCGTGGAAGAGGCTTAGTCAACGGGTCTGCAACATTCAGATCCGTATGTATTTTGCAAATATCTATGTCTCCCTCCTTGACTAGATCGCGGATGGAATTGAAGCGTCTTTTGATGTGCTTTGTTCTCTTGTGAAACCTGGATTCCTTCGCCAAGGCTATGGCTCCAGTGTTGTCACAAAAGATTTTTATTGGACCAGATGCACTAGGTATTACACCTAGATCGGATATGAACTCCTTCATCCAGACTCCTTCATTTGCTGCTTCTGAAGCAGCTATGTATTCCGCTTCACACGTAGATCCCGCCACGACGCTCTGCTTGGAACTGCACCAACTGACAGCTCCACCGTTCAATAAAAATACATATCCGGTTTGTGACTTAGAGTCATCCGGATCAGTGTCAAAGCTAGAATCGACGTAACCGTTTACGACGAGCTCTTTGTCACCTCCATACACGAGAAACATATCCTTTGTTCTTTTCAGATACTTTAGGATGTTTTTGACCGCTGTCCAGTGATCCACTCCTGGATTACTTTGGTATCTCCCTGCTAAACTTATAGCAAGGCACACATCAGGTCTGGTACACAGCATCGCATACATGATAGATCCTATGGCTGAGGCATAGGGAATGACTTTCATTTTCTCTCTATCTTCTGCAGTGGTCGGGCATTGAGTCTTACTCAACTTTATACCTTGTAATACAGGCAAGAACCCTTTCTTTGACTGATCCATCTTGAACTTCTTCAAAATCTTATCAAGGTATGTGCTTTGTGAAAGTCCAATTAAGCGTCTTGATCTATCTCTATAGATCTTGATGCCTAATATATAAGCAGCTTCACCGAGGTCTTTCATTGAAAAACTCTTATTCAAGTATCCTTTTATGCTGTCCAGAAATTCTATATCATTTCCAATCAACAATATGTCATCCACATATAATATTAGAAATGCTACAGAGCTCCCACTCACTTTCTTGTAAATACAGGCTTCTCCAAAAGTCTGTATAAAACCATATGCTTTGATCACCTCATCAAAGCGTATATTCCAACTCCGAGATGCTTGCACCAGTCCATAGATGGATCGCTGGAGCTTGCATACTTTGTTAGCACCTTTTGGATCGACAAAACCTTCTGGTTGTATCATATACAACTCTTCTTTGAGATATCCATTCAGGAATGCAGTTTTGACATCCATTTGCCAGATTTCATAATCATAAAATGCGGCAATTGCTAACATGATTCGGACAGACTTAAGCATCGCTACAGGTGAGAAAGTCTCATCGTAGTCAACTCCTTGAACTTGTTGAAAACCTTTCGCAACAAGTCGAGCTTTGTAAACAGTAATATTACCGTCTGCGTCGGTCTTCCTCTTGAAGATCCATTTATTTTCGATGGCCTGCCGATCATCGGGCAAGTCAACCAAAGTCCACACTTTGTTCTCATACATGGATCCCATCTCAGATTTCATGGCTTCAAGCCATTTTGCGGAATCTGGGCTCATCATCGCTTCCTCATAATTCGTAGGTTCATCATGGTCTAGTAACATGATTTCCAGAACTGGGTTGCCGTACCACTCTGGTGCGGAACGTACTCTGGTTGATCTACGACGTTCAGCAGAAACTTGATCCGAAGTTTCATGATCATCATCATTAACTTCCTCACTGATTGGTGTAGGAATCACTGGAACAATTTTCTGTGATGTACTACTTTCCAATCCGGGAGAAGGTACAATTACCTCATCAAGTTCTACTTTCCTCCCACTCACTTCTTTCGAGAGAAACTCCTTCTCTAGAAAGGATCCATTCTTAGCAACGAATATCTTGCCTTCGGATCTGTGATAGAAGGTGTACCCAACAGTCTCTTCTGGGTATCCTATGAAGACACATTTCTCCGACTTGGGTTCGAGCTTATCAGGTTGCAGTTTTTTCACATAAGCATCGCAGCCCCAAACTTTAAGAAACGACAACTTTGGTTTCTTGCCAAACCATAGTTCATAAGGTGTCGTATCAACGGATTTAGATGGTGCCCTATTTAACGTGAATGCAGCTGTCTCTAAAGCATAACCCCAAAACGATAGTGGTAAATCGGTAAGAGACATCATAGATCGTACCATATCTAATAAAGTACGGTTACGACGTTCGGACACACCATTACGCTGTGGTGTTCCAGGTGACGTGAGTTGTGAAACTATTCCACATTGTTTCAAATGAAGACCAAACTCGTAACTCAAATATTCTCCTCCACGATCAGATCGTAGAAACTTTATTTTCTTGTTACGATGATTCTCTACTTCACTCTGAAATTCTTTGAACTTTTCAAATGTTTCAGACTTGTGTTTCATTAAGTAGATATACCCATATCTGCTCAAATCATCAGTGAAGGTTAGAAAATAACGATACCCGCCGCGTGCTTCAACACTCATTGGTCCACATACATCAGTATGTATGATTTCCAACAAATCTGTTGCTCGCTCCATGGTTCCGGAGAACGGAGTTTTAGTCATCTTGCCCATGAGGCATGGTTCGCAAGCACCAAGTGATTCATAATCAAGTGATTCCAAAAGTCCATCACTATGGAGTTTCTTCATGCGTTTTACACCAATATGACCTAAACGGCAGTGCCACAAATAAGTTGCACTATCATTATTAACCTTGCATCTTTTGGTTTCAATATTATGAATATGTGTATCACTACAATCGAGATCCAATAAGAATAGACCACTCTTTAAGGGTGCATGACCATAAAAGATATTATTCATAAAAATAGAACAACCATTATTCTCTGATTTAAATGAATAACCATCTCGCAACAAACAAGATCCAGATATAATGTTCATGCTCAACGCTGGCACCAAATAACAATTATTTAGGTCTAAAACTAATCCCGAAGGTAGATGTAGAGGTAGCGTGCCGACGGCGATCACATCGACTTTGGAACCGTTTCCCACGCGCATCGTCACCTCGTCCTTAGCCAATCTTCGTTTAATCCGTAGTCCCTGTTTCGAGTTAAAAATATTAGCAACCGAACCGGTATCAAATACCCAGGTACTACTACGAGCATTAGTAAGGTACACATCAATAACATGTATATCACATATACCTTTGTTCACCTTGCCATCCTTCTTATCCGCCAAATACTTGGGGCAGTTCCGCTTCCAGTGTCCAGTCCCCTTGCAGTAGAAGCACTCAGTTTCAGGCTTGGTTCTAGACTTGGGTTTTTCTGCGGGAGCAGCAACAATCTTGCTATTCTCCTTGAAATCCCCTTCCTTGCCCTTTTTCTTGAAACTAGTGGTATTGTTAACCATCAACACTTGATGCTTCTTTTTGATTTCTACCTCCGCAGCTGTAAGCATAGCGAAGAGCTCGGGAATTGTCTTTTGCATCCCTTGCATATTATAGTTCATCACAAAGCCTTTATAGCTTGGTGGCAGTGATTGAAGAACTCTATCAATAACACTATCCTCGTCAACTTTGCAACCAAGTTGAGTCATATGATTGTAGTACCCAGACATTCTGAGCAAGTGTTCACTGATAGAACTATTCTCCTCTATTTTGCAGCTGTAGAATTTATTGGAAATCTCTTATTTCTCAATCCGGGCATTTGCTTGAAATATTAACTTCAACTCCTGGAACATCTCATATGGTCCATGACGTTCAAAACGTCGTTGAAGTCCCGGTTCTAAGCCGTAAAGCATGGCACACTGAACTATTGTGTAGTCATCAGACCGCGACTGCCAGACGTTCAAAGCGTCTACATTAGCGGGAGGGGGCTTGTCACCTAGCGGTGCTTCAAGGACATAATTCTTCTGTGCAGCAATGAGGATAATCCTCAGGTTACGGACCCAGTCCGTGTAATTGCTACCATCATCTTTCAACTTAGCTTTCTCTAGGAATGCATTAAAATTCAAAGGAACGGTAGCACGGGCCATTGATCTACAACAACATAGATATGCAAAAACTATCAGGACTAAGTTTCATGATAAGTTAAAGTTCAATTTAATCATATTAATTAAAGAACTCCCACTTAGATAGACATCCCTCCGGTCATCTAAATGATCACGTGATCCAAATTAGCTAAACCATGTCCGATCATCACGTGAGATGGAGTAGTTTCAATGGTGAACATCTTATGTTGATCATATCTACTATATGATTCACGCTCGACCTTTCGGTCTCCAGTGTTCCGAGGCCATATCTGCATATGCTAGGCTCGTCAAGTTTAACCCGAGTATTCTGCGTGTGCAAAACTGGCTTACACCCGTTGTATTTGAACGTAGAGCTTATCACACCCGATCATCACGTGGTGTCTCGGCACGACGAACTTTCGCAACGGTGCATGCTCAGGGAGAACACTTATACCTTGAAATTTGGTAAGGGATCATCTTATAATGCTACCGTCGTTCTAAGCAAAATAAGAAGCATAATAAGATAAACATCACATGCAATCAAAATATGTGACATGATATGGCCATCATCATCTTGTGCTTTTGATCTCCATCTCCAAAGCACCGTTATGATCACCTTCGTCACCGGCGCGACACCTTGATCTCCATCGTAGCATCGTTGTCGTCTCGCCAACTATTGCTTCTACGACTATCGCTACCGTTTAGTGATAAAGTAAAGCAATTACATGGCGATTGCATTTCATACAATAAAGCGACAACCATATGGCTCCTGCCAGTTGCCGATAACTTTACAAAACATGATCATCTCATACAAAACCGTATAACTCATCATGTCTTGACCATATCACATCACAACATGCCCTGCAAAAACAAGTTAGACGTCCTCTACTTTGTTGTTGCCAGTTTTACGTGGCTGCTACGGGCTTAGCAAGAACCGTTCTTACCTACGCATACAAAACCACAACGATGTTTCGTCAAGTATGTGCTGTTTTAACCTTCACAAGGACCGGGCGTAGCCACACTTGATTCAGCTAAAGTGAGAGAGACAGACACCCGCCAGTCACCTTTAAGCAACGAGTGCTCGTAACGGTGAAACCAGTCTCGCGTAATAGTACGCGTAATGTCGGTCCGGGCCACTTCATCTCACAATACCGCCGAAGCAAAGTATGACATGCTGGTAAGCAGTATGACTAGTATCGCCCAAAACTCATTGTGTTCTACTCGTGCATATCATCTACGCATAGACCTGGCTCATGATGCCACTGTTGGGGACGTAGTATTTTAAAATTTTCCTACGATCATGCAAGATCTATCTACCAGATGCATAGCAACGAGAGGGAAGAGTGTGTCTACGTACCCTCGTAGACCGCGAGCGGAAGCGTCAAGTGACGCGGTTGATGTAGTCGAACTTCCTCATGATTCAACCGATCAAGCACCAAACGTACGGCACCTCCGCGTTCAGCACACGTTCAGCTTGATGACGTCTCACGAGCTCTTGATCCAGTTGAGCTTCACGGGAGAGTTTCGTCAGCACGACGGCGTGGTGACGGATATGATGTACTCACCGGCGCAGGGCTTCGCCTAAGCTCCGCGACGGTATGACCGAGGTGTGTTTCTGTGGAGGGGGGCACCGCACACGGCTGGAACAGTTCAACTTGTGTGTCTTTGGGTGCCCCCCTGCCCCTGTATATAAAGGAGCAAGGGGGAGGCCGGCCGGCCCTTGTTTGGTGTGGCTAGGGGTGCAATCCTACTAGGAATAGGATTGCAATCCTACTAGGAATAGGATTGCAATCCTATTCCTAGTAAGAATCACCAAAGAAGGAAGAGAGGGAAAGGAAAAGAGGGAGAGGTGGCGCCCCCCAATCCTAGTCCAACTAGGAACCATAGGTGGGGCGCCGGCCAGCCCTATGGGCTGCCTCTCTCTTTCCCTTAAGGCCCACTATGGACCATCCCCCTTCGTAGGGGGTTCCGGTAACCCCCTCCGGCAATCCCGTTAAATCCGAAACTTTTCCGGAACACTTCCGGTGTCCGAATATAGTCGTCCAATATATCAATCTTTATGTCTCGGACATTCCGAGACTCCTCGTCATGTCCGTGATCTCATCCGGGACTCCGAACTACCTTCGATACATCAAAACTCATAAACTCATAATACCGATCGTCATCAAACGTTAAGCGTGCGGACCCTACGGGTTCGAGAACTATGTAGACATGACCGAGACTCATCTCCGGTCAATAACCAATAGCGGAACCTGGATGTTCATATTGGCTCCTACATATTCTACGAAGATCTTTTATCGGTCAAAACCGCATAACAACATACGTTGTTCCTTTTGTCATCGGTATGTTACTTGTCCGAGATTCGATCGTCGGTATCTCCATACCTAGTTCAATCTCGTTACCGGCAAGTCTCTTTACTCGTTCTGTAACACATCATCTCGTGACTAACTCATTAGTCTTTTGCTTGCAAGGCTTATTGTGATGTGTGTTACCGAGAGGGCCCAGAGATACCTCTCCGACACTCGGAGTGACAAATCCTAATCTTGATCTATGCCAACACCACGAATACTTTTGGAGACACCTGTAGAGCATCTTTATGATCACCCAGTTACGTTGTGATGTTTGATAGCACACAAGGTGTTCCTACGGTATTCGGGAGTTGCATAATCTCATAGTCATAGGAACATGTATAAGTCATGAAGAAAGCAATAGCAGTAAAACTAAACGATCATAGTGCTATGCTAACGGATGGGTCTTGTCCATCACATCATTTTCCTAATGATGTGATCCCGTTGATCAAATGACAACTCATGTCTATGGCTAGGAAACATAACCATCTTTGATCAATGAGCTAGTCTAGTAGAGGCATACTAGGGACATATTGTTTTGTCTATGTATCCACACATGTACTAAGTTTCCGGTTAATACAATTCTAGCATGAATAAAAGACATTTATCACGATATAAGGAAATACAAATAACATCTTTATTATTGCCTCTAGGGCATATTTCCTTCAGGTTGTTGTGGTTTCATTGTGAACAATGGGTCCAGGCATTGTAGCTCGGTTTGGGGTAGAGGTTGTGCTGTGCTGGGTTTGGGCGAGCGTGCCCTTTTTATAGAAAAAGGGGACGGAGTCTTCCTTCGCACGCTTGCGAATGAGACAATTTAGGTGTCGGTCACTGGCGCGTGATCGACAGGCTAGGCTGATAGGTTGGGCACCGACTGCCAAAAGGTGTTGGTGTCACTGTGTGGCTATCTTACACAAGAAGTTTAGCCGGGGTTAGGTTAAGGTCTGGTGGGTTGGTTAACCTAGGTTTTTCGACATGTCTAAGATAGGATTAGCCAATGGTCAGCCTGGCTCTGATACCAAGGTTGTCAGGACCGGATTTTCGGGATATCAATCTCCCAGAAAATGGCCCTTGTGCTCACCAGCCCCAGGATTACTGTTAGCTGATGAGGCACTAACTTGATACAAAAATTCGAAGCAAAATACAAAATATGTAATACAAGACCATTCTGGCCTATGAGTACAACCCAAGGTTTCTAGTGGCTGACGGCAGAAGCGGTTTGTGGTTCATCGGTGTCTATGGGACTCCACTTCCCACAGGAACAGCTGACCAGGATAACTCCTATCTTCGCGAGGCTGCTATCACCATTATGTAGGTTCCGGGGCTGTCATCGCAACGCTCCTCTTCATGCAAGAAATCTGGCCAAGACAATAGCCAAGGACAAGCCAGTGAGTACTTTGAATGTACTCGCAAACATTATGAACACATGTATAACATAGCAAATGATAATCATGCCTGAAATATTTCATGATCACAACATCAGTCACGAAATAAAAATCCATGATGCACGCAAGCCGGTTATTCATATAAAACAAGAATAAGCATTCAGAGAATAAAAATAAAATGCACCGATCGGGTGTCTGAAGCGACGCCTCGAAAGGATAATAAAATAAAGCATGCCTCAGTCGGGCGTCTGAGCGATGTCACATAAAGGGCTTATAAAGAAAATAATAACAAGCATGCCACAGTCGGGCGTCTGAGCGACACCACATAAAGGGCTTATAAGAATAAATAAATAACAGCATGCCACAGTCGGGCGTCTCAGCGACGCCACATAAAGGGCTTATAAAGAAAGTAAGTAACAAGCATGCCACAGTCGGGCGTCTGTGCGACACCACATAAAGGGCTTATAAAGAAAATAATAACAAACATGCCACAGTCGGGCGTCTGAGCGACACCACATAAAGGGCTTATATAAGAATAATCACAGTGAATATCAGGAGGTAGAACCATCCCAGGGATACTCAATAATTCAAGTAATATACATGGTTAGTCCACAATAATAATAACCATAATCATCTTATGTCACAAGTCATGATCAATGTTCTGGTTTAGTAGTTTTACCTCCGAAGACCGACACTAAGATCGACACTTGACCCATCCCAGACTGTAGTCCTTAACCATGGATACGGCTATTCGAATAGATATAATCTCTGCAGAGGGTGTACTCTTTACCCACGAGTAACAGATTCCTTTAGTCCATCGGGACTAATTCCGTCTACGGTCTTTTAATTGAAAACACACCTGACCGTACACACCAGCCTAACTTACCGGTGTCTGGAATCACCCACGACACCCGTTAAGCGAAACTCTAAGTGGGGAGGCTACAACCTCGACTAGCATGGGATCACAAAATTTATAACGCGCAAAAACTAGGGGAGCTACCCCTTCGGCTCCAACCGAAAACACCCATGCCCCCGGACCAGGTGGCATGCCTACCGGATGCCGCCGGTATCTTCCACCATGGCCTCTCTGTACGGTGTGTGCTAGAAAAGGGGTTGACAACTTACGGAACCGTACCCTACCTATGGCAGGGACAAGTGGTAGTACGAAATAAGTATGGGGGTTACTGGAACAAGACTCGATCTACGGCCGACTCAGAAGGTTTAAGTATTCCCTGCACGATTAGCATAACAAATATATTTCAACCAACAGACAGAATCACCACCCATCATACCTCACCATGCCATACCAGACACAACCGTCTCGACGAGGAACTAGGGACAAGCTCGTGTCTACACAAGACAGAGGCTTTCCCGGATTCCTTCCGGTAGGCATGAAAGGCATACGAGGGTGATTACTATCACAAACATATCAAATTCCAACAGCGCGGAATCATCAATATGCACTCATGAGTACGATCATATCATAACATAAAATAAAAAAACTCCGTGTCAAGGTGGTGTTATAACCGTATCAAACAACACACAACAATATTATGCCAGGGTTCAGAATGCTTGCCTTCAAGGGTAAGCAAGTGGGGGTGCACTTTTTGAAAGTTGCCTTCTTCTTCGAAATCCTATTTTACGAAAAATTGAATTAACACATACACTACAAGAGAAACCCCCCTACTGCAACGCATCAATGCGTTGTTGTATGTCAGTATAAGCGTTGCATTGGTCTACACCAACGGATTAATATGTGTTGCCGTTGGTGGCGTTGCAAGGGTCTACAACAACGTATATACATCCGTTGGTAAACAACGTCTAGAAACGTTGCTAGATAGCAACGTATATTGTTATAGTCTACCAACACTACATATACGTTGTTGTCAACCCTGCACAGATGCCTTTCAAACGGGCTCCAGTTCAATATGGGTTAGGCTTTTCAAATGGGCTACAGCCCAATATGGATTAGGCTTTTCAAATGGGCATATATGTATATAATATTGCCATCCAGCCCATATGGATTGCTCAGACCACATTTTTAGTAGGTCGTGACCATCTCTCCCATTTTCTATTGAAAAACAAAATTTATATAGTTATTAGTTAGCCCAGTTCCATAGTCTATTTTTTCCATTCACAACCAACACAAGGTATTTTCACATCATATCACATGACAATTAATTACTCTATAAACATCAGTGCCAATTCCACATCAAGGTTCATAGTTCACATTCCCCATTAGCCAAAATAACACAAGCTATATATCAACCTGATACAACATGTAGCATCAATAGACACTTAGAAATAGATTAACAGACGACGGTCATCTTAACTCTCAAACATAATAATATAGCTCTCCTCTTCATCAAGATTACATTTATTGCGGGCCTTTTCTCCTGGCGTCTTGAAGGTGTGTTGTTTTGGTCTTTATTTGTCCATCCCAACTTCTTGAAATATGAGCTGCATATCATCCCATCATAAGAATAGGGCTAGAATTTGCAAGAACGATGTAAACATATTAGTAAGCATGAGTTACAAAAGAATATCTACCATTGCAACAAAATTCAGAGTTTGGTATTAACCATGTTCTCCTCACTGTAGCTTATGGAGATATTACCTAATAAAACACTACTTTTCATCATGACCTTTTACGTATGCTGATAAGAGAACCACATCCACCTGAAAATGATAAATTAAGTTAATGGCTCAAGATATTACCTTATCAACTAATCAAAATAGAAGCCACGATCTTCCTGACACAAACCACCAAACTACCAAGATCATTACCATGAGGGATCTGCTTGTCAAATAGGGCTCCCATTTTTGAAGATTCATCTGTTCAAAAGGAAGCATCCCTCAGCCAAAAAAAACGAAAGCCTGGGCCCCTAAAGACCAACAAAAATATTCATCAAGATGTATAAGTTAAGAATATGGTCATCATGACATAAAGGTAGTCTACTTTCTGTCTAACTCAAATGCATACATAGTCAGGATAGCAAACTCATTATTGTTGCAGATGAGGTTATCATTGTTGATTAAGTTCTACGATGAAGTCTGCCGTCACCGTAGTCTTCGCTGTAATTGATTATTCCGTTGGCCTTTGCACTATAGCAAATTGTGTAATTTATTATGTTAGCTTGTCACGAGGTATTTTTGCGGTCTTTGGAGATAACAGCCCATGCTCCATAACCTGCAGTTGTATCATTGGAGTGTTGTATCATATATAATGCATTGTTGCTACAGTAGTAAACTAGGCAGCTTTGTAACATGTCAACTCCGTATGGCGATCCAAAGCTGCTACTTGAAAATATGCTAAACTGGGCCTGGGTACATTTAGAAACCAACCAAACTAGCTGGGGATTCCCTTGTGGGCAGTACTTCTAGCATGGAATAGTACATATTTCCACACGTTACATCTACCATTGAGAAACCAATCAGATATGCATGTGCCTAGTCACTACCTAGGATTTGACGTGCAGAAATCAATCAGAGAGACGAGCTAGGGACTACAACATAAACTTGTGAAGTACTACTAGTACTTAATAGTACCTGGTGAGTATCCTGACTTCCTGAGCATACACGAATTCAGTCATCTCACTGGAGTGGAACTGCGATAGTAATTTGTAAAATACCCTTAGCAGTTCCATTATGGATCTCACACCTCCTGTACCCTGCGAAGGAGAACGGAGCAGATTAGATCATGAGAACTGCAAGTTTGCTAGGCACTAATTAGTTGCCACTTGAGTGGAGGACAGTAGTGCCACATGGGACGATTGTTAGTAGTAGTTGAGTTGGCAATTAAGCAGATCCATGAAGCTACGCAAATATGAGGAGGTTAGGTATGGACAAGGAAATTGCATCGCAGTGTGTAGCCGTTAACAATTCAATTGGTGAATTTGTTAAATTGTTAAGAAGCAATCAGACAAGCGGGCGACGGGGTAGAAAGCGTCTGGGCTCCTGAGGGTTGAGCGCTACAGCAGCCTTAAGGTGCACGTACCATGCCGCATGATTCAGGAGAACGGAGAGAGGTGGATCAGAACGATGGAGGCACTGAGGGAATAGGTGGCGACCGACTTCCCCACGGTGCTCGTCTTCGTCACCGGCGGCACAAGGTAAATGAGCAGCGAGACAACGACGGGGAGGGGTTAGCCGGATGAAGAGGGCAAACACCGGAGAGGCCAGATCCGGCGGGGAGGAGAGCCGAAAGCGCAAGCGGTGGCGGGTCAGATGAGATCGGCGTCTCTAGTATGGTGGGCGGTTGCAGGGAGAGCCGGCGGCTTTGCGGTCGTGCAAGGGAATGAAACTTAGGGTTTCTTATTAGAGCTACTACTACTAGATTAATAAGTACTCCGTATATGGTAATAGGAAATTTCCAAGATCCCGCCACCCGTGTCCAAAACATCTCGCGCCTGCGCTCGTTTTTTAGGTGAATATTGCACGATGTCTTTCTCCGTTGGGGTAGCTCACTATTGGAACCCACATGACGAGGTCCCACGTTACATTGTTTTTTTAGGGACACGTTACATTGTTAGTTTTGACTGATCTACTTGGTTTGAAAATTCTTAGATGTACCATGTCATATTGTTCATCTCATCAAATTTAACTAAATACTTCTCCACTTCATTCACTACTATAAGATGTTTTAACTTTTTTATGATTATGTATATAGACGTATTTTAATGTGTTGTTTACTTATTTCACTCTGTACGTAATTTATACTGAAATATCCAAAACTTCTTCTATTTGTCAACGGAGGGAGACATATTTAGGGTATCTCCAACACGGACCCTTCAAATGTCCGTAATGTCCGGATCGAGGTGTCTGGGCGTAGTTTGTCCGTCCACCCGCCTGCCGGTATTAAACAGACGCAGAGGTCGAGAAACCCACTTCGACGCCCCTGGTCGTCGCCCACTATTTATAAGTGGTCGCGCACGTCACAATCCACGCCACACCATATCCGCTTTCGCTCCTCCTTCGCACGCCTCTGACGCAAGCTCTGTAGCACATTGTAGGAGTGCCTCTCGATGGAGCAGAAGCATGAGGTAACCGTTTTGCGGTCGGATGACAAGCATCTCATGCGCGACGGATAGTGGTCGGCTTGCCAATGAGCTTGCCTGAGGTATGTGATGGCAACCCGACGATGGGGAGGCGTTGAACGATGAGCCGACGCCTGCACCGGTCCATGTCGACTTTCCCATGGAGTACGCGCAGGCACACTTCAATGCCGTCATGTCGAAGGAGCAACCAACGCCGGTGTCAGCGTTTTTGCTGGCGTGTGAGGACCAACGGTACAACCTCGTCCTCCTCAGACATCAGCGAATGGCGAAGGGCTAGATCTACGGCGAGTTTGTGAGTGAAGAGCCCATGGCGGCATGGTAGCGGAGGACCCGAACTTCGTCGACCAACAACGTGCACTCTATGAGGCCCGACGTAGTGCTCATGTCGGCTACAATGTCATCATGGTGGTGGCAGACATGGAAAAGACATTGGCGATCATGGACGGGAACGTCGATAGCTCCACGTCATTAGTGCCGGGTTGCAGTGATCACGAGGCTGGCCCATCCACGTCGGTCGTAGTAGGAAATGTAATGTCTCATGTCCCATGTGGGCCTCTGTTGGCGACCCACAGCTTCACTTCCCAGAGCTCACGACCGTTGAGCTCGCCAGACAAGGAGAAGAACAAGACGTGGAACACATATGCCTCCCCCGACGAAGATTTAGACTACATTTTGAAAATTACACTAAATCGATAGCACGAAAAAGAGACACTTGCAAGCGCCCTTGTCATACAAGGCTCTGAAACCACAATAGACACCTGTCGATATCAACGAGATCTATAAGACACGAAAGGAACATCCACTAAGAAGTCACACCACACAACACATGCTTGCAATGTTCGCTAGTAACCCAGAGGGTTGAAGAAAACCATGCAAAATTGAGTAGAAGAATAACTCAAAGTTGTTGTACCAAGAGCAACCCAATTGTTACCCTTGGTTGACACAACAAATAACATGATCCGGAGAAAATAAACAAATACATACCCTCATAGGCTCTTCGTCGGTGCCAAATCAAGCATCGTCCTAAGGAGAGATCTGAATTTGCTTATCACAGTGTGCCATTGTGGTCAACGCCGTGCCAACGTCACAGGGAACCAATACCCAAGGGAAAGCAAGGACATACTAGAACTTATAATAGGGAAAGGGCTGGGCCATCACTTCTCAAGCTAACAACGAGGTCATTGGACCAAAGGCAGTAACAAGGAACCCTAGGCTTTTATACGTTTTTCCATATTTCCTTTTCCTTTTTAATATTTTGTATATATGAAAACTTTTAAATATATGACCAACTTTTCTAACCGCGTAATAAACATTTCAAAATATGTGATGAAATTTTCTAAACACACAATAAAACTTTTGAAATATATATTAAACATGTAAAATAAAACTAATGACCATTTTGAAATACACAACAAACATGTTTAAAATACACGATCAACTTTATTCTCAATAAATAATTTCCTTTGAAATTTGTGAAAATTTGTCTAAATACATGATGAACAAATTTCAAATACACAGTAAATATTTTTTAAATACACTATGACTTTTTGATAATACATAATGAGCATTATTGAAATATACAATGAACAATTGCTAAAATACAGCATGTATAATTTTTAATATAGACAATGAATATTTATCAAATACATAATAATGTTTTTTGAATGCATGATGAATATTTTTTAAATTTACAACGAAATTTCCCCTTTTTAATTTTTAAATAATTCAATATTTTCCAAAAAGTGAGAACACTTCAAAATTACAACAACAATTTGAACTCACATGAACAAAATTTTCACTACTTTTTTTTCTCAACCTAATTAAATAAAATTACTTAAATATACATATTTTTATAAATTGATTTCTATTTTTCTAAATTGTTGGATTTCAAGTGAACATACACGTATAAGTAGAAAGGTTTTGTTTTGAGAATTCGCACATAGATTAGCAACTGATCGATATAAAAAATATTCGGTGGCCCGATTCGCTAGGCCAGTGCGCATGTTCGTGGGCCCTCACTTCCTAAGGCCCAGCTGAGGGTACACTGTTCATCAAGGTGGAATCTGAAAGGAAAACACGTGATGTACCTGACCGAGTTGGCTTGTTTCTACTGTACCAACCGTGAGATCGTTGGTTTGAGTATCCTTCAGCACATTTTTCTTTTTCGATTATGTAATTATAAATACTAGCATGCGATCTGCACTTGGATGGTGTCTAAATGATAATATTATCTTATGAAAAATGTTGCTCTATTTATTTAAAATGACAACGCACAACCTGCATCACAAAGTATTCGTTGTTTTCACACAACAAGCAACGTATAGATTCCCAACGCATATATGCGTGGCTATAACAGATACTTTACAACACATCCGTAAGACGTTGCAAATCATGCGTTGCTATAGGGGTGTTCTTGTTGTAGTGATAGTTTCAAAACAGTACAAAAAGTTGTTTGGAAAATTTTCAAATAAATATGAAAATAAACTAGACAAAATTTGAGAAACAACAGAAAAAGAATCAAATCAATTGGACTTATATTTAAAAAGTTACAGCTAGTCAAAGTTTAGTCAAAATCTGTTTTTAATAAAAATCAGAAAAAGAAAATGTTTCGGGGAGTAATACGTTTTCGAGGCAGAGAAGGCGTACTTCTGGGTCTACGTCTTCACTTAAACCAGCGCGGGCTGTCGCTGGGTCACTGACAGTGGGTCCATCGGGCCCACTGGTCAGGTTTGACCAGTCGCCCGCGCCTTCTTCCTCCTCTGGCCGAGCAGAGGCGGTGCTCCGGCGGCATTCCGAGGGCAGGGATGGATCCGCCAGTCAAGGACGGTCCTCCCGGTGGTCGACAGGCTGGCGGGGACGAAGGGAGTCACCGACGGCGAGCTCCACGGCGGACGGCGGCTTCGGGAGGATTGGGGACTCGTGCTACGGTGGCTCTCGATCAAGTTTGAGAGGTGGGGTGGCTCCGCAAGGTCGAGGGGAAGAGGATGGTGGCATTGGATGGACTGGGGAGGCTCTGCTTGCGACGAACGGGACCGGAGCATGGCGGCGGCCGAGCTGACCGGAGATGGGGAAGACAGCCTCCCTTCGCCGATTGCTGGCCGTGGGAGCACTAGGGGGATAGTATGAGGTTGCCTGAGGGTCGATATGAGCTCGGGGTCACCATTTATAGCGTATCTAGGTCAGTTCCGCGGCGGCCGGGGATAAGATCGACGAACCGCCGTTCTGTAGCCAGGGGGCGCGTGGCGATGGCTGGCGGGGTCTGGCACGGCGAGGGGATGAGCTCGGGCTGTTCCAGGGGCAGCTGGCGCGCTGGAGTGGCTCGGGCGGCGCCGTCCATGGCAGGAGCCTACTGTGGATGCCGGCGTGCCGCCAAGGGGGCTCTGACGGCGGCGCTGTAGGGCGCCAGGGTGGCTTGGCGGTTTCTGGCGAGTGGACGGGAACGAGGCGTGGCCCTACGGGCGAGCGAAGGCCAGGGGCAAGACGCGGCGGCTCGGTGCGCGCGCGTGCAAAACGTGCGCTCTGGGTGCGCCCAGAGCACGCACGCCAGGTGCTCGACGCTATGCCAACGCGTCCTAAGCTTCTCTGATGCCTCTGCAACTAAACATAATTAGGCTAATAATCATGAGAGAGCTAATAGCCATGCTGGAAAGGTTATTAGAGCAACTTCCTAATGCAAGTCTAAAAGCATGCCAAAACTGGCCATGATCCTAATCTGCTTGATGAAATGCCAGGGGTATCTAGGCATCTCTTCTGCTGGCCAAAGTCTCCAGTTTGCGGTCTCCTTAGGTGCAAGTGATGATGGCAAGGTTATTTGGGCAAAACCAGGAACTTGTTAGTGCAAGTTTTTGAGAAAATCAAATCTGGACAGAAAATAAAGGGCATTATTGCATGGACCAAAAATACTCCAATGGGTCCAATCTCCTGTACTTAAGGGTTTGGTAGAGTGGTCTATAAGCACGAGAAAAATCATGGGTAATAGGGCAAGATAAAATATGATTGCACTAGAAAAATACCAAACTGGACCAAAGAGCAAAAGAGGATGATTTGCTCAAATTTTTCAAAGAACACCAATGGGTTTTTGCATAAAAGTGATTTAGGAACCTCACATGTCATCCCCAAATTTTGGTGGAATTTTTAAATAAATTTATCAAAGGGTTGTAGTGCAAAAGAGGCTCCAAAACTTATGAAAAACATTTTAAAGAAAAATAAAGCTCAGGGAAAATAATTGTAGAAATAATTCCACTGATAAAAGAAATGTTTCTTGAGAGGGTATACAAGTCCAACAACATTTTTGAGAAGTTTTCCTTTTGGAGGGAAAACTCCACAATTCAGAAGAAAAGAGGTGGTTCTGAATTCAAAGGATAAATCCATAAAATTAAAATTTAATTTCATGGCAAAATTTTAATTAATAAATCAAGGTCAAAATTTTGGGGTGTTACAATGACTCTAATATAACTATCCTCATGTCTCAAAACAATTATCAAGCATCCAACATCTCATTCTATTCAATGCACTTAGTGCGATTTTTTTTGCTACATTGACATTTGATGTTTATCATGTGAAGACTAGTTCTTTTAGCGTAAACACATTACCATGTTGTTTTAATAGACTCTCAAATAGATATAAGTGAAGCATGAGAGTTTAACAATTTCTACAAAATATTACCACCACCATGCTCTAAAAGATATAAGTGAAGTACTAGAGCAAAAACTATTCAACTCAAAAGATATAAGTGAAGCACATAGAGTGTTCTAATAATTTCTAGGCCATATTTAACTCTCTTAAATAGGTGTGTCCGGCAAGGATGATTGTGGCAAACTAACAAGCAAAGACTCAAGGACGATGGATGAAGACGAAAGAGGGGATGCCTTCCCGGGGCATCCCCAAGCTTAGGCTTTTGATTATCTTGAATTTACTTGGGGTGCCATGGGCATCCCCAAGCTTAGGCCTTTGCTATTCCTTGTTCCATAGTATATCAAAGCAATACTCAAAACTTGAAAACTTCACAACACAAAACTTAGACAAAAATTCTCGTGAGCTCCGTTAGTATAAGAAAGCAAACCACGACTCAAAGGTACAACAATGAATTTATCCTTTGTTTATATTGGTGTTAAACCTACTGTACTCCAACTTCTCTATGGTTCATATTCTCCAATACTACTCATAGATGCATCGGAATAAGCAAACAACACACGAAAAACAGAATATGTCAAAGACAGAACAGTCTGTAGTAATCTGCAGGGTTCGCCTACTTCTGGAACTCCAAAAAATTCAAAATAAATTGGTAAATTTGTGAAATTTGTCTACCAATCATCTGCAAAAAGAATCAACTAAAAAGCACGCTCTAGTAAAATTCCATGACTACTTTAGCGAGCGCTAACGATTCAGTTTTTCACAGCAAGATTATATAAACTTCACACAAGTCTTCCCAAAGGTTCTACTTGGCACAAACACTAAACAAAACATGAAACCACATCTAATTAGAGACTAGATGCAATATTTATTCCCTAACAGCAACAAAAACAAAAAACATAAAATTGGGTTGCCTCCCAACAAGCGTTATCGTTTTACGCCCCTAGCTAGGCACAATACAAGATAGATCTAGGTATTGCCATCTTTGGAAGGCAATTCTTTGATTAAGCATTTATGATTCTTGGGCACTTCTTTGTCCCTATGAATAATCAAACTCTTAAGTAAGAAATCAAGAAATTCTAAAGTGTCAAAAGGGTCTCTTGCAAAAGTAAGAAAATTAGGGTGAACACTTATGGATTTGAGATCCGCAAGACTAGAAGTTTCACCCTTGTCCTTAGGGACATACATGAACTTAGAAAATTTAGTGGGGGTATTTGGAGTAGTTTTTATAGCGGAAAGAGCAGAACCCACATTAGTGATAACATCTTCAAGCTTATTGATTCTAGTGGAATCCTGATCTAGCTTTTCTTTAACTATGGGCTCTTTTTCCTTAAGATTTTTCAGAACAACTCCTACCTTGGATCCATATTGGGTGATTTCATTATGAATTTTTCTATCCAAGTTCTCTACGGATTCTACCGTAGCAACTTTGTTTTCAATGATTTCTAACCTTTGCATAACATGCTCCAAAGTTAAAACGGTCCCATTAACCATAAGAGGTGGTGAGCCAAATAATTAAGTCATAGCTTTATAAGAATCAACGGTGTGGCTACCCAAGAAATTCCCTCCGGTAATGGTGTCTAAGATAAATCTATTCCACGGAGTTATGCCAACATAAAAATTGCGAAGAAGCACGAAAGTGGAAAGCTTCCTATTAGATCTATTTTGAGCATTGCAAATTCTATACCATGCATCTTTTAAGTTTTCTTCCTCCCTTTGTTTAAAGTTGAGGACCTCACTCTCGGGAGTGGTGGTAATGATAGGCGTGCTAGACATGAACATGATGACAAGCAAGCAAGCAACACACAAGCAAACAAGAAGCAAGCGAAGGATAAACACACAGCGGAAGAGGGGCAAATAAAACGACAAAGGTGAAGTGGGGGAGAGAAAAACGAGAGGCAAAAAATATAATGCGAAGGATAAGGGTTTGCAATAGGTACTTGGTATCCAGGAGAATAGATCTCCTCGAAGACCGAGGAGAACTTTGTATTGAGATCCAGAGAAAGAGATAAGAAGCCATCTAGATACTAGCTATGGACCCGAAGTTCTGTGGTAAACTACTCACAACTCATGGTGAGGGCGATGATGATGATGGTGAAGGCCTCCGTGATGGATCCCCCTCCGGTGGAGCTCCGCAACAGGCTCCAAGATGGGATATCCACGGGAACAGAAGCTACGGGGGTGGAATTAGGATTTCCTCTCTGTATATGGAGTTTCTGGGGTACGTGGACTTACATAGGAAGAAGGAGGGCACCGGGGGACGCTCGAGTGGGCCTCGAGGCAGGGGGGCACGCCCTGGGAAGGGGGGGCATGCCCCCCGCTCTCGAGGGCCACTCAAGGCTCCCCTGACGTGGTTCTCAAGTTCCTCTGGCGTGATTTTCTCCAAAAATATCTCTCGAGAAGGTTTCATTCCGTTTGGACTCCGTTTGATATTCCTTTTCTGCAAAACCCTGAAATAGGCAAAAAACAGCAATCTGGACTGGGCCTTTGGGTTAGTAGGTTAGTCCCAAAAATGATATAAAAATGAATGATAAAGCCCATTAAACATTCAAGACTTCATAAATACTAGCATGGAACAATAAAAAATTATATATATGTTGGAGATGTATCACATGTCTAGACCTATTTGTATCCTCCTGTGTGATCATGAACACGGCCTTTGTGCTATCCGTCTCCAAAATGATCGACAGTGAACTCCATTGAAGCTTACTTACCTAAAGGATATAAGGATTAATGATGTTCATCATTTTCCTCACATGGGCAGAGGCAAAAATTTCTTCTTCAGGGGCCATTTTGCTGCTTTAGGCCGGGAAATGTGCCAATGTGGGCCACTAGAAGCGAGTCCAACAGAGCTGCTCTGGCTATTTCCAAGAGGCTCATGAAGTCGATGTCGATGATCAGATGTCCTTTGTTCTACTTCCGAAGAGTTATGGTTCTTCATAGGGCCGAGCACCCCTTGTTCTACTATTTCCCTCACACAAAGGGTCGTGCTCTCCCCTCCCCGCGCTTCATGTAACTTGTGCAGCGGCGTACAAGTGCAACTAGTCACCTCCCAATCGGCCTTGGCTAATCGACGCTACCAGCTTCACCTTATCAATTGTCATGTCCGGCTGGCTGTCGTCACACTGCCTCAATCTTAGCAATATCTACTCTGTTGGCTATGTTATCATTACCTCTTGGTCCTAACTATTTCAACAACGTCTCAGGCTATATTTCCCTCCCGGTTCCTATTAACATTGCCAACCCGTGCCCCGTCACCACCGCACCACTTTCATGTTGAGGACAATAGATAGCTCCACTTTGACGTCTACGGTCTACCACCTGGTGTTGCGAATTGAATATGGTAAAAGGAAAAAAGAAGCTAATTGCATAGTTTGACCTCGGTTCGGATTTATTACTCTTCAATTGTATTTTGAGTCAAAGTTTGACCACATATTTGACTAGCAAAATGTTAACATATGTCATAAAAAATTTATATTGTTGGCATCGTATTTAAATGCGGGTTCCAATTGCCCTTTTCCCTATGAATAATTTCTATTTTATTATTTAAAGTCATGGTACCCAAAATACAGAGAGACACTGATTAAATGTGGTACTAAATGTCTTTCATCAACATTGCCTTCCAGATAGAACGAGGACTCCGCATCCGTCTCAACATTATTCCATCTCCAAACCCTAACATTTATAGAAGAAATCCAGCAGGTTACAAATCGCAACAAAACTCAAAGAAAAAACTAAAAACAAACAATAAATATTAAAAAAAGAAATCCAACAGGTTATAAACCTTATAAGCAAACTTAAAAAACATCTAAATAAAGACTCTTCTGTCGGTAAAGGGTCGGATCCATCACGCCGTCATGGTCCTAAGGTCACTGGAGGCGAGATGGACCGCTGGTAAGGGCCAGGGAACCCTAGATTTGTTTGGGCTAGGGAAAATGACTTAAGCGAACGACGTTTCTGCAACACACAGCAAACGTGCAATCTTTGTACCGGACGTAAGCTCAGCGCAGCTCGCGTGGAATCGAATTTCCCGCTCTCTCATATCGGCATCATCTTTGTGTTTCATGGCGCCTATGTATACACTCGCTCCAAAGCACTTGTCCGTGTGGCAGCACCAGCAGCATCCATCCTGTTCAAGTGTTCGATCGCTCGTTCACCACTCCCCAGCGCCGATCGAGCTTGCGGAATGCGTCAGTCGGCGGCATCGCCGGCGGGCGACGCGGCGCCGCGCATGTACTTCATCCCGTTCCCGACGCCTGGCCACGCGCTGCCGATGTCCGACCTGGCCCGCCTCTTCGCGTCACGCGGCGCCGACGCCACCCTCGTCCTCACGCACGCCAACGCCGCCAGGCTCGGCGGCCCCGTGGCTCGCGCGGCCGCCGCGGGCCTCCGCATCCGCGTCCACGCGCTGCCCTTGCCCGCCGAGGCCGCGGGGCTCATGGGCGGGCACGAGAGCGCCGACGACCTCCCCACCCGCGAGGACGCGGGCCCGTTCGCCGTCGCCGTCGACCTCCTCGCGCCGCTCTTCGCCGAACTCCTGCGCAGCCACCCCGCCGACGCCGTCGTGTTCGACGGCGTCCTCCCGTGGGCCGCCACCGCCGCCCCCGAGCTCGGTATCCCGCGGTACGCGTTCACCGGCACGGGCTGCTTCGCGCTCTCGGTGCAGCGGTCCCTGCTCCTCCACACCCCGCAGGAGAGGGTCGCGTCGCCCACGGAGCCGTTCCTCGTGCCGGGGCTCCCGGACGCGGTGCGACTCACCAGGTGGAGGCTCGCCGAGGCGACGCTCCCCGGCGCGGACTCGCGGGAGTTCTTGAACCGCATGTTCGACATCGAGCGCGCCACGGCCGGCTGGGTCGTCAACTCGTTCGCCGACCTCGAGGAGAGGTACATGGAGCACTACGAGAAAGACACAGGGAAGCCGGTGTTCGCCGTCGGACCGGTCTGCCTCGTCAACAGCGACGGCGACGACGTCCTGGAGCGCGGCCGCGGCGGGGAGACGGGTGCCGCCGCGGAGGCCGCACGCATCATGAATTGGCTCGACACGAAGCCCGCGCGGTCGGTGGTGTACGTCTGCTTCGGCAGCCTCACCCGGTTCCCGCGCGAGCAGGTGACGGAGCTCGGCATGGGCCTCGGCGACTCCGGCGCGAACTTCGTGTGGGTCGTCGGGGACAAGAACGCTCCGCCGCTCCCCGACGTGGACGCCGCGGCGGGTGGCCGCGGGCTGGTGGTCAGGGGGTGGGCACCGCAGGTGGCGGTGCTGAGGCACGCGGCGGTTGGCGCGTTCGTGACGCACTGCGGGTGGGGCGCGGTGACCGAGGCGGCGGCGGCTGGTGTCCCCGTGGTGGCGTGGCCGGTTTTCGCGGAGCAGTTCTACAACGAGGCGCTGGTGGTGGGCATCGCCGGCACGGGCGTCGGCGCCGGCGCGGAGAGGGGGTACGTGTGGGGAGGCGAGGAGCTGGGCGGGGTAGTGGTGGGCAGGGAGAAGGTGGCGGAGAGGGTCCGCGCGGCGATGACCGACGAGGGGTTGCGACGGAAGGCAGGGGAGGTCGGGGAGAGCGCGCGGCGGGCCGTGGAGGTGGGAGGGTCTTCGCACGTGGCCGTTGGGGCGCTGCTGGATGACGTTCGGCGCCGGCGCCGGCACGGGGGGTGACGGCGGGAGCCGGGCGAGCAGCTGCACCGCCCGTTCCATTACGAACTCATTCCTCCTCAATTCGCGTCGTGTCCACAGTATATACAAAACAAAAGGCACAAAAATTTGAAGTGCCAGAAATCGTTTGCTGTTTGGTTTTACGAGCTTCCTAAGCGGGGCCTGCATGAGTATAATTTTATTTATCAGATGGTTCAAATTCATTCGGTGTCTCTACAATGTGAGATAATCAGACACACTTTGGGTTTCTTGAATTAGAAGCTTGGTGTATGGATATTCTTTTAGAGTGAAGTGTACTATAGGTCCTGGATTATTTCAGGGGTGTCGGTCCTCGAACAATGAAAATCGTCATTCAAGTCCTTGAAATACACTAAGTGTATCATTCATGTCCAATATCTTCCTGACCCCTCTAACAGGCCAGCTAGCGGCCTTAAACACGAACAGTGAAACAGTGAACAATGAACGGTAAAATATCATGCAGTTTCGAACATCATTTCTATACGTAATGAACAGTAAAATATAAAAAAACTGGAAATCCTTACGCATAGAAGATAACCTTGTATGTGAACAGTAAAAATGTTCATTCATTTTAAAAATGCAAACAAATGAAGAATTTGGAAAATGTATTCGCAACTTTAAGAAAATGTTCGCGAACGATGAATTTGAAAAAAATATTCAAGACTTTAATAAAATGTTTGCGACTTTAAAAAATGCTTGTGAATGATGCATTTGGAAAATACATTTGCGACTTTAAAACAATGCTCACGAACGATGAGAAAAAAATTTGCTGACTTTAAAATAATGTTTGTGACTTTTAAACATGCTCGCGAACGTTGAATTTGGGAAACAATATTCGTGATTTTAAAATAATATTCGCGACTTTAAAAAAATGCTCGCGAACGATGAATTTGGAGAAAAAATACGACTTCAAAATAATATTCGCGACTTTAGAAAAATGCTCGCAAATGATGAGTTTGGAAAAAAATTATGACTTTAAAATAATATTCGCGACTTTATAAAAATGCTCGCGAACGATGAATTTCGAAAAAAAATCTCGACTTTAAAATAATGTTCGTGACTTTAGAAAAATGTGGGCGAACGATGAATTTGGGAAAAAATATTCGTGGTTTTAAAATAATATTCGCGACTTTGAAAAAATGCTCGCGAACGATGAATTTGGAAAAAAAATATACGACTTAAAAATAATATTCATGACTTAAAAAAAATGCTCGCGAACGATGAATTTGGAAAAAAAATATTCGCAACTTTCAAAACATGTTCACTAACCTTTTCTTAAAATTCGTGAATATTTGTGGTTTGCAAACATTTTTTCCATACCCGTGAACATTATTTGTGGTTTGCGAACATATTTTCAAATTAAATAGTTTGTGAACATTTTTCTAAAGTCGCGAATAACTTCTTCATGTTCACGTACGAGGGTATCTTGGATGCCTAAGAACTTCGTTTTTTTTAATTTACTATTCTTCGTACACTATTCGTTGCTTACAAAAATGATGTTGGAACAGGAACGCTGTTTTACTGTTTGTGGTTTACTGTTTATTGCTCACGTTTAACGGCGTCAGGCCAGTTAGAGGGGGTTACGGAGATTTTGGACCTGAATGACACACTTACTGTACTTCGAGGACCTGGATGATGATTTTCATAGTTCGAAGACCTACGTGACACTCTTGAAATAGTTCGAGGACCTACAGTGCACTTCACTCATTCTTTTAGGGGTGGTGTATGGATAGGTAGGGAATGTAGAATGTGGAGGCCGTTTTGGCTCGGGGAGCATATGTTCTTGATGAACAGTAAATTTATAATAAATAGTAATTTATTTTCTTCAAAAAATCTGTTTTTCTTTGGATGTTCATGTTAGACTAAGAAGCGTGCTTGACAATTTTCATTCAAATGGGATAGCAGTGCTTTGTTTGTGAAAAAGATAAATGAAGTGTAATATTTGGCGTTCATTTTTTTTTGGAACAGATCAAATAGCTTAAGCTTTTCACTAAAAAATTGCAGGTAACATTTGGCATATACTAAAAAATTGGATGGCTCCGATTTGGATTTTTCCTTGCAGAGAAGATCATATTTACTGTTAAGTGTTAACACCTTTACTTGATCAATCAAAAAAGACTTGTTTATATATTTGCTGAAACTCCACATTGTCTTTATGGTGTATCATATATCTATATTAAGGTGCATATTGTCCATAGAAGCTGCAATATGGTTATTATTTTTCCCGCAAAAAAAAAACCATATGATCACAATAAACGGGTCTGTCATGCACTCTTGCAGTTGCAGCAAAAGCACCTTTCCATTTTTATCTCTATTCTCTATTTCGTGTTTTCTTAATTCACGTACAAGACGCTGGTAAACTCAATAGTGATCACTCGAGATTGAAGCAAAAGCATCCCTATGTTTGATGTTTATGATCTCCAGAAAATAATGGTTTGTTCATGCGTATGTTGCATCCAAATGCACCATGTTTAATGTTCCCATTATTTTCCCTCTTCTAAAATTGCTATTGTGTTAAAATAATCTGGCAAATGAATTAATTTTGTTCCTAATCATTACAGGATTTGTATTGGTGACGTATGTACAGATTCCGGTTTGTTGGCAAACTTTCCAGATTTAAGTTCCTGTGTAAATCTTATTCATTGTCTTGTAAAAGGTCATATATTTCAGCATGTTAGGTTTAAGTTACAAAATACTTGTGTGTAATTTTCATTATACTTCGTGTACAACACTATTGTTTTCAATGGGCTTGACATGATTTCCACGTCCAGATATTTCTATTACCATGTTCTTAAGTGGACATTCTACTTTGGTTGAGTCAATTATGTTGTATGTTAGCAGTTTAGAAGTTTTCGGGACTTGGGTGTAACAGTCCATTGCATAAAAGCTTTTTTTCTCAAAAATTTACCACCTACTTGATCATCTGAAGCCTTAAGAATAGTTAGTGAAGATGGTGCAGTGTTGTGCTGAAACGACAGGCACAACGTATACATACCATTTTTATTTTGTAAATCAGATGCTAGCCAAGTTCACTCAGTTCACTGCTCTCTTTTGGTTAAATGTGCAGCTACATTCAGTTTTAGTTCTATTCTTTAGCGTCCCTACTTCATCATATATAGGCAACCAGAGACGAAGCTAGAATTTTTTTTAAGGAGGTCATGTCTATGACAATGAGGTCATGTCCAATAAATATATGATGACTAGTACTTAGTTAGTGAAGGTTCTACTAATTTCATTGAGGTCAATTGACCCCATTGCTAACAAGGGTGCTCCGTCCCTGTAGGCAACACTTCGTGGGACACAGAGTATGTGATCTCGAGCTCACATAATCTTCAATGAGCAGTAAAACCCGAAAAATTAAAAAAAATCAGAAAAATCTGATTTTTATAAAAAATATTGATGTTTTTCTACACACATGCAAAATTTCATGACGAAATCACATTTGTGGAGTTGTGTGCAAAAACAATCAATGCTCCAAAATGAGTGCTTTGGAAGCATTTTGAAGCATCATTTTTGTTTTCTTTTCACGCCTCCACAAATGTTATTATGTCGCGAAAAATTGCATTCGTGTAGGAAAAAATACCAATGTTTCTTGCCAAAACATTTAATAACTTTTGAGATTTTTTTTACTATTTTCATTCTTTTTACTATTTTTGACTTTTACTGTTCATCCAAGATCATGTGAGCTCTCGAGCTCAACACTTCGTGTGTTCACTAT
The DNA here is from genome assembly GCA_902687465.1 of Secale cereale. Lineage (NCBI taxonomy): Eukaryota > Viridiplantae > Streptophyta > Magnoliopsida > Poales > Poaceae > Secale > Secale cereale. The sequence goes on from LR738715.1 coordinate 133,923,478, forward strand.
AACTACGTATACTAAACTCCCTAGAAATGCAGTGGTGCACGACATATAGGGGTGGTGCTTGGACCCCACACATAAGTTGATATACTGGTTTGGAAGGTTGTTAGGCCAGACGCAAGGGTCATGGCATTGCTATGGTCCAGTGCAGCCCACGATGCTTATAGAACACCATCACTCCCAAACAAGAACACTTGATAGGTGTAAATGCAAACGTCATCAAAGCAACCCGCACCCCCACGACACCTTGCAACCAAGACTAGAATGTGCAAGACCCACGAGAGTTGCACACCGAACAACACCCTTCTCCTCATGCCTTTCTATTTTTCTAAGATTGCCCTTCGTGTTTACATACTGCATTGAACAAACGTGAATGACTCAACAAATGCAAACCAAAATTAGAACTCATCCGACCTAACTAAAGCCTAAATCAACACAACTAACCCTGTAACACGACACCAAAAAACAATACTCCCGGGAAAGGGGGAAAATGCGAACCCCACAACAGAAGAATGTCACAACGAAGCGTGTGTTAGCCTCTAGTTGTTCCTGATGTTTTCTAATATGTGGACGGCTTTTAGGATCCATCCCATGAAGATGATTTCTATAATATTGACTTATAAACATTGATTACATCCATATATTGGGTACCCGTTAATTTAGCTAATTCAGGTGTATAATTTTTTTCTCATTTGATCACATGCTTGTTGACTGCAAAATAAAGGAATTTGGTTGGCTTAACAAGCATATGATCTCCACACACACCAACTGTTAGTGTTGGATCACATAAGAAGTAAACATAGAAGAAAATAATGCCATATAAATCATAGATACAACTGTCGACCACATGTGATAAGATAACTCATGCCTTGCACGCTGAGAAAGTTAGGAACCCAGTGGCAGCAAATCTGGTCATTCTTCCACTCAAACCCCAACCCGCATTCTCCTCCAGATTCTGTTGCCATAAAGCTCCAAATTCTACTATGTTTATAATATATGTTTTTATCATCTGCTCACATGATTGCTGGCTGCAAATAATGCAAAAATTGGTTGGTTGAACAAGCATGATCTTGATCCACACATAAACCAAATGAAGGTTTACTTGAAGTGTTAGTGTTAGATCACATGAGTAGTAAAGAAAAGAATGCCATATAAACCCGGGAATACAACTATTCGCCCCGTATTATAAGATAACTCATGAGGGTGCCTTCAATGTGGACATAAGGTTGCTCTTAAGGCTCCTAAAGTTGAGCTTAGCAAGATTTATATATTGAAGTAGTGGCTCTTAAGTTAAAAAATGTAAGACATAGCTAGCCTTTGGACTAAGACTAGCTCATAGAACATAGAGAAAAAATATCTCTCTCTCCTCTGTCCATGTGAATGTCCAAGCATGAATGATTTTAGAATGGTTGGAAAGACCATTCTTGCACTCAACCCCAACTTTCATTTCCCTCCAAATTCTGTTGCTATAAAGCTCCAACTATTGTTATAAAAAGATTAACTAATTAGCCTTTTATCATACATGACATCCAACTTTCCATTACGCGAGACTCCAACGAAAGCAAAAAGGGAAAAAAGCACATGAGTGCTCACTATGCAAAGATTATCGCTCTTCCTTTCTCTCAGTATATATACATGCAATACATCTAGCCAAGATCCAACAACACCCCCATCTACTTGAAAAGGACAAGTTGGGAATGGCGTTCAAGTACAAGCTCACCCTCTCGACCACTATCCTGCTCGCCGTACTTGCCGCGGCCTCGGCCAGCTTCAGGGACCAATGTGTTCCAGGGCGGGAGATCACATACAACTCGCTTAACGCCTGCCGCGAGTACGCGGTCAGACAAACATGCGGCTACTACCTCTCTGCCGAGAGGGAGAAGAGGCAGTGCTGCGACGAACTGTCGAAGGTCCCGGAGTACTGCCGGTGCGAGGTGCTGCACATCCTCATGGATGGGAGAGTAACTAAGGAGGGTGTGGTTAAGGGCAGCCTCCTCCAGGACATGTCCAGATGCAAAAAGTTGACGAGGGAGTTCATCGCGGGCATCGTCGGGCGGGAGGAGTGCAACTTAGAGACTGTCTTCGGGCGGTACCATTACTGCCCGACCCAATACCCACCTGAGGTGGCCGTGTAACTTTATAGTAAATAGCTCGAGCGTGAATAAACTTGTTGCTCCATCGATGGAAGAATCGCATATATGTATCCATGCGCATGTGCGAAAAATATAGCAACAAAGAGCATCCGAGAGGATAATGGTAATCTTGTGTTAAGATGTGCGGTAGTTATACTAGTGCAGAAAAGCTTGTTGTGTGTTTGATTGCCGTGCTATTTTTTTGTCTCGTTTGAGTGTGTATGGGGTAATACAACCTCTAATCCATGTACGTTGTGCACATCGTTTGGTTGCCCACAAAGTCACAAGTTTCACGAGGTAAGAAACACAAGCACTGCATTTGGTTACATGTTTGTGCTCCCTAGATGTAAAGTTTGGTTGTTTGGTTATGTGTACACTAATGATTACCACCTATTTTTCACATGGTAAACTTATCTTACCGTAAAAAGTTTTCGCCCTGCTTTATAGATAAAGCAACACCCGATCAACATACAAAGGTAGCTCACACGCACACCAACCCTGTTGGGGATTCCAGCTTTACAATATAAATAAAAAGGGGCCAAGCAGGGGACCTAATAAATAGAAACCAAGCAAGGAGAAACTAAGCACAAGAACTAAATGAGCCCACTTCATCCTGACAACGAGCACAAATCTTTGAAGAGCTCGGGGCACGAAGCGATCTAGGTTGTACAAGGAAGTAGTAGTTTAAAGGAGGAGGGGCAGATAATACAACGTCTCCAAGAAGAAGAATGGCATCCATGGACTTCGTCACCGATAAGAACAAGGTCTTGCTAGGCTTTCGCTGATGCCTTAACCTCCAAACCTAGAGACGATTGTGGACAACCATCGATCACACACGATGGACCTTGGCAAGTGGATGATACCTCCAGCGACCCTTGTGGCATGGTAACGATCCTAGCAAACCCCAATGTCCTAGGATGGCCTTCCAAACCAAGACGCATGTTGTCTAAGAGAAGGAAAAAACACAACAAGATAAACCTACAGCATCACGAGGGCTCTAGAGAGAACCTTGACATTGGTGCACATACAAGGGCACCACACATGTGGACGTCGAGGGAGGGCGGCCACAACAAAAAACGAGGTTGTCAGAAGATCTAGAGATGATGGGAATGGAAGCAACGCCTCACAGGAGGAGAACGGTGTCCATAGACTCATCGTTGCCCGCAATGGCAAAGGCCTTCCACAACTTGAACCAAAGTCTCACACCTTCATAGGAAAGCATTCCACTCCAAGAAAACATCGGTCCCTGCAAGCCCACGGACCAAACCTAGCAAGCGAGGAGCACGGATCCCCTCTCCGCTAACCCAGCAATTGTGCCCCACCTGGCCGACCACCATTAGAGGCTCCAAATCTGGCCCCGTTATATCCGGGCCAGAGGGAGTACCAAACATTGACGTGCATTGCACGTATAGAAGAGAGATTTTTTTGAGAGAACTGCTGGAGATGCTCTTCTCGATCTCTATTTATATACTACTAAAAAATAAGCAACATTCCTTTTCCTACCAAGTAGAACTCTTCGTCAATGTTCCCCCCTCCCATCGTGTTTCTCCATCATTTTTTTCATCTGGTCAGATTTTCCCCTACCACATCATATTTGACCGCACCTTCCAAATACGCCACTCAATCATATTAATTTACTTACCTTTTCCTGATCTACATGGACCCCACCATAGTTGACTTACCATTTCCAATAATGTGGAACTACATCATTTGATTCCACACCATATTTCACCGCACCTTCCCGTATGCCGCTCAACCATATTAGTTTACTTACCACACATGACCCAAGATACCAAATTATTGAGATAAAAAATATTTGACCCCCATGGCAAAGCACGGGCACATACCTAGTATAAAAAAATCACCCGCCCCCTCGTTCTCTGTGAGTGGGAAAAAAATCTTATATGACCCGGATCGCATGCTCAAAATCGTTGGACCCTTTCTAGAAGTTGTTACCTGTGAAAATGGATCTCAAAGCACCCCTGCCTTTCTTCCGCCGCTGCTCCATCCTCACTGGTGCAACCACATTCCTTGACACTGGTGTGATTTCCCTTCTGTTCAACCCGTCCTGATTGCTCGGTCCCGCTATTCATGGCCATACTGCTTGACGACAGTTGCCCTGCTCGACCTCGCAGTTTGCGACCATGCTCCTCAATGCGAGTGAAAAGTCGTTGCTCGTCGCTGGTGTCATGAGGCCTTCGTCTAGGAAGTCATCACCGGAGTTGGTTGGCTGACCACCGCCATATGGCCATGGCACCACCATCTTGCCTTGCTGGGAGGAACTCGGCTTGGAATCGATATTAGGCAAATGGTTCTAGATAAGTTAAGGAGAAGTTACGGGATACTTTAAGATTCATACCCTAAAACCTCCCGCAACCATCCGGACTGCACGGTCCGTACATGTTTTGCCATCCAAGGCGGGCCTGTATCGATCTGCCGACTGGTCCAGAAGTGATTTTCCTGTAAACTGGAAACATACTAGGGGTGGGCTTTGCAGGCATCTGGACCACTGCCATGCCCACTTATGACTTCCCTAGCCCACCCTAAAAACACCTCCCACCTCTCTCACCCTTTCCATCCAATGCTCGCACCGCTTGTCGCGTCGTGATACGTCTCCAACGTTTCTATATTTTTTTATCATTTCATGATATTATATTATTATTCTTGTATGCTTTATATGTCATTTTATATTATTTTATGGACTAACATATTAACTTAGTTCCCAGTGCCAGTTCCTTTTTTTTTGCTTATTTCTTTGTTTCACAGAAAAATCATACCAAACGAAGTTCAAGCACAATGAAATTTTACGGTGATGTTTTCTGGACAACAAGAGACAATGGATGCTTATGGGAGATACCAGAATACCCACGAGGGCCTCACAAGCTCAGGAGGAGCGCCTTGTAGGGGGGCACCATGAGATCTTGTGGCCCCTCTGAGCCTCCATTTGACCTAATTCATGGCCTTTAAATTCTCTAATATTCCAAAAAAACCGAAGCGAGACCCGAAACAATTTTATCACCGCCGCAAGACTCTGTTCTTCCATGATCCCATCCGGAGGCCTTTCCTGGTACTTTGCTGGAGGGGGAAACCATTGGGGAGGCAATCTTCATCGACATTGCTGCCTCCATGGTGATGTGTGAGTAGTTCCTTCAAGACATAATGGTCCATAGCAGTAGCTAGATGGATTTCTCTCTCTCTCTCTCTCTCTCTCTCTCTCTCTCTCTCTTTGATCTTCAATACAATGATCTCTTCGGGGATCTATTGGATGTATTTTTTTATTCGCAATGCGTTTGTTGGGATCCGATGAATTGTGGGTTTATGATCAGATTATTCATTGAAATTATTTGAGTCTTTTGAGATTAATCTATATGTGATTTTATAGCTATGTATGCTTTCCAATCTATAAGTCTTCTTTGGCCAATTAGATGAGTAGATCTTCAGATGGAGTGGTGCATAGTAGCGGGTTCAATCTTGCGGTGTCCCTACTCTCTGACACATGAGTTTGCAATGCACATATTGTATTGTTGCTACTAAGGATAAAACGACGGGGTTCGAACATATTGCTTGGTCTTACTTTGTCTACATTATGTCATCTTACTTAAAGTGTTACTCTGTTTGTCGTGAACTTAATACTTTGAGATGTATTGTAACGCCCGGATAATTAAGCTACAGTAATCCCTTGTTAATGGTGCCATGTCATCACATTACTGTTGCTAATCCTCATTTGATCCAAATCATAATTCAATTCAAATTCAAATTGAAGTCCAAGATTCAAATTCCTCAAACATGCAAAATAAAATGTTCAAAGTGAGGAAAATATTCTATAACTAATTATGGGGTGAACCAATATTTTTATAAAGTGGTTTAATGCCCTATAAGAAATAAAATGATGCCATTAACAATTAATTTAAAGCCTTTCATTTGTTTATAAAAATAACAAAACTATTTTATGTAGGTATCAAACTTTTGTGGCAGTGCCTAAACATTGCAACGTAAATTGTGAGCTAAGTCCCATATTTTATACCAACCTTTTTCCTTTTGATTAAAAAAAGGAAACAGAAACTAACTTGAAGAAACAGAAAAGAAATGCAAAAGATAAAAGGAAATGGGCCTAGAGATCTACTCTGCACATGGGCCCTAGTGGCCTTGCACACACAGCCGATGCCACCTCCCGTGTCTTCCACCTCCCGCTACAGTGGGAGGCAGGGGGCAGCCGTGCCGCCATCTCCATCGCCGGCGCCACACGTCGAGCATCCCACGGCTCCCCCATTGGATAAGAACGTCGCCCGCGAGACCCCCCGTAACCCTAGCACTCCAACTTTCCCCTCGCTCGCCACTCTTTCAATCTGGATCGGAGTCGAGCGCCGCAGTCGCCGTGGCTCCGGCATAGCCGCGACCACCCTCCTCCCCGAGCTGCGCCATGGCGTGCAGGAGGACCGCCACCCTCGTCCTCGTCCTCCCCGAGCACCAGGACGGGTCGGACCGCCCCGTAGCTCATCGTCATCGTCGCTTCCCCGAGAGCACTCCTCTGCTTCGCCATCTCCCTCAAAGCTCCCAACGCACCGGGACCACCCCTCGTCCTCCCTCCTCACCGGCAAACTCCATTGTGAGCATCCCATTCGATCCCCCTTTTTTCCACATTGATTTGCACACCTTAGGCCGCCGTCTCCGTCGTGCCCGAACCCCTCGTGTACGCGTATGTGCGTGCGGTTGCTGCTGTTGTGCCTCACGCGCTTGCAACCGCATCCGCCGCTACTCCCGTCCGCCCCGGTGAGCCACCCTGCGCTCACCACTCGCCGCCGACAGCTGCTCCCAGCACCAGCCTCCGGCCACCGCCTGCACAACCCTGACCCACCCCGCTGCCCTTTTGCTCCCAGCATGCCGTCGGCCATGTCGCCTCGCCTCCTTGCCCCGCCGTTGTGGCCCCGCTCCGGCCGCCGCTGCGTGCGGCGCCCGCCCCGCGGCCGCTTGCCTCTGCCGCTCGACGCCGTCGCTACCTCCTGCTTCCGCCGCACTCCGCTGATGCGTGCTGCTGCTGCACTGTCGCCATGCACCTCAGCGGCGACCGCCCTCGCCCGGGCTCGCCGGCTCCACTTCCGCGGCCGCCGCCCCCACTATTCACCTGTGGTGCCTGCTACCTCTTGAGCTTGCGTTGTATTCTCTCGAAGAGGAAAGGGAGATGTAGCACAGTAGCGTAAGTATTTCCCTCGGTGTTTGAGAACCAAGGTATCAATCCAGTAGGAGACCACGTGCGAGTCCCTCGCACCTGCACAAACAAATAAGAACTTCGCAGCCAACGCGATAAGGGGTTGTCAATCCCTTTACGGTCACTTACGAAAGTGAGATCTGATAGAGATGATAGTTTATATTTTTGGTATTTTTAGTTTAACAAAACAACAAATAAAAGCGATATAAGTAAAGTAGATGTAGATTGATATGTTGAGAATTGACCCGGGGGCCATAGTTTTCTCTAGTGGCTTCTCTCATGATAGCGATATTCTACGGCGGGTAAACAAATTACTGTCGAGCAATTGATAGAAAAGCGAATAATTATGAGACTATATAGGCATGATCACTGTATATAGGCATCACGTCCGAGACAAGTAGACCGACTCCTGCCTGCATCTACTACTATTACTCGACACATCGACCGCTATCCAGCATGCATCTAGTGTATTGAGTTCATAAGAACAGAGTAACGCCTTAAGCAAGATGACATGATGTAGAGGGATAAACTCAAGCAATATGATATAAACCCCATCTTTTTATCCTCGATGGCAACAATACAATACGTGCCTTGCTGCCCCTACTGTCACTGGGAAAGGACACCGCAAGATTGAACCCAAAGCCAAACACTTCTCCCATTGCAAGAACTATATATCTAGTAGGCCAAACCAAACCAATAATTCGAAGAGACTTGCAAGGATATTATGAGCACACATAAAAAGTTCAGAGAAGAACCAAATATCTTTCATAGATAACCTTGATCATAAACTCACAATTCATCGGATCTCGACAAACACACCTCAAAAAGAGATTACATCGAATAGATCTCCTCGAAGACCGAGGAGAACTTTGTATTGATATCCAGAGAGAGAGAGAGAAGAAGCCATCTAGATACTAGCTATGGACCCGAAGGTCTGTGGTAAACTACTCACAACTCATGGTGAGAGCGATGATGATGATGATGATGAAGGCCTCCGTAATGGATCCCCCTCCGGTGGAGCTCCGGAACAGGCTCCAAGATGGGATCTCCATGGGAACAGAAGGTACAACGGTGTAATTAGGGTTTTCTCTCTGTTCATGGAGTTTCTGGGGTACGTAGACTTATATAGGAAGAAGGAGGGCACCGGGGGAGTCACGAGGGCTCCACGAGGCAGGGGGTGCGCCGCGCGCCCCCCACCCTTGTGGGCACCTCGTGGCTCTTTTGACGTGGTTCTCAAGTTCTTTGTGCGTGATTTCCTCCAAAAATATCTCTTGCGAAGGTTTCATTCCGTTTGGACTCCGTTTGATATTCTTTTTCCGCAAAACCGTGAAACAGGCAAAAACAGCAATCTGGACTCGGCCTTTGGGTTAGTAGGTTAGTCCCAAAAATGATATAAAAGTGAATGATAAAGCCCATTAAACATCCAAGATTCATAAATAATATCATGGAACAATCAAAAATTATAGATACGTTGGAGACGTATCAAGCATCCCCAAGCTTAATTCCTGCTCGTCCTCGAGTAGGTAAATGATAAAGAAAGAATTTTTGATGTTGAATGCTAACCAATATAGTTTTTCAATGTAATTCTGTTAATTGTGGCATGAATGTTCAGATCTGAAAGATTCAAGATAAAAGTCTATATTGACATAAGAAATAACAATACTTTAAGCATACTAACAAAGCAATCATGTCTTCTCAAAATACTATGGCTAAAGAAAGCTATCCCTACAAAATCATATAGTGTTGGCTATGCTCCCTCGTTATCACACAAAAGTATTCATATCATGCACAACCCCGATTTCAGCCAAACACTTGTTTTCATTCTTCTATCTTTTCAAGCCTTTCAACTTTCACGCAATACATGAGCGTGAGCCATGGATATAGCACTATGGGTGGAATAGAGGTGGTTGTGGAGAAGACAAAAAGGAGGGAGATAGTCTCACATCGACTAGGCGTATCAATGGGCTATGGAGGTGCCCATCAATAGATATCAATGTGAGTGAGTAGGGATTGCCATGCAACAGATGCACTAGAGCTAAATACGAATGAAAGCTCAACAAAAGAAACTAGTGGGTGTGCATCCAACTTGCTTGCTCACGAAGACCTAGGGCATTTGAGGAAGCCCATCGTTGGAATATACAAGCCAAGTTCTATAATGAAAATTCCCACTAGTATATGAAAATGACTAAGCATGAGACTCTCTACAATGAAGAACATGCTGCTACTTTGAAGCACAAGTGTGGAAAAAGATATTAGCAATTGTCCCTTTTTCTTTTTCTTTTTTCTCATTTTTTTGAGAGGGGCTTTATAGGTTTAGCCTTTCCTCCCATGGGACAATGCTCTAATAATGATGATCATCACACTTTCATTACAACTCGATACTACAACAACGAAGTATGACTCTATATGAATGCCTCCGGCGGTGTACCGGTATGTGCAATGAAACAAGAGTGACATGTATAAAAATTATGCATGGTGGCCTTGCCACAAATACGATGTCAACTACATGATCATGCAAGGGCAATATGACAATATGATGCGTGTCATATGAACGGAACGGTGGAAAGTTGCATGGCAGTATATCTCGGAATGGCTATGGAAATGCCATGATAGGTAGGTATGGTGGCTGTTTTGAGGAACAATATGGTGGCTGTTTTGAGGAAGGATATATAGTGGGTTTATGGCACCGGCGAAAGTTGTGCGGTACAAGAGAGGCTAGCAATGGTGGAAGGGTGAGAGTGCGTATAATCCATGAACTCAACATTAGTCATAAGAACTCATATACTTATTGCAAAAATCTACGAGTCATCAAAACAAAGCAATCAACGCATGCTCCTAGGGGGG
>LR738715.1:133933667-133955964 GCA_902687465.1 Secale cereale
GGGGGAGGTTGGTAGGAGTTAACCATCGCGCGCCCCCGACCTCCACACAAAGGTTGGCACTCTACAAATACCTCATGCTCTAACTTCGTCACATAGCGGTTCACCATACGTGCATGCTACGGGAATCACTAACCTTAACACAAGTATTTCTCAATTTCATAATAACTCCACTAGCATGACTCTAATATCACTATCCTCATATCTCAAAACAATTATCAAGCATCCAACATCTCATTCTATTCAATGCACTTAGTGTGATTTTTTTTACTACATTGACATTGGATGTCTATCATGTGAAGACTAGTTTCTTTAGCCTAAACACTTTACCATGCTGTTTTAATAGACTCTCAAAAGGATATAAGTGAAGCATGAGAGTTCAATAATTTCTACAAAATATTACCACCACCGTGCTCTAAAAGATATAAGTGAATCACTAGAGCAAAACCTATTCAACTCAAAAGATATAAGTGAAGCACATAGAGTGTTCTAACAATTTCTAGGCCATATTTAACTCTCTCAAATAGGTTGATAACCCACAAGTGTAGGGGATCGCAACAGTTTTCGAGGATAAAGTATTCAACCCAAATTTGTTGATTCGACACAAGGGGAGCCAAAGAATACTCTTAACTATTAGCAGTTGAGTTGTCAATTCAACCACACCTGGAAACTTAGTATTTGCAGCAAGATAGTTTAGTAGCAAAGTAATATGATAGTGGTGGTAGCGGCAATAAAAGTAAAGATAATATTTTTGTAGTTTTTGTGATATAAGCAGCCGAAAAGTAAATAAGCGACAAGCAATATAGGTAAAGCTCGTAGGCATTGGATCGGTGATGGGAAATTACGTAGGATGCAATTCATCATGTAGAAGTTATAACCTAGGGTGACACAGAACTAGCTTCAGTTCATCAATGCAATGTAGGCATGTATTCCGAATATAGTCATACGTGCTTATGGAAAAGAACTTGCATGGCATCTTTTGTCCTACCCTCCCGTGGCAGCGGGTTCCTATTGGAAACCAAGGGATATTAAGGCCTCCTTTTAATAGAGTACCGGACCAAAGCATTAACACATAGTGAATACATGAACTCCTCAAACTATGGTCATCACCGGGAGTGGTCCCGATTATTGTCTCTTCGGGGTTTCCGGATCATAACACATAGTAGGTGACTATAGACTTGCAAGATAGGATCAAGAACACACATATATTCATGGAAACATAATAGGTTCAGATCTGAAATCATGGCACTCGGGCCCTAGTGACAAGCATTAAGCATAGCAAAGTCATAGCAACATTAATCTCAGAACATAGTGGATACTAGGGATCAAACCCTAACAAAACTAACTCGATTACATGATAGATCCCATCCAACCCATCACCGTCCAGCAAGCCTACGATGGAATTACTCACACACGACGGTGAGCATCATGGAATTGGTGATGGAGGAAGGTTGATGATGACGATGGCGACGATCTCCACTCTCCGGAGCCCCAAACGGACTCCAGATCAGCCCTCCCGAGAGAGATTAGGGCTTGGCGGCAGCTCTGTCTCGTAAAACACGATAATTCCCTCTCTCTATTTTTTCTCTCCCCGAAACGGAAGATATAGGATCTGGGGGTACGTCAGTGGAGCATCGGGGGGCCCTCGAGGCAGGGGGCGCGCCCTGGGAAGGGGGGTGTGCCCCCCACCCTCGAGGACAGGCAGTGGGCCCCCCGGTGAGTATGTTCTTGCAGATATTTTTTATATTTTCTGAAATAATTCTCCGTTGATTTTCAGGCGATTCAGAGAACTTTTTATTCTACACAAAAACAACACCATGGCAGTTTTGCTAAAAACAGCGTCAGTCCGGGTTAGTTCCATTCAAATCATGCAAGTTAGAGTCCAAAAACAAGGGCAAAAGGGTTTGGAAAGTGATAAAGAAAAACTTTGACAAACTCTGTTTGCTCTTGTTGTTGTAAATATGTAAGCTAGCATTCAGGTTTTCAACAAGATCATGAACTAACTACATTCACAATAACTTTCAGGTCTCAAGACTACTCACATCAATAGCATAATGAACTAGCAAGCAATAATAATAAACCTCGGATGACAACACTTCTCAAAACAATCATGATACGATATAACAGGATGGTATCTCGCTAGCTCTTTCTGAGACCGCAAAACATAAATGCAGAGCACCTTTAAAGATCAAAGACTGACTAGACATTGTAATTCATGGTAAAAGAGATCCAATCATGATCATACTCAATGCAAATTAATAGTAATACATGCAACGACAGAGGTGCTCTCCTACTGGTGCTCTTTGATAAGAGGATGATGACTCTGCATAAAAGTAAATAGATAGGCCCTTCGCAGAGGGAAGCAGGGATTTGTAGAGGTGACAGAGCTCGATTTTTAAATAGAGATTGAATAACATTTTGGGTGGTATACTTTCATTGTCAACATAACAACCAAGAATCTCGATATCTCCCATGCTATGCACATTATAGGCGGTTCCCAAACAGAATGGTAAAGTTTGTACTCCCCCAACCACCAACAAGCACACTCCACGGCCAGCCGAATCCATGGGTTACCGTCCAAACAAGCAACAGCCATAGGGGAGTTTTGTTTAATTATTATGATTTTGAGCATGGGACTGGGCATCCCGGTTACCAGCCATTTTCTCATGAATGATGAGCGGAGTCCACTCATCGTGAGAATAACCCACCTAGCATGGAAGATATAGACAGCCCTAGTTAATACATGAGTTGTTCGAGCATACAAAACAGAATTTCATTTGAAGGTTTAGAATTTGGTAGATACAAATTTACTTGGAAAGGCAGGTAAATACCGCATATAGGAAGGTATGGTGTACTCATATGGAATTACTTTGGGGTTTATGGAAGTGGATGCACAAGCAGTATTCCCGCTTAGTACAGGTGAAGGCTAGAAAGAGACTGGGAAGCGACCAGCTAGAGAGCAACAACGGTCATGAACATGCATTAAAATTAATCAACAATGAATGCAAGCATGAGTAGGATATAAATCACCATGAACATAAATATCATGAAGGCTATGTTGATTTGTTCAACTACATGCGTGAACATGTGCCAAGTCAAGTCACTTAAATCATTCAGAGGAGGATACCACCCATCATACCACATCACAACCATTTTAATATCATGTTGGTACGCAAGATAGACCATTATAAACTCTCAGCTAATTAAGCATGGCATAAGCAGCTATGATCTCTAATTGTCATTGCAAACATGTTTCATTCATAACAAGCTGAATCAAGAACGACGAGCAATCATATTTACAAAAACAAGAGAGGTCGAGTTCATACCAGCTTTTCTCATCTCAATTAGTTCATCATATATCATCCTTATTACCTTTCACTCGCACGACCGAACGGTGTGGAAAATAATAATAGTGCACGTGCATTGGACTAAGCTGGAATCTGCATGCATTTAATACAAGAGAGAAGACAGGGTAATATGGCTCATGGTTAATTCAACAACAAAGCATATGTGAGCCACTAAGCATTTTCAATCATGGTCTTCTACTCTTAACCCCTAAAGAAAAGAAAAAGAAACTATTTACACGGGAAAGCTCCCAACAAGCAAAAGAAGAACGGGAAATCTTTTTGGGTTTTCATTTTTAGTTACTACTACAAGCAAACAAAGTAAACTAGCTAGAAGCTACAACTAATGTTTTTTGTTTTTCTGGGGTTTTCTAGCACGCAAGAAAAAGACTTAGAAAAAGAAATTTAAACTAAGCATGGATGGTACAGTGAAAGAGTGTGAGCACCGGCAGCTAGAATAAGTGTGTGAACATGAATGTAGAGTCGGTGAGAAACACGTACTCCCCCAAGCTTAGGCTTTTGGCCTAAGTTGGTTTATGGCCAGTATTGGCCTGAAGGATATCCAAAGTTGTAGTTGGGGTCGTACTGAGACACAGCAGATGCTACATGCTGAGCTGCAGCTTGAAGGCGGGTTGCCTCCGTCAAGTTATAATAGGCATTTGCCTCCTCCATAGTTATAGTGTATCTTCCCTTTTCCTGAAAGTTAAACAAAGTAGGTGCAGGAAGAACAATAGGGATGGCATGCTACCGGTTAAAGATTAGTCAATATTTGAGGGTTTGATTATCCCACTCTATAAACCGATAACTAGCTATAGCATTACAGTCTAAATAAGCAGGGGGTAAAGGTTCATCATACGTGTGCAAAGACACACCAAGATAGCGGGCTATGCGAGTAGCATAGATCCCACCAAATAAATCTACATGCAAACCATTATGGTGTAGTCTACGTGCAACAATAGCTCCCAGATTATATTGCCTATCACCTAGTACAACACTCCTGAGAACACTAAGATCAGGGACACACATGTGACAAGCCTCATCTTTACCATTTATGCATCTACCGATAAATAGACCAAAGTAATGAATAGCAGGAAAATGTATGCTCCCCGTGGTAGCTTGTGTAATATCCCTGGATTCCTCCAATGTAATACTAGCTAGGAATTCTCTAAATTCAGATTTGCGAGGGTCACTCATACTGCCCCACTGTGGGAGCTTGCAGGCAACATTAAAATCCTCTAAGTCCATGGTATAAGATTTATCATAAAGGTCAAATAGGACAGTGTGAGAATTACGTGAAGATGAAAATTTAAACCTTCTCACAAAGCTATCAGTTAAGCCACGGTATTGGAGACACTTATCTTGCATGAAGTCCTCGAGGTCAGCGTTGCGCACATATGCGTAAAATTCATCTTTGATGCCCGCTTGACCCATAAATTCATCTAACGGCCATTCACAAGGCCGCACATCAGCATCCCTCGGTGGTTCATCATCCGGCTAATGGAACGCGAGCCTCGGTTCTTGCTTCCTTGAAGGACCACCTTGGAAGCTTCTCCTAGACATTTTTCTGAAATTTTCTGAAATTTTTAGTAACTCACAATAAAAGTTAACCGAACTCAACAAGATTGATAGCAACAACTCCTACAAGTGCCTAGAAGCCATATCATGCATTAGAACTACTTGGGACCAAGAAAATTTGACATGCAAGCTCAAGAACAAGCTCACCACAGCAGCATAAATTTGCAACAAATAATGCACTAGAGCAAAAACTAATTGGACCAATGGAGGAGTCACATACCAAGGAACAATCTCCCCCAAACAGTTTGGTGAATGGTGCTTTGAGCAAGGAGATCGAAAATGGCAGCAAAATGAGCTATAACTCGGGTTTGAGCTTGTTGGGGATTTTTTGGGAGGACGAAGAAGAGCATGGGTGAAAGGATAAGTGGAGGGGGGGCACGTGGGGCCCTCGAGGCAGGGGTGCGCGCCCTGGGAAGGGGGCACTCCCTGTGCCTTCGAGGCCACGTGCTGGCTCCCCTCGCTGTGTGTTCAGTGCCATATTTTCTTAAATATTCTAGAAAAAATCATATTTCATTTTCATGCCATTTGGATAACTTTTTTGGGATATTTTTTTATTTCACGGATAAGTCTGGAAACAGACAGACAATGCTATTTTTGTTTTATTTAACCTAATTAACAGTAAGTAAAATAAGGTTACAGAAGGTTTGTGCTATCTAGATTCACCTATCCCATGCTCATCAAAAGGAATCCATTAACAAGGTTGATCAGGTCTTGTTAATAAACTCTTTCCGAGTAACATGAAACTAGAGAATTTTCGAATAACACTATGTTACCTCAATGGGGATATGTATGTCCCCAACAATAAGAATGGCATATGCCTTCTTGATAGTAGGAATAGGAAACTCAAAACCTCCAATAGTGATTGTTGAACTTTTCCCAATATAATTGATACTATGAACCTGAGGTTGTTTCCTCGGAAAGTGTACCGTATGCTCATTACCATTGAGATGAAAAGTGACATTGTCTTTGTTGCAATCAATAACAACCCCTGCAATATTCAAAAAGGGTCTTCCAAGAATAATAGACATACTACCGTCCTCGGGAATATCAAGTATAACAAAGTCCGTTAGAATAGTAACATTTGCAACTACAACAGGCACATCCTCACAAATACCGACAGGTATAGCAGTTGATTTATCGGCCATTTGCAAAGATATTTCAGTAGGTGTCAACTTACTCAAGTCAAGTCTACGATATAAAGAGAGAGGCATAACACTGACACCGGCTCCAAGATCACACAAAGCAGTTTTAACATAGTTTCTCTTAATGGAGCAAGGTATAGTAGGTACTCCTGGATCTCCTAATTTCTTAGGCATTCAACCCTCAAAAGTGTAATTGGCAAGCATGGTGGAAATTTTTACTTCAGGTATCTTTCTTTTGTTGGTAATAATATCTTCCATGTACTTGGCATAAGGATTTGTTTTAAGCACATCAATCAAACGCATACGCAAAAAGATAGGTCTAATCATTTCAGCGAAGCGCTCAAAGTCCTCATCATCCTTTTTCTTGGATGGTTTTAGAGGAAAAGGCATGGGTTTCTGAACCCATGGTCTCTTTCCCTACCGTGCTTCCTAGCAACAAAGTCTCTCTTTGAAGGAAATATGCCCTAGAGGCAATAATAAAGTTGTTATCTATATTTCCTTATATCATGATAAATGTTTATTATTCATGCTAGAATTGTATTAACCGCAAACTTAGTACATGTGTGAATACATAGACAAAACAGAGTGTCCCTAGTATGCCTCTACTAGACTAGCTCATTGATCAAAGATAGTTATGTTTCCTAACCATAGACATGAGTTGTCATTTGATCAACGAGATCACATCATTAGGAGAATGATGTGATGGACTAGACCCATCCGTTAGCTTAGCACTATGATCGTTCAGTTTTACTGCTATTGCTTTCTTCATGACTTATACATGTTCCTATGACTATGAGATTATGCAACTCCCGAATACCGTAGGAACACCTTGTGTGCTATCTAACATCACAACGTAACTGGGTGATCATAAAGATGATCTACAGGTGTCTCCGAAAGTATTCGTGGTGTTGGCATAGATCAAGACTAGGATTTGTCACTCCGAGTGTCGGAGAGGTATCTCTGGGCCCTCTCGGTAATGCACATCATAATAAGCCTTGCAAGCAAATGACTAATGAGTTAGTCACGAGATGATGTATTACGGAACGAGTAAAGAGACTTGCCGGTAACGAGATTGAACTAGGTATAGAGATACCGACGATCGAATCTCGGGCAAGTAACATACCGATGACAAAAGGAACAACGTATGTTGTTATGCGGTTTGACCGATAAAGATCTTCGTAGAATATGTAGGAACCAATATGAGCATCCAGGTTCCGCTATTGGTTATTGAACGGAGATGAGTCTCGGTCATGTCTACATAGTTCTCGAACCCGTAGGGTCCGCACGCTAAACGTTTGATGACGATCGGTATTATGAGTTTATGAGTTTTGATGTACCGAAGGTAGTTCGGAGTCCCGGATGAGATCACGAACATGACGAGGAGTCTCGGAATGTCTGAGACATACATATTGATATATTGAACGACTATATTCGGACACCCGAAGTGTTTCGGAAAAGTTTCGGATTTAACCAGATTGCCGGAGGGGGTTACCGGAACCCCCCACGAGGGGGGATGGTCCATAGTGGGCCTTGAGGAAAGAAGAGAGGCAGCCCATAGAGGCTCGTCAGGGCCCCACCAAAGAATCCTAGTAGGACTAGGATTGGGGGGTGCCACCTCCCCCTCTCCTTCTTTTCCCCCTCTTCCTTCTTGGTGGACTCCTACTAGGAATAGGATTGCAATCCTATTCCTAGTAGGATTGCCTCCCTGGTGCGCCATAGAAGGGCTGGCCGGCCCCTCCCCTTGCTCCTTTATATACGGGGGCAGGGGCACCCTAGGACACACAAGTTGATCAGTTGATCTCTCCCAACCGTGTGCGATGCTCCCCTCCACAGAAACACACCTCAGTTATATCGTTGCAGTGCTTAGGCGAAGCCCTGCGCCGGTAACTTCATCATATCCATCACCACGCCATCATGCTGACAAAACTCTCCCATGAAGCTCAACTGGATCAAGAGCTCATGGGACATCATCAAGCTGAACGTGTGTTGAACGCGGAGGTGCCGTACGTTCGGTACTTGATCGGTTGGATCGCGAAGAAGTTCGACTACATCAACCGCGTCACTAGACGCTTCCGCTCCCGGTCTACGAGGGTACGTAGACACACTCTCCCCCTCGTTGCTATGCATCTAGTAGATAGATCTTGCGTGATCGTAGGAAAATTTTGAAAATACTACATTACCCAACAGTGGCATCAGAGCCAGGTCTATGCGTAGATGATATGCACGAGTAGAACACAATGAGTTGTGGGCGATACTAGTCATACTGCTTACCAGCATGTCATACTTTGCTTTGGCGGTATTGTGAGATGAAGCAGCCCGGACCGACATTACGCGTACGCTTACGCGAGACTGGTTTCACCGTTATGAGCACTCGTTGCTTAAAGGTGACTGGCGGGTGTCTGTCTCTCTTACTTTAGCTGAATCAAGTGTGGCTACGCCCGGTCCTTGTGAAGGTTAAAACAGCACATACTTGACGAAACATCGTTGTGGTTTTGTGTGCGTAGGTAAGAACGGTTCTTGCTAAGCTTGTAGCAGCCACGTAAAACTTGCAACAACAAATTAGAGGACGTCTAACTTGTTTTTGCAGGGCATGTTGTGATGTGATATGGTCAAGACATGATGAGTAATACGGTTTTGTATGAGATGATCATGTTTTGTAAAGTTATCGGCAACTGGCAGGAGCCATATGGTTGTCGCTTTATTGTATGAAATGCAATCGCCATGTAATTGCTTTACTTTATCACTAAGCGGTAGCGATAGTCGTAGAAGCAATAGTTGGCGAGACGACAACGATGCTATGATGGAGATCAAGGTGTCGCGCCGGTGACGAAGGTGATCATGACGGTGCTTTGGAGATGGAGATCAAAAGCACAAGATGATGATGGCCATATCATGTCACATATTTTGATTTGCATGTGATGTTTATCTTATTATGCTTCTTATTTTGCTTAGTACGACAGTAGCGTTATAAGATGATCCCTTACAAAATTTCAAGGTACAAGTGTTCTCCCTGAGTATGCACCGTTGCGAAAGTTCTTAGTGCCGAGACACCACGTGATGATCGGGTGTGATAAGCTCTACGTTCAAATACAACGGGTGTAAGACAGTTTTGCACACGCAGAATACTCGGGTTAAACTTGACGAGCCTAGCATATGCAGATATGGCCTCGGAACACTGGAGACCGAAAGGTCGAGCGTGAATCATATAGTAGATATGATCAACATAAAGATGTTCACCATTGAAACTACTTCATCTCACGTGATGATCGGACATGGTTTAGTTGATTTGGATCACGTGATCATTTAGATGACTAGAGGGATGTCTATCTAAGTGGGAGTTCTTAAGTAATATGATTAAATTGAACTTTAATTTATCATGAACTTAGTCCTGGAAGTATTAACATATCTATGTTGTAGATCAATAGCTCGCGATGTTGCTCCACGTTTATTTTTATGTTCCTAGAGAAAACTAAGTTGAAAGATGTTAGTAGCAATGATGCGGAATTGTTCCGTGATCTGAGGATTATCCGCATTGCTGCACAGAAGAATTATGTCCTTGATGCACCGCTAGGTGACAGACCTATTGCAGGAGCAGATGCAGACGTTATGAACGTTTTGACAAAAGCTCGGTATGATGACTACTTGATAGTTTAAGTGCACCATGCTTTACGGCTTAGAACTGGGACTTCAAAAATGTTTTGAACGCCACAGAGCATATAAGATGTTCCAATAGTTGAAATTAGTATTTCATACTCATGCCCGTGTCGAGAGGTATGAGACCTCTGCCAGTACTTTGCCTACAAGATGGAGGAGAATAGCTCAACCAGTGAGCATGTGCTCAGATTGTGTGGGTACTGCAATTGCTTGAATCAAGTGGGAGTTAATCTTCCAGATAAGATAGTAATTGACAAAGTTCTCTAGTCACTATCACCAAGTTAGTAGAACTTTGTGATGAACTATAATATGCAAGGGATGACGAAAGTAATTCCCGAGCTCTTCGCGATGCTGAAATCGGCGAAGGTAGAAATCAAGAAAGAGCATCAAGTGTTGATGGTTAACAAGACCACTTGTTTCAAGTAAAGGGCAAAGGGATAGAAGGGGGACTTCAAGAAGAATGACAAACAAGTTGTCACTCCCATGAAGAAACCCAAAGCTAAACTCAAGCCTGAAACTAAGTGCTTCTACTGCAAAGGAAATGGTCACTGGAAGTGGAACTGCCCTAGATACTTGGCAGATAAGAAGGATGGCAAAGTGAACAAAGGTATATTTGATATACAGATTATTGATGTGTATTTTACTAGTGTTCATAGCAACCCCTCGGTATTTGATACTGGTTTAGTTGCTAAAGAGTAGTAACTCAAAATGGGAGTTGCATAATGAACAGAAACTAGTTAAAGGATGAAGTGACGATGTGTATTGGAAGTAGTTCCAAGATTGATATGATCATCATCGCACACTCCCTATACTTTCGAGATTAGTGTTGAACCTAAATAAGTGTTATTTGGTGTTTGTGTTGAAACATGAATATGATTTGATCATGTTTATTGCAATACGGTTATTCATGTTAGTTAGAGAATAATTGTTGTTCTGTTTACATGAATAAAACCTTCTATGGTCATACACCCAATGAAAATGGTTTGTTGGATCTCGATCATGTGATACACATATTCAGAATATTGAAGCCAAAAGATGCAAGGTTAATAATGATAGTGCAACTTATTTGTGGCACTGCCGTTTAGGTCATATTGGTGTAAAGCGCATGAAGAAACTCCATAGTGATGGACTTTTGGAATCACTTGATTATGAATCACTTGGTGCTTGCGAACCATGCCTCATGGGCAAGATGACTAAAAACTCCGTTCTCCGGAACTGTGGAGCGAGCAACAGAGTTGTTGGAAATCATACATACTGATGTATGCGGACCAATGAGTGTTGAAGCTCGCGGCGGGTATCGTTATTTTCTGACCTTCACTAATGATTTGAGCAGATATGGGTATATCTACTTAATGAAGCACAAGTCTAAAACATTTGAAAAGTTCAAAGAATTTCAGAGTGAAGTGGAGAATCATCGTAACAGAAAATAAGAGTTTCTACGATATAATCGTAGAGGTAAAATATTTGAGTTAGCGAGTTTGGCCTTCAGTAAAAACAATGTGAAATAGTTTCACTACTCACGCCACCTAGAACACCACAGTGTAATGGTGTGTCCGAACGTCATAACCTTACTTTATTAGATATGGTGCGATCGATGATGTCTCTTACCGATCTACCACTATCGCTTTTGGGGTTATGCATTAGAGACAACTACATTCACGTTAAATAGGGCACCATCTAAATCCGCGGATATGACACCGTATGAACTGTGGTTTGACGAGAAACCTAAGCTGTCATTTCTTTAAGTTTGGGACTGCAATGCTTATGTGAAAAAGTTTCAACATGATAAGCTCGAACCCAAATCGGAGAAGTAAATCTTCATAGGATACCCAAAAGAAACTGTTGGGTACACCTTCTATCACAGATCCGAAGGCAAGGTCTTTGTTGCTAAGAGTGGATCCTTTCTAGAGAAGGAGTTTCTCTCGAAAGAAGTGAGTGGGAGGAAAGTAGAACTTGATGAGGTAATTGTACCTTCTCCTGAATTGGAAAGTAGTACATCACAGAAAATTGTTCCAGTGATTCCTACACCAATTAGTGAGGAAGCTAATGATGATGATCATGAAACTTCAGATCAAGTTTCTGCTGAACGTCGTAGATCAACCAGAGTACGTTCCTCACCAGAGTGGTACGGCAACCTAGTTCTGGAAGTCATGTTACTAGACCATGATGAACCTACGAACTATGAGGAAGCGATGATGAGCCCAGATTCCGCAAAATGGCTTGAGGCCATGAAATCTGAGATGGGATCCATGTATGAGAACAAAGTGTGGACTTTGGTTGACTTGCCCGATGAACGGCAAGCCATCGAAAATAAATGGATCTTCAAGAGGAAGACCGACGCAGACGGTAATGTTACTGTTTACAAAGCTCGACTTGTTGCGAAAGGTTTTCGACAAGTTCAAGGAGTTGACTACGATGAGACTTTCTCAACCGTAGCGATGCTTAAGTCTGTCCGAAACATGTTAGCAATTGCCGCATTTTATGATTATGAAATCTGGCAAATGGATGTCAAAACTACATTCCTAAATGGATATCTCAAAGAAGAATTGTATATGATGCAACCAGAAGGTTTTATCGATCCAAAAGATGCTAACAAAGTATGCAAGCTCCAGCGATCCATCTATGGACTGGTGCAACCATCTCGGAGTTGGAATATACGCTTTGATAAGTTGATCAAAGCATATAGATTTATACAGACTTGCGGTGAAGCCTGTATTTACAAGAAAGTGAGTGGGAGCACTACAACCTTTCTGATAAGTATATGTAAATGACATATTGTCGATCGGAAATGATGTAGAATTTTCTGGAAAGCATAAAGGAGTGTTTGAAAGGAGTTTTTCAAAGAAAGACCTTGGTGAAGCTGCTTACATATTGGGCATCAAGATCTATAGAGATAGATCAAGACGCTTGATAAGACTTTCGATGAGTACATACCTTGATAAGATTTTGAAGTAGTTCAAAATGGATCAGTCAAAGAAGGAGTTCTTGCTTGACTTGTAAGGTGTGAAGTTGAGTAAGACTCAAAGCCAGACCACGGCAGAAAAATATAAAGAGAATGAAAGTCATTCCCTATGCCTCAGCCATAGGTTCTATAAAGTATGCCATGCTGTGTACCAAACATGTTGTGTACCTTGCCATGAGTTTGACAGGGAGGTACAATAGTGATCCAGGAGTAGATCACTGTAAAGCGGTCAAAATTATCCTTAGTAACTGGACGACTAAGGAAATGTTTCTCGATTATGGAGGTGATAAAGAGTTCGTCGTAAAGGGTTACGCCGATGCAAGCTTTGACACTAAATCCAGATGACTCTAAGTATCAATCTGGATGCGTATTGAAAGTGGGAGCAATTAGCTAGAGTAGCTCCATGCAGAGCATTGTAGACATAGAAATTTGCGAAATACATACAGATCTGAATGTGACAGACCCGTTGACTAAACTTCTCTCACAAGCAAAACATGATCACACCTTATTACTCTTGGGTATTAATCACATAGCGATGTGAACTAGATTATTGACTCTAGTAAACCCTTTAGGTGTTGGTCACATGGCGATGTGAACTATGGGTGTTATTCACATAACAATGTGAACTATCGGTATTAAATCATATGGCGATGTGAGCTAGATTATTGACTCTAGTGCAAGTGGGAGACTGAAGGAAATATGCCCTAGAGGCAATAATAAAGTTGTTATTTATATTTCCTTATATCATGATAAATGTTTATTATTCATGCTAGAATTGTATTAACCGGAAACTTAGTACATGTGTGAATACATAGACAAAACAGAGTGTCCCTAGTATGTCTCTACTAGACTAGCTCATTGATCAAAGATGGTTATGTTTCCTAACCATAGACATGAGTTGTCATTTGATCAATGGGATCACATCATTAGGAGAATGATGTGATGGACTAGACCCATCCGTTAGCTTAGCACTATGATCGTTTAGTTTTACTGCTATTGCTTTCTTCATGACTTATACATGTTCCTATGACTATGAGATTATGCAACTCCCGAATACCGTAGGAACACCTTGTGTGCTATCAAACGTCACAACGTAACTGGGTGATCATAAAGATGCTCTACAGGTGTCTCCGAAAGTATTCGTGGTGTTGGCATAGATCAAGACTAGGATTTGTCACTCTGAGTGTCGGAGAGGTATCTCTGGGCCCTCTCGGTAATGCACATCATAATAAGCCTTGCAAGCAAATGACTAATGAGTTAGTCACGAGATGATGTATTACGGAACGAGTAAAGATACTTGCCGGTAACGAGATTGAACTAGGTGTAGAGATACCGACGATCGAATCTCGGGCAAGTAACATACCGATGACAAAAGGAACAACGTATGTTGTTATGCGGTTTGACCGATAAAGATCTTCGTAGAATATGTAGGAACCAATATGAGCATCGAGGTTCCGCTATTGGTTATTGACCGGAGATGAGTCTCGGTCATGTCTACATAGTTCTCGAACCCGTAGGGTCCGCACGCTTAACGTTTGATGACGATCGGTATTATGAGTTTATGAGTTTTGATGTATCGAAGGTAGTTCGGATTCCCGGATGAGATCACGGACATGACGAGGAGTCTCGGAATGTCCGAGACATAAAGATTGATATATTGGATGACTATATTCGGACACCGGAAGTGTTCCGGAAAAGTTTCGGATTTAACCGGATTGCCGGAGGGGGTTACCGGAACCCCCCACGAGGGGGGATGGTCCATAGTGGGCCTTGAGGAAAGAAGAGAGGCAGCCCATAGATGCTGGCCGGCGCCCCACCAGAGAATCCTAGTTGGACTAGGATAGGGGGGCGCCATCTCTCCCTCTCCTTCCTTTTCCCCTCTTCCTTCTTGGTGGACTCCTACTAGGAATAGGATTGCAATCCTATTCCTAGTAGGATTGCCTCCCTGGCGCGCCATAGAAGGGCTGGCCGGCCCCTCCCCTTGCTACTTTATATACGGGGGCAGGGGGCACCCTAGGACACACAAGTTGATCAGTTGATCTCTCCCAACCGTGTGCGGTGCTCCCCTCCACAGAAACACACCTCGGTTATATCGTTGCAGTGCTTAGGCGAAGCCCTGCGCCGGTAACTTCATCATATCCGTCACCACGCCGTCGTGCTGACGAAACTCTCCCGTGAAGCTCAACTGGATCAAGAGCTCGTGGGACGTCATCAAGCTGAACGTGTGCTGAACGCGGAGGTGCCGTACGTTCGGTACTTGATCGGTTGGATCGCGAAGAAGTTCGACTACATCAACCGCGTCACTAGATGCTTCCACTCTCGGTCTACGAGGGTACGTAGACACACTCTCCCCCTCGTTGCTATGCATCTAGTAGATAGATCTTGCGTGATCATAGGAAAATTTTGAAAATACTACGTTACCCAACACTCTTATCATAACATTGATTCTTTGATTGTGGGTTATCAAGATCAACAACATGTTCAATCTCTACATCATTATCCTTGCTAGGTTGAGAATCATCATGAACATCATTATTAATATTATCACTAGGTTCATGTCCATTACCAGATTGTGTCTCAGCATCAGAAACAGATATATCATTGGGATTCTCAGGTTTGTCAGCTACAGGTTCACTAGAAGCATGCAAAGTTCTATCATTTTTCTTTTTCTTTTTCTTAGAAGAACTAGGTGCATCTAAATTAGCTCTCTGAGAATCTTGCTCAATTCTATTAGGGTGGCCTTTAGGATACAGAGGTTCCCGAGTCATTTTACCACCTCTAGTTGCAACTCTAACAGCATAGTCATTATTCTTACTATTTAATTCATTGAGCAAATCATTCTGAGCCTTAAGTACTTGTTCTACTTGAGTGGTGACCATGGAAGCATGTTTACTAATAAGTTTCAGTTCACTTTTAGCACTAGACAGACAACCACTCAAGCGTTCAATCATATAAGCATTGTGTTGTAGTTGTCTACCAACATAAGCATTGAAGTTTTCTTTTTTCACAATGAAATTGTCAACCTCATCTAAGCATTGGCTAGCAGACTTATAACGAGGAATATCACCTTCATCAAATCTATAAAGAGAATTTACCTTTACTACCTGTGTCGGGTTATCAAGACCATGTATTTCTTCAATAGGCGGTAAATTCTTAACATCTTCATCTTTAATACCTTTTTTTCATGGATTTCTTTGCCTCTTGCATATCTTCAGGACTAAGAAATAGAACACCTCTTTTCTTCGGAGTTGGCTTAGGGGCTGGTTCAGGAAGTGTCCAATTATTTTCATTGGCTAACATATTATTCAATAGTAATTCAGCTTGTTCAACTGTTCTTTCCCTGAAAACACAACCAACACAACTATCCAGGTGGTCTCTGGAAGCATCGGTCAGTACATTGTAAAAGACATCAAGTATATCATGCATCTCAAGAGGATGATCAGGCAAAGCATTAAGTAACTGGAGAAGCCTCCCCCAAGCTTGTGGGAGACTCTCTTCTTCAGTTTGAGCAAAGTTATAAATTTCCCGTAAGGCAGCTTGTTTCTTATGAGTGGGAAAATATTTAGCAGAAAAGTAATACATCATATCCTGGGGACTATGCACACAACCAGGATCAAGAGAATTAAACCAAGTCTTAGCATCACCCTTTAACGAGAAAGGAAATAGCTTAAGGATATAGTAGTAACGAACCTTTTCATCATTGGTAAACAGGGTGGCTATATCATTCAACTTGGTAAGATGTGCCACAACAGTTTCAGACTCATAGCCATGGAAAGGATCAGATTCAACCAAAGTAATTAACTCAGGATCAACAGAGAATTCATAATCCTTATCAGTGACGTAGATAGGTGAAGTAGCAAAAGCAGGGTCATGTTTCATCATCACTTTCATAAATATCATCAACATTTGCACTCTCCCTAACCTTTGCACTTTGTTCATCTAGAAATTCACCTAGTGGCATAGTATCAGGCATAGAGGTAGTTTCATCATACATAGCAAAAGTAGCATCATCAAGAACATACGACATATTAGATTCAATAGCAGGAGTAGGTGTCACAAGTTTACTCATAACAGAAGGAGAATCAACTGCAGAGCTAGATGGCAGTTCCTTACCTCCCCTCGTAGTTGAGGGTAAGATCTTGGTTTTTGAGTCCTTCAAATTCTTCATAGTGATAAGCAGATATAAATCCCAAGTGACTTAAAGAATAAATCTATGCTCCCCGGCAACGGCACCAGAAAATAGTCTTGATGACCCACAAGTGTAGGGGATCGCAACAGTTTTCGAGGATAAAGTATTCATCCCAAATTTGTTGATTCGATACAAGGGGAGTCAAAGAATACTCTTAAGTATTAGCAGCTGAGTTGTCAATTCAACCACACCTCGAAACTTAGTATCTGCAGCAAGATAGTTTAGTAGCAAAGTAATATGATAGTGGTGGTAGCAGCAATAAAAGTAAAGATGGTATTTTTGTAGTTTTTGTGATATAAGCAGCGGAAAAGTAAATAAGCGACAAGCAATATAGGTAAAGCTCGTAGGCATTGGATCGGTGATGGGAAATTACGTCGGATGCAATTCATCATGTAGAAGTTATAACCTAGGGTGACACAAAACTAGCTCCAGTTCGTCAATGTAATGTAGGCATGTACTCCGAATATAGTCATACGTGCTTATGGAAAAGAACTTGCATGACATCTTTTGTCCTACCCTCCCATGGCAGTGGGGTCCTATTGGAAACTAAGGGATTGGAAACTAAGGGATATTAAAGCCTCCTTTTAATAGAGTACCGGACCAAAGCATTAACACATAGTGAATACATTAACTCCTCAAACTATGGTCATCACCGGGAGTGGTCCCGATTATTGTCACTTCGGGGTTGCCGGATCATAACACATAGTAGGTGACTATAGACTTGCAAGATAGGATCAAGAACACACATATATTCATGGAAACATAATAGGCTCAGATCTGTAATCATGGCACTCGGGCCCTAGTGACAAGCATTAAGCATAGCAAAGTCATAGCAACATCAATCTCAGAACATAGTGGATACTAGGGATCAAACCCTAACAAAACTAACTCGATTACATGATAGATCCCATCCAACCCATCACCGTCCAGCAAGCCTATGATGGAATTACTCACACACGGCGGTGAGCATCATGGAATTGGTTATGGGGGAAGGTTGATGATGACGATGGCGACGATCTCCACTCTCCGGAGCCCCGAACGGACTCCAGATCTGCCCTCCCGAGAGAGATTAGGGCTTGGCGGCGGCTTCGTCTTGTAAAACACGATAATTCCCTCTCTCTGATTTTTTTCTCCCTGAAACGGAAGATATAGGACCTTGTGGTACGTCGGTGGAGCATCGGGGGGCCCTCGAGGCAGGGGGGCGCGCCCCCCACCCTCGAGGACAGGCCGTGCCCCCCCCCCCGGTGAGTATCTTCTTGCAGATATTTTTTATATTTTCTGAAATAATTCTCCGTTGATTTCCAGGCGATTTCGAGAACTTTTTATTCTGCACAGAAACAACACCATGGCAGTTCTGCTGAAAACAGCGTCAGTCCGGGTTAGTTCCATTCAGATCATGCAAGTTATAGTCCAAAACAAGGGCAAAAGGGTTTGGAAAAGTAGATACGTTGGAGACGTATCATTTGTGTGTCCAGCAAGGATGATTGTGGCAAACTAACAAGCAAAGACTCAAATTATACAAGACGCTCCAAGTAAAGCACATATCATGTTGCGAATAAAAATATAGCTCCAAGTATAGTTACCGATGGATGAAGACTAAAGAGGGAATGCCTTCCCGGCGCATCCCCAAGCTTAGGATTTTGTTTATCTTGAATTTACTTGGGGTGCCATGGGCATCACCAAGCCTAGGCCTTTGCTACTCCTTGTTCCATAGTCCATCAAAGAAATACTCAAAACTTGAAAACTTCACAACACAAAACTTAGACAAAAATTCTCGTGAGCTCCGTTAGTATAAGAAAGCAAACCACTACTCAAAGGTACAACAATGAATTCATTATTTGTTTATATTGGTGTTAAACCAACTGTATTCCAACTTCTCTATGATTCATATCCACCAATACTACTCATAGATGCATCGGAATAAGCAAATAACACACGAAAAACAGAATCTGTCAAAAACAAAACAGTCTGTAGTAATCTGCAGGGTTCACCTACTTCTGGAACTCCAAAAAATTCAAACTAAATTATTAAATTTGCGGAATTTGTCTACCAATCATCTACGAAAAGAATCAACTAAAAAGCACGCTCCAGTAAAATCTCACGACTACTTTAGCGAGCGCTAAAGATTCTGTTTTTCACAGCAATATCATATAAACTTCACACAAGTCTTCCCAAAGGTTCTACTTGGCACAAACACTAAACAAAACATGAAACCACATCTAATCAGAGACTAGATGCAATATTTATTCCCCAACAGCAACAAAAACAAAAAAACAAAAAATTGGGTTGCCTCCCAACAAGCGCTATCGTTTTACGCCCCCAGCTAGGCACGATACAAGATAAATCTAGGTATTGCCATCCTTGGAAGGCAATCCATAAGTGGCTCTCATGATAGATTCATATGGTAATTTTTTTTTATTTCTAGGAAAGTGTTCCATGACTTTCCTTAACGGAAATTGGAATCTAATATTTCCTTCCTTCATATCAATAATTGCACCAATCGTTCTAAGCAAAGGTCTACCAAGAATAATAGGACATGAAGGATTGCAATCTATATCAAGAACAATGAAATCTACGGGCACATAATTCCTATTGGCAACAATAAGAACATCATTAATCCTTCCCATAGGTTTCTGTCAGTCCTTGATCTTTAAAGGTGCTCTGCATTTATGTTTTGCGGTCTCAGAAAGGGCTAGCGAGATACCATCCTGTTATATCATATCATGATTGTTTTGAGAAGTGTTGTCATCCGAGGTTTATTACTATTGCTCGCTAGTTGATTATGCCATTGATGTGAGTAGTCTTGAGACCTGAAAGTTATTGTGAATGTGGTTAGTTCATGATCTTGTTGAAAACCTGAATGCTAGCTTACATATTTACAACAACAAGAGCAAACAGAGTTTGTCAAAGTTTTTCTTTATCACTTTTAGTTTATCAACTGAATTGCTTGAGGACAAGCAAAGGTTTAAGCTTGGGGGGGTTGATACGTCTCCAACGTATCTAATTTTCCAAACACTTTTGCCCTTGTTTTGGACTCTAACTTGCATGATTGGAATGGAACTAACCCGGACTGACGCTGTTTTCAGCAGAACTGCCATGGTGTTGTTTTTGTGCAGACTAAAAAGTTCTCGAAATCACCTGAAAATCAACGGAGAATTATTTCACAAAAAATAAAAAATACCTGCAAGAAGATCCACACCTGGGGGCCCACGGGCTGTCCTCGAGGTTGGGGGGCGTGCCCCCCTGCCTCGAGGGCACCCCGATGCCCCACCGACGTATCCCCGGGTCCTATATATTCCGTTTCATGGAGAAAAAAATCAAGGAGAAAGAATTATCGCGTTTTACAAGACGGAGCCACCGCCAAGCCCTAATCTCTCTCGGGAGGGCTGATCTGGAGTCCGTTCGGGGCTCCGAGGAGTGGAGATCGTCGACATCGTCATCATCAACCTTCCTCCATCACCAATTCCATGATGCTCACTGCCGTGTGTGAGTAATTCCATCGTAGGCTTGCTGGACGGTGATGGGTTGGATGGGATCTATCATGTAATCGAGTTAGTTTTGTTAGGGTTTGATCCCTAGTATCCACTATGGTCTGAGATTGATGTTGCTATGACTTTGCTATGCTTAATGCTTGTCACTAGGGCCTGAGTGCCATGATTTCAGATCTGAACCTATTATGTTTCCATGAATATATGTCTGTTCTTGATCCTATCTTGCAAGTCTATAGTCACCTACTATATGTTATGATCCGGCAACCCCGAAGTGACAATAATCGGGACCACTCCCGGTGATGACCTTAGTTTGAGGAGTTCATGTATTCACTATGTGTTAATGCTTTGGTCTGGTACTCTATTAATAGGAGGTCTTAATATCCCTTAGTTTCCAATAGGACCCCGCTGCCACGGGAGGGTAGGACAAAAGATGTCATGCAAGTTCTTTTCCATAAGCACGTATGACTATATTCGGAATACATGCCTACATTGCATTGATGAACTGGAGCTAGTTTTGTGTCACCCTAGGTTATAACTTTTACATGATGAATTGCATCCGACGTAATTTCCCATCACCGATCCAATGCCTACGAGCTTTACCTATATTGCTAGCCGCTTATTTACTTTTCCGTTGCTATTATCACAAAAACTACAAAAACACTATCTTTACTTTTATTGATGCTACCACCACTATCATATTACTGTGCTACTAAACTATCTTGCTGCAGATACTAAGTTTCCAGGTGTGGTTGAATTGACAACTCAGCTGCTAATACTTAAGAGTATTCTTTGGCTCCCCTTGTGTCGAATCAAAAAAATTGGGTTTAATACTTTACCCTCGAAAACTATTGCGATCCCCTACACTTGTGGGTTATCAGGCAACACCGCCCGCGCTTCTTCGTGTTTGCCCGTGCGTCTGAACGTAGAACGGGAGGAGAGAGAGAGCAGACATGGAACCCACCAGTAAGTGAAGTGGAATAGTACGTGCTCATGAGCTAGTCCCACTATAATGTACTAAAGCTAATATAAAAACTTGTTATCCATTAAATAGGTTGTGGTAATATAAAAACATTATATCAACAAAGGGGAGTACAACAAACGTTGCTACTATGTTGCGTCCATATGTTGCCTATTGACGTGCGGCTTGAAGGCCCTGGTTGCATGTTCGATCCTCGTCCTTTTTCAACACACGCACTGCACGCTTGAGATTTGGCAACCAAATTATGAATAAATATCGCACCATAGCATGTAAGCTTTGATTCATATATGCATGATGTAGATGTTCGTTTAATTCTTATAGTTCATCTCGGTCAAATCAATAAGTTTTACAAAAAAGTTAATTTATTTTAAGATTCATGGAATTATGCATTGTAGAGCACAAAGTAAAAAAACAAATAATGGAAATTCATTTATAAAAGGGCAATTATGATACAGAAGATTTTAGAACTAAGGGTAAGTGCATATGTTTTGCAAAAATACCATGGTGCGACGTGGAAGGCTAGAAAGGGCGTGCGAGAGAGCGGTGATCGAGCCAAAGGTAAAACAATTGGGGGAGGGGCGGGGGTTGCAACGGTGTTTGGAGTAGTTGTGGGGCGAATGCTACAAAAATACAATCTAAACCCACCGGAATAAATGCCTTCACAAATTAATCAAAGGTTGGAGTACCCCTCGCAATGTAAATAGCTCCGGCTCTGCGAGGATTGAAGAGGTAGCTTTGATGTGTGGAAGAGACAGCGTGAGAAAGCGAGGTCAATCGAGACATGGATAGAGAGACAAAGTGAGTGTGCCCCGGCATTCATTGAAGATATATATGTTGTGGATAGATATTGTCCGATTGAACAGGGTGAGGGTTGTAAGAGAGAGCTTGCAGATGATCCAGTCACAGATAGGTACGTATATCGTTTGTGCGTGGGAGGAAGCAAGGTCAATCGATACGTAGAGAG
>LR738715.1:133955990-134011259 GCA_902687465.1 Secale cereale
GAGAGAGAGAGAGAGAGAGGTTGAGCGAGTGTGGGTCGTCATTGATCGAAAGAGTGAGACGGGTTGGAGAGAGTGACCTAGCTAGGCAATGCATGAGAGAGTGTACATTATGAATATGTTGAATTAGGCCCAAACATGGAGATATATCGTTTCTGTGTGAGAAAGAGCGAGGTTAATCGAGACATGCATATATATATATATATAGAGAGAGAGAGAGAAAGAGAGAGAGAGAGAGAGAGAGAGAGAGAGAGAGAGAGAGAGAGAGAGAGATTGAGAGAGCGTGGGCCGCCATGAGGTTTAAAGAGTGGAACGGCTTGGCGAGACTGATCTAGATAGACAAATTGCGTGAGAGGGTATATAGTGTGTCGATCGAGGCCCAAACAGGTATATATATTGTTTGTGTGTGAGAGAAAGCAAGGTTAATAGAGACTTAGATAAAGAAGCGAGTGTGGGCCACCATGCAGGGTGGAGCTACGTTGGGCTAACATGTGCTCTGGCCCGCCTTGCCTAGCTGAAACACCGCCTAAATATCATGCCAAGTGGCGTTACCCATCTCTTTTCTATACTTTCTTCTTAAGGCTGGCCCACCCAAGGAATCCACTATAGCTCCACCAGTGCCACCGCGCGGAAGAAAGAGTGAGACGGTATCTTGAGAGTGACCTAGACAGACAATATGCATGCATGCGCAGGAGAGGGAGGGGGGGTCTAGATAGGCAATGCATGTATCTACCGAGAGAGGATGGGGGAGAGAGCTCGACATGGAGTGCAATGGCGGGTGTGTGAGAGTTAGAGATCAAAACATGGAGAGATAGAATGAACATGCGGAAACCAAAGCTTTGTAAGGTGGTTATGATAATAAGATTGATCAATAGAGGAAGGCGTAACATGTGTGCCGAGGGGGGGGGGCTAAAAACAACATTTGAATGTAGATAGTACTAGAATTAATATTGACGTTTCAATTTAGTGTACATTGTAAGATTTGAATTGAGGACCATGCATATGGCTTCCGTGATTATTTCGAATTCGTGCCATCCTAGGTTTGGAAAGGTTGATATTGACTTGATTGTTGTGGTATTTTGTATGCGTGTGGTCATATGCTTGAATCCATCAAAAAAATTCTCATAAACATGATGTTCATCTTATACATATATGAATTTGTATTAAATAAGTAGCGTGGATACCATGAAATGCGAAATCCACATTAAAATTGGAGATCTCTATGTGACAAACACACTCTAATTCAAAGAACTCCTCATTAATTAATTCATAGTACTCGTTTCGAAGGACTAAGTATTTGCAAGGAGTACAATATTTGTTTGTGAATGAAAGAGGATTTGTTTGCATTATTAAATGTAGGCGCACCAGGCAGACCAGGGTCGTGTCGTGGTGGTCGCGCGTGTCATACGAACGCTAGCAAGTAGTAGCACCCACCCCCTCCATACCCCCCATAAAAAAAGAACGACGACAAAAAAGGTTCGTGCTTCCACGTTTTGGATTGAAATATCTGGCGGCTCCAATTCCAGCCCTGCGAAATCTCCCTTCTCCCCCGTCCCCTTCCGCGCCCAGAGCTCTCAGATCCCTAATTCGCCGCCAACCCAAGCAAAATTCGAATCGCCCTTCATCACGTATCTTTCCCCACCTTTGTGCCGGACGACGAAGGTGAAGACGACGGTCGCGCTTCACCACTGCACCGGAGCTACCTCATCTACGCCCTCGTCCGCCGCACCAGATGGTCCACCCACAACATCAGCCGCCGCATCCGACGTGCCTCACAGACACCGACTTCCACCGTATCAGGGCTACTTCACCATGAACATCGTCGCACCTCCACCCTCTCGACGTCGTTGGTGCTTCACCAACGGCCTCGTCCACCACATCGCAGCGCTCCGCTACTGCTCAATATCTGCATCCGTACGCGACCAGCCAGCGCATCACCCTCAACGGCTCTGAAGTGACCCGCACTCTAGCTAGGTGAGCATGCCCAAACGTCGGCCCAAACTAGGTATCCACATATCACTCCCTTGTGCACTATTGCGGCGATGTTTGGATATCCTTTTATTGCTCTCTCAGCTTACACGCCTATGCAACTCTGACTTTATCTCTTATTTCTTCTAGAGATATCATCTGAAACAAGCAAAACCATTTTTTAGCGAAGCATGACAGCGCTAAGGGATCTGGTACACATCCTGCACACCGGTATAGCCTTGTAAGTACCTGTCCTCCGGTACAATAGCAAGGTCGATTCCTCTCATTTGATCAACCATTCGCCGTGTCAAAAATGCAGAGGGGG
This sequence comes from Secale cereale, assembly GCA_902687465.1. Classification (NCBI taxonomy): domain Eukaryota; kingdom Viridiplantae; phylum Streptophyta; class Magnoliopsida; order Poales; family Poaceae; genus Secale; species Secale cereale. The sequence goes on from LR738715.1 coordinate 133,958,281, forward strand.
GTGCAAGGAGAACAAGGCCTGCACATCCAAGCAAGTGGTAATATGGACTTGTAAATGGAACATCCTAAGGGCAAGCAGAGCTGCAGTGAGCCTGTACAATGAGCTAGCGTAAGTCCCTGCATGTCATTTATTTCATACTGGCCTACGTGTATGATTTGTGTGAAGTGGCGCTCCCACGAATTCAAGTTACCAGGGGTGAAGATTTAACTTAAAAAATACTAAGGCACTTGTGTGACGCCCGAGACCGACGTCCCAGAAGATTCCAGAAGTTCCGGGTTGCCCGTGTGTTCTTTTGTGGTGGTGTTATTTATTTTTGCTTTGCATCATGTCATCATGTCACCATGTCATATTTTTATTTTTGCATCTCAACCTAAATAAACCGTGTGGACCTTCGGTCCATTTAAATCGAGGGAAGGTGACTTCTCTTTATAACATATAAAAGTCTCTCATTATTTTAGAGAGCTATATTTATTAATTATTCCTTTGCTTCGGAATCACCTTAACACACTTGCATTTTTCCCCATGTCTTTTTCACTTCAAGTTCACCTTCAAAACCTTGCCAATAATTCTTGTCCGTTGTTTCGAGGTTCCTCCAAAACCACCCCAACTATTTTATTTTAATTCCTGACATTTTTGCGGGTCCAGGGAATTTTACCTCTTGCCCTAACTCCTTTCCTAGCACCTCCCTTCTTTTCTTCTTGTTGTTGTTTTCTGTTTTTTTAGTAAAACAACAGCAAGGTTAAAGGAAGAGCAGCAGCCCACCTCCCTCCAGGCCTCTTGGGCCCTCCTCTTCCCAGGCCGCAGCCCACCAACCAACTCTCTCCTGGCCCAAACCCCACCGAAACCCTACCTAGCTCGCACCCCTTCCCTCGCTCTCCCTGTTTCCCTCGCTCACCGCCGCCACTCATCCCTCTCGCCCGCTTCCCTCTCTCCCCGATCCCGATCTCTCTCTCGCGCGAGCCCGCACCCCCCTTTCTCCTCGCAACCAGCGACTCCTCTCGACCGAGCCCGACCGCACTCCCCGTTTCTCTCCCCATCGCCCGAACCCATCGAGCCTTCGCTCTCCCTCTCGCCTCGACGCCCGGCCGCCCCGAGCGCCATGGCCTCCAGCTTCGACCGTCCTCACGCGCCTCTCCCTCCGTCTTCGGCCGCGACCTGCTTCCTCCTCGCGCGGAGCCGCGCCGGCGGCCGCCATCTCCTGTGAGCGCCGCGCCTCCAGCCTCCCTCACCAGCTCACCGCGGGAGTCCCCTCCGGCCAGGCCGTGGCTCCCTCCTCCGCGCGTCCCCTCCTGTTGCCTCCTTCGGTGTCGTGCTGCTGCCGTGGCCTCGTGGCCCTTCACGCCAAGTTGCTGCTGTAGTTTTGGTTTTTGTTGTATTGTTGCTGTGTTGTTAATCTCAGATAACCAGGAAAACAACAAGTCTATCTTCTTTTGGACCCGAACGTCTACCGGCGACCCGACCAAGTACCTCTTCGAGACAAGTACCTCTACACGTGATGTTGAACGGCTACGAGCTCGAGAACGACTACATGAACGAGTACCCCTACCGATGCGACAAGTACCACTACTTCCACTACCGTCGCAAACGGGAACCCCCAAGTACCACTACGAACGCCGACGCGACAAGTACCCCGACATCGATGACCCGAACGACTACCGTCGCCGTGTACCACTACCGTCGCCCGGAAACGAGGAATTCGCCAAGTACCACGACACCCCGTGAACGACTACTTCCCTCTACGACACGTGTACCACGACTCGCGAGAACGACTTCTTCCTCTACGGCCGTGTACAACTACGCCTTCTTCCTCTACGTCTCGAACCGCCCCGAAACGCACGCTTCGAAGGTATAACGAGACGACCCCGTGGATGACCCGTGTGATGCTTGCTTGTGTTGTATGAAATGTCTCCCGTGTGTGCTTCGTGCCCGTTTCACCTTTTGTCTTGTTCCTCGGTTGCCTCGTCGTCGACCCGTGGGAACCCGGCAACGGGATCACCCCATCATCTCGTTTGACTCGCTTCGTCACCTTTTGCACCGGTCTCTTAACGAGATACCGGAACCGATATGATGCCGTTGCATCATTTTCGGATCGTTGCCGTGGCCCCCTTTTTCATTCCACCACGGTGACAACTGCTTCATATCTCTTTTAAGTCAACCTTTTAATAAAACTTGCATAAACTTGATCATGTCATCCACATCATTTAACAACATTATATATGTTAATTATTGTTGTTTGCTTATAATTATTAAAACATGCTCATGAGGTTTTTCCGGACTTGTTTTTGTTATTCTCCGGCCTCATTTAAATTGCCTAGTTAGTGTAGTTTCTTTATGCTTCACCTCTTGCCATGTTAAAACCCTTTTAATCTTGTCTTGTAAATAACGAGAGTCAACTAAATAATTAAATTGTGGTGTTTTGTCAATATGCAACTCGTTGCATATTGATCTCCACTTAACTTGTAGTTTTGTTTGTGCACTTTGCCATGCCTTGCATATTTAAACCGGACAGGCATCATACTTGTTTGCGCATTGTATGCCATGTTTATGCTTGTATGTTTACCGTGTTGTTTTCTTCTTTCCGGTTGCTCCTCTTGTTAGCTTCGGTTTCGTTCCGGAGTTGTGAGGATCCGCTCGACTTTTGCTCCGTCTTCTTCTTGGATCCGTTCTTCTCCTTTGTGGAATCCCAGGCAAGTTGACCGAACCCGGATACCATTACTATCTTTGCCTATTGCTAGTAGTTCCGATCTTTAGTTTTGCCTCGATGCCCATGTCTTCTTGTCAGCCTCCTACTTGTAACCAATTGCCATGTTTAACCACCCTACCTATGCAAACCTTTGATTGGCTATACGTAGGCTTCGCTCAGCCCTTCTTATAGCATTGTTAGTTGCAGATGAAGATTGAAGATGCTTGCTTCATGTTGAAGTTTGGTTGGGTTATATCACACTATATAAATGCTTAAAAATGAAATCATCTATATACTGGCAAGGGTGGAAGGCTAAGCCTTTTGCTTGGTGTTTTGTTCCACTCATGCCGTTAGGAACCGTATAAACCGGTGTTATGTTCCTTGATTTTGCGTTCCTAACACGGTTGGGGTGTATGGGACCCCCTTGATAAACCGCTAAGTGCTAAGTCTTTTCCAGCAAGTCCCAACCTTTGGTACTATTTGCCTAATAACAAACTAATAAAAACTTGCATGTGGACTAGCTATCCCTTTTATTTTAATTCAACAACCCCGGGCCAGTGCTCCACATGAGTGTTGGTCCGAAACGGGGAGTCTGCGGGGCCACCTCGAGGAAACTCAAGGTTTGGTAAAAACCTGTAGAATCGCCCATCCGGTCGTGTCCTGAGACTTAGATACGCGCGGCTACTATCAGGGTGTCGACACGCCGGGAGGATTTGCTGGATTAGCCTTACCTTAGTTCGGTTTAACTTGAGCACGGGATTCCGAGAATACTCGGGTCTTCCCACCTATGGAGTTGCGACTCCGCGGATCGTGGGCTTGTGATGGGCCAAGTTGGAACACCCCTGCAGGGTTTGAACTTTCGAAAGCCGTGCCCGCGGTTATGTGGCAGATGGGAGCTTGTTAATTCCGGTTGTAGATAACTTGACACAATGTTACTAATACACTACCAGCGTGTGTACCGTGACTGTCAATTTCCGAATAGGGATTCGGGAGTTGAACACGGTGGGGATATGTTTGACCGGCTTTAGCTAGGATCACTTCGTGATCATCTTTCGACCGATGCACTTCTCTTCTCGCTCTCTTTTACGTAAGTTAGTGCTAGTTGCTGCTGCAGACTCTTGTTGTTCCTTCACCTCTCGTTCTTCTTCAGCCTTGTCCTCACCCAAGGCTTAAATAGTCTTGTTACCCGGGAACGGGATTGCTGAGTCCTCTGTGGCTCACAGTTACTTCACCACACCAGATGCAGGTTCAGCCGAGTACGATGCAGGAGCTGGTTCAGTGCTTCCAGGAGCTCGATGAAGAGTTTGACTGTTTGTTTGTGACGCTTCGTCGATCAGTAGTGGTTTCTACTAGGATTCGATCCTGACCTGTGATTTATGTTGTTTTGGTATCTTTCTTTTGGATCTTCGCCCGTAGTCGGGTTGTGATGTTTTGAATGATGTTTGCTTATGTAATGTATTGTGTGAAGTGGCGAGTGTAAGCCAACTATCTCCTTTTGCATTTTAATCCCTCTTTTACATGAGTCGTGCAAAGATACCAAACTTGAGATCATTCTAGGATGGGCTTATACCTTTAAGTCGTGCCTCGACACGTAGGAGGTATAGTCCCATCCTGGGCATTACAAGTTGGTATTCAGAGCCTTCTCCGACCTAGAAGCCCCCACTGATTGATCGAATCGTTGACGGTTGAGTCTAGGCACACACTGAAAACTTTTTGAGTCCTATATTATATCGGAGAGTAGGATTTCTTTGCTTCTCATCCCCTTTCTCTCTGGTGAGGACTCTTGACGATTACTCTTGTCTCTCCTATTTTCAAAAATTGCACCAAATTTTTTTTTAGGATCCCTCGAGTATTCTGGGATTGTTTCGATGTTCTTGTGACAAGGATATTGTTCTCGATGCCTCCTGTTACCGAGGAGTTGAGCTTCGGGGTATCATTGTAATAAGCATATCGCGACAGTACTAAATACTTAAGACGGCCGACATCGAAAATCTCTCCTATACGGCCAGTGGCAAGATAACCCCGACATCACCCAGTACTGGGGAGGTAGTTCGAGAGTATTGCCATAGCTTGTTATAGTGGATGCTTTTCGAAGGTCCGAGGTAAACAGTTTCCGAGAAAGACTGGTTATGTGTTGAAGGATGGATACACCTGGATGTAGGTTTAGAGTTGATTGCGCGGTGCTTCCCGTGTATCCCCAACACCTGATTGCATAACTGGAAACTTTCGGAAATCTATAGGTGGGTTCATCTACTAGTTCTAGGCATTCTTCCAACGGATGCACGATATGAAGTTTGGGGTTCTACATTGAGTGAAGTGGTTTTATGGACTTGTTCTGATCGGGAGTTGCATCTTAAAGGGTCCTTGGCTATGCTGATCCGGGGATTGCAAAACCCTTTTGTAACACGTTCCATGAGCTTTCAGCACAAAAATGTCGAACGAAACTTCTATCTTGTATTTGTTCTATCTGATCCTTGTTCCTTTTTATTTACTTTTTGCTCTCCAAGTGGCTTCTCGTCATGTTGATGTACCTACAGAATTCATTCATTCGATCCTCTGTTCGAATGATATTGTGAAGATTCTGTTGCTACACATCTATCCTTTGTTTTCGTTTTGATTCTGGTATTCGAGTTGCTTCGATGGCAAATGTTGATTCCATACCTTCCTAATCGGTATTCTCATATTTCTATGGGAGTGCTAATTCCTCTTAATCATCGAGATGGTCATGTTAAATTCTTTTCAACCGGTGTGCCTTCTCCTCAAGTTATTCCATACAGACGCCGTTGAGAAATCTGACGATTTGTCTGTTTCAATCATCTCAAGTTGTCTTTGCTTTTCCCCACCCTCCCACCCTTTTTTTCTTCTTGGAGTTGGAAATTCTCAAATGAAATATCCATTTTGTTCATGTGATATTTCTTCATTCTTTTCCTTCAATGTTCTTATCCGGTGATTTATCGTGAAGATGATCAACAGCTTCAAGTTCATCATTCTTTTGTTCTCATATTCTTCTTCGGTGGATGTAATTCAAGATTTCAGTGTTGATCTTATCCTTTTCCTCATTTCATAATGCTTTCTTATTCCGGTGCACCAATTAATCATTATCCTCTTGTTGTTCATATCCGGAGTGCTGAAGATTCATAATTCCATTCTTAATCCGTTCAAGCTATTTTTGAGGATTATCATCTTATTCAAGCCATTTAATTCAACCGGTGCAATATCTCTTCAGCTATCTTTTTCAACGGTGATTTCTTTAAGTGGGCCTTAACCCACAGGTCTTTTCCAGGATCTTACCTGACTCTTCTATTTCCGGAGTATTCTAAAATTCTTTTCAAAGTGTGACGTAAGAATGATTCCATCGGTCACATGCCTTCTCCAAGATCGCTTTCAAATTCTTGTTCATCATTGGTTCAACCTTTTAATTCTTCATTACGGAGTGCCTATACAATTCATGGTGGTGTATCTCATCGTCTTCTCAGATTTTGGAGACTGGAGAAGTGTTTCTCTTAAATCTTGGCCCGTTCTCTTGAAGATTCGTGGTTCTAGCTTCATGCCATCCTCATTATTGTTCCGTTTGTGAGGAATTCTTTTCATACCCACCCGAAGCATTTCTTGAATTCTTTTCTTTGTGATCCTCCGAAGGCCATCATTTCAGAAGATTCTTCGTTCTCAGTTTTCAACTTCGTCCTCCCAATATTCTTCATTGATGTCTCTTCGTTCGTCTCCATATTCTTACGGTGGTTCTTTCAAGTTTACTCTTCCGTTGTTATCGTGTTAATTCTTTTGTTCTTTTCATAATCCTACCGGTGCTTTGTTGAATAATTATCCAAGCTTGTGCTAGATCTCTCTTTAATTATTTCCAACGAGAATAAGTAGTATGCCAAATCCTTTGGTTGTCATCAATTTAAATTAGTGAAGGAGATGCATGACATAATTCTTATTCTTATTCCTTCTAAGTGATTTAATTCTTTTGTCTGGAGCTGTTCATCATATCATATCCTTGGTTCTAAATTCTTCATCTTGTTTTTTCGGAGATCCAAGCTATTTCAATTATATCATTTCAACTTCATCTAATTCATCGCAGGCCTTGAATCTTATTCTTTCCATCTTTCACTTCTCATGCTTTCTTTACCGGAGTCCTGTCTGAATCCTTCTTACCCCTTGTGCCATTCTTTTAATTGTTCCGGAGGCTGTGTGTTGTTGTTTTCATCAAGTATCACTCCATCTTCTCAAGTTCTTGTTAATTCCTTCCATTTTCAGACGGAGTGCTGTCCAAATTCTGTCATTCTTATTCCTTGGCTATACCATTGTGGTTTCATATTCTTTTGGTTCGTAAGCTCTTGTTTCTTGTCTTTCAACCTACAAGGTTCTTGTTATGTTCCTTGTTCCTCCTGCTTACCGGAGTGTTTTCATCTTCGTTCATCTCCGTTGCTTTCTTTCTTTCAACTTGTTCAACCTCTCAAGGTTCTTGGTTTCACTCGTCTGTCAAAGAAGCAGCTTTGTTGTACCTCTTCCTCTTCAGTCTTTACCCGGTGATATCTCTAGGATCTCGGGTCGAGATCCTCTGTTAGTGTGGGAGAGTTGTGACGCCCGAGACCGACGTCCCAGAAGATTCCAGAAGGTTCCAGATGTTCCGGGTTGCCCGTGTGTTCTTTTGTGGTGGTGTTATTTATTTTTGCTTTGCATCATGTCATCATGTCACCATGTCATATTTTTATTTTTGCATCTCAACCTAAATAAACCGTGTGGACCTTCGGTCCATTTAAATCGAGGGAAGGTGACTTCTCTTTATAACATATAAAAGTCTCTCATTATTTTAGAGAGCTATATTTATTAATTATTCCTTTGCTTCGGAATCACCTTAACACACTTGCATTTTTCCCCATGTCTTTTTCACTTCAAGTTCACCTTCAAAACCTTGCCAATAATTCTTGTCCGTTGTTTCGAGGTTCCTCCAAAACCACCCCAACTATTTTATTTTAATTCCTGACATTTTTGCGGGTCCAGGGAATTTTACCTCTTGCCCTAACTCCTTTCCTAGCACCTCCCTTCTTTTCTTCTTGTTGTTGTTTTCTGTTTTTTTAGTAAAACAGCAGCAAGGTTAAAGGAAGAGCAGCAGCCCACCTCCCTCCAGGCCTCTTGGGCCCTCCTCTTCCCAGGCCGCAGCCCACCAACCAACTCTCTCCTGGCCCAAACCCCACCGAAACCCTACCTAGCTCGCACCCCTTCCCTCGCTCTCCCTGTTTCCCTCGCTCACCGCTGCCACTCATCCCTCTCGCCCGCTTCCCTCTCTCCCCGATCCCGATCTCTCTCTCGCGCGAGCCCGCACCCCCCTTTCTCCTCGCAACCAGCGACTCCTCTCGACCGAGCCCGACCGCACTCCCCGTTTCTCTCCCCATCGCCCGAACCCATCGAGCCTTCGCTCTCCCTCTCGCCTCGACGCCCGGCCGCCCCGAGCGCCATGGCCTCCAGCTTCGACCGTCCTCACGCGCCTCTCCCTCCGTCTTTGGCCGCGACCTGCTTCCTCCTCGCGCGGAGCCGCGCCGGCGGCCGCCATCTCCTGTGAGCGCCGCGCCTCCAGCCTCCCTCACCAGCTCGCCGCGGGAGTCCCCTCCGGCCAGGCCGTGGCTCCCTCCTCCGCGCGTCCCCTCCTGCTGCCTCCTTCGGTGCCGTGCTGCTGCCGTGGCCTCGTGGCCCTTCACGCCAAGTTGCTGCTGTAGTTTTGGTTTTTGTTGTATTGTTGCTGTGTTGTTAATCTCAGATAACCAGGAAAACAACAAGTCTATCTTCTTTTGGACCCGAACGTCTACCGGCGACCCGACCAAGTACCTCTTCGAGACAAGTACCTCTACACGTGATGTTGAACGGCTACGAGCTCGAGAACGACTACATGAACGAGTACCCCTACCGATGCGACAAGTACCACTACTTCCACTACCGTCGCAAACGGGAACCCCCAAGTACCACTACGAACGCCGACGCGACAAGTACCCCGACATCGACGACCCGAACGACTACCGTCGCCGTGTACCACTACCGTCGCCCGGAAACGAGGAATTCGCCAAGTACCACGACACCCCGTGAACGACTACTTCCCTCTACGACACGTGTACCACGACTCGCGAGAACGACTTCTTCCTCTACGGCCGTGTACAACTACGCCTTCTTCCTCTACGTCTCGAACCGCCCCGAAACGCACGCTTCGAAGGTATAACGAGACGACCCCGTGGATGACCCGTGTGATGCTTGCTTGTGTTGTATGAAATGTCTCCCGTGTGTGCTTCGTGCCCGTTTCACCTTTTGTCTTGTTCCTCGGTTGCCTCGTCGTCGACCCGTGGGAACCCGGCAACGGGATCACCCCATCATCTCGTTTGACTCGCTTCGTCACCTTTTGCACCGGTCTCTTAACGAGATACCGGAACCGATATGATGCCGTTGCATCATTTTCGGATCGTTGCCGTGGCCCCCTTTTTCATTCCACCACGGTGACAACTGCTTCATATCTCTTTTAAGTCAACCTTTTAATAAAACTTGCATAAACTTGATCATGTCATCCGCATCATTTAACAACATTATATATGTTAATTATTGTTGTTTGCTTATAATTATTAAAACATGCTCATGAGGTTTTTCCGGACTTGTTTTTTTTATTCTCCGGCCTCATTTAAATTGCCTAGTTAGTGTAGTTTCTTTATGCTTCACCTCTTGCCATGTTAAAACCCTTTTAATCTTGTCTTGTAAATAACGAGAGTCAACTAAATAATTAAATTGTGGTGTTTTGTCAATATGCAACTCGTTGCATATTGATCTCCACTTAACTTGTAGTTTTGTTTGTGCACTTTGCCATGCCTTGCATATTTAAACCGGACATGCATCATACTTGTTTGCGCATTGTATGCCATGTTTATGCTTGTATGTTTACCGTGTTGTTTTCTTCTTTCCGGTTGCTCCTCTTGTTAGCTTCGGTTTCGTTCCGGAGTTGTGAGGATCCGCTCGACTGTTGCTCCGTCTTCTTCTTGGATCCGTTCTTCTCCTTTGTGGAATCCCAGGCAAGATGACCGAACCCGGATACCATTACTATCTTTGCCTATTGCTAGTAGTTCCGATCTTTAGTTTTGCCTCGATGCCCATGTCTTCTTGTCAGCCTCCTACTTGTAACCAATTGCCATGTTTAACCACCCTACCTATGCAAACCTTTGATTGGCTATACGTAGGCTTCGCTCAGCCCTTCTTATAGCATTGTTAGTTGCAGATGAAGATTGAAGATGCTTGCTTCATGTTGAAGTTTGGTTGGGTTATATCACACTATATAAATGCTTAAAAATGAAATCATCTATATACTGGCAAGGGTGGAAGGCTAAGCCTTTTGCTTGGTGTTTTGTTCCACTCATGCCGTTAGGAACCGTATAAACCGGTGTTATGTTCCTTGATTTTGCGTTCCTAACACGGTTGGGGTGTATGGGACCCCCTTGATAAACCGCTAAGTGCTAAGTCTTTTCCAGCAAGTCCCAACCTTTGGTACTATTTGCCTAATAACAAACTAATAAAAACTTGCATGTGGACTAGCTATCCCTTTTATTTTAATTCAACAACCCCGGGCCAGTGCTCCACATGAGTGTTGGTCCGAAACGGGGAGTCTGCGGGGCCACCTCGAGGAAACTCAAGGTTTGGTAAAAACCTGTAGAATCGCCCATCCGGTCGTGTCCTGAGACTTAGATACGCGCGGCTACTATCAGGGTGTCGACACGCCGGGAGGATTTGCTGGATTAGCCTTACCTTAGTTCGGTTTAACTTGAGCACGGGATTCCGAGAATACTCGGGTCTTCCCACCTATGGAGTTGCGACTCTGCCGATCGTGGGCTTGTGATGGGCCAAGTTGGAACACCCCTGCAGGGTTTGAACTTTCGAAAGCCGTGCCCGCGGTTATGTGGCAGATGGGAGCTTGTTAATTCCGGTTGTAGATAACTTGACACAATGTTACTAATACACTACCAGCGTGTGTACCGTGACTGTCAATTTCCGAATAGGGATTCGGGAGTTGAACACGGTGGGGTTATGTTTGACCGGCTTTAGCTAGGATCACTTCGTGATCATCTTTCGACCGATGCACTTCTCTTCTCGCTCTCTTTTACGTAAGTTAGTGCTAGTTGCTGCTGCAGACTCTTGTTGTTCCTTCACCTCTCGTTCTTCTTCAGCCTTGTCCTCACCCAAGGCTTAAATAGTCTTGTTACCCGGGAACGGGATTGCTGAGTCCTCTGTGGCTCACAGTTACTTCACCACACCAGATGCAGGTTCAGCCGAGTACGATGCAGGAGCTGGTTCAGTGCTTCCAGGAGCTCGATGAAGAGTTTGACTGTTTGTTTGTGACGCTTCGTCGATCAGTAGTGGTTTCTACTAGGATTCGATCCTGACCTGTGGCTTTATGTTGTTTTGGTATCTTTCTTTTGGATCTTCGCCCGTAGTCGGGTTGTGATGTTTTGAATGATGTTTGCTTATGTAATGTATTGTGTGAAGTGGCGAGTGTAAGCCAACTATCTCCTTTTGCATTTTAATCCCTCTTTTACATGAGTCGTGCAAAGATACCAAACTTGAGATCATTCTAGGATGGGCTTATACCTTTAAGTCGTGCCTCGACACGTAGGAGGTATAGTCCCATCCTGGGCATTACAACTTGCACTCCGGAAATCAGCATAACTTGATAAATGTGAAGCTACATGCACTTTGAAAACCAGCTAATGATCCAAAGTGGTTCCAGATTATAAAACACTAAATGATGTAAGCAACAAAAAACACAAAATGTAACATGGTGTACAAGGACTACTAACATGGACTGTACCTGCTTGAATTATTCGTTCTCTGGCCGAAAATATCCAAGTGTAATTGCACCTATAACCCGTGCGCAAACTGCATATCAATATATCTATCCTGCACAAGTATGCCAATAGTTTCAAGCAACATATTAGAAAAGTATTTACGCTAGGTTGTCATGATATGGGGACTTTCTGGTAGATGGCCTCGACGTTTCCTCAAGCCATGAAAAGGTACTATAATTTGCTTGTCATCAATTCCTGCAAATTTCTATTTCTCTCTCAACATAGCAGATCATCATTAGACACTAAATCCTTCAATGGGAGCTTGCAAAATGCTTGCATTAGATCCCTTGTTAGACACTATATGTTCATCACTAGGAGGATGTAAAATGTTTGCATCAAATCCTTCATTAGCAGTCTGTTCATTGGACACTTCTGGCTCAAGAACAACATAAGCTTGTATATTTGGTCTGGAAACTTTATTAGACACATTAGGTTCAGTCAGTTCAGTATTGATTGGGGGAGTTATAATATAAGCAGAATTTGTTTCATTTTCTTATAGATTCCCTACATACAAGCAGTTTTACAACACCGTCAGGTTTAACTATTGGCCAGAAATTAAACAGTTGAATTAGATATACTCAGGGATGTGATGTACCTGCTCGTTGCCCATGCTGCTCTTGCAAGCTGCGACTGTCCGTTTGCGCAAACTCGATGTCATGCCCGTGCTGCCGCCGCTGCCTCCCACGCAGGCTACACCCATCACTGGATCCTCATCTTCTTGTCCTTCCATTCGCTTGAAGCCCGACGACCGGCGTCCAACAAGGGTGCATGGAAGTGCTTTGTTGGTCTGTCCAGTGGCGGCTAGGTTAGGAGCGAACCAGACCGGAGGCTGGAGCGAACGAATTGCGGATTTTTCCTGCTGTCGATCGATATGGGAGGCGATCGTTTGGGCCGCGAGCCTGCTATTGGTCCTGCCTTGCACTTACGTTATTGTCCCATGAAGTGTTTTTCTTCATTTTTTACATTGCCTGCTCATGCGATGGGATGAACAAAACTAGCATGGGCCAACCTGTATGACTCAAAGTAGGTGCACACTTTCCAGCCACCTGAGGCGGCCGCCCATACCAGCCCCTACGGTGGCGTCACCCCATTTTGCATGTATAATTGGGGTAGTGAAAAATATTCTAGTGGCGCTTTTGATTTACCCACATAATGGTTGAATTGCTTGTTTCTATGAACTGAGTTCGCCAATAATGTGAAGGATGCCAATCTTTTCATCCTATTGAAGATTGCTGAGATCTCGATATGCCAAATGTAATCGCATGAAATATACAGTAAAAGCTACCGTGATGTGTGTTGCTACAACTAGTCTGATAGCCCGTCCTCATATAACATATCAAGGACGCACCATCTTATCAGATTAACCATTTGACTTACCAATGCAGTCTGGGAAGAAAGATGTATTGGGACTGCGTATCCAAGCAATTAATGCCATGGACTCCTTCGTAGAACCTTCTAAGCGAAAAATAAGTTGAAGTGTGCCTGTACAGAGAGCTAGCGTAAGTTCAGTTACCCGCTTCTCAGAATTTTAGTTAGCCACTGATTGCAAAATTGTTCAATTATTTTGCTTGGCTTAATTTAGTTTGCTACTAATTACATAATGCCATAGCTTGTTAATTATAGATTGCGCCTATCTATGTGTTTGATACTTACTGTTAAGAATTACATGTTTGCGTGAACTTAAATATCTACTTAAGCACGTAGATAGCTGGTCATATGTACTTGTAGGGTGCAGCAAAATTCATGTGTAATTTACATTCTGATACCCTGTTTGTTTAAATGGTTTGTTGTTATCACTTGTAGCACTAGTAATGTTTGCATGTTCATAGACAAACAACTATCAGGTTTATATGAGGGACAACGTGTTTTTAACATATATATGTGTCAGAATCATTTTTCTTACATCAAAGAAATTTACAGATGTCTGTGTTGCTGGTAAACAGCACCGACTTGTTACTATAATACTTTGCCAAGAACTTGTTAGTTTTACTAGTTCATGTGTAATTAAATACGTTGCCAAAACTGGTTAGTTTTACTAGTTTGATGTTAGTTTCTTATGACTCTTACAACACATTATTTATGATTGCTAACATTTAAGTTTATAGGATCCAACTGAAACTCCGTTGGCACAACAGGTATGTTTTAAAAAAACTTCCTTGTTTACCTGGTTTGCTGTTGTAACTTGTTGATGTAATCATCTTACCAACTTCAAGTTTTCAGGACCCAATTAGAAGTCCAATTGCACATCAGGTACATTTTCAAGAACATATTGGTGTAACAGTTTTGCTGCTGTAACTTGTTGCTCTAATCAAGTTACTGACTACACAACTTTTCAGGATCCAAGAGAAACTGCAATGCCACAATAGGTTCCTTTTGCAAAACTTGTTTGCTTAACTGCTTTGCTGCTGCAACCGGTTGCTCTAATCACGTTACTAGATACTCAACTTTTCAGGATCCAAGAGAAACTCCAATGCCGTAACAGGTACCTTTCGCAAAACATGTTTGTTTAACTGCTTTGTTGTTGCAACCGGTTACAATGATGTTAATAACTAATTTTCAGCATCCAATCAAAAATCTTTAATTCCTTGTTTGTTTAACTGGTTCGCTGCTCTAACTCCCAGTTGAGATGTTTTGCTAACTTCAAATTTTCAGAATCCAATCAGAACTTTAATGGCAAAACAGGCTAGCCCAAGATCAAAGAGCAAGGTCCCCATGGACGTTGTATCATCTCACAGCAGTGGCACCGGCCCAATTGTGCATTATGAAGTGCCAACTGTTGATGCTCTAGAGGCTAAACTATTGGTAGAAAGAGATTCTGCTTCTGCACTTAGAGATGAAGTTGACATGTTGAGGAAGCAAACAACACAATCATAAGCAGTACTCAAGACAACCATTCAATATTTGGTGGATTTCAAAACGAAGCAAGCTAAGACTGACCACATTGTTAAGGTCCTGGAGGAAAAAAGGAAATTAAATTCCGACTAAGTAAATCATAGAGAAAATGTTTTTCCATCGTCGAATAACCTTTGTGCTGTTTGTTCATGTAATTGATCAAACCATTCGTTTTAGAGATCATGTAATAATAGTTTTTTGTTTCTTGGTTTGTAATTTTTTTAGCATGAGTCTGTATTAATTGACAAGACTCTGAGACATTTCATTTTGATTACTATGCCAGACCTACAAATATTCCAATCGGGTTGAACGTGCATTCAATAATTATAGTACTAGTATAGATGGTCCTTAAGTTGCACGCATCCGAAAGGGCCAAGATGTTGTACTAGCTTTGCTAAAAAAATGTTGCTCTTCTAGCAAAAAAAGTACAGCGGTATGGCTTATGTATGTTAGTTGATATTATTGACCTATATACTCTAAGTGTTTATATGTCTGTTAGTTGTGTACATTATTGGTTGATTGACTCTATATTTTGAATCTTGAGACATCTCTTGTGTACATATCTAAATGGGAGTACACTATATGTTGCATGTGTCATACAAGTTACACTTGAGTTATATACAAAGTGGTTTTAAATATTCGAATTCATCTTAAACTAGTTTCCACCTTCTGAATTCGAGTATCGGCATTTGTAAATCATATTCATATATGATAGTGAAATACCTCTTTGTTGTGCTTTTGATGATATAAAAAAACGTAGAATGATTTATGAAGATTCGTATAAGAATACAAAATGGATTCAAATTTAGTTGCCAGGGTAAACGTGAATGCTTATTTTCCCAAAATTTGAAAGAAGCGGCAAAATATCCACTCCCACGTCGGCTGCCCGAAGCCAGTGTTTGCGAGATGGAAATTACTGTCTACCCGTTACACGGACAATTCGTCGGCCTGGTTTCCACTGTTCTCAATAGGGGTAGGTAGTAACTTCAATTAGACGTGACACGACCGCCTCTGAGCCCACTCGGACACGTGGGCACCAAACGTGGGCGGCAAAACACATTTGATTCAAGCTCGTCTGAAAGACCTCTGTCTCTCCCTCCATTTCCCCATTCATACATGGTGGGCGGCAAAACAAACTCGATTCGGCCGAAATCGATGTACGCACATATTTTCAATAGGAGTAGGTTTGTAACTTCACTTAGACATGATGCAACCGCCCTACCTATCAGCCCCGTTCATACACAGTGGGAGCCAAAACACCCTCTCCTCGCACGAAATCGCTCTGGGCAAATATCGGGGAGATGCGACATTGCCGTCCTACCACCAATCGACGAGACGTCCAAATTTTAAACGGAGGCTCAGTTCATATCTTTGCCATATTTCAGATAGGTGCATCCCAAAAACATGGTTCCCCGTACATCTCCCTCCATTTTATCATTCATACACCGTCCGCGCTAGAACACCATCCCGACACCAGCCTCCTCCGCCCGCCACCCAATCCGTCGCCGTCGTCCTCCACCATGCCGGAGCGCAGACCGTGTCCTCCACTCCTAGAGATGGGCCTTTCTCATCCACGACAACAGACCAGGAGCCTTGCATCGCGTCCTCTCGCATCATCAAAGCCGTCGTCCACCTTGTCAGGGCAGCTCCGACGACCTTCTTGTCCACCTCAACGGGACTTATCCCTCGATGGACCCGTCTACCGTCGCAGATCTGCTTCAACGCCACCGACAACCATCACACCCCCGATGCCTGCAGTCGCCGCAAAATAGGTGGTACTACTTCATATCTGCTCTACTTTTTGATCTCAACCGGAAAATAGATTGCAACTTGGTTACTGTATTATCTTTCCAGCTCTTAGAATTTAGTTCTTAGTTTAAAGCAAAAAATGGTTGCTAAGTGGCATTTCTGTAGTTTGCAGCTTCAAATCTGCCAAGGCACAGTCGTAATAGAGTTTAATGTATCATGCTTAGGGTTTCCCCCCTTTTATGATCACTATACGATCAGCCTACGTGCTTCGTATCATAATAGCACTGCTCCACCCATCAAGCTAAACAAGCTTAGTTGTTCAAATACGAATATGATATTATTAAAACAGAGTCGTTTAATTGGTCAGCTAAATGTTCCTAATTTAGTTTCGAAAATGCATGTACGCCGATGGGGTGTGGATCTACAGGGTGCCCACGGTGGGCCGCGGCCCACCCTGGGATTTTGTGTCGGCCTAGACCCCGATTCCCCTCTGTTCTGCTGCGCTTCCGATCTCCACTCGCCCCCAGCCGCCTACCTCACCGGCGACTTGCCGTCCGCAGACGTCATGACTCTAGGAGGAGACGCCAGACTAACAGGAGCTTAGGAGCCACTCACCCAACAGCGTCAGTGCTGCCCGGGCGAGCCGCTGTGCCTACCTTCCCAGTCTGTTCGGGGCTCAGATGTGCATCACCCACTAAGCCAACCCGATTTATCTTGAGATACGTCCTCAACCCTCAGCAGCTACTCCCCATCACCCGTTTTCTAATTGATTCATTACTCATTAGGCAGGACTGTCATTAGGGTTTGGTGTGTACTGAGTGCTACCTACACTTAATGGTTCAGATATTTCAGTAATCTTTAGTACCTATAAAGTTCACATGGTTTCAAAATTCCTGCCCTAGGAATAGACACTATTCATGTTGGATTGTTTGTCATAGTGAGATTGACCCGGATTACTACTGCAGGCCAGGTTTGCTGACAATTTTACTTGTCTTTTTTACTCATTCGATATGATATCCAATTATTCACGTCGATTAGTTGCAAACAATAAGTGCTAGAGCAACTTCTTGATTCAGATTTTGGACGGTCTCTTACTGCAGTTACAATTCTGCATACTTGTCCTAGTAAGCTCACAAGTAATGATTGATTCACTACCTCTATGCTTGCCTTGTCATATTTGTTGTCAATATTCTTTTAGGGTGGACCACCCTATTTCAAAATACTAGAGCCGCACACATGAGTGAATAGTATTTCTCTGTGTGATCTCTTTCATCATGTGTGGGCAACGAACACTACATTGTATAGAAAGAAAGTGTCATATCCACCTTTTACATAGACTATGATCTTTAACATGGAATACAATCTGCCTACTTGCTTTGTATCGCACTACCAACACTCCAACCTTGAAGCTAAACATTATGCCACTCATAATTCCTTAGTTTATTTGTTCAAAAACGAATTTGGTATGATTCTAATGTTCCTACTTCAGTTTTAAAATGTGTGCTCGCCTGTTATATAGACATAAGAGGTTTGTATTTCTGTGTGTGGTCTAGTCAGCACGGTTGGGGGATTATCTTTGTATACGCAGGGGTTTGTAGGGACACTCTTCGAGTTGAATCCACAATGCATTCCATAATAATCTGACTACCTTTTATGTTTTCATGAATCATAGATACTGAACAACATCATAATGATTATGAGCTTGCGCACATAAAAGAACAAAGCAGAATAATGACATGGCTGTCAAACTTGGCATTAAGGGACTGAAATCAAGTCTGGATGCAATGCAATGCAAACACTCTCTACCTACAGATTTGTGCTCAGAATATGACCCTAACAATGATTCTGAGCTAGAGGGAGACCTAAGTCAATGTAGCTCCCTAGTGGAAGAGTCAGATGCAGATGCCCTATCTTATTCACCCACAAGGTGCTTCTCTAACTTTCCAAGGTTATATTGGTATCTTGCAACTGATGATTTGCATTGCTTCTACTTTGTTGCACTACCATTAGCTTAGTTTACACATCGTGTATATGAATACGCCCTTCCTATCCATTTTCAGTACATATTCCATCTGCCATCATACCATATTTATCCATTCAAATGTTGTTCTTGTGTATTAGACGTTCAAAAGGAAGAGGGCGATTGCTGATCACGGAGGAGCACGAACAAAGTATTTGGAAAAGGTAGGGATATCTGATAAATCAAATAGCCCAATTGGTGTAATTGCAATATCACCAGACCCAGAAAACACGGCCACAACTCTAGCAGACTCTAGCCCTACTACAGTGGCCATCTCTGATGCCCCAACTCAGTAGACCCCAACTGCATCAAACAGAATGATGATGCCAGTTGACATAGCACCAGCTCTATGACGCAAAACCCCATTCCAGCAAAGAGTACACCAAATCCAGTTGCCAAATCCCTTTTCGAACAAGACAAAGCCCCAATTACAACAAATAGGACCCCAATTCCATTTATTCCTAGTTTAGAAGACCAAGCTTATATTGTTGTCAGGAACTTTGTGCGCATCTTTCCTTCATGGAAAGATTATGCCACAAACATAGAAAAGTTTCCAACATTCCTCCACAACTTATGCGTAAGTAATGTACTAATCTTGTTCATGGTAATTACTGCATATGTTTCTGCGGACAAAAGACACAAGATTTCATTCTTGTAAATAGGTGAGGACGAAACTAGATAGTCAAGACGAGCAACGGTTGCTTGCACTTTTCAAGCACTCGTTGATGAAGTATCATTCCTGCAAGCGCACTTCAATGGCAAGCCTCTAAACAAAATTTTTGTAAAGTCTCCGGTGCTACATTTATTATACAGTGACTGGAATAATCTTGTTACACATTGGTCTTGTCTGCAGTGTAAGGTACTGTCTATGATATCACATCATAATTTGAACTACTTTTCTGCATGTACCTTACCGTCTCACTTGTACAAAAATTGTTTGCAGAAGAACATTCATTCTCAAGGGACCACAGAATCTCACAACTATACTACACACTGCATTGCTCTTGTGAGTACCTCTTGCCCTGTATGACCATACTTACTTTCATAGATGGTTGATTATGTAGCATCACTGCACATGGTAGCCTCGTTATCCTCCGTTTGGTGGATATTATAAGATCGGTATCAACTCTTACATAAATTTGGAATCAACCCAATGCTTTTGAAGAGGTTTAGCTCTGCAGCCCTCTTGTAAGGACGGAACGTCTTCTATCATTGTACTTACATTAACAGCTACTCCCTCTGACCCATAATATAAGAGCGTTTTGTACTATACACCAGTGTACAAAACACTCTTATATTATGGGAAGGAGGGATTGGTTCATTGTGTAGCATTCTCCATCTTATCTCCCTCGCCCACCATTTACTAAAAATATCAGATCTATATTTAATCTTACCAAAAAGTGGAATACACAGACAATGCCAGTGCATAAGTGTAGCCCATTGCTCTTGTCAGTACATTTTGTCCTGTAACGTTTGTACTTAAATGGATTGGTATTTGATTATGTAGCATCAATCTGCAGCTTATCTTCATTATCCTCTATCCCTTCCAGTATTATCATAACAATAATTACTCTCTACAAAATGTAGAGTGCAGGCAATGCTTATGAAGAACATTTTGTGCTGAAATTCTGGAGTTATCCTTCCCTTGACATGAAGAAGGGCGTTATAAAGCCGGTGTTAACTGTTAATGTGAGTCAGTCCTTCTAAAGCCTTTATCCTCAACTGTTGTTTAATTTGCTCATACTCCCTATCGTCAACTTCTGTTTAGTTTGTTGTTTCTATCAAAATTCATGCTCACAACAACTGTAAGTTCCAAGTTTTAGTTGTAAAACCAAATTCCTTATTTGTACGATGCACGTCACTCAATACTCCCTATATGTTTGTTTGTTTTTGTGGATCTATAATCTAGTGTGTGGTGAAGTAGCCCACATTTGCACCTTGTCATCTCCTGTTTTATCTTACTGGTGTGGCTGATGATATGAACAACATGCCATACACATTAACCAAAATAGATACAATTATTGTCTTTGCCCTTCATCTATGCTTGTTTTGTCGATATGGTAATCCAGTAGTGTGGTGAAGCTCCCCGCATTATGAACAATGTCAAATTATGTATTGATATTTTGAACTGACTCTTTATTCTAATTTGAAATTGGATGGAATTGACAGCATAGTTACCATATTTGTTTATACAGGTGTAAAACCTGTCATCTCTCTGCTTGTTTTAGGTTGATATGCCTGATGGCATGCAGAAGTCTAGTGAATGCTGTGAGACAAACCCAACATATATTGTAGCAAAGAAGGCAAAACATCTTGAAGATAGAGAGACAACCCCAAAGTCATGTCTTGATGCAGTGTTCAAGTTACTTGAGACTAGAAGTCAGACAAGCTCACAGAATTCGTTGTCTGAATCAGTTCGCCTTCTTCAGTCTCAAGTTCAAGCAGAAAGGCACTCTGCAACTCAACTTCGACTTGAAGTCCAATCTCTAAGGAAGAGCGCAGAGAACAACAATGAGAGCCTCATTGCTAAACAGCTACACCTAGAAGCTATGACCGACATGCTAGGCCGGTCTCACAGCCTTGCTCAGCGGCTCCCGCGCAAGGCTAACCTTTCTTGAACTATCTTGGAAGTGGTCTTGGTTTAGTATTATTTTGTTACGCGCAATGGCGCCCAATTTTTGTAATCCGCATCTTTGTTGCGCTTTATGAGCACTCGTGGCGAACTTCGATGCCCAGTGGATGTAATACACCGTAAATCCTTTATTGTATAGTGTAGGTTTGTTCTAAGTTACAATGCCAAGTAGTTTTGTTCTTAATTCCTACTAGTTATCGTATATTCCATCATTCGCTATGTGAAAAAACGACGAAAATGTGACGTAGTCGACCGGGCCAAAACTTTCGCCTCTAATGGGCCTGCATTTTAGCGGGCCGCAATTGGGCATGTACACAACTTTCTTGGGCCTGAAAGGCCATTGGGGCCCTTCACACTTAGCTCCAGGACCACAACTTACACGTGCCTACATTCGGCCTTTAGTTGACCCAGTGCTTAGTTGGGCCCATGTTGCTTTGGGCCGTAAATAGGCTGAATATTCTGCTAGCCGGTTAAGGGCCAGAAGATACCATGAGCCTTTAGCAGGCCGAAATGCATGTTGGGCCCAAAAGTCGTCCACGGGCCTTTAGCAGCCTGAAATGTAGACCGGGCCACTATTGCCCCAGTTAGGCCAAATTCACTGTTTTGACCCTTTTCCAAACGTTTAGCTGCATCTGACCCCTCTTCGATTTTTTTCGGATCTAGCCCTTTTCCTACCGCCACTCGATCTAGCGGTAGGCTAGAACATCCTACCGCCACCGCTGGTGATGGTAGGGACTGGGTCAACGTCGACGGCGCCGTCTCCCTGCTGACGTGGATAAGTGGCTACCGCCACAGAGAGCGGCGGTAGGGATTTGTGGCCTACCACCAAAGCGAGTGGCGGTAGGTTCCGAAGAGGCAACTGATGGCTACGGGCGGGCCCTACCCCACCCACCAGTCCGTTCTTCCTCCTCCCCTCGACTCGAACAGAGTCGTGCGCCGCCTCTCTCCTCCTCCCGATCCCCTCCCTCGATCTCCCTCTTCCCTCCACCATTTTCGCGGATCTTTGGGGCAAATCGAAGAGACCGGTAAGCTCCTCCATTCCCTCCAATCAGTTTTCGTAATGGTTTTTTATTTTTGAAGCTATTTTTGGCAGTAGGTGCAACCTAAGTTTTGATGTTGAATTTTTTTTTATGATGTTTTAGTTGTTTAGTAGTATATGATTTTGTAGTAGGCCTATGTAAGGGTGTGTGGGTGAAACCATTGCAAGATATGTGAGGATATGTTGGTGAATGCATATATGTTGGTCCATTTTGTTTGTTATGTATATATGAATTGTATAAGAAATCTTTCTGTATGGTGAATGCAAGATTGTGAGGATGAAGGCATATCAAAATTCGTAGATGGTTAATGTATTGCAAAATTGTGAGGATGGATGTTTTGCAAAATTGGTGGGTGGTTAATGCATAGTGTGAAAATGTGTATATTTCTATTTCATATAGTTGCAAATGTTGTGATGGAGAATGCATATTAATTGTATGGTATTTTCACATTTTGCAGCTTATAATTGAAGATGTATGGTTATAGTTTTTTTTATTCTATGTATAAACGATGTTGTCTAATAAGTGAAAACAATATATGTTAGGATGGCCGAGGACGAGGACAATGGGCGTTTGTATACGGAGCTTGACCTTGCTTTTGACAAGGATCATCGTGCCCGTGCTATCGAGCGTGGAGAGGTAACAATTTTGACAGACAATTGTTTTCGTCATTTTCATGTAATTTTTTGAATGAAGGAAGCTTCTGACATATTTTCTCAATTGTTACAAAAACTTGTTGTCGTGCGCTTGAGGAGCCACACGACGGAAAACCAAATGCAATATGACGTGCGCTACGAGCCGTATTTTGAGTGTGTCGGGCTGTTACCGTTTGTTCTTCAGTTCAAGCGTGTGCCGCCGTCGATGTGCCATTCAGCTCTCACTGTCCTCGTCGATCGTTGGCGGCCGGAGACACACAGCTTCCATCTTCTTTGTGGCGAGCTGACGGTGACGTTGGAGGACTTTGCCATGATCACCAGGCTTCCCATTGACGGCAAGGCTCTCACCGGTCGAGTGGACAGCAAGAACTGGCGTGCGAGGGTTACCGCTCTCATCGGTGATTGCTCGGACTCTCTTAGTACCCAGGGAAGGACTGACAACAGGACAAACGGCGTCCCATTCCCTTTGCTGCAGCTTTATAGGTCGGGATGCTGATACGTCCCAAACGTATCTATAATTTTTGCTTGTGACATGCTTGTTTTGCATCATTGTCTCATGTTTATATCCAAGTTTTCTATCTTTTAGGCATTTATTGGACTAACCTACTAATGGTTGTAAAAGTGCACAATGTTTTTGTTTTACACTTTATTGTGTAGGAATTACTTGGAAATTGACAAAAACGCAAAAGGAGTCGTATTGGAGTAGGACTCTGACTTTCCTGAAATCTGTCTGAGAACGTTTTTTAAAGATGGTCACGTTCCGGCCCGAAGACGACTTCAAACAGAAAAAGTCTAGTTGCAAAAGTTGTGGGGAATTTCGAGAGGATGCTTCTGGATATAAAATTCGTCCAAATCGGAGTCCGGACGGCCGAGAAAAGCCCGTTTTACTGAAGCCCAAAATCTGATGACGGAAATCCGAGAGTCTATATAAAGAAAGGAAACCTAGGTCACCAAGGGCCACGAATTTTCCTCCTCCCAAGCCGCCGTCTTGGAGGGGATGACCAGCATCATTGCAGCACCATCCACAAGGAAGAAGGGGGGCCAAGGAGCCGCTGCCCCCTAGGGCCGGCGCCGCCCCCTAGGGCCGCCGCCGTCTCCTCCTCGCCGTCGCCGCCCCCTAGGGCCGCCGGCCGTCTCCTCCTCGCGGGGCTGCACCTCTACATCAACACCACCATCAAGCTCCTCCTCACCATGTCCATGTGTGAGTAGTCTCCTCCGGGGCTGAGGGCTTGTACGTGTAGCTATGTGGTTATCTCTCTCTCCCATGATGTGATCTTCGTTGTGATCATAGGCTATGTTAATCTAGGGTGATCCCATGATACTTCCCCTTCCTTTATGTATTGGATTGATGTACTCACTTGTCTTTATCTAGTATAATCCCCGAGACCAAGGTGACAGCGGTCTATTGGACATGGATTAGAAGAATATTTTCATGAGTGATTTCCTCTTTTGTGTGTTGATTGAAGATTGAGAGTCTCTTGGTGCTTGTCTTTGACTATCCTTTAGATATGTTGTGGTGATTGTGGTACTCTCTTTGGATGGCCGCGGTGACATTGGGAAATCCATAGATTGAGAACTACGAACTTTGAGGTGTGCTTTTGTAGCCCTACATAATTCTCGTCCTCTCTTGACCACAAAGGAATGACCTCCGGGTGCGTCTCCATTGCATGTTTTATGGGAAATATCATGTGATTCAATTATGTTAATGTTGTTGGGAGTTGACACTAGTGAAAGTATGATCCCTAGGCCTTGTTTCCACCATTGCAATACCATTTGTGCTTACGTTTACCACTTGTTTGCTTGCTGCACTTTTTATTACAGATTTATATTACTTTGCTTTGCCACTCCTATCATCCATATTTTACCATCTCTTCGCCGAACTAGTGCACCTATACATCTGACAAGTGTATTAGGTGTGTTGGGGACACAAGAGACTTCTTATATCTTGATTGCAGGGTTGCTTGAAACGGGTACGTTCAACCTCCACTTCCCTGAGTTTGATAAACCTTGGGTTACTCACTTAAGGGAAATTTGCTGCTGTCCTACAAACCTCTGCTCTTGGAGGCCCAACACTGTCTACAGGAATAGAAGCGTGTAGTAGACATCAGATGCCCTTTAGAAGCCAACGAGGAGACCGTGGAGCAGTACACTCGAGCGTATGTGTGGCACCTCCTATCACAGGTGGTCTTTGGAGACTACTCTGGAGATGTGTCTCCTTGGATGTTTCTTGACTTCTTGGCCGACTGGGACGAGAAGTACATCTGGGGGTCTGCTGAGATCACCTACTTATACCGTCAGGTAACAAGTTATGCAAATATCCATTAAGAATGGTAGTATGTTCATGAATTCCTAAAAAGAGCACTCCTCCAACTCTTATGTTATTACATTTAACCAGTTTGATTGTTGGGTTGCAGCTCGACGTCACATGTAGGAAAACCACCTCGAAGCCATGCATGGGTGGATGTATTTGGGGCCTCTCGGTCTGGATGTGGGAGCGTTTGCCGGTTGGGCGTCCTTAAAAGCATCCTTCACCGCATGTGTGGGTAGGCCTTAATGAAGAAGATGATGTTTCTCGACTCCCCATCGTGGCATTCTCTTGGGACCGGGTTAGAATTTTTTGAGGCAAGAACAAGTCCTTGTACAAGAATATCATCAACGAGATGGACAGCCTCACATATCGTCAGGTATACCGATTCAATATTTTCTCTAAGCTTTCATCAAATGCATTGGCCGAACTAATAGCACTTTGACAGGTTAACTGGAGGCCTTACGAGGTAAATAGGGATTTCTCATTGAACTAGATGTGCACTAGGGACTACCATCTTTGGCGGATCAGGTGCCCTCTCATATGCATTTATGATGTCGAGTGGCATCTACCACATCGAGTGGCCATGCAATTTGGTATGAGGCAACGCACCCCACCAGAGCCAGTAAGCACGGGTGGACTTGAGCTTCACAAGTGAGTTACCTAACCGAGGCTATGTTAACCAACAATACAATGTTTCACATTGTTTCTTATGCTTTGTTGTTGTCATTCTTTGCAGTCGGAACCGAAAGAATAATCAGAATGTGCTTGAGTGGGGACAACACCATGCTAGGTATGTCGAGATGTGGGAGCAGAGGCTCGGTTCTATAGAGACGGATATGACTTTGGCGGACATGAGGAATTACAAAGAAACTCACATAAAGTGGTATGACAATGGGAGGCGATTTCGGGTGCGTTTGAGGCCAAGGTGGACCGACACAGATCTCGCAGATCATGATGCAAACAATGAATCAGACGATGAGTATAAAGCCATAGTGAGAAGTACACAAGGTTCTCACAGAGAGTATGCGCTTTTTACTGATAGAGTAGTAAGTCTTGTTAACCTATTTGGAGAGTGGATTCATATTATCTTGATTGTGCAAACTTTTGAGCTTACGTTGAATTTTGAGACTTTTGAGCTCAATAGAAGTATCATCGAAGCCTCGAATGCACTAATCCATAACGCCGGGACTCCGGAGCCGGATGCTACCTTGAGGGAAACGGTGAAAGTAAGCACTCGATGTCCTTACTCCGTTGGATTAAAAATGTTTTACTTCACAAGTCTTTTTACTTCACAAGTCCTTACTCTATTGCATTAAAAATCTTTGTCTCTTTATTGTTGTTGTTGCTGCAGCGTTTCATGAAACGTTGCCGGAAGCTAGTCACCGTTCTTGGATGCGCAAGCCCGGGTGCCGTAGATGTGCATGCTCCGAGCACATCGATGGTGTAGGCTAGTGGAGCCACCGCTTCTTATAGCCACGCCGGTGCTTCTTCTAGCCACGCCGGTGGTGGCAGCGACTCCGGTGAATCTGAGGAGGAAGAGGAGGTGGACTTGCAGGTTGATGAAACCCCAGAAGAGATCAACATGTCACAAATGATGGATGCACCACCAGACTCCCAAGCAAAAAGGGATTCTCACCCTCATGAAGATCCATACAGCTTGTCACCGTTCCAAAAGCCGCTTCCTCATTGCCGCAAGAAGACCGTGAATGCGGGGTGCTCTAAGAGAGGAAGAACGGGACGATGAACTAGTGTTTGGGCATGTTAAACTAATGTTTGGCCATGTTGAACTATCATGAGCTTTTAGTTTGCTTTGGACTTGAGGACTTTTATTTCAAGTTTTATGTTGGACTTGAGGACTTATATTTCTAGTGTTGTGTTGGACTTGTTTTGTACTATTTATGACATATTATGAACTTCTATATTATGCCAGTGAAACTTGTGCATGTATGCTGTTTTTGCTCTGAAACACTATGAAAACTGTAGAGTCGGAAAATCCAATCCGACGTGCACGATGGGCCTGGTTCCGCGAGGAGCCGGGTTCGATGATCCATTGGCCGGGTTCTGCCGAGTATGAACCAAAGCTCGTGTGGCACTAACCAAACGTATTAAGGAGGTTAGGGCCTGCTTTCGGGCTTATTAGGGGCTCGTTTCTGGGTACTTAGGATGCTACCGGGCATGTGTGTCATTTGAACTATTAGACATGTTATATGTTGTTTGAACTAAGTATCGGTGTTGCTTCTTATTTCAATTACCGGACATGACATATGTCATTTGAACTATGTACCGGGTGTTGCATCTTATTTATTTTTTTGAATTTTGCCTGTGCAACATAGTTGACAACAGAATTATACACATAGGTCCAGGGCCTACCGCCACTGCCTATGGCATTAGGCCTCCAGAACCTACCGCCATATCCTCTGGCGGTAGGATCCCATCCTGTCGCACCCACCAGCACACAAGTGTCTGGCTCGGCGCGCGAGTTCCAAGGCCCACCGCCACTGCCTATGGTGGTAGGATCTCCAGCCCCCTTTGCGCCCACCAGTAGACAAGTGTCTGCTCGGTGCGCGAGTTCCAGGGCCTACCGCCACTGCCTATGGCGGTAGTATCTCCAGCCCCCTTTGCGCCCACTAGTAGAGAAGTGTCTGCCTCGGCGCGCGAGCTCCAGGTCCTACCACCATTGCCCCAGGCGGTAGGCCACCACGGCCTACCGCCACTGATTATGGCGGTAGGGTTGAAATCTTAGTAAAATGAAAAAAGCCACTAGAACGATGCTAGGTGGCTTCTCACCCCTCGTTGGTTACCCCAAGTGGAAGGTTTGAGATGCAGTGTAGCAGAAGTTTTCCCTTGGCAATACCAAGGATCGTTTTCCCTGAGACTCCCAGTTTCAACAAGAAGGTGTCAACTGCTAACGGCGCCAGATATTAGCAATCAACGTGGACCTGCACACAGATACAAATAACTTTGCTCCCAACGAGTACAGAGAGGTTGTCAATCCCTCCGGCCTTGTAGTTTACAAAGGATCAAACGTAAGTGATAATAGTGATAGGTATAATTGCAATAGTAAGTAAAAGCGGAAAGTAAATAGCGGATGTGATCAATGATGGTAATATGGACCGGAGTCTCATGATGTTCACTAGTGATGTCTCTCTCCCAAAAGACGATAAAACTGCTATGTGAGGTAAACGAATTACAGCTGGGCAATTGACAGAACCATGAACGCAAACCAATGCTGACTACATTGCAAGAAAGGTAGAGGTTCAAAGCATGGGCGGTACGCCGAGGTAAGTAGACCGAAATCCATCTGCATCTACTACTAATCATCCACCTTGAGATATCTATCCAGAACATCTCGCTGGTATTAAGTTGCGAGTCCCACCCATAGTGTAAACTCAAAGCAACAGACAACTGCATTAAAAGAACTTTGCGTAAAGTAAACAGTCCTTGCATCCGCGGGCACAGGCACCGTTGTTTTCCCCCTTGTGGCAACAGCACATCCCCTAGACTCATGTTTCTGTCACTCAAACTAGTCATCGAGGGGCATGAACCCACAATCGAGCATAATGTTCCCTCTTGGAGTCACTACCTACTACTTGGCCAAAGCAATAAATAACAACGGAGAACATGCAAGAATTACTTACGAACATAAATATAAAAGAGGTGAATCAAATATATTACTCAAACACAATCTGAACATAATCTCATAATCCATCGGATCCCAGCAAACTCATCATAGCAACAGCATAAGGATTACATATGTGCCTCGATCATGTAGGGCAGCTCACGAGGACAAATTAGTGAAGCACAAGAACGGGAGGAGAACATCACATAGCTACTGGTCATGGACCCATGGTCCAAGGGAGACTACTCACAACTTATCCGGGAGGCGTCCATGGTGGTGGAGAAGCTCCCGGTGGTGATCCTCCCCTCCGGCAGGGTGCCGGGAAGAGTGCTCCTGGTGCTCCCGATCTTGGAAGCGGCGGCGGCGGCGGAACAGAGATGAGATCGCGAAAAAGAGTTCCCGTCTCGAGGGTTTCGGGAGACGCTTTAAATATATGCCAAAGGGGGGCATCAGCGGAGCCTCGGGGGGCCCAGGCGCCCCCCCCCGGCGCGGCCCAGGGGGGGCGCGCCGCCAGGGCGCCTGGAGCCCTGGTGCCCCCCCCCCCGGCTGTACTTCGGGCGCACGGTAGCTTCTGGAACGCTGATTTTTTATATAATTTTTCTGGATTTTTCCTGGCAGTTCTCGTAATGTGAAAACCTGAAATACAGAAACAGCCGAAAACAGAAACTGGCACTAGGGTGCACTGAGTTAATAGGTTAGTCCAAATATGATCAAAAGTGTATGGAAGTGTATAAATAACATAGCAATATCACCCAAAAGAGGCATGGAGCAAGCAGAAATTATAGATACGTTTTGGACGTATCAACATCCCCAAGCTTAATTCCTGCTCGTCCTCGAGTAGGTAAATGATAACAAGAATAATTTCTGTGGTGACATGCTATTAACCATATAGGACTTTTTCATCGTCATATGACAAAAGCTTACTGAGACAATGAATCTATAGTAATTAAGTTGCCTCATGAGAAAATCACAAAGGACTGAAAGTTTTACAATATAATATTGAAACATCAAATAGATTTGTAATGAACATGATGTGCAAATATGATAAAGTGATATCTAGCTTGCCCCCTTTAGTGAAGCAAAACATAAATGCAGGGGCACCTCCAAGGTTTAAGTGATGACTAGATACAATGATTTCAAAATAAACGATATCACAATCTTGCGAAAGACAATGCTACTTTGGGACAATGCACATTACACTCAGAATGACAATCATGCTCTCAGTAGTTGGTGCTTTTAAAAGAAGGTGGAGACTCTCGAACCGTGGCTTTTGTTGGCAAGGTTGAAAACCCGTAGTCGGAAACAAAGACAAAACATGTACCAGAGCTCTTGGTTTTAAAAACAGAGGTAATAATTATTATTTTTCTTAGATTATGCATGTTTCGTCAACGAATGCTAGCAGACAACTCAATCACTTCTTGAGATGGACAAGTTTCGAGGAACGGCTCCCGAATGAGGACGATCACATGCTCTTAATCTCCTTTGTTTATCACTGCCAAAGTTTTCTGATTTCTCATGAACAAAGCGTGAAGGAGGGTTTGTTTGTTATATTATCTTTTTGAGCCGGGCGCACTCAATGCCAGTTCCTTCTCGTATTATGGGTTTGCACATTATACATGCAATCCCGGGGTGAAGCTTGTCCAACTTAAAAAGATCATGAATTAACTACTACTTCCTCATGAACTTACAACAGAGGCACAAAATAGGAATGCTTTTTTTTTCTTTGAATAATTTCGAGATGGTACATGCAAGTCTCCGTTAGGAATGGCAGGTAAATACCATGTAGGAAGATATGGTGGACTCATATGGCATAACTGGATTAAAAGGATGTGGATGCACAAGCAGTCAATCCGCTTAGTACAGGTGGAGGTTAGCAAAAGACTGGGAGCGACCAACTAAGAGAGCAATGACGGTCATAATCATGCAGAGCGACAAAGCAACATTGAATCAGGCATGGAAGTTATATCGCTACTCAGAAATAAAAGATCATCAAGGCTTGACAGACTTTCTTTACAGTCTTAAATATGCGTGAGCATACGCCAAGTCAATCAAAATAAATTCTTTGAAGGAAGATATTACTAAACCATACCACATCATAGGCAAACAAATCATGTTGGTACTCCAATAACACATTGGGAACCCCCCAGCTATTTGGGACTAACCATAAGAAAACATGAACTACTAAGCGCCATTATGCACGTAGCATCTCTATCATAGACATATCAACCAATGCAACGGAAGCAAACTCTCTTAATAAGGTAAACATGATAACTAAAGAGAGTTCAATCAACCAACTAAACAAAAGCTCTTTAAAAAGATAAGCATGAATACTAAGAGCTGAACATGATAGTAGCTGTTAAAAGACAAAGAACACACACAGCAAAGATAGACATGAAAATTCTATGTTATGTTCTAGGTAGAAGTGGAGCGTGTTTCTCTCCCACATAAAGAAAGCTGAGTTCCGACTCGTTATGAAAAGCTAAAGAAAAAGGAAAACTAAAAACAAGACGCTCCAAGCATAGCACATAACACATGAAGTGATTAAAATATAGTGGAACGAAAGACGAACTGATAATGTTGATGGAGAAGGGGATGCACGGGGGCATCCCCAAGCTTAGATGCTTGAGTCTCCTTGAATATTTCTTGGGGGTGCACGGGGGCATCCCCAAGCTTGAGCGCTTGACACTCCTGAATCTTTTTATCATCTTCCCTCGCACACTTGAAAACTCCCTTCATACATAACTCATCATAATCTGATTAGCGAGGTTAGTACCCATAATAAAATAATTGTTCCTTGCTGGAAATAAAGATATTCTTGAAGTTCTACTGTTTCTCAAGATTGCCAAAAGGTTTTTGCAAAGAAAAAGCAAGCTCTAGGTTTGCAAAATGAAGGAAAGGCAAAACATGACAGAATCTGTGAAAAACATAACAGCAGGTAGTAAATGATTTTTCCGGGGCACTTCTGCAACTCTAATAAAAAAACTCAAAACAGACGCACGAAAGACAATTATATAGAGCTCGCTGTCAAAAAAATTCAGACCAAAAAGATGATCTGGTGATTTTATACGAATTTTTCTATCCAAGGACAGAATTTGTTTCCTGGACAGCACGTCACAACTTTTGAACTTTCTTGCAATCAGAGGCTATACTTGGCACAAAATTGAAAAGCAAAGATACAATGATGATGCTACAGTAGTAACAACATCAAGACACAACAAAAACAAAATAAAATTTATTCATTGGGCTGCCTCCCAAAAGCGCTTTCTTTTATGCCTTTAAGCTAGGCATAAGACTTTAATGATGCTCTTGTAGGAATAAGAATTGAAGAACAAAAGAGAGCATCAAGAAGCAAATACCAAACACATTTAAGCCTAACATGCTTCCTATGCATAGGAATATTGCAATAGAATAATTCATTGAAGCACAAAGCAATAAGCATAGGAAGACAAAACAAGTGCAGCTTCAAAACCTTCAACATAAAGAGAGGGAACTTAATATTATTGAAATATCTATAAGCATATGTTCCCTTCTCATAATAATTTTCAGTGGGATCACGAATAAACTCAACAATATAAGCATCACATAAAGCATTGTTACCATGATCCACATGCAAAAAGGTACTCTTACTCTCCACATAAGCATCATGAAGAGGATAAAACTTAGTATAAAAGAGAGACGTAAGCTCTTGCCAATCAAGCAAGTGCGAGTTATCGAGAAGCTTATACCAATCTGAAGCTTTATCTATAAGTGATACGGCGAACAATGTCCTCATGACAAACTCCCTTGATACACCTGCAAGCTTAAATAATGAACATAATTGTGACAGATATAGCAAGTGTTCACCGGGATGTCTGTCTCCTGCATAACGATTAGCCAAAACATAATCGATAATACCAGCTGGTATTTTATAGGGCACAATTTCAGTAGGGGGAGGAGCAACCACCACAGGTGTGGGGCGTCTTCCCGCAAGCAACGATCCAATAGCAAGGTTGTCCATAAGCATAACTAGTGAAAAGACATAGAGAAAACTGAAAGGTAAACTAACAAGACTAAAAAGCAAAGATAAAAGATAGCGTGCAACTCCCCTATCCTGAAGAGTGGAGTCCCCGGCAACGGCGCCAGAAATTGCTTTGCTAGGTGGCTTCTCACCCCTCGTTGGTTACCCCAAGTGGAAGGTTTGAGATGCAGTGTAGCAGAAGTTTTCCCTTGGCACTACCAAGGATCGTTTTCCCTGAGACTCCCAGTTTCAACAAGAAGGTGTCAACTGCTAACGGCGCCAGATATTAGCAATCAACGTGGACCTGCACACAGATACAAATAACTTTGCTCCCAACGAGTACAGAGAGGTTGTCGATCCCTCCGGCCTTGTAGTTTACAAAGGATCAAACGCAAGTGATAATAGTGATAGGTATAATTGCAATAGTAAGTAAAAGCGGAAAGTAAATAGCGGATGTGATCAATGATGGTAATATGGACCGGAGTCTCATGATGTTCACTAGTGATGTCTCTCTCCCAAAAGACGATAAAACTGCTATGTGAGGTAAACGAATTACAGCTGGGCAATTGACAGAACCATGAACGCAAACCAATGCTGACTACATTGCAAGAAAGGTAGAGGTTCAAAGCATGGGCGGTACGCCGAGGTAAGTAGACCGAAATCCATCTGCATCTACTACTAATCATCCACCTTGAGATATCTATCCAGAACATCTCGCTGGTATTAAGTTGCGAGTCCCACCCATAGTGTAAACTCAAAGCAACAGACAACTGCATTAAAAGAACTTTGCGTAAAGTAAACAGTCCTTGCACCCGCGGGCACAAGCACCGTTGTTTTCCCCCTTGTGGCAACAACACATCCCCTAGACTCATGTTTCTGTCACTCAAACTAGTCATCGAGGGGCATGAACCCACAATCGAGCATAACGTTCCCTCTTGGAGTCACTACCTATTACTTGGCCAAAGCAATAAATAACAACGGAGAACATGCAAGAATTACTTACGAACATAAATATAAAAGAGGTGAATCAAATATATTACTCAAACACAATCTGAACATAATCTCATAATCCATCGGATCCCAGCAAACTCATCATAGCAACAGCATAAGGATTACATATGTGCCTCGATCATGTAGGGCAGCTCACGAGGACTAATTAGTGAAGCACAAGAACGGGAGGAGAACATCACATAGCTACTGGTCATGGACCCATGGTCCAAGGGAGACTACTCACAACTCATCCGGGAGGCGTCCATGGTGGTGGAGAAGCTTCCGGTGGTGATCCTCCCCTCCGGCAGGGTGCCGGGAAGAGTGCTCCTGGTGCTCCCGATCTTGGAAGCGGCGGCGGCGGCGGAACAGAGATGAGATCGCGAAAAAGAGTTCCCGTCTCGAGGGTTTCGGGAGACGCTTTAAATATATGCCAAAGGGGGGCATCAGCGGAGCCTCGGGGGGCCCAGGCGCCCCCCCGGCGCGGCCCAGGGGGGGCGCGCTGCCAGGGCGCCTGGAGCCCTGGTGCCCCCCCCCCCCCCGGCTGTACTTCGGGCGCACGGTAGCTTCTGGAACTCTGATTTTTTATATAATTTTTCTGGATTTTTCCTGGCAGTTCTCGTAATGTGAAAACCTGAAATACAGAAACAGCCGAAAACAGAAACTGGCACTGGGGTGCACTGAGTTAATAGGTTAGTCCAAATATGATCAAAAGTGTATGGAAGTGTATAAATAACATAGCAATATCACCCAAAATAGGCATGGAGCAAGCAGAAATTATAGATACGTTTTGGACGTATCAAACGACAAAGTAGATAACTAAACAAACATCAGTCATATATAGCCGACAATATTTTCTAGTCACAAATAGTTCAACACTAAAGATCACAAACAGTTCATACATAGTGGAATAAAATAGTCTCAAGCATCGCAATATCATCGAATATCCGGCATACAAAGTACCATTTTGAACAGTCACATACATAGAACTTCAATAGATGCATCTAAAGATCACTAAGGAAACATGGGCCCTTTTCCCTTCTTGTAACGTGCCTCATCCTCCTCCTGTGCATCACGATCCCTTGCAAGCTTTCTTGCCCTCTCTTCTTCACGAGCAGCCTTCTCTTTGTGTGCCCTCTCCTCCTCGCGTTTCTTTCGTTCCATATTCTCCTTCTGACAACGCTCTTCACCCAAGCCTCTTTGAAATGATTCTTCAAACAGCCGTTGCCTCCTAAGACAATCTTGATATTGGTCCATTTTGACATCCTCTGGAACATCTTGATCTATCCATGTGAAGTACTTGCAAAGAGGAGGCGGTGACTGCATAGGATAAACAAATTTGTTGTTAGCAATATGAGTTGAAGTTGGACAAAATTTGAGATTACTCTTTGACCATACCGGTGGTACGTCATAGGCGTTTATTCGAAGCGCCCGATCATGTGCATAGTTGGGACAGACAAAGAATCTTCTCCCTTTCGTCCATGACTTCTTGCGGTCGGTGGACACCTTCACATTGCAAACATCTCCACACCAACATGATGGAGTTTTCATATCTTTCTCCTTCACCTCGTCGAGCTTGGCGTTCTGCCACTTGTTCAGCATGTCTTCACGATCAGCACACGGCGGCCTAGTCATGGAACCGGATGAAGCCATGCCTAAAAAATAAGAGTGATTGTTAGTGAAATATATCAACATAATGAATAGAGGAAATGAAATAAGAGTGATTACACAAAACAACAAGTACCATTCATATTATTTCAACCATTCGGATTAAGCAAAACGTCAATAGGCCTTCCTCTATCGATCCTCCTCGTCCTAGTAACACTGGAAGAACGACCACCTCCACTGGTGCCTCTAAGAGTCGCCCGTCCTCCACGCCCACCAATAGTAGTCCCTCCTCGTGCACTACCTCTACGACTAGTCCGTCCTCCACGGCCACCAGTCCTACCTCCTCGTGTGCCACAATTAGTGTGCCATTGTATTTGCCGGTCAAGAAAGTGCCATCTATGGACAACACTGGACGACAATGCTTAAATGCCTCAATGCATTGCCCAAAACTCCAGAAGGCACGATGAAACACTCCGTCAATGTCCTCAACCCCATGCCGCATGCATGGGTTCTTATGTGCAATGGCTCCCAACATCCTCGGAAGAATATTGTATGAGGCCGCATAATCACCATGCAACATCCTAATAGCATTTGACTTGGCATTCCATTTGTAGCAGAGGAGCATCAACCTTGGTGGCAAATAATTCAAGTGAGTTGTCTTGTGATTGATCTACTTTACCCTTGTACACCTTCCAATGCAATTCCGAGGTGATAGGCATACTCTTCAACCGAGACTTCACCCCCACTCCAACATCATACCTTCCAATAAGTTTAACCTCATCACTTGGGTCCATCCAATGTAACACACTTCTAACTTTCACAACTACATCCTCATAGGTTGGGCTATACTCAAATACCATGTGTTCTTCCCCTTCATCGTCATTGCCATTCATAAATGTCTCCTTATCCAAATAATGTAGATTCACGAGACTACCCATCTAAATAAAATTTAGAATATGTCAACGATAGGCGGCAACATAATATGGGACAATATCCATTGTGCATCCCATGGATCGATGAAAGTTCTATGCAGTACATTTAAGCAACAAAACAAATAACAACTAAAGAACAAAATATCATGGCTTAACCCTAACAACTAAATAATGACTTTGCTTAACACTAACCCTAACCCTAGAAATAACCAAAACAATAACCATAGATCTAGCTATAGACAACAAAGTTAGCACACTATACATGGTTCACACATATACAACCCTAGATCTAGACCTACCATCCATCAAATCCATTGATTTCACACAAAAAGGAGCACAACTAGGGATTGCATAAAATGAAACAATGCCATCAAATAAGTTGATTCCAATCAACCAAAAAGAAGAGAGTGGGTGAGGTACCTTGAGTGATGAAAATGGCCTCAATCCACCGGAAAAACTCAAGCAATGGAGATGAATTTGATGGAGCCCTAGGATGGGGGAGAGAGGGGGGAGAGGGGCTCAGCTCGAGGAAGAAAGGATTTGGGGGCGAATTGGTGGCTTGTGGGGCCCACCAAACCCCCAGCCATTGGTTTTATGCATTCAGCACCCTACCGCCACCCGCTATGGCGGTAGGCCACCTAACCCTACCGCCACCCGCTATGGCGGTAGGACACCTAACCCTACCGCCGCTCTCTATGGCGGTAGCCACTTATCCACGTCAGCAGGCAGATGGCGTCGTCGACGTTGACTCGGTCCCTACTGCCATCAGCTGTGGCGGTAGGATGCTCTAGCCTACCGCTAGATCGGGTGGCGGTAGGAAAAGGGTCAGATCCGGAAAAAAAATTGGAGAGGGGTCAGATGCAACTAAACGTTGGGGAAATGGTCAAAATAGTGAATTTGGCCGCCTAGTTATATGACGGGCCATTACCAGGCCGAAACATATCCGGGGCCTTAGTTGGCCCACTGATATCATGGGCCTTTAAGAGGCCGAAAGCTTAGTAGAGGCATCAACGGGCCGAATTTTAGACAAGCCTTTAACGGGCCCAAAGTCACGTTGGCATGAACTGTTGCCACCTTGATCACGGGCCGTTAGTGGGCCGGATGTCGCTTCGGATCACATATGGCTCAGGGGCAACACAGGCCATTCCGAGGCCGAAAGACACACCGGGCTGAAATAGGCCCATGTCTTCATCGGGCCCCTAACAGGCCGAAATGTCACTAGGCCCTAATCAGGCCCAAATACTCGGCAAAATATTAGCGGGCCAGATCTAGCTTTGGGCAGTAATTGGCCATGTTTAAGCAAACCATTAGTGGGATGGCCCAATAGTTCCTGAGTAAATACTACGGGCCTTGAGCTGGGCCGGCCCATTTAATATTTATGGGCCACTTTTGGGCCGGTCCACGTGTCAACATATCATAGGCGCATCCCGCCCATTGGATGAGTGACATCTATGCCAACTGAGAGATGACACGTGGTTTCGTCAGCCAATGAGAATTTTACACGTGGAAAATCGCCATTGGTCGTGGCTATTAGCGGGTTATCGGATCCAAAACCGGACCCGATAGCTTAACGACGACCCGTTACGGTGGATGTCACGTGTCGGTTACCCTTGACGAAAGCACGTTCATGACACGACATTTCTCATCATGGAAGTGGACACTTCCGTGATGATAATTTTGGTATTGTCATGGGACACTTCTACTACAGCACATGTATGATTGTCTTGATTCCGTCATAAAATCGTCATGGATGTACATGCATGACAGAAAATGTGACCTACTGTGACAACCACGTATTATCACGAAAGTGTTTTTTTGTAGTGATACCTAGTTCAATCTCATTTCCGGCAAGTCTCTTTACTCGTTCCGCAATACATCATCTCATAACTAACTCATTAGTCATATGCTTGCAAGGCTTCTTATGATGTGTATTACCGAGAGGGCATAGAGATACCTCTCCGATACTCGGAGTGACAAATCGTAATCTCGATCCATGCCAACTCAACAAACACCTTCGGAGATACCTGTAGAGCATCTTTATGATCACCTAGTTACGTGGTGACGTTTGATAGCACACAAGGTATTCCTCCGGTATCCGGGAGTTTCATGATCTCATGGTCGAAGGAAGATGTATTAGACATACAAGAAAGCAGTAGCAATAAAATGAACGATCAAATGCTAAGTTAACGAATGGATCTTGTCCATCACATCATTCTCCTAATGATGTGATCCTGTTATCAAATGACAACACATGTCTATGGTTAGGAAACCTTAACCATCTTTGTTCAACGTGCTAGTCTAGAAGAGGCTTACTAGGGACACCGTATTTTGTTTATGTATTCACACATGTATTTAAGTTTTTGGTCAATACAATTCTAGCATGAATAATAAACCTTTATCATGATTATGGAAATATAATAATAACCATTTTATTATTGCCTCTAGGGCATATTTCCATCATGAATCATGCCATGAAGAATGATAATCATAACTATGTGCAATTTTGTCAATTGCCCAACAATAATTTGTTTAGCCACGATATTATGCTTATGAGAGAGATGCCTCTTGTGAGCCTATGGTCCTTGGGTCCATTCTTCATTATTAATAAAAACCTACAATTGCTCGCTATTTTTATTTTATTTTATTTTATTTATATGCATATACCTATCACTATCAGATTTAATCCTTGCAATTGGCGAGAACAAGGGGATTGACAACCCTCTTGCCTTCGTTGGATGCAATCATTTGCTTTGTGTGTGTGCATGTATTGTTCATGTTGTTTGTGTGCCGTCTCCTTCTGGTTTGATAAACCTTGGTTCTTAACTAACGAAAATACTATCTGCTACTATACTACTTCACCCTTCCTCTCTACAGAGAAGCCCAACAACTCTACAAAGAGTAGCAAGCCGCACTCATGGCTTAGAGCATGCAGCGGCCGACATTGATGCCGTGCGACATGATGGGATGGGAGGGCGGCGCTGATGGATGCGACCTCTCGGGCATCATCGCTTCATTGTGGATGCCGGGGCCCAAGAAACCAACTCCGGCTCTGTGACGCCCGAAGACCGACGTTCCAGAAGATTCCAGATGTTCCGGGTTCTCCCGTGTGCTTATTTGTGCTTATGTTATTTATTTTTGCATTGCATCATGTCATCATGCCATCATGTCTTTAATTTCTGCAACTCAACCAAATAAGTCGTGTGGACCTTCGGTCCATTTAAATCGAGGGAAGAGTGACTTCTCTTTATAACATATCCTCCTAATATTATGGAGCTATTATATATAAATATTCCATAGCCTTGGAATTTACCATAACACACTTGCATATTTTTCCCCATGCCTTTTCTTTCTCAATTCGTGCCTCAAACCTTGCCAACTTTTCCTTTCCCTTTTATCGAGGCTCCTCCTAAAGTCTCAACTTTTGGACACTTTCTAAGCCATGTCCTAGTTCAAACCATTTGAATTAAATTCAAATGAGTTTGAATTTAACTCTTGCGTTCATGCCTCTCCTATTTTTCGTGGACCGTGCGCATTTTTGCGAGTCCGGGAAAAATAACCTCATGCCCTAATTCTATCCCTAGCACCTCCTTCCTTTTCTTTTCTTCTTTGTTGTTTTTCTGTTTTTTTTTGGAAAACAACAGTAGGGAGGCAGCAGAGGCCCAGCCGCCGGCCTCCCTAAGGCCCATCAGCAGCAGGCCCAACCGCCCCTATAAGACCTAACCCTAGCCCACTCTGTCTCTCCCTCATCCTCCCACTCCGCCGCGTCGTGCCGCGACCGCCGCCCCCAACATCTCCAGCGGTCTCCTCCTTGCCGATCCATGGTGCTGCGTCGCCGCCCTTCTCCATTCCCCCTCCTGCGTCGCGCCTCCCCTGGCACATGGATGCGCCCCTCCAGCGCCGCCCGCCACCTCGCCTGGCTCGCCGAGGGGAGGAGCCCCTCGAGCAGCCCGGCCGGCCAGGAGCCACCGCCGTCGCCGCCAAGACCTCCTTCTCGAGGCCCCTGCCTCGTCTCCAGCGCGCCCCAGGCCACCGGAGCGCGCCCGCGACCTCCGCCTCGTCAGCCCTCGCCCTGGCTCGCCCGTGCCTTCCTCGCCAAGGACGCCAAGCCCTGCATCGACTCACTGCTGCCCCTGCCTCCTCGCTGCCCGGCGAGCTTCGCCTGACCTCACCGTGGCCGTGAATGAGACCACCATTCCTTGTTGCTGTTGTTGTTTCGCCAAGGACCTGGGAGGCGTCAAGTTCCTCACCGTGTACGTCTACGGCTCGTGTACCCCTACGTCAGACGACGACCCGCCAAGTACCTCGACGCTCGACGCCTGAACGACTACCTTCGGTGAAGAAACGAGTACGACTACACTTGGTGGATGCGACAAGTACCTCTACCGTCGACCCCGTGTACGACTACATGATGTGACGCGTCAAGTACCACTACGTCCGATGCCGCGACAAGTACCTCTACGGAAACATGAACATCTACGGAACGTGTACAACTACCGTCGCCGAAGACCCCGAACATCTACGAAACGTGAACGACTACTTCCACGACGTCCGAGAACGACTACTTCCTCTACCACATGTGAACCACTACTTCCTCTACGACCTCGAACCGCCCCGAAACGAACGTTCCAAAGGTATAACCCCGAGACGATGACCCGTGGACTGCATGTGTTGTATGATATGTAACGAATGTTTGCATCGTGTCCATTGTGACCCTCGTTTGCCCTGTCGTTGTCAAGTGGGAACCGGGTAACCGGGAGCACCCCGTCGTCTTTGCTTTCACGCTAGCGCCGATCCTTCTTTTGCACCGGTCTCTCAACGAGTTACCGGAACCCATATGATGCCGTGGCATCATTTTGGTT
This sequence comes from Secale cereale, assembly GCA_902687465.1. Lineage (NCBI taxonomy): Eukaryota > Viridiplantae > Streptophyta > Magnoliopsida > Poales > Poaceae > Secale > Secale cereale. The sequence continues at coordinate 133,999,130 of LR738715.1, forward strand.
ATCGTCGCCGTGGCCCCTTTCTTTCCACCACGGTGACAATTACTTCATATCTCTTCATGTTAACTTTTACTAATAATTGCATAAACTTGATCATGTCATCCGCATCATGTTAACAACATTAAAATGTGTGAATTGTTGTTTCCTTAAAATTGCTAAACATGCATATGGGGATTTTCCGGAATTGTTGTTGTAGTTTCCGGCCTCATTTAAACTTGTTGACTTGTGTTATGTTTTTGTGCTTCCTACCTTGCCATATATTGCTTCCTGTGTAGACTTGTCATGCATCATACCATGCCATGTATTGCATCATATAGGCTTGTGTTGTTTTTCTGTGCTTCCTACCTTGCCATGTTTTGCTTCCTGTATAGACTTGTAGTGCATCCTATGTAGACTTGTGTTGCATCATACTTGTTTGAGCATATTGTCATGTCTCGTGTTGTGTGTTTACCGTATTGCTTGCTTCTTCTCGTTAGTGCTTGTTCTGTTGCGATCGTGAGGATCCATTCGACTTCTCGTGGTTCTTCGTCAAGGCTTCTTCTTCGTCCTCTTCATGGACCCGTTCTTCTTCCTTGCGGAATCCCAGGCAAGATGACCATACCCTTGGATACGTTTACTATCATTGCCTTTGCTTAGTTGTCTCGATGCTGTCGTTACATGTCGCGCTACCCATCTTATTGTCAGCCCCTCTCCTTGTTGCCATGAAACCTCTAACCTTTGACACCTTCCTAGCAAAAACCATTGTTTGGCTATGTTACCCGCTTGCTCAGCCCCTCTTATAGCGTTGTTAGTTGCAGGTGAAGATGAAGATCGTTCCAGGAGGGAACTTGTTGTTGGACTATCACAATATCTATTATTATTATTAACACACCAATATACTGGGCATGGGAGGAAGGCTTGGCCTTTTGCTCGGTGTTTTGTTCCACTCATGCCACCTTAGGCGCCGATAAACCGGCATTATGTTCCTTGATTTTGCGTTCCTTACACGGTTGGGTATATGGGGACCCCTTGACACTTCGTCTTTGAATAAAACTCCTCCAGCAAGGCTTAACATTGGTTTTAATTTGCCTCATAATAACAACTTAATTAATTAATTAAAATTGCATAGGGGGTCGCGTCCCCGGGTATTTTTTCTACATAGCAGGGGGGCCAGTGCTGACAGTGTTGGTCCCAAACGGGGAGACTGCGTGGCCACCACGGGGAAACTGCGGGGCCACCATAGGGAAACTCGAGGATTGGCTCTTGTAGGCTCACCTATCCGGACGTGGCCTGAGACGAGATACGCGCGGCTACTATCAGGGTGTCGGCACGCCGGGAGGTCTTGCTGGACTTGTTTTACCATTGTCGAAATGTCTTGTGCACTGGGATGCCGAGCCTGATCGGATTTCCCTAAGATAAGGGGTGATGATATTATATTTATCACTTCAGCTGATCGTGAGAGCTTGTGATGGGCTAAGTTGGGACACCCCTGCAGGGTTATGATCTTTCGAAAGACGTGCCCGCGGTTATGTGGCAGATTGGAATTTGTTAATGTCCGGTTGTAGAAAACTTGACAGAGGATCCGAAGTAAAAGATACAACTGCGTGAGTAACCGTGACTGTCTCTTTTCACTTTGAGAAGAGAACACGGTGGGGTTATGTTTGACTCGTAGGTAGTTCAGGATCTTTAGTGATCACTACTAGTTTGCGACCGTTTGTGTAGATGCTCATCTTATTCTTGTACTCGTAAGTTAGCCACCATATATTGCTTAGCCGCTGCTGCAACCTCACCACTTTACCTCTTCCTACCCATAAAGCTTTGCTAGTCTTGATACCCATGGTTATGGGATTGCTGAGTCCTCGTGGCTCACAGATACTACAACACGAGATGCAGGTTCAGCCGAGAATGATGCAAGAAATGGATCAGAACTTCACTCGGAGCTCGATGAAGAGAGTGGCCGTATGTATGTGACGTGTTTCGACGATCAGTAGTGGTTTCTACTAGGGGCGATTCGGACATGTGGCTTTATGTATTTGGTATCTTTCTTTTGGTTCTTCGCCCGTAGTCGGGTTGTGATGTTTTGAATGATGATTTGCTTATGTAATGTATTGTGTGACGTGGCGAGTGTAAGCCAACTATCCTTTTGCAATTTCATCCCTATTTTTACATGAGTCGTGCAAAGATACCAAACTTGAGATCATTCTAGAATGGGCTTATACCTTTAAGTCGTGCCTCGACACGTAGGAGGTATAATCCCATCCTGGGCATTACAAGTTGGTATCAGAGCCTTCTCCGACCTAGAAGCCCCCATTGTTTGATCGAATCGTTGACGGTTGAGTCTAGGCACACACTTAAAATGTTTTGAGTCCTATATATATCGGAGAGTAGGATTTCTTTTGCTCCTCATCTCTTTTCACTCTGGTGAGGACTCCTGACGATTACTCTTGTCTCTTCTACTCTCAAAAATTCACCAATTGTTTTTAGGAATATCGTGAGTATTGTTTGGATTGTTCCGATGTCTTTGTGATGAGAACATTGTTCTCGATGCCTCCTGTCTTTTAGGGGTTGTGGCAGTGTCCCGGGGAGTTGAGCTCCGAGGTGTTGTCGTCACAAATATATCGCATCAGTTCTGGAATACTTAAGACGGCCGACATCGAAAACTCTCCTATGCGGTTAGTGGCAAGATAACCCCGATATCACCCAGTACTGGGGAGGTAGTTCGGGAGTATTGCCATAGCTTGTATAGCAGTTGCGTTTCGAAGGTCCGAGGTAAACGGTTTCCGGAAATAACTGGTTATGTGTTGAAGGATTGATACAGCTGGATGTAGGATTAGAGTTGAGTGCGCGATGCTTCCCCTGTATCCCCAACACCTGATTGCATAACTTGAAACTTTCGGAAATTAATAGGTGGGTTCATCTAGTAGTTCGTAGGCATTCTTCCAACGAGTGCATGATATGGAGTTCGGGGTTCTACATTGAGTGAAGTGGTTTTATGGCCGTTGTTCCAATTGGGGGTTGCATCTTAAAGGGTCCTTGGCTATGCTGATCCAGGGATTGGAAAACCCTTTTGTAACACGTTCCATAAGCTTTCAGCATGAATATGTCGAATGAAGCTTCTATCTTGTATTTGTTCTATCTGCTCCTTCTTGTTTTTTATTTACCTTTTGTTCTCCCAAGTGGCTTCTCGACAAGTTGATGTACCTGCGGAATTCATTCGTTCAATTCTCTATTCGGATGATATTGTGAAGATTACGTTGCAACATATCTATCCTTTGTTTTTGTTTTGATTCTGGTATTCGAGTTGCTTCGATGTCAAATGTTGATTCCATACCTTTCCTAAGCGGTGTCTCATATTTCTATGGGAGTGCTAGTCCTTCTTGATCATCAAGATTGCTATATTAAATTCTTTCAACCGGCGTGCTACTCTTTGAGTTACCCGATCCTTTTAATATGTGCAAGATCAAGTCTTGGTTTTCCTCAATGGTGCCTGTTTCATTCCTCCCAAGTTATCTTTGTTTTCCCACCCTCCCACCCTTCTTCTTCTTGGAGCCAGAAATTCTCAATGAAATATCCATTTTATTAATGTGATGTTTCTTCATTCTTTTCGTTCAATTTCATTATCCGGTGATTCTCAGGAAGCCGCTAAGGAAGCTTCAACTTCAGTATTGTTCCATTCTCATTTTGTTCTCCGGTGAATTTAATTCAATATTTCGGTGTTGATCTTATCCTTTTCCTCATTTCACAATGCTTTCTTATTCCGGTGCACCAATTAATCATTGTCCTCTCGCTATTCATATTCGGAGAGCTGAAGACATCTCGGAAGATTCGTGTTTCCCATTCTTAATCCGTTCAAGCTATTTTGAGGTTGCTATCTTATTCAAGCCATTTAATTCAATCGGTGTACTATCTCTTAAGCAATCTTTTTCAACGGTGATTTCTTTTGAGTGGGCTCTAACCCACAGGTCTTTTCCCAGGATCTTACCTGACTCTTCTATTTGTCTGGAGTTATTCTTAAATTCTTTTCAAGTTTGACATAAGAATAAATTGTCATCAGCCATATGCCTTCTCCAAGATCGCTTTCAAATTCTTTTCACCTTTGGTTCAACCTTTTAATTCTTCATTCCGGAGTGCCTCAACAATTCATGGTGGTGTATCTCATCGTCTTCTCATATTTGAAGACCGAAGAAGAGTTCCTCTTAAATCTTGACCCGTTCTCTTGAAGATTCGTGGTTCTAGCTTAATGCCATCCTCATTATTGTTTCGATCACGAGGAATCTTTTTATATCCATCCGAAGCATTTCATGAATCCTTTCCATTGTGATCCTCCGAAGGCCATCATTTCAGAAGATTCTTCGTTCTCAGTTTTCAACTTCGACCTCCAACTATTCTTCATCGATGTCTCTTCTTTCGTTTCCATATTCTTACGGTGGTTCATTCAAGTTTACTCTTCCTTGTTATCGTATTAATTCACTCATTCTTTTCATAATCCTACCGGTGGTTCGTTGAATATTTACCCAAGCTTGTGCTAGATCTCTCTTTAATTCTTTGCAACGAGAATAAGTAGTATGCCAAATCCATTGCTTGTCGTCAATTTAAGTTGATGAAGGATATGCGTAACATAATTCTTATTCTTATTTCATCCAAGTGGATTAATCCATTTGTTTAGAGTTTATTTTTTTTTTGACTATATGTTTAGAGTTTATTCATGAGGAATAAATTCTAGGTTTCAAGTTGTTCATCTTGTTTTCCGGAGTTCCAAGTTATTTAATTATATCATTTCAAACCTCCATCTAATTCATCGCATGCCTTGAATCTTATTCTTTTCATCTTTCACTTCTCATGCTTTCATTACCGGAGTTTTCATGGTGGTTCATCAAGATTTAATTCATCCTCGAAGTCTTCATCAAGATTCTTGTTGGAGCTCAAGCATTCTTCATCATGCTTTCCAAGTGCAATTATTTCTACCTTATTGTTTGAGAGGGTGGTATGCCATTTTTGACAATTTCCCTTCATGTTTAATGATTCACAAGTTGTCAGGAATGAGATATTTAAACCCATCATTTTCTTTGTTCAGGAGATCTTTCCAACCATTCAATTTATTCGTTGGAGTTATCTTGGGTTATAATTCACCTAAAAGCTTTCCATGAGAATTGTTGTTACTATGGAGCTTAGAAATGACCCAAGTTCTTCATTTATCATTCCGGTGAAATAAGTCTATCGTCTCCATGTTGATCTCAATCCAATCAAATGTTTTCTTAAGTGGCTGGTTATCACCTCTTAATTTTGCGATGTTTTCCATAAGTCCACAACGAGCTTATTCTTTTCGTTGTTGATTTTCCAACAACTCCGTTCAATCCTTCTTCGTAAGGATGCTCTTTCAAATTCAATTTTGAGAGAAGTTGTCATTTTCTTCTCCGTTCTTTCTTTCCAACAATCTAGCATCTATTCTTTCATTCCGGAGGCATTGTAATATTGCTCTCTTCGTCCCATCATCTTGTCATATCAAGATCATATTCTCCCTTGCTTGTCTATTTAACCGGAGTGTTTGTCCTCCATTCAAGTTCCATCATCTTATCTAGTTTTGCCTCTCTTTTCAACCGGAGTGCTGTCTGAATCCTTCTTACCTCTTGTGCTATTCTTTCAATTGTTACAGAGGCAGTGTGTTGTTGATTTCATCAAGTATCATTCCATCTCCTCAAGCTCATGTTAATTCCTTCCATTTTCTGACGGAGTGCTGTCCAAATTATGTCATTCTTATTCCTTGGCTATACCGTTGCGGTTTCATATTCTTCTGGTTCATGAGCTCTTGTTTCATGCCTTTCAACCTACAAGGTTCTCGTAATGTTCCTTGTTCCTCTTTTCTAACGGAGTGTTTTCATCTTCGTTCATCTCCGTTGTATTCTTCTTTCAATTTGATCAACCTCTCAAAGTTCATGGTTTCACTCGTCTGTCAAAGAAGCAACTTTGTTTACCTCTTCTTTTTCGTTTTTACCCGGTGCCATCTCTAGGATCTCGGGTAGAGATCCTCTGTTAGTGTGGGAGAGTTGTGACGCCCGAAGACCGACGTTCCAGAAGATTCCAGATGTTCCGGGTTCTCCCGTGTGTTTATTTGTGCTTGTGTTATTTATTTTTGCATTGCATCATGTCATCATGCCATCATGTCTTTAATTTCTGCAACTCAACCAAATAAGTTGTGTGGACCTTCGGTCCATTTAAATCGAGGGAAGAGTGACTTCTCTTTATAACATATCCTCCTAAAATTATGGAGCTATTATAAATAAATATTCCATAGCCTTGGAATTTACCATAACACACTTGCATATTTTTCCCCATGCCTTTTCTTTCTCAATTCGTGCCTCAAACCTTGCCAACTTTTCCTTTCCCTTTTATCGAGGCTCCTCCTAAAGTCTCAACTTTTGGACACTTTCTAAGCCATGTCCTAGTTCAAACCATTTGAATTAAATTCAAATGAGTTTGAATTTAACTCTTGCGTTCATGCCTCTCCTATTTTTCGTGGACAGTGCGCATTTTTGCGAGTCCGGGAAAAATAACCTCATGCCCTAATTCTATCCCTAGCAGCTCCTTCCTTTTCTTTTCTTCTTTGTTGTTTTTTTTGTTTTTTTGGAAAACAACAGTAGGGAGGCAGCAGAGGCCCAGCCGCCGGCCTCCCTAAGGCCCATCAGCAGCAGGCCCAACCGCCCCTCTAAGACCTAACCCTAGCCCACTCTGTCTCTCCCTCGTCCTCCCACTCCACCGTGCTGTGCCGCGACCGCCGCCCCCAACATCTCCAGCGGTCTCCTCCTTGTCGATCCATGGCGCTGCGCTGCCGCCCTTCTCCATTCCCCCTCCTGCGTCGCGCCTCCCCGGGCGCATGGATGCGCCCCTCCAGCGCCGCCCGCCACCTCGCCTGGCTCGCCGAGGGGAGGAGCCCCTCGAGCAGCCCGGCCGGACAGGAGCCGCCGCCGTCGCCGCCAAGACCTCCTCCTCGAGGCCCCTGCCTCGTCTCCAGCGCGCCCCAGGCCACCGGAGCGCGCCCGCGACCTCCGCCTCGTCAGCCCTCGCCCTGACTCGCCCGCGCCTTCCTCGCCAAGGACGCCAAGCCCTGCATCGACTCGCTGCTGCCCCTGCCTCCTCGCTGCCCGGCGAGCTTCGCCTGACCTCACCGTGGCCGTGACCGAGACCACCATTCCTTGTTGCTGTTGTTGTTTCGCCAAGGACCTCGGAGGCATCAAGTTCCTCACCGTGTACGTCTACGGCTCGTGCACCCCTACGTCAGACGACGACCCGCCAAGTACCTCGACGCTCGACGCCTGAACGACTACCTTCGGTGAAGAAACGAGTACGACTACACTTGGTGGATGCGACAAGTACCTCTACCGTCGACCCCGTGTACGACTACATGATGTGACGCGCCAAGTACCACTACGTCCGATGCCGCGACAAGTACCTCTACGGAAACATGAACATCTACGGAATGCGTACAACTACCGTCGCCGAAGACCCCGAACATCTACGAAACGTGAACGACTACTTCCACGACATCCGAGAACGACTACTTCCTCTACGACATGTGAACCACTACTTCCTCTACGACCTCGAACCGCCCCGAAACGAATGTTCCGAAGGTATAACCCCGAGACGATGACCCGTGGACTGCATGTGTTGTATGATATGTATCGAATGTTTGCATCGTGTCCGTTGTGACCCTCGTTTGCCCTGTCGTTGTCAAGTGGGAACCGGGTAACCGGGAGCACCCCGTTGTCTTTGCTTTCATGCTAGCGCCGATCCTTCTTTTGCACCGGTCTCTCAACGAGTTACCGGAACCCATATGATGCCGTGGCATCATTTTGGTTATCGTCGCCGTGGCCCCTTTGTTTCCACCACGGTGACAATTACTTCATATCTCTTCATGTTAACTTTTACTAATAATTGCATAAACTTGATCATGTCATCCGCATCATGTTAATAACATTAAAATGTGTGAATTGTTGTTTGCTTAAAATTGCTAAACATGCATATGGAGATTTTCCGTTATTGTTGTTGTAGTTTCCGGCCTCATTTAAACTTGTTGACTTGTGTTATTTTTATGTGCTTCCTACCTTGCCATATATTGCTTCCTGTATAGACTTTTCATGCATCATACCTTGCCATGTATTGCATCATATAGGCTTGTGTTGTTTTTCTGTGCTTCCTACCTTGCCATGTTTTGCTTCCTGTATAGACTTGTAGTGCATCCTATGTAGACTTGTGTTGCATCATACTTGTTTGAGCATATTGTCATGTCTCGTGTTGTGTGTTTACCGTATTGCTTGCTTCTTCTCGTTAATGCTTGTTCTGTTGCGATCGTGAGGATCCATTCGACTTCTCGTGGTTCTTCTTCAAGGCTTCTTCTTCGTCCTCTTCATGGACCCGTTCTTCTTCCTTGCGGAATCCCAGGCAAGATGACCATACCCTTGGATACCTTTACTATCATTGCCTTTGCTTAGTTGTCTCAATGCTGTCGTTACATGTCGCGCTACCCATCTTATTGTCAGCCCCTCTCCTTGTTGCCATGAAACCTCTAGCCTTTGACACCTTCCTAGCAAAAACCATTGTTTGGCTATGTTACCCGCTTGCTCAGCCCCTCTTATAGCGTTGTTAGTTGTAGGTGAAGATGAAGATCGTTCCAGGAGGGAACTTGTTGTTGGATGATACGTCCAAAACGTATCTATAATTTCTGCTTGCTCCATGCCCTTTTTGTGTGATATTGCTATGATATTTATGCACTTCCATACACTTTTTGATCATATTTGGACTAACCTACTAATGGTTGCAAAAGTGCACAATGTTCTTGTTTTACACTTTATTGTGTAGGAATTACTTGGAAATTGACAAAAACGCAAAAGGAGTCGTATTGGAGTAGGACTCTGACTTTCCTGAAATCTGTCTGAGAACGTTTTTTAAAGATGGTCACGTTCCGGCCCACAGACGACGTCAAACGGAAAAAGTCTAGTTGCAAAAGTTGTGGGGAATTTTGAGGCGATGCTTCTGGATATAAAATTCGTCCAAATCGGAGTCCGGACGGCCGAGTAAAGCCCGTTTTACTGAGGCCCAAAATCTGATGACGGGAATCCGAGAGTCTATATAAAGAGAGGAAACCTAGGTCACCAGGGGCCACGAATTTTCCTCCTCCTGAGCCGCACCATTGCAGCACCATCCACAAGGAAGAAGGGGGGCCAAGGAGCCGCTGCCCCCTAGGGCCGCCGCCGCCGCCTCCGTGGCTGCCGCCGGCCATCTCCTCCTCGCGGGGCTGCACCTCTCCATCAACACCATCATCAACCTCCTCCTCACCATGTCCATGTGTGAGTAGTCTTCTCCGGGGCCGAGGGCTCGTACGTGTAGCTATGTGGTTATCTCTCTCTCCCATGATGTGATCTTCGTTGTGATCATAGGCTATGTTAATCTAGGGTGATCCCATGATATTTCCCCTTCCTCTATGTATTGGATTGATGTACTCACTTGTCTTTATCTAGTATAATCCCCGAGACCAAGGTGACAGCGGTCTATTGGACATGGATTAGAAAAATATTTTCATGAGTGATTTCCTCTCTTGTGTGTTGATTGAAGATTGAGAGTCTCTTGGTGCTTGTCTTTGACTATCCTTTAGATATGTTGTGGTGATTGTGGGACTCTCTTTGGATGGCCGCGGTGACATTGGGAAATCCTTAGATTGAGAACTACGAACTTTGAGGTGTGCTTTTGTAGCCCTACATAATTCTCGTCCTCTCTTGACCACGAAGGAATGACCTCCGGGTGCGTCTCCATTGCATGTTTTATGGGAAATATCATGTGATTCGATTATGTTAATATTGTTGGGAGTTGCCATTAGTGAAAGTATGATCCCTAGGCCTTGTTTCCACCATTGCAATACCATTTGTGCTCACATTTACCACTTGTTTGCTTGCTGCACTTTTTATTACAGATTTATATTACTTTGTTTTGCCATCCATATCACTTGCCATTTAACATCTCTTCGCCGAACTAGTGCACCTATACATCTAACAAGTGTATTAGGTGTGTTGGGGACACAAGAGACTTCTTGTATCTTAGTTGCAGGGTTGCTTGAGAGAGACCATCTTCAACCTCTACTTCCCTGAGTTCGATAAACCTTAGGTCATCCACTTGAGGGAAATTGCTGCTGTCCTACAAACCTCTGCGCTTGGAGGCCCAACATAGTCTACAAGAGTAGAAGCGTGTGTAGACATCATTGGAATATCACAATATCTATTATTATTATTAACACACCAATATACTAGGCATGGGTGGAAGGCTTGGCCTTTTGCTCGGTGTTTTGTTCCACTCATGCCACCTTAGGCGCCGATAAACCAGCGTTATGTTCCTTGATTTTGCGTTCCTTACACGGTTGGGTATATGGGGACCCCTTGACACTTCGTCTTTGAATAAAACTCCTCCAGCAAGGCCCAACATTGGTTTTAATTTGCCTCATAATAATAACTTAATTAATTAATTAAAATTGCATAGGGGGTCGCGTCCCCGGGTATTTTTTCTACATAGCAGGGGGGCCAGTGCTGATGGTGTTGGTCCCAAACGGGGAGACTACGGGGCCACCACGGGGAAACTCGAGGATTGGCTCCCGTAGGCTCACCTATCCGGACGTGGCCTGAGACGAGATACGCGCGGCTACTATCAGGGTGTCGGCACGCCGGGAGGTCTTGCTGGACTTGTTTTACCATTGTCGAAATGTCTTGTGCACCGGGATGCCGAGCCTGATCGGTTTTCCCTGAGATAAGGGGTGATGATATTATATTTATCACTTCAGCTGATCGTGAGAGCTTGTGATGGGCTAAGTTGGGACACCCCTGCAGGGTTATGATCTTTTGAAAGTCGTGCCCGCGGTTATGTGGCAGATTGGAATTTGTTAATGTCCGGTTGTAGAAAACTTGACAGAGGATCCGAAGTAAAAGACACAACTGCGTGAGTAACCGTGACTGTCTCTTTTCACTCTGAGAAGAGAACACGGTGGGGTTATGTTTGACTCATAGGTAGTTTAGGATCTTTAGCGATCACTACTAGTTTGCGACCATTTGCGTAGATGCTCATCTTATTCTTGTACTCGTAAGTTAGCCACCATATATTGCTTAGCCGCTGCTGCAACCTCACCACTTTACCTCTTCCTACCCATAAAGCTTTGCTAGTCTTGATACCCATGGTTATGGGATTGCTGAGTCCTCGTGGCTCACAGATACTACAACACCAGATGCAGGTTCAGCCAAGAATGATGCAGGAGATGGATCAGAACTTCACTGGGAGCTCGATGAAGAGAGTGGCCGTATGTATGTGACGTGTTTCGACGATCAGTAGTGGTTTCTACTAGGGGCGATTCGGACCTGTGGCTTTATGTATTTGGTATCTTTCTTTTGGTTCTCCGCCCATAGTCGGGTTGTGATGTTTTGAATGATGATTTGCTTATGTAATGTATTGTGTGACGTGGCGAGTGTAAGCCAACTATCCTTTTGCAATTTCATCCCTATTTTTACACGAGTCGTGCAAAGATACCAAACTTGAGATCATTCTAGAATGGGCTTATACCTTTAAGTCGTGCCTCGACACGTAGGAGGTATAATCCCATCCTGGGCATTACAGGCTGTTGCGCCGCATTGAAGCGGGTAGACCGGCTCTTCGCATGGCCTGTCCGTGACTATTTAAGCCGTGAGCCGGCGATGCACACATCTACACTACATCCTCTCTGATACCCTCCTCCTCCCCGAGCATCTTCAACTCCCGTGATGCCGAAGTCCTCGTTCTTTGTGTCAGTAGTCGGAGGCGGCAACTATTTTTCATCAGGCGGATCTTGGCGCCACCACCTCGCTTGCCAGGCCCCTCGACATCCATGACGGCCGGCTCCTCTGGCGATGAGGAGGACCAGGCGCAGCCGCGGGAGCACCAACTGCAGCAGCAGCCATGCCTCCCCGCGGAAGCGGCTCTGACAGATGAGGAATTCGTATGTTGTATGGAGGTCATGATGGAGTGATCGCTCCAGCAGATGGGCCCGACGCCACCGTCGCTACCATGTGCGGTCAAGGAGGAGACGTCGTCCCTGCCGTGCTACCTCATGAAGCAGGAGCCAATGTCCGCTCTCCAACGGGTGAAGAAG
>LR738715.1:134011484-134033426 GCA_902687465.1 Secale cereale
TAGCCACTACGCCTGTATCGATAGGCTATTGGAAGTATGCCCTAGAGGCAATAACAAATTGGTTATTACCATATTTATCGTTTATGATAAATGTTTATTATTCTTGCTAAAATTGTATTGACCAGAAAATTAATTACATGCGTGAATATATAAACTACACCGTGTCCCTGGTCAGCCTCTACTAGACTAGCTCGTTGATCAAAGTTAAGGTTTCCTAACCATGTACATGAGTTGTCATTTGATAACATGATCACATCATTAGGAGAATGATGCGATGGACAAGACCCAATCGTAAGCTTAGCATATGATCGTATCACTTTAGTTTTTGCTACAACTATCTTCATGTCAAGTATCTATTCCTAAGACCATGAGAACATGCAACTCCCGGATATTAGAGGAATGCCTTGTGTGCTATCAAACATCACTTCGTAACTGGGTGACCATAAAGGTGCTCTAAAGGTATCTCTGAAGGTGTCCGTTGGGTTGGCATGGATCAAGACTGGGATTTATCACTCCGTATGATGGAGAGATATCTCTGGACCCTCTCGGTAATACAACATCGTAAAGAATTTGCAAGCAATGTGGCTAATGAGTTAGTCACGGGATCTTGTATTACGGAATGAGTAAAGGGACTTCCTGGTATCCGAATCCTCGACATCGTGGTTCAACCGATAAAAATGCTTTATGGAATATGTAGGAACCAATACGGGCAGCGAGGTCCCGCTGTTGGTTACTGACTGGAGAGGTGTCTCGGTCATGTCTACATGATTCTCGAACCCGTAGGGTCCGCATGCATTGGTAATAGAATGTTGTTCGGAGACCCGTATAGGACCCCAAACGTCATGAGGAGCTCCAGAATGGTCTGGAGGTAAAGATTTATATATAGGAAGTCATGTTTTGGTCGCTGGAAAAGTTGTGGGCATTATCGGTATTGTACTGGAAGTGCCGAAAGGAGTCCGGGGGTCTGCCAGGGGTCCACCTACCCCGGGGGGCACATGGGCTGTAGGGGGGCGCCCTGGCCTACATGGGCCAGGGGCACCAGCCCCAAGAGGCCCATGCGCCTAGAACATGGAAAGAAGGAAGAGTCCTAAGGGGGGAATGCACCCCCTAGGTTCCTTGGGGAGGGAGGAAACCTCCCTAGGCCCACGCCCCTTCCTTGGAGGAGGGGCTAGGGCTGTGCCCGAGCCCTCCCCCTTGCCTCCTATATATAGTGGGGGAGAGGGAGTCTGAACACACCAATTCCCACGCCCCGGCGACGGCCCTATCTCTCCCATAAATATGTTTTCTCCTCAGATCGGTTCCGGTAGCGTTTGGTGAAGTCCTGCCGGCACTGCACCACCACCATCTCCACCATGTTGTCATGCTGGTTGAGATCCCATCTACTTCTCCTCTCTTGCTTGCTGGATCAAGAAGGAGGATACGTCATTGAGCCACACATGTGCGGAACGCGGAGGTGTCGTCCGTTCGGCGCTAGATCGGATTGGACTGTAATCGGATTGCGAAAAGTACGACTACATCAACAACGTTATATACGCTTCCTCTTTCAGTCTACAAGGGTATGTAGACACACTCCCCTATCATTGCCATGCATCTACTAGATTAGATCTCGGGTGTTAGTAGGAAACTTTTTAATTTTCATGCTTCGTTCCCCGTCATAGGCCCGTGTCGCCGCCCCACCACAACCACCATGGGAAGTTCGTCAAGGACGAGCTACCACCCGTGTTCACCAAGGCGCAAGGCCGCACCCTCCACTACCTCGGAGGCGGCGGTGGCAACGGTCACTCGGGCTCGAGGGCCTAGTGTCTGAGGAGGAGCGGACGACGAACAACAAGTGCGCTACGAGCGGCACAACGCCGCTTGCCGCTCCGCGTACGCCAAATCGGGCGTGGCGCTAGAATGGGCCCGCAACGACCCAGACCTGGATGCCGCCTGGGCCCTCAATCGCTTCGTTACCAATGCGGAGATGGCCGCTAGGCGCTGCCACCGCTTTGACGGCGAGCTCACCAAGATCGACGAGGAGTAGTCTCTTAGCGACACCTCCGCCAACAGGGGTGAAAGAACATGCGGTGCCACCATGTTTGGTTTTGGTAATTGATGACAATCTCTATGGACTAATGGTTTCCTTGAGTTATATTTTAAGGATTTGTCCATAGGCTTTTCTTGAAGTCCATGTGTTGGTTTCAAGGAGTTTATAAGTTGACCAAGGTGCTATTACGGAATTATCCAAAGATTGGTCATGTGAGTGCTGAGCTTATTGCAAGCATGTTTTGAAGAAGAAGAAGAGTGTGTGATCATTCATGTTTACCTTCAAGATATCATCCAAATGAAGAGAGTTATAAAGATTTAAGGTTGATCAAGACCAAGTACAGAGAGTGATTCAAGTTGATCAACGCACAAAGCATAGAAGATATACCGAGAGGGATCAAGTGATCCCATGGTATGGTAAGCATTGTCCACTACACTTTGTGTACTAAACCATGGTCTATGTGAGAGTTTTATGTGGGCTTAGGTATGTTTCCATGGGTTCGCGTCAAGATGAAGATCTCATACAACCCATGGAGGATGACATCAAGTGGTGATCGTCATCAAGATTGCGGTGTGCAAGTTAAAGTGGAGCATCACAAAGACATCAAGTGCTTGAAGCTTGCCGTCCATTGTCGTGACAATGGACTTGTGAGATGTGCCAAAAAGTGGCTCACCCATAGTGGAGTATGGGGGAGCAATCAACTAGTCTTCACCGAGCCAACGCAATCAAGAAAGGTGGTCCAACTTGTGGGAGTCAAGTTTGTCATCATCTAGCTCAAGTGGACTTTGCGCAAGGCAATGGTTTTCCCTTGATAGGTTTTCTATTTTACCGGTCTCATGGTGGTAGTTGGGAGACCGGGTCATAGGATCGATTACCGTACTATCAAGCGGAGATCTTGATGAGTAGGTTGATCGTATCGTTCATAGAGAGCTCAAACCATTGCATCCTTGCATCATCATTATTGGTTCTTGTTTGGTTCTTCTCTTTGTGAGATTTGGAGCTTATTGTCATTTTTATGACAGGCTCGAGTTCAGCGAAAACAGAGTTCACATGCATCTTCTATAATGTTTTCGATGTTGGGGTTTTTTGTCGGTTCTCTTTATGAGTCTTAGAGCTTATGGTCATCCTCATGACAAGCTCGAGTTCATCGAAAACTGAGTTCACTCATGCATCTTCTATGATGTTTTCGATGTTGGAGGTTATGCCGGTTCTTCTCTGTTGGAGGTTTCATCTTATATATCTTAGGCATACCTCCCATGCCTCTTCTTATTATAACAAGGGGGTCTACTACCAACAAGCTTGAGTTTGCTCAATTCGGAGCTCATTTGCAAAAGTTATGGCAGTTCTGGCTTTCCTGTTGCCCCTACGGTAGTACCGCGGTCGGCAGCGGTAGTACCGCTCCAGTACCACTCTACTACCGCCTCGACTTTGGATCTTGAATTTCTCGTGTCGGGTTTAGCAGTAGTAGGGTGACAGTTAGGCGTGGCAGTACCGCCTATAAGCGGTAGTGCCAACTATAAGCGGTAGTACCAACTATAAGCGATCGGGCGGTAGTACCGCCGTCGTTCTCTGATCTGCCCAGCCTCCTCTGCCTCGTGTTCTGCTTCCCCAACGTTAGTACCGCAGGGGTGAGCGTTAGTACCGCTTACACACAGCACTACCGCCCCCAAGGTTCATTGTCGTTGCTCTTTTTCCTGCTACTACCGCCCGAGCGGTAGTACCGCTCGTTGGAGTGGTAGTACCGCTCGTGTGCGGGCTGGGCACATAACGACTTGATTTTTCCTCACCTATAAAAGGGGGTCTTCTTCCCCCATGAACCTTATCCCTTAAGCTTGTGTTCTTCCCCCATTGTTGACCTTCTTCGAGCTTTCTATCTCTCAATCCCTCCATGGATTATTGTTAGTTTTTTGGGGGAAAAGAGAGAGGAGATCTAGATCTACGTTTCCACCAATCATTTTCTCCTCTAAGTGAGGGGAACCCCTTGGATCTAGATCTTGGAGTTCTTTGTGTTCTCTTCTTCGTTCTTCCTCTCATTTTCCTCCCTAGCATTAGTTGCTTTTGTGGGATTTGGGAGAGAAGGACTTGGGCACTCCGTGTGCCCTTGCCATTGCATTTGGTGCATCGGTTTGAGTTCTCCACGGTGATACGTGGAAGTGAAGTAGAGAAGCTTATTACTCTTGGGTGCTTGGTACCCTTGAGCTTGTTCCTCTTGGGTGCCTTGGTGCCCTATACGGTTTGTGGTGTTCGGAGCTCAATCATTATGGTGTAAAGCTCCGGGCAAGCGTCGGGGTCTCCAATTAGGTTGTGGAGATCGCCCCGAGCATTTTGACGGGTTCCGGTGACCACCCCCAAGGGTTTTCAAAGTGTACAGGTTCGGTGACCGCCCCCAAGGGTTGCCATTTGTACGGGTTCGGTGACCTTCCTAAAGGGTCCCTTAGTGAATCACGACATCTTGCACTATGCGAGGGCGCGAGGAGATTACGGTGACCCTAGTGACTTTTTGGGGAGCATTATGCCTCCACACCGCTCCAAATGGAGATTAGCATCCGCAAGGATGTGAACTTCGGGATACATCGTCGTCTCCGCATGCCTTGGTTATCTCTTACCCGAGCTCTTTACTTATGCACTTTACTTTGTGATAGCCATATTGTTTCTTGTCATATATATTGCTATGACATAGTTGTTTATCTTGCTTAGCATAAGTTGTTGGTGCACATAGGTGAGCCTAGTTGTTGTAGGTTTTATGCTTGTCAAATTAACTGCTAGGTTAATTCCGCATTTGTTCAATCCTAAACCGTAATTATTTTAAATCGCCTATTCACCCCCCTCTAGGCGACATCCACAATCTTTCAATGGGCAAGGCTGCCGCCAGGGCTCCGCGTGCGCCGCCGACATTGGCCACGTCAGCCCTCTGCACCATGCAAGAGGAAGCGGGGCGGCTCCTTTGCGAGCACTAGTCTATGGCCGACAAGGCTGCCGGAGCCCACCTGCACCCTACCGCCGCTGGAGGGACGACACAAACGACAATGATGACGATGACATGGACAACGACGGCGGTGCGGCTAGGCAGGGCGGCCGCGCGTATGAGGTGGTTGTCCGGTACAAACTATAGTTTTTTTAGTTTTCAGTTAAACAACCAAAATATCAGTGGTATATGTAAATTATCTTCGCACTTTGAATGAAATCCGACGTGTTTGCTTAAATTTATCCGATTATTTTAAATCTTGTTTGAAATGTATGCGGATAGTTTTGAATGACCGGCTTATGTATTTGTGTCAACGGACTGATCTTTCTTTTCATGGACGAATGCCGTGTCCGGTTTGTAGGGTAGGGTTGGTGATGCCCTAAGCGTGAGACCAGGTCGTAGTATAAGATTTCATTTTTCCATGTGAGTGTCTTGAGCACTCAAAGGGGAACTCCAAGCCACAGTGTTTCAGCTTGCCATTGCGGAAAAAACCTACCTTTGACCTGCCAAATTACAACAGCCATGTTCCTCTGCTGCCGCCGCCACCTCACCTTCTCACCGATCACCGCCGTCCCCTCTCCCAGTGGACACCGCCCTCTCAAGCCAAGAACGCCCAGAGCCCCAATCCTAGCATCCAAGAACCCCCCACCACGGCCATGGCCACTACCAAGGCGGCAATGGCGGTGGCGGTGCAGCAACACCGATGCCGTCCAACCGCCACCCCTCGTCGAGGCCAGTGTGTCCGGCGGCGGCGAGAAGAAGAGCTTCTGGGCGGCGGTGAGCCTCATCATCGGCACGGCGGTCGGGCCGGGCATGCTGGCGCTGCCGTCGGCCACCATCCGCTCCGGCCCGGTCCCCTCCACCGTGGCCATCCTGCTCTCCTGGGCCTACGTCGTGTCTTCCATCGTCCTCGTCGCCGAGCTCAGCTTCGCCGCCATGGAGAGTGGGGGCGTGGACGAGGTCAGCTTCACGGGACTTGCGTCGAGCACCTTGGGGGCAACCTTCGGCGGTGTCGTCGCCGTCGTCTACGCTGCGCTGAGCTTCTCCCTGATGGTCGCCTGCGTAGCCGGCATCGGCTCGCTGGTCTCTCAGCTGTTCCCCGCGGTGAATCCGGTCCTGGCAAACGCGCTCTTCCCGTGCTTCGCCGCGGTGCTTATCGCGTTCTTCCCGTTCAAGGCTGTCGATGGCGTCAACCGCGTCCTCTGCGGCCTGATGCTCGTCTCGATCACGTCGCTTGTGGTGACAGGCGTCTCTGTCGGCCGGAGCAGCATGCTGAATTCGCTTGGCTACGCGTGCTGGAGCCCTGGTGCCATCTTGCCGGCCATTCCGGTCACCGTGCTCACGCTTGGGTTCCACGTAATCACGCCATTCATCTGCAAGATTGTAGGTGACTCGGTGTATGATGCACGCAGGGCAATACTCATTGGGGGTGCTGTACCATTGGTCATGGTTTTGTCATGGAATGCTGTCATTCTCGGATTGGCAGGCGCGACCGGCAGTGCAAGGTTTGATGACCCTATTAAGCTTCTTCTCTCGGTCAATCCAGCGGCATTGGCTCCTGTTCGAGGCTTTGCGTTTGCTGCTTTGGCGACGAGCTTGATAGGATATGCAGTCAGCTTCCCAAAGCAGTTGGAAGACACTTTGCAGTTGATTGTTAAGAGATTTTCTCCAAAGCAAGGAAGTGTGGAGTCGTCCAATGCTGGTGGTGATCATGGAAGGAACGAGGTGGTTCTTACATTGGCAGTGCTGATCATTCCCATATTTATTGTATCATTCTTTTCAACAGCGTTTGCCAAGGCATTAGATTTCGCTGGGGTTTATGCAAACTGCTTCTTATTTGGGATCCTGCCTCCTGCAATGGCCTGGATTCATCGGTCAAGGAAAAAGAGGTAATGTTCATTAGGCCATATTTCTTTTAAAGAATATACTCCCTCCGTTCCTAAATATGATAAGTCTTTCTAGAGATTTCACTACGGACTACATACGGAGCAAAATGAGTGAATCCACACTCTGAAATACGTCTATGTACATCCGTATGTAGTCTGCATTGAAATCTCTAAAAAGACTTATATTTAGGAACGGAGGGAGTATATACTACTACTGTACATAGTTAGCAGCATTGGTAAAATATAAAATCCAAACCAACCACCAATGGTCATATATACATGCTGAAACAATGGAAACGGAAGTGTAGAGTACTTAAATATGTAATCAGGGGTACTAACTTACGCTTAATGCCTTGGTTAATATCCGCCGGCATTGCTGAATGGGGACTAAGTAGCTTAATTAAGTCTTTCTTGAAGTGCTCAAGAATTGTCTGATGTTCAAAAGTTCCGTGTTTGCTTAACTGACTCAAATGGCTCCAGTTCTTATCAGTAAAGATAAATTGTTTATTGGTACTAGTTCCCTTTTATACTTCAAGTTTCGAGACTTTCTGCTTTGTGCCATCCTTGTTCCCACAGGAAAATCCTGATAACTGCTGTGTTCCTTCTGCATTAATTAGATGAGTTTAGCATGTTTTCTAGCAACATTTGTGTATAAAGTTGGAGAGTGATTGGTTCTATAACTTGCCAACAAAGTATGAATACTCTGGACCTGTTGAGCTTCCACACAGCTACAACTACTTTTTATGATATAGCTTTATTTGTTCAACTCAACATAGAGTAAATAGTTCTGCAGTTCTTTGAATGTCAAGACAACCATCAAAATTTGGTGTAACGTAGAAACTTTCTGACTATATTATCTGAGTTTGCATTCAGTATATGTGATTTGCGAAGATAAAGTTATGGAGATAATAAAAGTATAAGGCTGTAAATAGGGAAATTGTCTG
Source organism: Secale cereale (assembly GCA_902687465.1). Classification (NCBI taxonomy): domain Eukaryota; kingdom Viridiplantae; phylum Streptophyta; class Magnoliopsida; order Poales; family Poaceae; genus Secale; species Secale cereale. The sequence continues at coordinate 134,019,306 of LR738715.1, forward strand.
AATGTCTGTGCCCAGATCCTCCAGCTTGACCAACAAACAATGTAGTTCAACACTGCTACACTTTTTGTCTGAAACCATGCTGCCCCTTTCGTTAAAATTTTCTACAAGACATTTATTACTACCCAGATTAGCTTGACAATAAGACATCTCAGTTTCTTGCATAATGCAATTACAAACTTTTCCAGTCCTTTCCTCTGCCTCTTTTCTGGATATGAACATGTCATTCTTCTAAACCGGCTGTATAGTTTGTGGAACCACTAACCTAGATTTATCAGTTTCAGTTATGCAATTGTTTGTCTTTATTCGTTTTGTAGTCAAACTGTGGATTTTTTGCCTCCAGCTTTCAGAGCATACGATGGCCTTTTTCTCAATATGTGCGTGAGTAGAATCATGTAATATACTTATTTATGTGATAGCGGTCATTTTACGTGCAAGAAATATTTAATCTTGTGAAGGATGATATAATTTATTATATAAAAACTTAAAAAGAGTAGGTTAGCATCAATATTTCGAGTATCTAAACTGTAAATTTTCATTTTGTTCAACATTTTTGGTTTGCTTCTTCATCTTCCAGGTCACCTGATCCATGTGAAGATATTTTGCCTGGTGGGAATGTTGCTCTCTTGGTACTTTTCATCATCGCGGTCATCCTAGCATTCCGGCATTAAAAGGTAAGCATATGAGGTACACATTTGTTTCCTTATCATACACTCATGAGTGCTGAGCAAGTCACAAATATAATTCTTCAGAGTTTGACTAACTGAAGTTTCTGTTTCATAATTTCTGTGGGTGTGCAAATTACACTCGTGAAGTTATCATTGCAACTGTCTGCAGAACTAAGCAGAGTAACCCAAACACTTCCAGTAAAATTAGAGGGAAAACATTATCAAACGTGTGCAGTACAAATAAAAAAGTAAATTCAGTATTGTTGAGCTTGGATGGTAAAATTCCCACTTACTGAATTATCCACAAGCCAGAGAAACTTTTTTTTTTTGGCGGATTCTCTTGTGACTCCTTACCGCCAAGGCTACTTTGTGCAGTATTTAGAGCAACATTTGGTCAGACCAATTTTCTAGGAACCGTTGCGTTTGGTGTTCTCTCTTACCACTGGAATTTTTCTGACAACTTTTTAATTCATTTAGGACTTAAAGGTCACTAGCTGTGTTATTTGTACTGGTGATTACTATATCAGTAAATTGAGTGTCTTTATATATGTCTATTACATCAAGTACATACTCAGTCTAGCCTTGTGTTCTTCATGTATTTCTTGTATATGGCTATACTATTGATGTAGCTTCCATGGGTACTATCTCTGTTATGCTGATCCAGGCCTGTATTTTTATGCATCGACCCAGGTCTAAAGTCATGGTGCAGTAGTGTTTCTTTTGCAACGTCAGACCATTTTGTGTAGCTAAAAAGTCCATGTCTGCAAATATGCTTGGTAAGAGTCTAATAATTTTTAAATGATTATTTAGGCCTCCTTTGGTTTGTAGGAATTCTGTAGGAACTTTATAGGATAGGATTTGCAAAGGAAAAATTCCTTTGAAGCCCTTTGGTTTTATAGGAATGGATTCCTATTCCTATGTAGTATAGGAATCAACCCTTCACATTTAGGAGGAAAAAAAACATTAGCCTAGACTCAATGGAAAATTTCCTATCCTATGCATCAAATGACATCTCTTTCTCTATATGAATTGAGATGCATGTCATGTCACTTCCTATGATTTTTCTATTCCTATAAAATTCCTATCCTATGAACCAAAGGAGGCCTTTAGTTTAAAAAATTCCAGATAGGCTTCTTTGCATTTTGGCTCCTGGAGAAGTGTTGAACAATTCTAAGGCCACATTCTAATTACTCCCTCTGTAAACTATAAGAGCGTTTAGATCACTAAAGTAGTGATCTAAACACTCTTATATTAGTTTACGGAGGGAGTAGCTAGTTTGCTCAAGTGTGCTGTACCTGTAAGCATGAATTAAATGTGCTAGTTCTTTGATATGGTTGTTGCCTGACCCAAAATCGGCATGCTGGCTTGTCTTGTGTCTTGTTCTAGGTGACTGACTACCCTGAATATCTCTGTTTCCAACCCTATTGGACCTCGTTGAGCTGCACAAGGATGAGTGGTGCAATTTCACTTCGGTCAAGAATGGTGGTGCGCCATGGCTAATATCAATGACAATGGCGGTGCTGTTAGGAAGGGGCTTGTTTCCCTCCTCATGCTTGTCTCGTGGGAGGTGTGGAATGAGCACAATGCGGGAGTTTTTAGGAGCATTTCATCCATGCCAAGTGTAAAAATCGGTAAGATTACGGAGGAGGCCAGACTATGGGTTGTAGGCCTGTAGCGGGCGCCAAGCCTTCGTGTTGGATCATGCTGCTAGAGTAATACTTGATGGGTCGTTACCGGTTAATGTACAACTCTTCTTCTTAATTAATGGATAGGGCAAACCTTTTTTTGGTTGCGGGGTAAGATTCCCTTGTATCGTAGGTACGAGTAAGATAATGTGCCAGATTTCAGCCGAAGCGCCAATGATCCATATACATCATTTTTATTCAGATTTCACAGTATCACCTCTTGATTTTAGGATCCAGATGTTTCGAGTTTCTGCTGATTTTATGATTCAGATGTTCTGAGTTTCTGCATCATCTCCACGTAGAACGACTTGCACTGGGCACAGGTGAAAAGCCTGTAGCTTGTGAAAATCATAGGTTCTAACTTGGTCTCCTCTGTCCCAAAATAACAAAGTCAGTACAAAGTTGAGTCACTTATTTTGGGACGGAGGGAGTAGCTGCCACGGATGGTGGGAGAAATAGTAACCCGATCATCCCCTATCGCAAAAGGCAAGGGTGCCCAAATGAAGAGATGACAATAGAAGCCCAAATAAAGAGATGATAAATTGCCTTTATTTTTGGTAGTATAAGATAAGATGTCATGTGCTAGAACCAAATAAGGATGTTTGCGCGCTTTATTGATTTTCATATTAGATATTTTCCTCATACAATGTGGATGTGCAAGTATTCACAGAGAAATTGACAATTAAGATGAACATGCAAAACTACAAGATGATTTTGTTTTTCCGTTGGTAATCCTATTGTTTATTCATTCACAAAACACACCCAAGAGTTTTTTTTTTAATAAAAACTAGCTGGTTAGAATTTTCAAAGCATTCTAGAGACATTTAAAAAAAATTCAGATGAAACGGTGAGAGCACTGGAGTCAATGAAGATGCCCGCACTGTTTGGCTCATGCCGAAGATGTACAGCATACTCTTTTTTCAGTTGTTGCTGCGTAAAAGAAGTGCGACCACAGCTGGGAATTTTGGACGCTCTGCAAAGAGCAAATGCAAATTACAGATCAGGGTCAATCACCATGGAGTTTTTGATAAAACTCAGTGATGTTGTTGATGGGCTCCCGATGGCAGAACTGGCGGTAGTTGCAACATGGTTCCTCTGGTGGCCTTGTGACACAAACTCTGGAGAAAACATCGATGCCCATAAAAGTTATTGTAAGCCAATCAGGCACCGGATGAATTAGCCAGACAACACTTTAGCTCGAAATCTTCTGGTTCTTGGGATGTCGTGATCCCTGATTTTGTTTCTCATCTTTTTGTATACGATGTGACATATGTGAAATAAAGTCTAGTTACTGTAAAAAAAAACTGGAAGTGTAGAATTGCAAAATTACAAAGAGGCAATCTTCTCTGTTCATAAAAAAAAAAATTGGTCTGTTGCCTGCCACTGTCTGTCTCATTTTTTTTCCAGAAACGATACACTCTGAACGTTGAGAATTTAAGCATGGCAACCCGAACATTTTTGTGGTGGCAACATTTTTTTTTGAACTCTTTTGATGGCAACTTTAGTTAACATGAGGAGGCAAGTTTTTTTTGAGCTGTCAGTCTCATATATAACCCTGATAAGATCGAGATGCCAGGTAAGCAGTACGGGGGACCCGCAGCCCAGCGAGGAGAGGCACCCAGTGGCGGCCCCAGCTGACAGCGAGTGGACGAGGTGTCGAGGTCAAGGCAGATCCCGCCGGCCGCCCCCAACTTGCCTCCTCCACGCCGAGGTCGTCGCCCCTCCCCCCTGAAACAAAATCTCTTCCAGAATCGGAGGGGAAAGTATCTGCGAGTTCCGCCCTCGCGCGGGCGGCCGCCGGCGCCGGAGATGGGCTGCTGCAGCAGCCGGAGCTCGGACTCGCCGGCCAGCCGCGTCACGCGCTGGCGCTCCACCGGGATCGTCGCCCTCCGGGACGCCAAACTGAAGGTTATATTATCGCCCACAGCCCTCCCTCCCCTTTCCTGTAAATTGACATTCTGGGGGCGTCCACCGTATCAGTGCCCCTGAATTTCGGATGATTATACGTTGAGAGGTACGTGCGTCGATGCTTTTCTGAGTGATGGTACATCGGCGTTTGATTAACTGGTTGAGTATCTACGGAGGATTCCTAGGTGGGAGGAAAGCGCAGTTTTGCCGATATAAAAGTTAAAGTATGCCATCCTATGTGGTGATGCACTAAAACTTGGACCTGTGCTGCTTTTCTTTTGTCTGAAATAACTTTTTAGCCGATGACACGATAAACTTGGCACCTTTAATCGCTGGTTTCGTCGTCATTATAATGAAAGAAATGCAACCTTAGGAAGATTATATCATACTTGCCACACCAAAATTAAGCATGCTAGCAACTCTAGAGTACTGTTAAAGGTATGCCTAGAAGTGTTTACGAATAGATGTCATGCTTTCGACACCTTGATGTGTACCGATGTTACTGCTGCAAGCCTGCAACGGTGTACTTCTCAGTTAACATTTAAAAAAATAAAAAGGCTATCTGAGAGTTTCATTGATAGATCATGAGAAAAATACAATGTTACAAACTACAGGTAAGCACCTGTAGCCTGAAAGCGGATGAAAACGAAATGGTGAGGCTGACAAGGTCAACACTAGTTGTTTCACCCAGCCACACAGAGGCCCCAATTATGTTGGTAGGTGTCGTGCCCTGGCCAACAGCCAGGCGTTTGCCTCGTCTTTTTTATTTTTTATTCTCGGAAACCACATCCATGGAAGCTTCTTTTGCTTGAATCATACGCCTGCTTCTCTGTTCGAAACTTCCCAAACTACAAGCATTAACAGGACCGAGAGCGTTTAGGGCTTGTTTGGGACTGCTCCGCTTCACCAAAATCAGCTTCACTCCACCAAATTCACTTTGGAGCAGTTTCATACAGAAGTTGTAGCACTACCAAACATAATGTTTGGCTTTCATGTAGCTCCAGCTTCAAGAATGGAAAAATTGGTGGAAAGGATCTTTTTGATTGGATGAGAGGGGAGAAACGAAGGGGTATCCACTTACTGGTGGCAGTGGTGGGTAATTTCCTCCCAACTCTAGCTTCTAGGATTTTTTGGAGCACCCCCTCACGAGCTTCATAAAAAACTGGGAGTTGTACCCCAGATTCTAGTTTTTCTGTGGAGCGGCATATCGTGGAGCTACCCCGTTTGGCTTGAGTTTTCTGGAGCGAAGCTGAATTTTAAGGAGCAGAGCAGTCCCAAACAGGCTCTTACTGCCAGTTGAATTTAGCTCCTCAATTAGGGAGGCAAACCTCCAGGATACCAGGTAATTTTCCCTGAAGGAGTGAAGCCGTCATAACAGCACTAGCTTGTCCCATAACTGCCACACCAATTGGTTTCTAGCACACAGGTGGGTAAACAGTTTTCGGATGCATAGAGGGCACATATAAATGCTGGGCTATTAGCTTGCTAGCAGCCGGTCTGCTGTCAGTATCCAATTTTCTAACCAAAGACGCCACTCTGCTGATGCCCAGACCTTCGAAATCTCAGCTTCGCTTAAACCTAGGAACTGAATTCTGTATGCCGAAGATGACGAGTAGTACCCGCATGTGAGTGAAGTATGAAATTCCAACAGAAGGTGGTATCAGTGGTGTTTGTGTCGAGCGCTACCTTCTGTACCGCTGTCCATGGCCTTCTGATATCGTTACTGGTTCACTAAATGAAATCCATATGGTGCTTACTTAGTTGTTTGTCCTCGTATAAATATTTCCTACTCCCTCCGTCCCATAATATAAGAGCATTTTCAACACTAGTGTGGTGTCAAAAACGCTCTTATATTATGGAACGGAGGGAGTATTAGATAGTTCTCATATTTCAAATATTTAGCATATAAGTGAACTTATTATGTCTACATGAAAATGGGTGCCTTTCTGCACTTCTTACTGTAACATTGCACTTCTCTTCCAGAGTTACTTAATATCATTCCATGCAGGTGGTACCACATGAAGTTCTACAAGTGGGAAATTCCCTTAGAACTCTGGATTTGACAAATAACAAGATAGGTAATCAGAATTTTCAAGTAGTTATCTCCATTCAGGGTGATAGACATTAATGCTTGGTATTGTCTCACTTGTATTTGTCAGAAAGAAACTGGTTGGAAGTTATATGCACATCTATTTTTCACTTCACAATGTGAGCAAGTGCTATATTTCAAGCCAACTTGCTACAATTGGACCCTTTATTTTCTTGCATTTCTTTTTTCTACCAGTTTGTGGATACAATTTACCCAAAACCCGTGCTGGGCAAGATTACTTTAGCTTCTTACTTGGGCTGAATTCCCTGTTCTGTATAAGCTGTCTTGCCTCAAACTGCATAAGCTGTTTTAACATCTTTGATGTTTGTATAATTTTATTTCTCTTGAGCAATGACAATTCTTTCTTTCTATTTTGCAGTTGAGGTTCCCCAGGAAGTTGGTACCATTGTGAATATGCAAAGACTGGTAAGTATTCTAGTAAAAATCGTCTCGGATTTTTTTAGAGATGTGTATTTGCAAGCAATGGTTCTTCCATTTGTTCATTCTCAGTAATGGCGGTTTGATAGTGATGTTTTCTCCTCTTGTTACTGTAGGTTTTGGCTGGTAATTTGATTGAAAACATTCCAGCTAATATTGGATACCTGCGGAACCTTAAAATCCTCACGCTGGACAGAAATAGGATCACTGTCTTGCCTGAAGAATGTTAGTTCATACATCTCATCTATATTTTTTGTAAGAATTACAGTGAAACAAGAAAAGTATTACCATAGTTTTTTTTATTATTATTACATAATAAAGGTGGCCTATGCTCTAGTCCAAAACCTTGCTCTAACAAGGAGTTAGTACAGAGTTATGACTTTCATAACATTATTCTACTAACTTTTGTTTCCATTTTCTCACATGATCTTTTTTTTTCATTCAGTGGGTTCTCTATCCAATCTTCAGCAGCTTACAGTTTCTCAGAATTCTTTACTGTGCCTACCTAAAAGTGTTGGAGATTTGTGCAATGTAAGTCTTTTATTTGGTTCAATATGCCAAACTTAGCCTATCTCTGCAAAAGACTTGTTTTCAAGCACAAAAGGGATGTCTAATTTCCGAATATCATAAAGATGCAGTCAGTATTGATTTTTGTTTCACAACAGGAGTATTCTTTGTTTTCTGTTTTGTCAAAATAAGTTAATTTTGTGAAATTGATTCAGTCTGCATTCCATCATTTCGTGTCACCATTAAATATTTGAAAGCGTATTTTTTTGTTATGGTGAATGCCCTAGTGTTATCCTTTTTTGGTATTGTGGAGCTATGTGTTGTTGTTGTCAATAGCTTACCATCATTTTGTGTTTGACTGATGCAGATGCTGCTACTCAATGTATCTGATAACAAACTAGATGCCCTTCCCGAATCAATAGGAGGCTGCAAGTCCCTGGAAGAATTGCAGGCTAATGGTAAACCTGCTTGTTTCTGCAATACTACTAGTCCTATATAATTTGAGTTTCCTGTTCTCCGCTTTTTGCTTGCACTAGTAATCGTGGCCAGGCAAGGTATGTTCTGACTAATACATACCACAAGAAACATAAAAATGATATGATTTCGATAATTGTCTATACAAAATGAACAATGTACATCTGTACCTAATAATTTTAACACTTCGCAATATATATACAAAGAAAAAAATATAGAACTGGAGAAGGCAAGGCACCAGTCACAACAGAGAAATCAATACTAAATCGACATTTGGCACAGAGATTATCGACATTACCTTCGACATTTGGCGCAGAGACCATCGATATTACCTTCTCAGAGCCTGAAAGTGGTATGGATCAGCTCGACTAGCTGTGCTCTGGATGAATGAAGGAATAGATAATAAGGTTTCTATATGTTTGCCTCCAGTTAATCTACTTAAGATTTGCTTACTATGATTATTGTCATGTTAATGGCTATATGTTTTTGGTAATCTTTACTTTCATGAAATTAAGGACTTGTACCATTTATATAAATGAGATGTCCAGAAATGTAAATGTTGATTTAGTAATGATTACCATGCCGTGAATGTTATTATCTTGCCTTCTCATCTACAAATGTCCAGGACTTAAAATATCGATTTAGTAATGATTACTATGCTATGAATGTTATCTTGCCTTAGCGTCTACAAATATCCAGAAGTTTAAATGTCGATTTAGTAGTGATTACCATTTGCTAGTCTGCAAATAATTTACGGTTGTCAAATCACTAACTCTTAGGATAATGCTATTCGGCTTTATATGTTGAGCAAAGCTACCTATGGCTAACCTTCATGCTAAATAATATTCAGGAAATGCAATCGAAGATGTGCCATCATCAATTTGCAACCTTGCTTGCCTCAAATCTCTATCATTGAATGGAAACAAAATCCGTCAGGTATGTGCCAGTGAATTTATTTGGCATCTTTGACTATCTTGTGCACTTTATGTACATATTGTCCATGCCATTATGAAACAAGAAGCAATTAAGGAGCCATCCATCCTCAAAATCATTTTTGGCTGCAGCTTCCCCCAAACTTGCTGAAGGATTGCAAGGCTCTTCAGAACTTGTCACTGCACAGCAACCCAATCTCAATGGACCAGTTTCAGCAAGTTAGTGATACGAGGGCAATACAGATTTCTGCAACTGAATCAACACTATATTAATTTTAATTTTAATCCCAATTCCCTTTCTCATTTTTTGCAGATGGATGGATTCGGGGAATTTGAAGCACGCAGAAGGAAGAAGTTTGACAAGCAGATTGATTCAAATGTGATGATGGGCTCCACAGCCCTGGATGAAGGCATTGATTTACGCTAGTTTTGCGGAAAAAAAATCGAGTGAACTTATTTTTTCCTCATTAGTCGGAAGTAATTGTAATCTTTGTATATATCAGTCTCCCCACAATCTGATTCGGTAAAGAAATCAATAAATACAAAACATACAGAAATGAGTAGACTGTCTCTTTCATGTGAGTCTACATTCGTTGACTATCGGCATATTATGTGCTCTCCTGTCTAAGCCTACACCATCTTATTTCTATTGGCTGAGCACTTTCGGTGGCAGCAAGATTTCTCTGCAATCCTATGACGGCGAAGAAACATTTGTCTTCCTATCGCTGGCCTTTGAAGCCCGGTCTACTATCTTCCTGAATGGGCAAGGAGACAGTAGTCCTGATTGCAAATGATCTACTCTATCTCTCTTAAGATCCCAGAGACGAAAATAGAGCAGCATATGAGATTGCTAAGTTTAGTTTCAGTTTTAAATCTGTTGGTTTGTTATTTGGGTAAAAATCACGAGACAGCTTTAAATCTATATATGGTGGGGTTGAAATGTGTTTGATTATGTCCTTGTTGCTAGGCTAGTTAATTTGGAGCTCACAGTTAATATACAGGCAGCCCACCACACCACCGAGAGCTCGACACGTAGGGGCTGGAGAGGTTCCTGAATTAGCCCAACAAGAAAAAGACCGGACCCGTCTTTATACACACGTGAAAATAAAGCAGGAGGAATCTGTTGTAGTGTTGTTACATCGTTGCTTTTTTCCCTAGCTATATGATTGATTCTCATCTGACAAGAGATGTCAGAGGCAAGGAGGAGGAGGAGGAAGAAGAAGAGCAAGAGTTTTTTTTTGCTACGATGGAAGAGGAGAAGGCCTTTCCCAATGACTCGTCAGGTTTCGAGTTTTTCATGATCATGCTCTCCAATTCCTTGAAGAAACTGGTACGGATTTACATACATACATGCATACCCTAGCTAGTCGCACAATTACATTTATTTACGTGCGTTTTGGGGGTTCTACGCCGTGATGCTTGGTCACTCAACTCTGGGTTTGGTTTGGTTGGCTCAAAACTTGTACAACAATTTTAACTGCTGCTTGACCCACCTGACCCCACGTCGCAGAGGATGCCGGACAAGTTCGGTAAGGTGCTCGCCGGACGTGTGCCTCGGCAAGTGAAGCTGCGGGAGGCCGGCAGCGGGCGCCGCAGCCTGTGGGACGTGAAGGTGGTGCTGGACGCCGACGGCCACATGTACCTGGAGCGCGGCTGGGAGCAGTTCGCCCGCGCCCACGACCTGCGGCTCGGCTACCTCCTCGTCTTCAGCTACGACGGCAACGCCGTGCTCACCGTCAAGGTGTTCGACGTGAGCATGTGCCGCAGGCACTACCGGCACGACGACGATGACGATGCCAGTACGCGCCTCTTCTTGCTCTCCTCCGTCCTTCGTCTCGTTTCGCAACGTTTGGTAAGAAAAGGTTGAAGAGAACTCTGTTGCATTTGGCCAGGCAGCGACGGTGGCAGTGGCAGCGACAGCAGCAGCTCGCCGGAGATGGGCGGCGTCGACGACGCTCCGACGTCGCAGTTCACGGTCAGGCTGAGCGGCTGCCACTTCCTCGAGAAGCAGAAGCAGTATCTGGTGAGAGCATTCGGGCTCGATCCATCATTACCCGTCACGCTCACGCGTCCTTGTGTGCCAGCAACTAATTTCGCTTGAGGATTGGTGCAGAACGTGCCGCTGGAGTTCCACGAGGCGCACGGGTACGCGAGGAGGAGCAAGGTGGTGCTGCGGATGAGCGGCAGGTCGTGGCCCGTGACCCTGAAGCACACCAACCGGGCGGGCGGCAAGACCCGCTCGTCGCTCAGGTACGGGTGGCACCAGTTCCTGGTGGACAACCGCCTCACCGTCGGCGACACCTGCTTCTTCCGCGCGCTCGACGCCGGCCGCGGCGGCGGCGAGGACCACGAGCTCAAGGTGCAGGTCCGCAAGCTAGATGGCTCCTTCGTGGAGTGATAGGTGCGGGCGGTGCATTGCCATCATTCGTGTTGGCGTGCTCATCACCGGCATGGCAGTGGCACAATGATCAGGAGCATTTCCAGTAGTTGTTTGAAGCTTTCGGTTGGTCTGTGTAGATATGATCTGAATCCTGGATCAGTGCCTTCTGATGCTAGTAGCAGAAGAGCAACTAGAGAATAAACCGCGTGACTCTGTTCCCCCCTCGTGTGCCAAAATGATGAGATTGTTCGCTTAATTTCTTGTCTGAATTTTGGCACACGACAGTGACGGATCCCCTGTTTAGCTGAAGCTTGTCACTGCGCTTCAGTTAACAGACCGTGCCGTCATTTCTTTCTCTCCATCTCTCCATAGGTAGCCAGCTAGCTCTCCGTAGGGACGGGCACGGGCATCATCTTCTTCACCAAGTATTGTACCTCACGCAATCTCTTGGTCTAAGGATTATGGAGCGGGGTATAGTAGACAATTACGTCAAGGTACAGAAAATAAATTGACAGAAAAAGAGAGGAGTCTTATTAATGATTGAACTCAGGACAGAAATTCCCTTTGGCACATGGGAGCGCACGCTCCTGTCACCGGAAATAATATTTCAAAGTTTGAAAAAATCCAAACAAAAATTTGGCGCATACATCTCAACATTATATGTGTGCACGCCAAATTTTAGAGAAAACCGACATTTTTTGTGCCTTGTATAGAAAAGATAAAAGATGTCTTGTGGAAAAATTGCATGATAGTTCACTCCCCTTACTTTTTTCATATTTCTCTCCTTCATATATAGGAAAAATTGTCATATAAGCGGGCTATAAGCCTGCTATTGTACTTACTCTTAGCAGTATATCTATGCCTCAAAACTCAAAAAGAAAAGAAAAAACAGTCGAAAAAAATGATGAACGCGCACAACAATGCCTGCTAATTCCGATTGCCACCCGTCCTCCAAAGTGATTTTTTGTGCACGGGAGTGAGTTTTTGGAGCCCGGCTGTATTGAAGGACCTTATTTTAAATACTTTAGAAATCACACTTAAAGTTTCAAAAAAATCCAAAAAATAAAATCTACGTGATCATATGAATGTATATTACACATGTGTAAAGTTTGGTGATAAGTAAACATGTGAGCTATAAAAAAATGATGAAATGGTGATTTCCAAATAGTGAATAATGCATGCACTGTTCACCTTTCAAAAATCATGATTTTGTCTTTTTTGTGTAACTCACATGGTTACTTATTTCAGCATCAAAATTTACACATGTGTAATACACATCCATATAAACGTGTTGATTTGTTTTCAGAATTTGTTGAACCTTTAGAAAAGCATTTTGGCACTATTCAAACTATAGGGCTTCAATGTACCCGTCCTCCAAATTGACTTTTTGTGCACGCATCACTCGTCCCCGGACAAAGAGAGGAACGGGTCGGGATTATGTATTGACATGAGCATTGTTTACTAGAGCGATGATGGACGCGTTATTCATGCTGTTATATGATTTCTCTATCTCAAATCATTTCTGGAGATCATAATCACACTCTTTGTCCAGCATAGCCACTTAGGTCTCCAACCTAACACTGTAGACATCTAGCCTTGCTGGTTGCTTGGCCAGAAAATATACCACAATCACGTGAGACCTATTATTTCCCCCCTTCCGTTTTGTCGAAAACACCATCCAAACTATACAAAGTACAATCGAAACAATCCACCGAACTTCACGAGTGATAATTTAACCAACAACGATTGGCTTGAGAAAGAGCCCGGTGATGAGGCTCTTGAGGTCACCACCAAATGTGTAGCCATCCCTACCACCGAGGTATATAACTTCTAGCGTCTTTGTCAGGTTTACCACCAGTTGTGCCGCTGGTAATAGTGCTGGTTCTATCTCCATACAAGCCTGGTTGATCATCCTCCACGCGTTCTCAGCCAACGCTGAGATCGCCGCCACTGCCTCTTCGCCCGCCACCATGTGCTCCTGCATGTAGCACTCCACGGAATTGACCACGTCCTTCTTGTTCTTGGTCTTCCCCATCTTGTAAGAAGCGATGTCATTGACAAAGCGAGCTATCTCCCCACTTGCGCGGACAATGTCAGGGACATTAGCTGCCCAGTCGAATGCCTTCTTGGTTGCTGTGTTGCCCATACCCATGAGCATCACGATGGCCAGTGTGGGGGAAGCCCGACGACATGTGTGACACCTCTAGGTGCTCCTTGAAGCTCGGGGCATACTTTTCGCTGGACCATTTGGCCTCGTGGAGGTAATATTCAGACGATGACTTGATCTGCACCCACAGAGAACATATGTGAGATAGGATGCAGATTTCCAAAAAATAACAAGATGAGTATATCTTACAAAAATGCAGCTATTGAGCTTGATATAATTAAATTCTTTTGATAAGTTTTTACCGCTTTCTCGGCGTAAGATAGACGGTACTTCTCATGTGGTCCCAAAGTGTCCTCAAACTCTTTGAAATTATCCAGCAATTTGATGTAAAACATATGCAGGTATTCAGGTAGAATAGACACTGCACTTCGATCCCATCTACAGTATATCAGCATTTAGAAATCTAAGACGGTGATACAATCCAAGATATTGATCATTACCATTTGACAGTTTGATGAGACTAGGGATTTAAATTTCTTATATATATACTTTGCCATGTTAAGCTGTATTGACAGACACTACCGGACTGCGACACAATGCCGACGGCCTCAGGCCGTCGGCATAGCCGTTTTGCCGTCGGCTTAGATCTATGCCGACGGCACCCGTCGGCATAGAGCCGTCGGCGTAGATCACGTCAGCGTAGTTGTGTCAGACCGTCGGCATAGAAAAGCCGTCGGCATAGGCGCATATGCCGACGGCTTCTGGTTGGCCGTCGGCATATATTGGCCGTCGGCAACGATTCTCACATGACGGCAACGGACGGCGCCGTCAAAAGCGACAACAAACCAGCGTCTGCCACGTGACACAGGTATGCCGACGGCTTGGCCGTCGGCATAGATTTAAATCTATGCCGACGGCCAAGCCGTCGGCATACAT
>LR738715.1:134036888-134057516 GCA_902687465.1 Secale cereale
GGGGAGGGGCTCGGGTCGGGGTGGAGCTGGGCGGCGCGGGTAGGATGGGGCGGCGGCGGCGGTGGGGGAGGGCGGGTGGGTGGGCGCGGGCCGGGGTCGGGCATGGATGGGAATGAGTGGAGGGGGTTGCCCCGCGAATGGATAAGAGGGGATATGCCGACGGCTTAGCCGTCGGCATAGGTCGAGGAGTGCCACGTCATCGATCCGCGGCATCCGGGCCATATCTATGCCGACGGCAAAGCCGTCGGCATATCTATGAAATATATTTTTTAATTTTTTAATTTTTTAATTTTTTAATTTTTTTTAAAATTAAAATTTGATTAATTTAAATGTCTATTATCACCCTCCGGATATTCAGGAATATTCACTCTGTGTCGACCCGACGCGAACGTTTCCCCCCTCCAGGTGCCGGCGACGGCGCCGTCCATGAGGGGGGTCACACTCCGAAGACGTGTGTCGGGTGTTTGCATCCGCCACCACATTTCCTGATGCGTAAGAGGGCCCAGCACAAGACCTGGCGGCATAGCTTCCCCTGTTCTGGTGGCATTGCTACCCCCCGAAGGCCCCAGGCCGGCCTAACCCTGACTGCGTTGACCCGGAGATCTAGTCCTTTGACTTTCGCTGGACGGCCTCTAACCAATGGACTTTTTCACCTGGTTGTGATAGGTCAGCCCACAGGAACATTTTTGAACAAGGTCTGGGCCCAACCTATCACAAGATTCCCTCCGGGTTGGCCCGACGTGGCCGTTTCCCCCCTCTAAGTGTCGGCGGCAGTGCCGACCGTGAAGGGGGTCACACTCTGAAGCTGCGTGCTGGGTGTTTACACCTGCCACCACACTTTCAGACATGTAAGAGGACCCAACGCAAGATTTGGTGGGATTGCTAATCCCCGAAGACCCCCCACCACACCTTTAGACATGCGAAGAACAATCCGTAAGGACGGATTATGTCAGATACTTCTGCATCACAAAAAAGTATGAAAAATTAGACACATCTTATATCACATGTGTCTACACTGTGTAAAAATTGCATGAATTGATCACGCTGTCACTGTTCAGAAAAAATCATGCAATGGCAAAACTGCCGAACGTTACTTCGGTGTTATCGCCGTCCGTGTAGGGGGTCACACTCCGGAGCAGCGTGCCGGGTCTTTGAAACTACCGCCATAGTTTAAGACATGTATGAGGACCCAGTGCGATGTTTTGGTGGTATTGCTACCTCCCGAAGGCCCCGGCCGGCCTAACCCTGACTGCGTTGACCCGGAGATCTAGTCCTTTGACTTTCACCGAACGGCCTCTAACCAATGGACTTTTCCACCTGGTTGTGATAGGTCAGCCCACCCGGAGATCTAACCCTGACCGCCTCTTCGAACATGCCACAACACCATACGACATGTATAAGGGCCCGGTGCTACGCTCCGGTGGCATTGCTACCCCCCCTAGGGCTCCCGTCCCGCCTAACCCTAGAGCGGTTGACCACGAGGTCTAGCCCTTTGACTTCCCACCGACGGGCTCTGACCAGTGGACCTCTCGACCCGGCTGTGTCAGGTCAGCCCACAGGGACACCTGGGAGCAACTTCCGGGACAAACCCACTGCTACATCCCCTCCGTGTAGACCCGACGCGGCCGTCTCCCCCCCGACAGGTGCCGCCGGCGGCCCCGTCGGCAGGGGGGGCACGCCTCGGAGACGCGTGCCGCCTCTTCGAACATGCCACAACACCATACGACATGTATAAGGGCCCGGTGCTACGCTCCGGTGGCATTGCTACCCCCCCTAGGGCTCCCGTCCCGCCTAACCCTAGAGCGGTTGACCACGAGGTCTAGCCCTTTGACTTCCCACCGACGGGCTCTGACCAGTGGACCTCTCGACCCGGCTGTGTCAGGTCAGCCCACAGGGACACCTGGGAGCAACTTCCGGGACAAACCCACTGCTACATCCCCTCCGTGTAGACCCGACGCGGCCGTCTCCCCCCTCCAGGTGCCGCCGGCGGCCCCGTCGGCAGGGGGGGGGGGCACGCCTCGGAGACGCGTGCCGCCTCTTCGAACATGCCACAACACCATACGACATGTATAAGGGCCCGGTGCTACGCTCCGGTGACATTGCTACCCCCTAGGGCTCCCCAGTCCATGTGCCGACTGGCGGCGGCGCCGTCCACGTGAGGCGGTTCAAACACATGTATAGAACCGATAAAAAATGCATGTATGCTTATATTAACACATGCTATATGTAAGTTATCAAATAATAATGTGTGAGAAAACATAAAAAAGTAGTTACACAAAAAGAAAAAAAAAATCTACATCTATGCCGACGGCAAGGCCGTCGGCATAGAAGGGACCAGGACGGTGGACGAAGTGTCGCGGATCGATGACGTGTCAACTATGCCGACGGCAGCCGTCGGCATAGTGCTTGGCCGGTGCGCCGCGGATCGATGACGTGGCACGCGCGTCTATGCCGACGGCCTGCGGTCTTGGCCGTCGGCATATATAGGACGCCGTTACACGCACGTCACGACCGGGTCCGCCGGGCCCACATCTATGCCGACGGCCTAGATATGCCGATGGCTGCCGTAGGCATACGTTGGGATATGCCGACGGCCAGATTGTGCCGACGGCACCCGTCGGCATATGTAGGCGTAGGCCGATGGCTTATATATGCCGACGGCCGTCGGCAGGCTGTCGGCATACCTTCGTCTAGGCCGACGGTGGCCGTCGGCATAGATTTGGCCGTCGGCAACGAGCCCTGTTCCGGTAGTGAGAGTAATAATTGCCCTGTATATGGGGCACACTCATATTTTGCAAACCTTTGTATAGCTTCATTGAGTTTACAACATTCCTCAAGGGTCGCGCGGACATCATAGGTGTCATCCATCAGGGATAGTAGACCAAACGTCTTGGCAAACATCAAACGTGCACGAGATAATTCCTCCTCATGGAACACACTGCAGGTCCAGAAATAGTTCTCCACTAGACGATCCCGAGCATAGCTTAGTTTTACGTTGTCGTAAAGATCTCTCCACCACTTACAGATTGGATGCATTTGAACCCCAAAAAAGCATATAATATGTTGGTGCATATTGGTAGAAGTTAATACTCCCTCCGTTTACTCTTATAAGATGTTTTGGATATTTCAGTATGGACTATATAAGACTTAAATGAGTGAACAAACACACCAAAGTGCATCTGTATACATCTGATTAAGAAAGAAGTTGGAGCATCTTATAATAGTGAATTGATCAGATAAACACTTAACAATTGGTCAAAAATAGTCTTTCTTTTGCATAGAGGATAGGTGTGGAGTTTGTACTGTAACATGGCAGCAGGCTCAGGGCACAAACCAAACAGCACATTGCTCAGGCTACCGCTTGGCAATGGTAAAATCGTTTGGTTTCCAGGCTACCTTCAGGCACCACATGTTATCGGGCACGTAGCTCAGGGTAGCAACCAAAAAGGTCCGTTATCTCTATGAGCTATTTTACGGTGATTGCAGAGTTACGATTTGTGAAATTTAATGTTTGAAATATTGTGGTTACATATATAGACATCAGACTTAGTTTGCCACTAGGAATTAAAGATAGGATCTTCTACATCTAAGTGGACTGAGATTTTCCTATGTATAAAAGCTGATCTAGAAAAGCATAACTTTGATTTAAGTTGCACTTTTCTGAAATCAACTTTGGTATAAGAAAATCTCAAGCAGTCTTATGGTTAGCAAAACCATTAAGGATGAGAAAACTACAAGGAAGAAATGGAAAAAGTCATCAACTTACAAAGATAGAGCCCTGAGCTCCTTGAGGTGAAGGGACCTAACCAGCTCGAAGTCAAGCTTGGAGAGCTCCAATACCGATCCGCTGTTTACCACGTCCTGCTCGTACTCCCTGATGTAATGCATTGTTTCCAGCCGCCTCACGGTCTGTGGGAGAGGGATGTCGAGGGCACGTGAGACTTGCTCAGGAAGGAGGGGGCGACAGGAGGGCGACAGGAGGGGGCGACAGGAGGGGGCGACAGGATGCCGCCGCCGGCGACCGCTGCTGTCTCCACGGTGGGGACAGTCGGGGGGCGTTTCTGGGCACTTGCAGGCTCAGACGACGGAGAAGATGCGAACACAGAGGAGGAGTCGCTGGAGGTAAGTTCTCCAACGCCATCCGATTTGATTTGTGAGGCTTTTAGTCCAGGTTATTCGATAGAGGAGATCGCTACTATTGTTGATGGAGTGGTTCCGTTGGACGATCCGGCGAGAATCGGGATAAGTCGTGACGAAAAGGAGGAGGTGGTACGCCGGATTCTTCACCGGAGAACGGCGACAACCGCGATCCGGCCATGGAAGGGACCCCTTCCTAAGGTTAGTCTCCAACCTTTGACCTTGTCAGATTTTATCCTGCCTGAAACTTGGACTAAGGTCACAAGAAAGAAGAAGAAAAACAGCAGACACTTGGCGGCGCTGATGCCGGCGATGGCGCCTGAGATCAGGCCGGTGGCCGGGATCCGCGCAAGCAGAGAGGCTCGTTTGAATGCCTTGCTTGATCGATCGGGGCCTGAGATGGTTTGGGCTGATTCGGGCCGTAGCAATGACAGGTTGGGCTTGGAAACGGCAGTGGTCGTGGGCGCTCTGGATGTGGGACAAGTGGCCCAATCAGGCGCCCAAGCCAGCTCGCCCGATCCAACGTCGCCATCTGACATATCGAAGACCGAGGCGAGGCTCGCACAGAATAGGGTTTCTCGCTCGCCAGGTTTCCCTTCGCTGGGAGCGGGTCGTGCGGCCAGGGTTCTGGGAGTTTGCTCGATGGTGGGACGGGGAGGCGCTCCTCCTGCCGCTGGCGCCGGCCGAGGCTCTCATGCGGCGAGGCAGCAGGTCCTTGCCAAGCCGGCTGCAGCGGACGCTGCAGGGGCCAGCCGGGGCGCAGTTCCCTCGGTGACAACCACGCAGGTTCCAACAACCGCAGCAGTTCGAACCAATTCTGTTGCAGCTCGGAACGAGGATCGGTTTCCAGAGGACCCTCTGCAAGTGCCTGCGACCAAGGTCCGTGCGCTAGGTCGCGGCGGCGGGCCGAACCAGCGTTGGGATGGCCAGGGTCATGGAGGTTATGGCAGAAACAACCGCTATGGGTCTTGGGGCGATGATGGTTACGACGTTTACGGAGAGGGTCAGCACCGCGGATCTTCCTCGGGTGGTGGACGAGGTAACGGTTGGAACAATGGAGGCGGATATTTCAGGGGACCACCAGGGCACTTTGTAGAAGGCATGGCTGGACCTCATGACCGACATCGGGGGGGCTTTCGTCGCGGGAGAGGAGGGGCGAGGCGCCCACCTACGCAGCGGCATGTTCCACCTCCAACGGCTCCTCCCATGGGGGCGGTGATCGATAACACTGTCTCGCCTACGGCCGTTACACATCTCCCTGCTGTGGCTATCGAGACGGTACAGGCTCTTGCGGAAGTTTCTTTACCGGAGGCCACTGAGGCTGCTATGAGTCATGATGCTGGAGTAGGTAAGACTTTACTCAAACCGGATGGTGATAAACTTTCTAAGTGGGCAATTAAGAAGAAGAAACTGCCGTGCTTTCGATGTGGCGAACCGGGACACTTTGTGGCTGAGTGTACTAATGAACTGTGTGATATTTGTCTCAAGTTACAACATGCGTCTGGTAATTGCCCTCTTTTGTCTGGTACTAAGCCTGGGGTAAGCATTTATGGTGTGTGCTGCAAGGAATTGATGTTCTTTGAGACACCGGAGGTGGAACCTCTCCCGCAGGTAGCTGAGAGTTCTTTCCCTGCAGTGGTCCGGGTTACTAATGGGCAGCTGACTGAAGCTCAGATCGTGAGGCAGTTGCGTGATCTGGTTCCAGGGAATCATCCGTGGCATCTGGAAAAATTGGAGGGTCAGACATACAAAGTGGATTTCCCAACTAAAGAAGATCAGAAGCATTTTATCAAGTGGGGTCTTTGCAGGGTTCCTAGTACTAGTATTGTTATTGCTTTTGATGAATGGAAGCAGGATGAACCAGTAGGAACACCTTTGGAGAAGGTGTGGATACGATTCTATGGTGCACCATCTAAGTTGATTAACCACTTTCTGATTGCTTGGAGTCTGGGTTCTATGATTGGCAAGAAAGAACAGGTGGACATGCCTTTCACACGTGCGCATGGGGCTGCGAGGTTATTGGTCAGCGTGGTGAGCGTCGAGTTCATACCCGATGTGGTTCGATGGACACATGCTGGAGTCACATATATTCTTGAGCTTGAGATTGAGGATACTCCGACTTCCCTGGATGGGAATGAGATTGAGGACATGGACACAACCGAGGGGGGCGGAGCCTCCGGTAACCAGGAAAAGGGGTCTGACAACACACCACGCGACCAGGGCAAGGGACATGATGCACAATCCGATAAGGGTGATGATTCTGCCAAAGATACACCCTCGCTTTCTACTCCGATGAACTCTCTTCGTTTTGGCTCGTTTGGAGCTCAGTCAGCTCCCAGTCGTTTATGGAGCTCACGAGTGGAGTTGGATGATCCGGTGGAATTGCAGTTACCACCGGTATTGGACACTATGCACGAGATGGAGTCGGATCTTGAGAGCTCAGGCACGCTACAGGCACCGCAGAGTGAGGCTCCTGGACAAGAGGTCCAATGTGTCTGGCCGATTTCAGTGCCACCGAGTGCCTTGGGAGCACATGGTGGGCAGGAGGCTCACGATGTTACTTTGGCACATGACCTTACTTATTTGGATGGGCAGGAACTACGTCTCCAGGATGCCGAGAGGGGGTGTGCGACCACACAGCAGGCGGCTACTCAGTCCCCACCCTCTCTTACTACTGCGGGCTGCGCTCGTACAACCATATCCCACCCCTCTTCGCCGACTTTAGGGGCCGGGTATGGCAGCCCGGGTGCTGTTTCACGGGAGAGGATGATGGAGGAGCTCATTACTTTCGGTGGGATTGCGGATCCGGTGACAACTGGCAGGCGTGTCAGTGACCGGATTCAGAGACAGCCAGATGCGGACGACATGCAGCTAGCGCGTGCCAAGAGGGCAGCCATGCTACGCCATGCCGAGGTCTCGTCAGGTACGTCTTTCGATATAAGTTGTTCCATCCTGCATTTCACCGAGAACGAAATAGTTGATAACGCACATGACTTAGGGATATCTTTGGGTTTAAACGAAAGTGAAGTAGCTAAATCCGTAAATGACCTTTTAGACATGGAAGCAGAGAGAGCTTCAGAAATTCTACATAACCTTGCTTCAGTCAAACTTATAGATGATAATGACATGACTAAGTTAGGAATGGCTGCCCTCGAGAACATTTGCGATAATCTTTTACCTCAGACTGAGGCTGAAGATGAGGAGGGATCGGAGAATGTGGAGATGATAGACCCCTCCTTGATGGGGGGGACGCTATCCATGATAGATGGTCCTACCCCCTCACAGGGTAATGAGGACAAACCCAAAAGACCTTGGAATAGGAAAATATATCCCACTTCGGCCATTCGGAGGAGTAATCGCATTAAGCTTAAGAAAAAATTCCATGATGAACTATGAAAGGACTTTTCTGGAATAGCAGAGGTCTCGCTGACTTGGCTAAACAAAGGTTCTTATCAGAAACAACGTTAGAACAGCATTTAGATTTCATTGCACTACTGGAAACGGGTCGAGATAATTTCACATCACAGTTTTTACACACCCTCTCCAATGGGATTGACTTTGATTGGCATATCTTACCACCTAGAGGAAGATCCGGGGGGATTTTACTAGGTGTACGGTGTGATACGCTTCAGGTGCTTAATGTGGTCCAGGGTGATTTTTCGGTAAAATTTAGGGTGAAATCAAAACTAGATGGGTTTCGATGGTCACTTGTTGCTGTCTACGGAGCAGCACAACCCGAATTCAAACCGGATTTCCTGGCCGATCTAGTAAGAATCTGTGGTGATGAAAATTTACCCATACTTGTCGGGGGGGATTTCAACATCATCAGGAGGAGAGACGAAAAGAATAATGACAATTTTGATAATCGCTGGTCGATGATGTTTAACATGATTATTGAGAGTCTAAATTTAAGAGAAATTGAACTCACCGGTCGACAATTTACCTGGGCCAACTCGTTACCCGTTCCAACTTATGAAAAGCTAGATAGAGTTCTGGCTAGTGTGGAATGGGAACAAAAATATCCTCTAGTGTCGGTTCACGCGATGCAGAGAGCGATTTCTGATCATACACCTCTTCTGTTAGACTCGGGTGTTGCTACTCATGTGGCAAATAAAAACTATTTCTCATTTGAACATAGTTGGTTCGAGCGGGAAGGTTTTCTTGACATCATTAGACGTGAATGGACGAAACCGGTGAGTGGTAAGTCACATGTTGATAGATGGCAGAACAAGATTAGACATCTTCGGCAGTTTTTGAGAGGCTGGGCCAAGAATGAGAGTGGTATCTATAAACATGAAAAAGAGCGTCTTACTCAGTTAATTGAAACGTTAGATATAAAGGCCGAACAGACCCTTCTCTCGGTAGATGAGCAAAGGGTTAAGTCTGAGGCTGAACAAGGTCTACGATTGCTCCTAAGGGAGGAGGAGCTTAAGTGGGCATTACGCGCTAAGACACTCAAGGTGGTTCAAGGGGACGACAATACACAATTCTTTCATATGATTGCAAATGGCAAACACAGGAAGAAGAAAATTATTCAACTTGAACAGGATGAGGGGACAATAGTGGGGCATGAAAATTTGAAAGCATATATCTCCAATTATTACAAACAACTTTTCGGACCACCTATTCCAAACACTGTAACATTAAATGAATCGGTGATTGAGGATATTCCCCAATTACATGAAGCGGAGAATGATATTCTCTCTGCACCGTTTACCGAGAAAGAGATCCTTCTGGCCATTTCACAAATGAAACCGAATAAAGCACCGGGGCCAGACGGGTTCCCTGCTGAATTCTACAAGAAATGTTGGCATATTATAAAGGATGACCTTATGCCTATGTTTCAAGACTTTTTCAATGGCCATTTGGAGTTGTTCCACCTAAATTTCGGTACGATAACTTTGCTACCAAAGAAAGAGGAGGCAATTCGTATTGAACAATTTAGACCCATATGCCTCTTGAATGTGAGCTTTAAAATTTTCACTAAGGTTGGAACCAATCGCTTAACACAAGTTGCCCATAACGTAGTCCAACCTAGTCAAACTGCTTTCATGCCCGGACGACACATTATGGAAGGGGTCGTTGTACTACATGAAACACTTCACGAGATCCATTCGAAGAAACTAGATGGGGTTATTTTCAAAGTGGATTTCGAAAAGGCTTATGATAAAGTCAAATGGTCCTTTCTACAACAGGCAATGCGCATGAAGGGTTTTAGTGAAAGTTGGAGAAACCAAGTAGACACACAAGTACAGAAGGGCTGTGTCGGAGTCAAGGTAAATGATGACATTGGTCATTATTTTCAGACTCATAAGGGGTTGAGACAAGGGGATTCTATGTCTCCTCTCCTGTTTAATATTGTGGCCGACATGTTGTCAATTCTTATAGGCAGGGCCAAGCAAAGCGGACATGTCGATGGATTAGTTCCCCACCTAGTCGATGGAGGGGTATCCATTCTACAATATGCAGATGATACTGTTCTTTTTATGGAACATGACTTGGCTAAGGCACGTAACATGAAACTCATTTTGTGTCTCTTCGAACAGCTGTCTGGCTTAAAAATAAACTTCCATAAGAGCGAGTTGTTCTGTTTTGGGAAGGCTAAAGCCGAGGAACACAAGTATAGACAATTGTTCGGATGTGAGTTAGGTGTTCTACCTTTTAATTACTTGGGCATTCCGATTCATCACCGTAAATTATCCAACAAAGAGTGGAAATGTATTGAAGAACGAATTGAAAAAAAACTGAGCTGCTGGAAGGGAAAGCTTATGTCATATGGAGGACGGCTAGTCTTGATTAACTCGGTCTTGACGAGTATGCCCATGTTCCTACTTTCGTTCTTCGAAATTCCGATAGGAGTAAGAAAGCGCCTTGACTTTTTTAGGTCTCGTTTCTTTTGGCAGTCTGATGAGGTCAAAAGAAAATACCGTCTGGCGAGATGGGATATTCTTTGTCGACCCAAAGAACAAGGGGGACTTGGTATTGAGAACCTAGAAATCAAGAATAAATGCCTTATGTGCAAATGGTTGTACAGGCTAGAGACCGAACCGGAGAGTATGTGGTCACAAATTTTGCGCAATAAATACTTACAATCTAAAACACTAGCCCAGGTAACTATGAGACCAACGGACTCACCATTCTGGAAGGGCCTTATGAGAACAAGGGATTTGTTCTTTCACAGGGTCAAATTCTTGGTAGGCAATGGTTTGTCGACGAGATTCTGGGAAGATACGTGGTTAGGAGACACGCCTTTAGCTGTCCAATATCCACTTCTTTATAACATTGTGCAACGAAAGGAGGCTTACGTGGGCACAGTTATGCAAACCACTCCACTAAACATCCAGTTTAGACGTACGTTAGTTGGTGATAGATGGAATGCATGGTTACATTTGGTTCGGAGATTGATGGACGTTCAACTCTCTGACCAACCCGACAGGATACACTGGACACTTTCTAAAAATGGGATTTTTACGGTGAAATCGTTTTATTTAGACTTGATTAATTATGGCCAAATACCTAGGTCATTGCACATCTGGAAGGTTAAGGTTTCTTTGCGGATCAAAATCTTTATGTGGTTTGTCCACAAAAAAGTGATACTTACTAAGGATAACTTAATCAAAAGAAGATGGGTGGGAAGCTCACGGTGTTGTTTTTGTGATCACGATGAAACAATACAACACCTTTTTCTTGATTGCCCTTTAGCGAAACTATTATGGAGAACAATTCATATAGCTTTCAACATTCACCCCCCTGCTGATATTGCGTCGTTGTTTGGGACGTGGTTAGCTGGGGTGGATCAGATTACTGCAGCTCGTATTCGGATTGGAATATGTGCGCTTCTATGGGCTATATGGAACTGCAGAAACGATATGATTTTTAACAGACAACATAATTTGAATTTCTTGCAGGTTATCTTCAGGGTTACAGCTTGGATCCGTACGTGGTCCTTACTCACTCCTATGGACTCCAGGGAGCCTTTGGTTACTGGGTGCAACCGATGGGAGATGGTAGCTCGGGCTATATTCAACCGGTTTGGATGGCGATCACATAATAGGATAGGAGCCTAGGGAGTTTTATCCTATATTCTTTATACATCCGGTTGCTTCAGACATGATGTAATTTTGTTTTTATTTTCTTCACATATATTTGCTCCGTTTGCGAGCTGTAAGACTATTTTTGGATTGATCTTTTTTTGAACTATCAATAATATGGCTGCATGCATCTTCATGATGCAGAGGCCGGGGGTATGCCTCCATTTCAAAAAAAATTTGGTAACCTAAGCTTGTTTCTGATTAGCTCGAGGTGGTACCTCGAGAAGACGATGGCGTCGTTTAGTGTGTCCTCACTAGGCGTCGCCATATGTGCTGCGTTGTAAAGGCTTAGCAGGCTCACCGGGTCATTGCATAAGCTTGCGCTGAAATTTCCTGTCTCGTCCTTGAACTTGTCAAATATATCTGTATGCACATGCAAGCTTGACCATATTAATTCAGTTTTTGCGTGTTCTCAGTTGCTACATACTCCCTCTGTGCTAAATTAATTGAAGTTTTAAGTTTGTTCAAAGTTAAACATGTTCAAGTTTCACTAACTCTATACAAGAATGTCCTAAGATCTACAACGCCAAATACACATAGTATGGACATAAATTTTATAATCTCATGAGACTAAGATGGTGTTTTAGATTTAATATATTTTTATAGACTTGACCAAATTTAAGGAAGTTTAACTTGGGACAAAGGTAGAACTTCAACTAATTTAGAACAGAGAGATTATATAGCATCATGATTGATTCCTACCATGTTCCTTCTGATCGAAGAGCAAATAAATCCTAGAATAAACAAAAGAGAAAACGACAGGTTGAAGTAGTCGGGTCGATCAGAAGTATCTGAACAACAAAAGTGCAATTTCCGGATCTTGAAGCTCTGTGAAAAATTCTATCTTCTGAACATAAATTTAGAGTGGCATTGATGTGGGTGTGGATGCCGCCGGACTAGCTGTGGCGCTACCGCTTAGCTGGCCCTAGGCATCCTAACTCCTCTGACTTCTCAGCTGTATATACCTACTCCCTCCGTTCTGATTTACTTGTCGTGGTTTTAGTTCAAATTTAAACTAAAACCACGACGAGTAAAACGAAACGAAGGGAGTAGTTCCTAACGTTTCTGGACCATGTAACCGGCCGTCTTGGCCCTTTCTCTTATTGAAATGAAATCAGCACTAAGGCTGTTTTTCGTCAAAAAAAGAGTGGCATTGGTATCACCGAACTTCTCTTGAGGGTGTGCCGATCGAAACACAACTCATTATAGATTATTGCTTTTATTTTTTATACAATTTTTGTTGAGTAGAACACTTCTGATGTATATATATAGATAGATAGATAGATAGAAATATATATATACCTGCAGATACCCAGAAGCCATGCTGCCTAAGTAGACGAAACCGAAGAGCGGCGACGTGGAGGTCGTGGGGGGAGTTAGCTCCAAACTCGGGCTCCTCGTTCAGGACGCGCTGTAAGACGGTGTCGATCTCCCCATGGAAGTGGTTGTCGATGCCGAGTCGCTCGAGCGTTTCCACAAGTGTCACCACATCAGCCATGGTCCTATCCTTGCCGTCCTCGAACAGGCCGCGCACTTGATTCTTGAGCTGTTCCGCCTTCTCGCGCATGCTCCTCTCCGAGATCTACACATCACAGATCACACACGTAAATTCAAGAGAGGGAGAGAGTGCCGGCGACCCATCTGAGAGTGTATGACTGACGAGGCGACATGCGTGCCTGACCTGTGAGAGGGGAGGGCTGTAGGTGACGAAGAAGTCGCCCCACACGCAGGGTTCGAAGGCGCCCATCTCCTGCTTGCCAGGATCAGCAGCAGTAGCAGTCTTGGTCGCAGCCATGTAGTATGCCCGTATCAGCTCGTATATGCCAACCGGCTGCTAGATATATTCAGTTGCACTGGTTGCAATGCTTAATTCATTAATACTACTTGCTCTATTGGCGTGTTATATCTTGCGCATGCTCTTCCTAGCAATCGGGTCTCTCTATTTATAGAGCAAGCATTGACAAGAAGAGAAGTGAAGCAAATATTGGATTCTCATCGATGTCAATTATTACTCCCAAATAGACCAGAGATACAGGGAAAATATGAACATGTGAAAAACACCTTATCACAGATCGATGTGCGTACGCAACTACACACAGTTACAAAGCTGCTGGCCGTGGTAGCTCACATGATGGGATGAGATGGGATGGGATGGGATGGGATGGGATGGGATGGGATGGAGAGCTGGACTCTAGTTGGTTCGACTGTGTCCCGATTTGGCAAATTGCTCTCCCAGTCTGGCTGACCAAGAAGCTACAGTGCGTACGATGGGCAACTCTTTTTTTTTTTTTGAGATGGAGGACATGAGTTCTGTGAGATACGTCCAGGGAAAAGGGATGCCACAGTTTGATCTGATCACATGTTTTGGGGTTGAGATAACCGCACATAATCACATGTTCTGCTCAGTTTGATCTGATCACATGTTTTGGGGTTAAGATAACCGCACATAATCAGGTGACGTCCTTCCGGTGACGTGGCAGTCGATCCAGGCCGGATGCTGCCCGCAGCTCCTCGCCGGCCTGCCGGAGTTCCATGGGATGCGTCGTCTCCAACTCGATCCGCTCCGGTCGTGCTGGTTCCGGTCATGGCGTCGTGATCGTCATCTCCTGGTGTTGGCTGAACAGGATCTGGCGGATGGGCATGGATACGGGGAAACTTTAGGTCAGCGCGGCGGCCTCGCCAAAGTCGACTCCTTGTGACGCCGATCAGGGATTGGCGCCAATCACCTTCCTGAAGGCTTCTGTGTGGATCTTGTCCCTCTCACCTCCTCCATGAGTGCAAGCAAAAGCCTTGGTTCCTTTTCTGGGCAACAACGATACCTATGTGTCGTGTTCTTTCCTGAAGGCGTCGGTCGGGGACTACTTATGATGGTGGAGTTGTTGGTTGTTCGGATTCGATGTGAGATGACATGTAGGTGTAGCGGCGTGGCATCTACCGTATTGACTACTGTGGGTCTCCGTGGTATGGTGCACCAGAGTCTCAGCGACGACTATGTCTGGATGGACGGGTGCAAGATAGTGGCGCTATCTGGCATCATGGTGGCGTCGACGGCAAAAGGGTCTCGCAAGTTCAATGCATTTATCACTCTTAAAGATGGGTTGGTGGAAGATGGTGGCGGCGGATTAAAGAATATGCGCATCGGTGCGTGGAGAGGATCTGCTAGACCTGTAGGTGATACTGGCTAGCCGGTGGGTGGCTCGGTGAGGCCACTGGATTACATAATGTGTGTTGACGCGAGGTCAGGGTATATCATCAATCTTGTAGGTTTGGCGACTGTGTTCGTCGGGAAGGTGGCTTTGGGTTGGTTCGTCATGTATTTATTTTGTAAGACTTTGTTGAATAATATAATAAAAATAAGAGGTAATATCACCAATGGTATTTAAACTTGTCATTGATGTTCACTTTAGTGCCTAAACTTGAAAAATATGCTGAACTGGTTTTAGACCTTAGCACAAGCATGCAAATACGGTTCATATGCCATATGTAGACGTATAATGAGCTGACGTATTTTATTTAGCCTGCACACACGGCGTGGGACCCACTTCCAACAGATGACTTGCTTTATACTCCCTCTGTCTCAAAATTCTTGTCTTTAATTTATCTAAATACAGATGTATGTAGTCACATTTTAGTGTTAGATACTTCCATATCTAGACAAATCTAAGACGAGAATTTATCTAAATACGGATGTATGTAGTCCTCGGTGCCCTCCTTCTTCCTATATATACCTACGTACCCAGAAACTCCATACGCAGAGAGAAAACCCTAATTCCACCGCCGTAGCTTCTGTTCCCGTGGAGATCCCATCTTGGAGCCTGTTCCGGGAGGGGGATCCATCATGGAGGCCTTCATCATCATCATCATCGCCCTCACCATGAGTTGTGAGTAGTTTACCACAGACCTTCTGGTCCATAGTTAGTATCTAGATGGCTTCTTCTCTCTCTCCGGATCTCAATACAAAGTTCTCCTCGGTCTTCGAGGAGATCTATTTGATGTAATCTCTTTTTGCGGTGTGCTTGTCGAGATCCGATGAATTGTGAGTTTATGAGCAAGGTTATCTATGAAAGATATTTGGTTCTTCTATGAACTTTTTATGTGTGCTCATAATATCCTTGCAAGTCTCTTCGAATTATTGGTTTGGTTTGGCCTACTAGATCTATAGTTCTTAGAATGGGAGAAGTGTTTGGCTTTGGGTTCAATCTTATGGTGTCCTTTCCCAGTGACAGTAGGGGCAGCAAGGCACGTATTGTATTGTTGCCATCGAGGGTAAAAAGATGGGGGTTTCATCATATTGCTTGAGTTTATCCCTCTACATCACGTCATCTTGCTTAAGGCGTTACTCTGTTCGTATGAACTCAATACACTAGATGCATGCTGGATAACGGTCGATGTGTGGAGTAATAGTAGTAGATGCAGGATCGTTTCGGTCTACTTGTCTTGGACGTGATGCCTATATACAATGATCATGCCTAGATAGTCTCATAATTATTTGCTTTTCTATCAATTGCTCGACAGTAATTTGTTTACCCGCCGTAGAATATCGCTATCATGAGAGAAGCCACTAGAGAAAACTATGGCCCCCGGGTCTATTCTCAACATATCAATCTACATCTACTTTACTTTTCTAGCTTTTATTTGTTGTTTTATTAAACTAAAAATACCAAAAATATAAACTATCATCTCTATCAGATCTCACTCTCGTAAGTGACCGTAAAGGGATTGATAGCCCCTTATCGCATTGGCTGCGAAGTTCTTATTTGTTTGTGTAGGTGCGAGGGACTCACACGTGGTCTCCTACTGGATTGATACCTTGATTCTCAAAAACTGAGGGAAATACTTACGCTACTGTGCTGCATCTCCCTTTCCTTTTCGAGGGAATACAACGCAAGTTCAAAAGGTAGCACAGCCTTGTGACGCCCCATGTCTCGACCAGCCTCGTGAGGGTCGCCCTCAGGGCAATGGAGGCCTGCCTCCACTGCCACCACCGCCAAGGAGGAACGACGACGACCGTCAGGGAGACGAGGCAGGGGGACTTTCAGGAGCCGCGTGCGGTCGCATGCATCTTGGGAGGAGCTCATGCCCCGGCTTCCCATCGCATCTTCAAGCAG
Source organism: Secale cereale (assembly GCA_902687465.1). Lineage (NCBI taxonomy): Eukaryota > Viridiplantae > Streptophyta > Magnoliopsida > Poales > Poaceae > Secale > Secale cereale. The sequence goes on from LR738715.1 coordinate 134,053,225, forward strand.
TTTTCCCGTGAGGTGAACGCGTCGCTTCCCAGACCTGACGCCGCGTGCAACCTCAGGTGGACCAAGCAAGTCATTGCCTTCGACCCTAAGGACCAGCTCAAGTGCACAGCGGCCCCATGCGCCCTCCCGATGCTCTGCACTCCGACCATCAGCAACGTCCTCGTGACCAAGACCCTCATCGACGGCGGAGCAGGGCTCAACGTCCCACTACAAGAAATAGAAGATTTGCCGTCTGTACTGCTCTTTGCTATCAGCATTTCGCCGGGGCAGACGGCAAAGACCTACTTTGCCAACAGCTGCAGACGGCAAAGAACGGCTGACAGCAAAGATACTTTGCCGTCTATAATTTATTTTACAGCCGGCAAAGAAGACACTTTGCCGTGTGTAAAAACAAATACAGACGGCAAAGTATCTTTGCCATCTACGATTTTTCTTACAGACGGCAAAGAGCTCTTTGCCATTTACATTTTATTTTACGGACGGCAAAGTAAGCTCTTTGCCGTCTGTAAGAAAAATCACAGACGGCAAAGAGAAAACATAGCCCACGGATAACTCTGTTGACCTTTTAATTTTTTGAAAATGTAAACAAGGTCTAAAGAATATGAAATTTGGCGTGGTACAAATTTTCAAGTCCTAAAAGGCGTGAAAAAAGTTTGACAGAATTTACTATATTTTAACATGTTTATTTGGTCAAGATTAATAGGCCAAACAAACACAAATGTTTTGTTGTGTTCCTATTGGCTGAAACCAATGTCCCCTGGATCGATGACGTGGCGGGGCAGCAACCCCCACCACGCATCGCACGCACCAGCGCCCCAACCCATCGCACGCACGCTAGCCCCAACCCGGCCCCACCACTCTCTCCCTTATCCACCACGATATCTCTCTCTCACGTACCCACCCCCTCTCTGTCACCAAGTGCTCGATCCCCCTCCTCTCTTTCTCGCATCACAGGCCGGCGCTGCTCGCACCACCGGCCGCCGGCGCTGCTTGGCCCACTGGCCGCCGCGGAAACTCACCGCACCAGCCGCTGCCTCAGCTCCCCCCTTTCTATTTCTCGCAGTACAAGACGCCCGCGCCACTCGCCCCACCAGCCCCCACCGCCGCTCCTCGCACAGGTTTGTCAGCTGCCGCTCGCCGTACCGGCCGCCACCACCGCTCCGCCACAGGCCACCGCTCCGGCCACCCCCTCTCCTGCGTATCTTGTCTGCCTTCCACCTAGTCTCTCTCTCCCTTGCATGTACACGAGGCTAACCATGGCCGCCCCTCATCAGATCCACGCCGCCCTGCCATTTGCTTCGCCACCGGCTGCTCCAACTCCGTTTTCGTCTGGATCTAGAGGTTCTCGACGTCCTCTGCCCGTTCCAATTATGCGTCATCGTCGATCCCTGTTCCAGCCACGACCAGATGACGGCTTCCTCGTAGCCTAGCCCTGTTTCAGCTTCGAGCAGAAGAGGATGCTGCCCTCTGCCTCGGCGACATATGCGGTGCCCGAACCCCGACCTCACCGCCTTGTCAACTGCTGCTCCGACGAATGAACAAGAACTCCAAAGAACGAACGAAAACTTCGAACATACAGGAACATGAACGAACAACTATGTTTATTTTTGTTTTAAAAAATGTTTGCCGTCTGTGGATTTGAAGGGAGACGACAAAGTGGGGGCATTGCTGACGGCAAAGATGCCGATTTTGCCTTGTGTTAACAATTCAGCTGACGGCAAAAACATGTAGTTTGGCTGACGGCAAAGATTTTGCCGTCTGTCCAATAAAAAGCTGACGGCGAAGTACTCTTTGCCGACTTAGCTTTGCCGTCTGAGTTTGCCGTCAGCCAGCTGACGGCAAACTCTTTGCCGTCTGTATTTGCTTCTTTGTCGTCTGTACATGCTTGATGGCAAACTAGCTGTTTCCCGTAGTGTCCTCTTCGTCCAAACCTTCGAGATGCTCCTGGTTCCCTATGACCAGTTCCACCCGACCAAGCCATTCTACGGAGTCACGGATGGCTCCACACTCCCGATGGGGCAGGTCCGCCTCCCCGTCACCTTTGGCAACCGCGACAACTACCACACAGAGCTCATCGACTTCGACGTCGCCAACATCCACCTCCCGTACACCGCCATCCTTGGGTATCCTACCCTCGCCAAGTTCATGGCGGTGACCCATCATGGCTAACACGTCCTCAAGATGCTCGGGAGCGGCGGAGTCATCACGATCACCTCCGACGAGAAGGAAGCGGTGCGTTCCCTGGAGCGTGCCTACCAGACCGCGGCGGTCGAATGCTCCGATGAGGATGGAGCCGTCCTCGCCCTGCAGACCGCCCCCAAGAAGAAGAAGAACCTGCCTGTCGATGGACCTCAAGACGCGGGGGCTCCCGACGGCCTGGCCTCAGGACCTGCGCCTGCTGACGAGGCGCCCTCCACCCTCGCATAGGGAGGCGTGCTCGACGCCCCTCTCATGACGGGCTCGGGGGCTCTCCTCTGGAGTGTCTCCAGGCTGACCGGCTCCCTGAGGGAGGTGTTCGAGCACCACCTGCAAGCGTATCTTGATGCGCATTTTTGTGAGCCTAGCGTGAGCCGTTCAGCGCTAGGGGCTCAGGACTTCATCGACCAAGTTACATAGGAACTTCAGTACGCAAGACTCATCCACGATGGGCGTAACCGCACAACCCCAAGTTCACTTGCTCGCGCCTCAAGCGACTGCTTCCGTGTTTGCGTCGACATCGCGGGTCTCAACCGAGCCGCTTCTCAGGAGCCCTTCTGGACGACGGCAGTCGGCCGGAGGAGGGCCCTCCCCTGCAGCTACGTTCACACACTCTTCGGCTTCCACAACGCAGTTGCCACGTTCCAGCATCTCGCGCACCAGGCCTTGGGGGCTCGGGAGGCTCAGTGACAGGCGGTCCAGGCGGAGCGAGAACTGGACCCGTGCGACCGCTGAGAGCCTCCAGAACCCCTGGGCCTCAGGAGCCCGATGATCCTCGGGAGCGACCCGGACGACTCACGTTTTCAGCTTCCCCAACTCTCCTTCGACAAGTATCAGGTGACACTTCAGGTATCCAAACGAGGGCGCCTCTTGGGCTGCATCATCCTCGGACCGCTGGGGGTTGTTCCCCTACGGTTACCTCCCTTTTTGCATGATCAAGGCTAGATGTTTGTTTCCCTTTCGCATTATCTACACGCTCGGCGTCCTCACCGCCACTAAGGTCATGAGCCCTTGTGAGCCCACTCACGACCGCCCCATGATTAAGGACTGGCACGACGTCTGTGCTCGGGTCCGTCCCTACATCGTCGATAAACCCAAGGGCCGAGCTCTGTCTCGCGAGCCATTTCCGTGATGTCACCTCCCATGGTCCTTGGTGCCTTGTTCTCGCATGGGCTAATCGTGGATGGGTAAGTAGGGGCCCGTGGCAGGTGCCTCGCTCACGCGGGAACCGCGAGCCGGCTGTTTTTCTTTTGGATCGTTGCATGATAAGACTGGGCACGGCGCCTGTGCTCGGGTCCGTCCCTGCAGCGTCGACAAATCGAGTGGCTGAGCTCTGTCTCGAGAGCTATCCCCGTGACATCACCTCCTGGGGTCGCTGGTGCTGCGGCCTTCTCATGCGATACCCTCTAGAGATGTACTCGGCGCAGGTCGACACAACACCTCTCTTTTCACATTTCGCAGAAGAAGACGCAGGCGCAACCCGCCTCAGGGTAGGGTCTCGTGAGTGATGCGTAAGCTCACGAGAACTTCCTCAGAGTCGTTCAGCTCGTCCTGAGGAGGGCCCATTTACACCTTGGCTGTCCTACCGTGCAAGCCACGTGTCAGGACAGGGTTGTACACGCCCCGGAATCTCTCCTGGTGGGAGCCTCCCTCCCACGGTCTAGTGGAAGTACCAAGCTCCGCGCTGGCAGATCCAACCGAGGAGCGGTTTGTTGGGGAACGTAGCAGAATTCAAAAAAATTCCTACGCTTCACCAAGATCAATCTAAGGAGATCATCTAGCAACGAGCATAAAGGAGTGCATCTACATACCCTTTGTAGATCGCATGCGGAAGCGTTCGAAGGAACGTGGATGATGGAGTCGTACTCGTCGTGATCCTCGTCACCGATGATCCCAGCGCCGAACGGACGGCACCTCCGCGTTCAACACACGTACGGTACAGCGACGTCTCCTCCTTCTTGATCCAGCAAGGGGGGAGGAGAGGTTGACGGAGATCCAGCAGCACGACGGCGTGGTGGTGGATGCAACGGGAAAAGCTGCAGGGCTTCGCCGAGACCCTGCGGGAGGAGTTGGAGGTGTGACCGGGAGGGGGGGGG
>LR738715.1:134073882-134156281 GCA_902687465.1 Secale cereale
CCCCCCCCCCCATTCCGACATCGCCGTGAGCACGAAGCCACCCCATCGTGGCACCGGCCAACTTCTTCGTCCGCCGGCCCCGCGTCCGCCAGACGGAGCCAGGCCAGCTACCTGGTCTAGGGGAGGCACGCGTCTCTTCGCCGGCCAGCTTCTTCGTCGACGCACGTAAGTTGTTCGACAGTTTTTCTTGAAGGAAATATGCCCTAGAGGCAATAATAAAGTTATTATTTATTTCCTTATATCATGATAAATGTTTATTATTCATGCTAGAATTGTATTAACTGGAAACTTAGTACATGTGTGAATACATAGACAAAACAGAGTGTCCCTAGTATGCCTCTACTAGACTAGCTCATTGATCAAAGATGGTTATGTTTCCTAGCCATAGACATGAGTTGTCATTTGATCAACGGGGTCACATCATTAGGAGAATGATGTGATGGACAAGACCCATCCGTTAGCTTAGCAACTTGATCGTTTAGTTTTATTGCTATTGCTTTCTTCATGACTTATACATGTTCCTATGACTATGAGATTATGCAACTCCCGAATACCGGAGGAACACTTTGTGTGCTACCAAACGTCACAACGTAACTGGGTGATTATAAAGGTACTCTACAGGTGTCTCCAAAGGTACTTGTTGGGTTGGCGTATTTCGAGATTAGGATTTGTCACTCCGATTGTCGGAGAGGTATCTCTGGGCCCACTCAGTAATGCACATCACTATAAGCCTTGCAAGCATTGCAACTAATGAGTTAGTTGCGGGATGATGTATTACGGAACGAGTAAAGAGACTTGCCGGTAACGAGATTGAACTAGGTATTGAGATACCGACGATCGAATCTTGGGCTAGTAACATACCGATGACAAAGGGAACAACGTATGTTGTTATGCGGTTTGACCGATAAAGATCTTCGTAGAATATGTGGGAGCCAATATGAGCATCCAGGTTCCGCTATTGGTTATTGACCGGAGACGTGTCTCGGTCATGTCTACATAGTTCTCGAACCCGTAGGGTCCGCACGCTTAAGGTTTCGATGACAGTTTTATTATGAGTTTATGCGTTTTGATGTACCGAAGGAGTTCGGAGTCCCGGATGAGATCGGGGACATGACGAGGAGTCTCGAAATGGTCGAGACGTAAAAATCGATATATTGGACGACTATATTCGGACATCGGAAAGGTTCCGAGTGATTCGGGTATTTTCGGAGTACCGGGGAGTTACGGGAATAGAGGAGAGAGGCCAAAAGGAAGGAGGCGCGTGGCCCCCTTCTGGTCCGAATTGGACAAGGGGTGCAGCCCCCTTTTCCTTCTCCCTCTCCCCCTCTTTCCTTCTCTCCTACTCCGGAAAGGAAAGGGGAATCCTACTAGGACTTGGGAGTCCTAGTAGGACTCCCCACACTTGGCGCGCCCCTTCTAGGGCCGGCCTCTCCCTCCCTCCTTTATATATGGGGGCAGGGGGGCACATCTAGAGACAACAGTTGATCTCATGATCTCTTAGCCGTGTGCGGTGCCCCCCTCCACCATAGCTCTCCTCGATAATATTGTAGCGGTGCTTAGGCGAAGCCCTGCGACGGTAGAACATCAAGATCGTCACCACGCCGTCGTGCTGACGGAACTCTTCCTCGACACTCGGCTGGATCGGAGTTCGAGGAACGTCATCGAGCTGAACGTGTGCTAGAACTCGGAGGTGCCGTAGTTTCGGTGCTTGATCGGTCGGGCAGTGAAGACGTACGACTACATCAACCGCGTTGTTCTAACGCTTCCGCTTCCAGTCTACGAGGGTACGTAGACACACTCTTCCCTCTCGTTGCTATGCATCTTGTAGATAGATCTTGCGTGATCGTAGGAAAATTTTAAAATACTACGTTCCCCAACAGTGGCATCATGAGTCAGGTCTATGCGTAGATGATATGCACGAGTAAAACACAATGAGTTGTGGGCGATACTAGTCATACTGCTTACCAGCATGTCATACTTTGCTTCAGCGGTATTGTGAGATGAAGCGGCCCGGACCGACATTACGCGTACGCTTACGCGAGACTGGTTTCACCGTTACGAGCACTCGTTGCTTAAAGGTGACTGGCGGGTGTCTGTCTCTCTCACTTTAGCTGAAACAAGTGTGGCTACGCCCGGTCCTTGTGAAGGTTAAAACAGCACATACTTGACGAAACATCGTTGTGGTTTTTGTATGCATAGGTAAGAACGGTTCTTGCTAAGCCCGTAGCAGCCACGTAAAACTTGCAACAACAAAGTAGAGGACGTCTAACTTGTTTTTGCAGGGCATGTTGTGATGTGATATGGTCAAGACATGATGAGTTATACGGTTTTGTATGAGATGATCATGTTTTGTAATGTTATCGGCAACTGGCAGGAGCCATATGGTTGTCGCTTTATTGTATGAAATGCAATCGTCATGTAATTGCTTTACTTTATCACTAAGCAGTAGCGATAGTCGTAGAAGCAATAGTTGGCGAGACGACAACGATGCTACGATGGAGATCAAGGTGTCGCGCCGGTGACGAAGGTGATCATGACGGTGCTTTGGAGATGGAGATCAAAAGCACAAGATGATGATGGCCATATCATGTCATATATTTTGATTGCATGTGATGTTTATCTTATTATGCTTCTTATTTTTGCTTAGAACGACGGTAGCATTATAAGATGATCCCTTACTAAATTTCAAGGTATAAGTGTTCTCCCTGAGTATGCACCATTGCGAAAGTTCGTCGTGCCGAGACACCACGTGATGATCGGGTGTGATAAGCTCTACGTTCAAATACAATGGGTGTAAGCCAGTTTTGCACACGCAGAATACTCGGGTTAAACTTGACGAGCCTAGCATATGCAGATATGGCCTCGGAACACTGGAGACCGAAAGGTCGAGCGTGAATCATATAGTAGATATGATCAACATAAGATGTTCACCATTGAAAACTACTCCATCTCACGTGATGATCGGACATGGTTTAGTTGATTTGGATCACGTGATCATTTAGATGACTAGAGGGATGTCTATCTAAGTGGGAGTTCTTAAGTAATATGATTAAATTGAATTTTAATTTATCATGAACTTAGTCCTGGTAGTATTAGCATATCTATGTTGTAGATCAATAGCTCACGATGTTGCTCCCCGTTAATTTTTTATATGTTCCTAGAGAAAACTAAGTTGAAAGATGTTAGTAGCAATGATGCGGACTAGGTCCGTGATCTGAGGATTATCCTCATTACTGCACAGAAGAATTATGTCCTTGATGCACCGCTAGGTGACAGACCTATTGCAGGAGCAGATGTAGACGTTATGAACATTTTGACAAAAGCTCGGTATGATGACTACTTGATAGTTTAAGTGCACCATGCTTTACGGCTTAGAACCGGGGCTTCAAAAACGTTTTGAACGCCACGGGGCATATAAGATGTTCCAAGAGTTGAAATTAGTATTTCATACTCATGCCCGTGTCGAGAGGTATAAGACCTCTGACAGTACTTTGCCTACAAGATGGAGGAGAATAGCTCAACCAGTGAGCATGTGCTCAGATTATCTGGGTACTACAATTACTTGAATCAAGTGGGAGTTAATCTTCCAGATAAGATAGTAATTGACAAAGTTCTCTAGTCACTATCACCGAGTTAGTAGAACTTCGTGATGAACTATAATATGCAAGGGATGACGAAGTTAATTCCCGATCTCTTCGCGATGCTGAAATCGGCGGAGGTAGAAATCAAGAAAGAGCATCAAGTGTTGATGGTTAATAAGACCACTTGTTTCAAGTAAAGGGCAAAGGGATAGAAGGGGAACTTCAAGAAGAATGACAAGCAAGTTGTCACTCCCATGAAGAAACCCAAAGCTAAACTCAAGCTTGAAACTAAGTGCGTCTACTGCAAAGGAAATGGTCACTGGAAGTGGAACTGCCCTAGATACTTGGCGGATAAGAAGGATGGCAAAGTGAACAAAGGTATATTTGATATACAGATTATTGATGTGTATTTTACTAGTGTTCATAGCAACCCCTCGGTATTTGATACTAGTTCAGTTGCTAAAGAGTAGTAACTCGAAATGGGAGTTGCATAATGAACAGAAACTAGTTAAAGGATAAAGTGATGATGTGTATTGGAAGTAGTTCCAAGATTGATATGATCATCATCGCACACTCCATATACTTTTGGGATTAGTGTTGAACCTAAATAACTGTTATTTGGTGTTTGTGTTGAGCATGAATATGATTTGATCATGTTTATTGCAATACGGTTATTCATGTAAGTTAGAGAATAATTGTTGTTCTGTTTACATGAATAAAACCTTCTATGGTCATACACCCAATGAAAATGGTTTGTTGGATCTCGATCGTGTGATACACATATTCATAATATTGAAGCCAAAAGATGCAAGGTTAATAATGATAGTGCAACTTATTTGTGGCACTGCCGTTTAGGTCATATTGGTGTAAAGCGCATGAAGAAACTCCATAGTGATGGACTTTTGGAATCACTTGATTATGAATCACTTGGTGCTTGCGAACCATGCCTCATGGACAAGATGACTAAAACTCCGTTCTCCGGAACTGTGGAGCGAGCAACAGAGTTGTTGGAAATCATACATACTGATGTATGCGGACCAATGAGTGTTGAAGCTCGTGGCGGGTATCGTTATTTTCTGACCTTCACTGATGATTTGAGCAGATATGGGTATATCTACTTAATGAAGCACAAGTCTGAAACATTTGAAAAGTTTAAAGAATTTCAGAGTGAAGTAGAGAATCATCGTAACAAGAAAATAAAGTTTCTACGATCTAATCGTGGAGGAGAATATTTGAGTTACGAGTTTGGTCTTCATTTGAAACAATGTGGAATAGTTTCACAACTCACGCCACCCGAAACACCACAGCGTAATGGTGTGTCCGAACGTCATAACCGTACTTTATTAGATATGGTGCGATCGATGATGTCTCTTACCGATCTACAACTATCGCTTTTGGGGTTATGCATTAGAGACAGCTACATTCACATTAAATAGGGCACCATCTAAATCCATGGAGATGACATCGTATGAACTGTGGTTTGACGAGAAACCTAAGCTGTCATTTCTCTAAGTTTGGGACTGTGATGCTTATGTGAAAAAGTTTCAACATGATAAGCTCGAACCCAAATCGGAGAAGTAAATCTTCATAGGATACCCAAAAGAAACTGTTGGGTACACCTTCTATCACAGATCCGAAGGCAAGGTCTTTGTTGCTAAAGAGTGGATCCTTTCTAGAGAAGGAGTTTCTCTCGAAAGAAGTGAGTGGGAGGAAAGTAGAACTTGATGCGGTAATTGTACCTTCTCCCGAATTGGAAAGTGGAACATCACAGAAACTAGTTCCAGTGATTCCTACACCAATTAGTGAGGAAGCTAATGATGATGATCATGAAACTTCAGATCAAGTTTCTGCTGAACTTCGTAGATCAACCAGAGTTCGTTCAGCACCAGAGTGGTACGGCAACCCTGTTCTGGAAGTCATGTTACTGGACCATGATGAACCTACGAACTACGAGGAAGCGATGATGAGCCCAGATTCCGCGAAATGGCTTGAGGCCATGAAATCTGAGATGGGATCCATGTATGAGAACAAAGTATGGACTTTGGTTGACTTGCCCGATGGTCGGCAAGCCATTGAAAATAAATGGATCTTTAAGAGGAAGACTGACGCCGATGGTAATGTTACTGTCTACAAAGCTCGACTTGTTGCGAAAGGTTTTCGACAAGTTCAAGGTGTTGACTACGATGAGATTTTCTCACCCGTAGCGATGCTTAAGTCTGTCTGAATCATGTTAGCAATTGCCACATTTTATGAAATCTGGCAAATGGATAACGAAAATGCGTTCTTTAATGGATTTATTAAAGAAGAGTTGTATATGATGCAACCAGAATGTTTTGTCAATCCTAAAGGTGCTAGCAAATTGTGCAAGCTCCAGCCATCCATCTATGGACTGGTGCAAGCATCTCGGAGTTGGAATATACGCTTTGATAAGTTGATCAAAGCATATAGATTTATACAGACTTGCGGTGAAGCCTGTATTTACAAGAAGTGAGTGGGAGCACTACAACCTTTCTGATAAGTATATGTGAATGACATATTGTCGATCGGAAATGATGTAGAATTTTCTGGAAAGCATAAAGGAGTGTTTGAAAGGAGTTTTTCAAAGAAAGACCTTGGTGAAGCTGCTTACAAATTGAGCATCAAGATCTATAGAGATAGATCAAGACGTTTGATAAGACTTTCGATAAGTACATACCTTGATAAGATTTTGAAGTAGTTCAAAATGTATCAGTCAAAGAAGGAGTTCTTGCCTGACTTGTAAGGTGTGAAGTTGAGTAAGACTCAAAGCCAGACCACGGCAGAAAAATATAGAGAGAATGAAAGTCATTCCCTATGCCTCAGCCATAGGTTCTATAAAGTATGCCATGCTGTGTACCAAACATTTTGTGTACCTTGCCATAAGTTTGACAAGGAGGTACAATAGTGATCCAGGAGTAGATCAATGTATGGCGGTCAAAATTATCCTTAGTAACTGGATGACTAAGGAAATGTTTCTCGATTATGGAGGTGATAAAGAGTTCGTCGTAAAGGGTTACGCTGATGCAAGCTTTGACACGAAATCCAGATGACTCTAAGTATCAATCTGGATGCGTATTGAAAGTGGGAGCAATTAGCTAGAGTAGCTCCATGCAGAGCATTGTAGACATAGAAATTTGCAAAATACATACGGATCTGAATATAACAGACCCGCTGACTAAACTTCTCTCACGAAGCAAAACATGATCACACCTTAGTACTCTTTGGGTGTTAATCACATGGCGATGTGAACTAGATTGTTGACTCTAGTAAACCCTTTTGGGTATTGGTCGCATGGCGATGAGAACTATGTGTGTTAGTCACATGGTGATGTGAACTATTGGTGTTAATCACATGGTGATGTGATCTCGATTATTGACTCTAGTGCAAGTGGGAGACTGAAGGAAATATGCCCTAGAGGCAATAATAAAGTTATTATTTATTTCCTTATATCATGATAAATGTTTATTATTCATGCTAGAATTGTATTAACTGGAAACTTAGTACATGTGTGAATACATAGACAAAACAGAGTGTCCCTAGTATGCCTCTACTAGACTAGCTCATTGATCAAAGATGGTTATGTTTCCTAGCCATAGACATGAGTTGTCATTTGATCAACGGGGTCACATCATTAGGAGAATGATGTGATGGACAAGACCCATCCGTTAGCTTAGCAACTTGATCGTTTAGTTTTATTGCTATTGCTTTCTTCATGACTTATACATGTTCCTATGACTATGAGATTATGCAACTCCCGAATACCGGAGGAACACTTTGTGTGCTACCAAACGTCACAACGTAACTGGGTGATTATAAAGGTACTCTACAGGTGTCTCCAAAGGTACTTGTTGGGTTGGCGTATTTCGAGATTAGGATTTGTCACTCCGATTGTCGGAGAGGTATCTCTGGGCCCACTCGGTAATGCACATCACTATAAGCCTTGCAAGCATTGCAACTAATGAGTTAGTTGCGGGATGATGTATTACGGAACGAGTAAAGAGACTTGCCGGTAACGAGATTGAACTAGGTATTGAGATACCGACGATCGAATCTTGGGCTAGTAACATACCGATGACAAAGGGAACAACGTATGTTGTTATGCGGTTTGACCGATAAAGATCTTCGTAGAATATGTGGGAGCCAATATGAGCATCCAGGTTCCGCTATTGGTTATTGATCGGAGACGTGTCTCGGTCATGTCTACATAGTTCTCGAACCCGTAGGGTCCGCACGCTTAAGGTTTCGATGACAGTTTTATTATGAGTTTATGAGTTTTGATGTACCGAAGGAGTTCGGAGTCCCGGATGAGATCGGGGACATGACGAGGAGTCTCGAAATGGTCGAGACGTAAAAATCGATATATTGGACGACTATATTCGGACATCGGAAAGGTTCCGAGTGATTCGGGTATTTTCGGAGTACCGGAGAGTTACGGGAATAGAGGAGAGAGGCCAAAAGGAAGGAGGCGCGTGGCCCCCTTCTGGTCCGAATTGGACAAGGGGTGCAGCCCCCTTTTCCTTCTCCCTCTCCCCCTCTTTCCTTCTCTCCTAATCCGGAAAGGAAAGGGGAATCCTACTAGGACTTGGGAGTCCTAGTAGGACTCCCCACACTTGGCGCGCCCCTTCTAGGGCCGGCCTCTCCCTCCCTCCTTTATATACGGGGGCAGGGGGGCACCTCTAGAGACAACAGTTGATCTCATGATCTCTTAGCCGTGTGCGGTGCCCCCCTCCACCATAGTTCTCCTCGATAATATTGTAGCGGTGCTTAGGCGAAGCCCTGCGACGGTAGAACATCAAGATTGTCACCACGCCGTCGTGCTGACGGAACTCTTCCTCGACACTCGGCTGGATCGGAGTTCGAGGGACGTCATCGAGCTGAACGTGTGCTAGAACTCGGAGGTGTCGTAGTTTCGGTGCTTGATCGGTCGGGCCGTGAAGACGTACGACTACATCAACCGCGTTGTTCTAACGCTTCCGCTTCCGGTCTACGAGGGTACGTAGACACACTCTTCCCTCTCGTTGCTATGCATCTGGTAGATAGATCTTGCGTGATCGTAGGAAAATTTTAAAATACTACGTTCCCCAACAGTGGCATCATGAGTCAGGTCTATGCGTAGATGATATGCACGAGTAAAACACAATGAGTTGTGGGCGATACTAGTCATACTGCTTACCAGCATGTCATACTTTGCTTCGGCGGTATTGTGAGATGAAGCGGCCCGGACCGACATTACGCGTACGCTTACGCGAGACTGGTTTCACCGTTACGAGCACTCGTTGCTTAAAGGTGACTGGCGGGTGTCTGTCTCTCTCACTTTAGCTGAAACAAGTGTGGCTACGCCCGGTCCTTGTGAAGGTTAAAACAGCACATACTTGACGAAACATCGTTGTGGTTTTTGTATGCGTAGGTAAGAATGGTTCTTGCTAAGCCCGTAGCAGCCACGTAAAACTTGCAACAACAAAGTAGAGGACGTCTAACTTGTTTTTGCAGGGCATGTTGTGATGTGATATGGTCAAGACATGATGAGTTATACGGTTTTGTATGAGATGATCATGTTTTGTAATGTTATCGGCAACTGGCAGGAGCCATATGGTTGTCGCTTTATTGTATGAAATGCAATCGTCATGTAATTGCTTTACTTTATCACTAAGCAGTAGCGATAGTCGTAGAAGCAATAGTTGGCGAGACGACAACGATGCTACGATGGAGATCAAGGTGTCGCGCCGGTGACGAAGGTGATCATGACGGTGCTTTGGAGATGGAGATCAAAAGCACAAGATTATGATGGCCATATCATGTCACATATTTTGATTGCATGTGATGTTTATCTTATTATGCTTCTTATTTTTGCTTAGAACGACGGTAGCATTATAAGATGATCCCTTACTAAATTTCAAGGTATAAGTGTTCTCCCTGAGTATGCACCGTTGCGAAAGTTCGTCGTGCCGAGACACCACGTGATGATCGGGTGTGATAAGCTCTACGTTCAAATACAACAGGTGTAAGCCAGTTTTGCACACGCAGAATACTCGGGTTAAACTTGACGAGCCTAGCATATGCAGATATGGCCTCGAAACACTGGAGACCGAAAGGTCGAGCGTGAATCATATAGTAGATATGATCAACATAAGATGTTCACCATTGAAAACTACTCCATCTCACGTGATGATCGGACATGGTTTAGTTGATTTGGATCACGTGATCATTTAGATGACTAGAGAGATGTCTATCTAAGTGGGAGTTCTTAAGTAATATGATTAAATTGAACTTTAATTTATCATGAACTTAGTCCTGGTAGTATTAGCATATCTATGTTGTAGATCAATAGCTCACGATGTTGCTCCCCGTTAATTTTTTATATGTTCCTAGAGAAAACTAAGTCGAAAGATGTTAGTAGCAATGATGCGGACTAGGTCCGTGATCTGAGGATTATCCTCATTGCTGCACAGAAGAATTATGTCCTTGATGCACCGCTAGGTGACAGACCTATTGCAGGAGCAGATGTAGACGTTATGAACGTTTTGACAAAAGCTCGGTATGATGACTACTTGATAGTTTAAGTGCACCATGCTTTACGGCTTAGAACCTGGACTTCAAAAACGTTTTGAACGCCACGGGGCATATAAGATGTTCCAAGAGTTGAAATTAGTATTTCATACTCATGCCCGTGTCGAGAGGTATAAGACCTCTGACAGTACTTTGCCTACAAGATGGAGGAGAATAGCTCAACCAGTGAGCATGTGCTCAGATTATCTGGGTACTACAATTACTTGAATCAAGTGGGAGTTAATCTTCCAGATAAGATAGTAATTGACAAAGTTCTCTAGTCACTATCACCGAGTTAGTAGAACTTCGTGATGAACTATAATATGCAAGGGATGACGAAGTTAATTCCCGATCTCTTCGCGATGCTGAAATCGGCGGAGGTAGAAATCAAGAAAGAGCATCAAGTGTTGATGGTTAATAAGACCACTTGTTTCAAGTAAAGGGCAAAGGGATAGAAGGGGAACTTCAAGAAGAATGACAAGCAAGTTGTCACTCCCATGAAGAAACCCAAAGCTAAACTCAAGCTTGAAACTAAGTGCGTCTACTGCAAAGGAAATGGTCACTGGAAGTGGAACTGCCCTAGATACTTGGCGGATAAGAAGGATGGCAAAGTGAACAAAGGTATATTTGATATACAGATTATTGATGTGTATTTTACTAGTGTTCATAGCAACCCCTCGGTATTTGATACTAGTTCAGTTGCTAAAGAGTAGTAACTCGAAATGGGAGTTGCATAATGAACAGAAACTAGTTAAAGGATAAAGTGATGATGTGTACTCGTCTTCCTCTATCCATCAAGCTTGAGGTTGCTCAATTCGGAGCTCATTTGAAGAAGTTATGGCAGTTCAGGATTTTATTGTTGCTCCTGCGGTAGTACCACTGGGCCAGAGCGGTAGTATCGCTTATAGCGACAAGCGGTAGTACCGCTGGTTCACAGCGGTAGTACCGCCCATGGCTATATGCGGTGGTACCGCTCCGGTTCCATGCTAGTGCCGCCTCGATTCGAGACCGACGCTTTTCGTGTCGGGTTGGGCGGTAGTAGGAGCGGCAGTAGGCGCGGTAGTACCGCTTATAAGCGGTAGTACCGCCCTACCACCGCTGCTAGTGCCGCTCGAGGGCTTTCTCTCTTCATTTTTCTCTCGTTGGTGCTGTGCTTGGTCCAAGCGGTAGTACCGCTGGGCCAAGCGGTAGTACCGCTGCAGCCAGCGGTAGTACCGCTCCCTAGAGCGGTAGTACCGCTCTCTGCGGGCTGGTTGGTGGGGATAACGGCTGGATTTCCCCCCACCTATAAAAGGGGGTCTTCTTCCCCATTGAGCCTAATCTTTTGAGCTCGTGTTCTTCCCCCATTGTTGACCTTCTTCGAGCTTGCTATCTCTCAATCCCTCCATGGATTCTTGCTAGTTTTGGGGGGAAAAGAGACAGGAGATCTAGATCCACATTTCCACCAATCACTTTCTCCTCTAGGTGAGGGGAACCCCTTGGATCTAGATCTTGGAGTTCTTGGTGTTCTCCTTCTTGCTCTTCCTCTCTTTTCCCTCCCTAGCATTAGTTGCTTTGGTGGATTTGAGAGAGAAGGACTTGGGCACTCCGTGTGCCCTTGCCATTGCATTTGGTGCATTGGTTTGAGTTCTCCACGGTGATACGTGGAAGTGAAGTTTGAGAAGCTTATTACTCTTGGGTGTTTGGGCACCCTAGAGCTTGTTCCTCTTGGGTGCCTTGGCGCCCTAGACGGTTGGTGTTGTTCGGAGCTCAATCATTGTGGTGTAAAGCTCCGGGCAAGCGTCGGGGTTTCTAATTAGGTTGTGGAGATTGTCTCGAGCAATTTGACGGGTACCGGTGACCTCCTCCAAAGGTTGCCAAAGTGTACGGGTTCGGTGACCGCCCCCAAGGGTTGCCATTTGTACGGGTTCGGTGACCGCCCTCAAGGGTCCCTTAGTGGAATCACGGCATCTTGCATTGTGCGAGGGCGTGAGGAGATTACGGTGGCCCTAGTGGCTTTTTGGGGAGCATTGTGCCTCCACACCGCTCCAAACGGAGATTAGCATCCGCAAGGGTGTGAACTTCGGGATACATCGTCGTCTCCGCGTGCCTCGGTTATCTCTTACCCGAGCCCTTTACTTATGCACTATACTTTGTGATAGCCATATTGTTTCTTGTCATATATCTTGCTATCACCTAGTTGTTTATCTTGCTTAGCATAAGTTGTTGATGCACATAGGTGAGCCTAGTTGTTGTAGGTTTTGTGCTTGACAAATTAACCGCTAGGTTTATTCCGCATTTGTTCGAGCCTAAACCGTAATTATTTTAAAGCGCCTATTCACCCCCCCCCCTCTAGGCGACATCCACGATATTTCAAGAGGGAAACACAATATGAAACCCCTATAAACCCTCCAAACCCCTCCTACCAAAAAAAACCAGAGCCTGGCAGGTGCTGACGCATGGCTGCCTTATTGTCCCGGTTTGTGCCACGAACCGGGACTAAAGGTCCGCCTGCCTCGGCGCCCCGCAGCGGCCACGTGGATCACCTTTAGTCCCAATTCGTCACACGGCCGCGCCTAAAAGTGGAGGGCATTAGTCCCGATCGGAGAACCGGGACTAATGGCCCGTTTTCTACTAGTGTTTCAAGACCCATGAGGTGAAGCTGTGATCGTCGGCAAGGAAGAGTTGAACATGGGAGACGAACCGACCCACTTGGGACTCGAGCCCCGCCGCCTCCCATGGCCTACACATCCTCCTCAGAGTCCGTGACCTATCCGTCGCCGGTGCCGGTGGACTTGAGGTCAATGATGGACGTGGTCGGTTTGTCATTGTCCATCTTCCACACGCGCCCCAAAAGTTCCACAACAGCTCGTTGGACGCGCAACAGCGCCGCGGCCTTCACGTTCGACTGCACCATCCCGCGTTGCAAGCGGCGGCTTGAGCACGCGTGGCCTCATAGAGCGCCCACTGCCCCGGGACGACGTTAGGGTAAATTTGGCTCTCCCCCAAGCGGTGTTGTTCGAGGAGGACTGGAGGAACAAGTTATACCGTTGCTCCTCTTGTGTCTGCCTCCGCCATGGCGGGGTCGAAGTGCACCTGTGTCTCCTACATGGTCAAGGCTAACATGCACAAGCGCATACATCATGGACGCGACACTGCGTGAGCCTGTTAATGCTGGCATACGGACGGACGGGCATTGTGTGCCAGATATCCGTCTCGTTTCGTCCAGTACTGACATCGAACAGTCACGGACACCGGGGATGCAGCGCGGGCGCCGCCCTCTTCCGATGAGCCGCTTCAATGCCGATGCCGGTGAGATGTCGCCTCCGCTCTGGGCGGGCTTCAATGCGAAGGGCCCACTCTATAGCGTCATGAATGCGAGCCACTTGTGTCGGGCGCGAAAGCACGCCGATGAGATAGGAGGGTATTGGCCTATTGGGTGGGCCACGGTTGCCAGATACGGGCGTCGCAGTGGTCCGAACACCTGCAAAACCTTCCACTTTGTTTCGGTTTGCGAGAAAACAAACCGCTGAGCTGATCAATATAAAACCGTGTTGGATGGCAAAAGATCGCGCGGACCGCTGCGTTTGACGTTCCGCGTTGGAGACGCCCTTAGTCGAGCCGGATCAGGGTTTCCTTCCTTGTGAGTCGCGAGTTCTTCCCCTCCCGGAGATTGCCGTCTCTTCCTTCTCCTGTACTCCCTTCGTTCGGAATTACTTGTCGCAGAAATGGATGCATCTAGATGTATTTTAGTTATAGATACATCCATTTCCGAAACAAGTAATTCCGAACGGAGGGAGTATATACTAAACCTAAACCTAAACCTAGATCGTCTCCGTCCTGTTTTTCCCGACACACCCATACTCAGC
Source organism: Secale cereale (assembly GCA_902687465.1). Taxonomy (NCBI): domain Eukaryota; kingdom Viridiplantae; phylum Streptophyta; class Magnoliopsida; order Poales; family Poaceae; genus Secale; species Secale cereale. Next base: position 134,087,876 of record LR738715.1, read on the forward strand.
CATGGCCCGTACCAGCTGGGTCTTGCTCAAGCGCCGGATTTACATCGAGAACGACGCGAGTGAAACGGGAGGGGATTCCTTGATCGGCGAGCGAAACAGAAGAGACGCCATCCTCGCCAACCTGCGGATCTTGAAACCAGACGCCCGCTTCGCCAATCCGCCGGAGCTGTCCTCCCTCTGCATACTGCGGCCGACGAGGCCCACCCCGGGGACACGCGGCGTAGATGTCGTCAAATCCGCCTACATCGCCAGCGGGGACAAGAATCTGCTCGCCCTCTTCGCCGGCCCTTACCGCCCCGGTACCAATTCAAGAGGAGGCTATCTGATCTACGACGCCGGTAAGGATTCCCTGTACACGATCCCCCAGCCGCCCCATGACTACCACCGTGCCGACGTCGGGATGGGAGCCGCCGTCATGTGCCTCGAGGAGGGAGCGTTCGTTCTTGTCGAGCTCACCAAGGTAAGGGACTCCGATCCTCGTGAAGCCGCGCTCTGCACCTGGCAGTCGTCCACCGAGGAATGGGTCATCAAGGTCGCGAGCTTTCGGAAAAAAATTATATGAGACCAGGTCTCATATAATGCACGTGAGACCCATTCTGATGGATGACACGTGGCATTCACGAATCACAAAGCATCTAATCTCTCCCCCCCCCCCCTGATTTCAGGTGGGGGTGGGGGAGGTGCTTTGTGATTTGTAAATGCCACGTGTCATCCATCAGAGTGGGTCTCACCTGCTAATCTATGAGACCTGGTCTCATAGAATTTTTTTCCCGAGCTTTCCCGCGGAGCTGCTGTCCTTCAGGGCAGACATGTGCTTCTCCTATCAAGGCTCCAGCTTCTGCTGGGTGGATTTGCTTAAAGGCGTGCTGGTCTGTAATCTGGACGCGCTGCTTCGGCATGGCGGCCGCCCAGAGCTCCGCTTCGTTCCGCTGCCCGGCGAGTGCCCGACCTACGACCGTGACCAAAAGTTCAGACAAAAATGGCCGCTGCAGGCAGAACAGTTCCGTTACATTGCCTGTGTTGGCGGGATCATCAAACTCGTCACCATGGATGGCTACGGCGAGCGGCCCGGCAACGAGGTGACGCTGACCATCTGGACGCTCTCGCCGGACCTCTGCGGTTGGAAGAAAGGCGAGCCGTACCATGTCAGGGACATCTGGGCAAGCGAGAGCCACCTCTCGCTGGGCTTGCCGCAGGTCCTGCCGTCGTTCCCGGTGCTGAGCATGGACGAAGAAGACGTCGTCTACCTGTTCTTCGTCGACCTGGACGTGAGAGAGGACGGTGACTCGGTGTTCAAAAGCCATTGTTTGATTCGTGTCGACATGAAGCATAACAAGGTCTCACACCATCCAAAAACTGCAGAGGAGATGCCTTTTCAACTCTTCAGCAGTGAAATTCTTGCCACTGAGTGCAGTGCTTATCTACAGTAATTGAGCCACTAGTAGTGCTACGGCAAACCATATCTATAGATAGGTTTCTGTTTTTTCTCTTATATACATCCTGCAGATTCATCACCATAGAGTTGCCGAGAATCGTGTAATAGCTACTGTCATGAAGCTGCAACCAACTCTGTCCTCGATCTGTAAAAAAAGTACAGAAAATAAGATGGAGAACATCATTTAAGCAATGCAACTAATCTAGTCCTTTCAAGATGTAGTTCCTAATGTAGTTGTGAAACTATTCAACTCTGGATCCGGGTGCCCGCACTGTCAACTCTGCATACCATAACAACATAAATTCTGAAACTTTGTAAACATCGTTGGGGCAAGCTTCCTAGATCGACACGGATCTGGGCCTGGTTGATTCTCCCATCTGCGAGGAATAATGCAGTCTCGCGTAGGCAGTAAAGTGTCTCAAAAAACAAATAAATGTGTAGGCACTAAAAATAGATGAAATTTAGAACGTTGCTGACAGAGAAATAAGATGACAACATTCAGAAAGACAAGCTGCATGGGAATAAGAACATGTCGATGAACAGCTTCATCGCCCATGGCTCGTGTCGATGAACTACTCCCTGTCCAGTTCAGCCAGGCATCGCATCTCGATCTGCACTGCGTCCGGCCGGTACATATTCTGCCGTGCCGTGCATGGATCTGATCAGCTGGAGCGGCTCAGTCTGAATTTCTTTGTCCACCGGCCACGGGCGCTTGCACAGCAGTGCCTTCGTAGTACATCTGGACAATGCACAAGCACGTGAACGGTTGCTTGCTGGTGCCATGTTTTACGTTGGCTTGTGGCCCATGGAAGCTTAAGGTGGTGGATGCCGTTTCAGTCGGTGGATGCGCTGGCCTTCTGATCAACTTACTTATCATTCAGAGAAAAAATCAGGCATTGTAGCACCGCAAAATAAAGGAGTTGCCAATTGGGGAAGAGATCGGGGGAGGAAGAGATGCATTGGATGCATGTGTGTGTGTGTGTTATCAAGGGAAGGAGGAGGCTGTCATTTTCCAGCGACCAAAATTATGGACACTACTACACAGGCAAGTGTGGTGGGCTACTCCTGCAAGAAGATACCTAGAATTGACCAAGGCAGAGAATAACTCGGAGCAACAATGCTTTCCATAAGGTTGCTTTTGGTCCACGCCACACCTAACCTACTGTTTGTCAGGCAGAGGCAGCCATGGTAAAATCTCAAATTTATGAGCGTTACACACACACACACACATTGTCATCTCCTGCCAATGTCATCAGCACATGATCAACAAATATATCTCTCTCGAAAGGTTTTTCAGTGACTACACCATTGCAAACTCTCATTGCTTGTAATAATTTCACAGAAAATTTCGTATTCTCACACTGCTACACAACATTTCAGGATATTTTTAATGTAATTTTCATTCAAGCTCCAAGGGAAGAAAAAAAAAACTAGATGTACTTCCTTGCTCGGCGTTAATATATTTTTCATTGTGTAATCGAGGGTCGTAGAGGGAGAGTTTGAGAAGGCATCCAGTTCTCATTCATGAGTCGAGATCAAGAGAACCAGCAGAACATGATGGCACAAGATATCTTTCTAAAAACTGTGTACTTCCAAGCGAGCTCCAAGCATCCATCACACTGCCTTGCAAGGCAAAGAAATTATGCTCTCCTTCGCATGTGGGCCTGTCAGCGTCTTGACTATCCCTATCGGCTCTTTTTTGTTTCTCTTGGACGAATCGGGGCAGAGACAGGGAGGGGCGAGCAGGGGTCAGACCCTGCCAATCGCTCGCCCCCCCTCCAGGCATCCATCACACTGCCTTGCAAGGCAAAGAAATTATGCTCTCCTTCGCATGTGGGCCTGTCAGCGTCTTGACTATCCCTATCGGCTCTTTTTTGTTTCTCTTGGACGAATCGGGGCAGAGACAGGGAGGGGCGAGCAGGGGTCAGACCCTGCCAATCGCTCGCCCCCCTCCAGGCATCCATCACACTGCCTTGCAAGGCAAAGAAATTATGCTCTCCTTCGCATGTGGGCCTATCAGCGTCTTGACTATCCCTATCGGCTCTTTTTTGTTTCTCTTGGACGAATCGGGGCGGAGACAGGGAGGGGCGAGCAGGGGTCAGACCCCTGCCAATCGCTCCCCCCCCCCTCAACAATTCGTGTAGGTAGTGTGTACTGTATGTGTATAATGGCCGAAACTAATTGCATAATTAGCCCAGCCCATATGTTAGCAATTAACTCAAATATCACCGAAGTATTTTTTTAGCATCAGTACAGACGCAAGTGCTCGTATACACGCGCATAGACTCACCCCTATGAACGCGCACACACACCCTACCCTTATGAGCATCTCCGAGAGACTGAGCCGACATATCATCTTGAGATTTACGAAGTTACCGTAGGCGCCTCGTCGTCGACGGGAACGTCTCCTCCCACTGAAAGCGCATCGCCGGAAATCCTGAAATAAATCCAGCAATAATGCGAGCACTAGGATTTGAACCATGGTGGGTTGAGGATACCACTGTCCACCTAAGCATCTCAACTTGATTCGCCATATCACCGAAGTAGAGAAGCCCGTATAACACAATAACCCATGTACGGTGGTTGTGGCTGGCTATTATTTTGCCACGGGCCAGTGTCTAATCCATTCAGATCGATCGAATTCATATGTGCGGACGTACGTATGTGTTGCATAATTGGTAGGGCATTCGCCGTTGTCGCCGCCACTTGTCATCAGCATGTCATGCTAGAGGCTAGGGCAATCGCCATTGCCGCTGGCCGCTACTCGCCACGGCTACAACACCGTCCATTGATCTATAGTCTGATGTGGACATGCGGGGAGGGCTAGACGTAGGCGGATCAAATAAGGGTAGACGCCGGTGAGCAAAACCGATGCAGGTACTCTACATACTACATCTTACCGTTCCAAATAAATTATTGTTTATGTTTGTCAAGTAATCTACATTTGATCAAATTTATAAAAAATATGACAATATCTACATAAAAAGTACATAGCATGAATATTATTTAAAGGTTCTAACAAAATTAATTTGGTGTTCACACATTGATATATTTTTCCGCAAATTTGAATAAGTTTGACTTAGGATCAACCTAAAACTCGAATTATTTTGGAATGACGGTAATAGGAATTTTTATAACTTACAAACTTAATGTACTTAATTAATGCTTCATATAAAATAGTAAATTATGTTAGTAATTATGCGTCCTTTTTATAGTAGTTAAAGATGAAGTGAAAGACAACAACTCATGGGGTAAATATTTTTTCGAACCAATTGCTTCGACTTCAAGTTCAAACAGTTTGTTGAGAATTATCAAAAAATAATATGGTAGTTACGAACCATAATTTTATGATTCATCATCGACACTATCATTGAGACTTTAACAAACGGTGATATACAATATTTTACGTCAAATAGTGTTTCGCCCCCCTCATGTTCAAATCCTGGCTCCGCCCAGGACGATCGAATCATGTTCACGCCTGGTAAGGAATATAGTACTCTCCTCGCAGGAAAAAAGAGAAAGGAATATAGTACTCGTTGTTATGGGTTGCGTTACACATACAAGTTCTTTCTCAAAACAACTTTGGCTCACTTTGCTGATTTTTTCAGCAGTTGTGCTGCCCATTTTGACGTTGTTGCCAAAAATTTGCCCTAAAATCAACTTTGTTCTAGGCTAAATCAAACAGGCGGGATACGGAAATAGTTGAGATCTTGAACACTAAAAGTGTTATGCGCCATTTGTATTGTTGGGATTTCATATTATTTTTATTTATTTAGTTTGGCGCGTGGGAGAGATGATGTTGTATGTTTTTTCTAATAATGCAGTGTTGGGGCGTTTTTTGGGATAAGTATATTTTTCGTCCTCGAACTCTTCCAAGAGTTCAGAAATCGTCCATCAACTCTAATCCGGAGAGTTTTCGTCCCTCAACTATCAAAACCGGAGAGTTTTCGTCCCTCGTGCCGCTTTGGGCGGTTTTCGTCCGACGCGAACAGTATATCAGTGAACAGTAAATTTTCTGATTTTTTCCCTATTTTTTCAGATTTATTGTTCATCGATTTACTGTTCACTTCGGACGAAAACCGCCTGAATCGGCACGAGGGACGAAAACTACCCGGTTTTGATAGTCGAGGGACGAAAACTATCCAGATTATAGTTGAGGGACGATTTCTAAACTCTCAGAAGAATTCGAGGACGAAAAATATACTTATCCCTTTTTCTTTTGAAGTTGTGATTATGTGTTATCTGCTGATCAACTCACATGTATGTGCGAAGGTTTCTTGCGCTGATTGTACTATATTGATGCTATGGTGTCGTAAGTTGACGATTCTTTCTTGTTTGCTAGGTGATGAGAGGGTGCGCAAGACTCATGTGTTTTTGCAGATTGGTGTTGCCGATTGATTTGTGAAATCATTGATTCAATCAAAATTATGAATGAAATTCAAAATTGGACACCTCAATCAAAATTGTTGACCCTGTCAAAATTATGAACCACATCCGAAATTGAACACCTCAACTGAATAAATACGATGAAACAAATTAAAAATAATCTCAATCAAAATCGTCAAACCAGTCTCAAATGATGAATCGTGTCTCATCAAAATCTAATATGATCACTCATGAAGGTTAGATGAAGCACTCTGCCTGATAGGAAAGGAACGCTATTATAAAATGTTCTAACTTTTTCCTGAATGAGATGCATATAGACGTATTTTAGAATTATTTTTTTAAGCAACGAGCCTCCCTTGTTGATTTGCATTAAAGAAACCGCCCACAAATGTTCTTACAAGCATCCAGGAAAAAAAATTGATTATTATTTTAGTGTGTTTTCACTCATTTTAGTGTGTCTAGTCCATATTATAATACTTCAATTTATATCTTGTGGGACACGAATGTGTTCAGAATTCAAACATATCGGGAAATGATTATTATTCAAACTCAGATGAAGAGCGAGAGAGAGTCATGTGTGATGGCATTGGCCTGTCAACCTACGAAGAAGACGAGGGAGAATACACATCTCGGATGCAGCAAAAGCCACTAGCACCATTACACTTCACTTCTTTTCTGGCCATTGCAGTACACTTTTGGGCGCTAGGCATCAGTTGCTTCACATGCACCACTGCGAGCGCGAGGTAATCCAGCAGCCCAGAAATGGAACACGGTACAAGTGATCAATGCAGCTGTGCCTTTCTTCCTTCCGCAAACTGCTTCTTCCTGGTCCTACACCACCCCGGTTTGCTCTCACTCGGCCAGAACCCCAAGCAGCAGTCCACCCTCGCTCGCAGCAGGCAGGCAGCCGCTGTCAAGAGAGGGTGAGGCCGCCACCGCCGGCTGCGCTCTACCACGCCGGGGGGCCGCCGCTTCCACCAGGCAAGGTGAGATACTGAGATGAGATCGGAACAAGCCAACAAGGTGACATTTCCATCTGTTGTTCTTTCTTTGTCCTCGTGGATTTGGAGAGGGTTTTCCATATCATGCTCCATCTGTTCCTCCCCAAATCTTGCATCAACTCTGAGAAAACTCTCTACTAAAATGCAGTAGGAGGTGAATTCGATTCCAATCCTCACCATCTAAGCTATCTATTCATGTATGCAGACTTGCAGAGACAGCTGAGATGGACGGCTTGGAAGGTTTTGAGTTCTTCGAGATCATCCTTGACAACTCCTCGAGCAGGCTGGTATATACAAGATCTCCCATCTCTCTTTATCGCTCTGCTGTGCTGCCTAGTGTTTGATCGGCTCAATCACTGCTTGACCCTCGCCGCAGAGGCTGCCCGACAAGTTCACGAGGGTGCTGCTAGACGTCGGCAAGCCCCAGGAAGTGAAGCTGCGGGATGCCGGCCACGGGCGACGCTTCTGGGACGTGAAGGTGGTGCTGGACGCCGACGGCCACATGTACCTAGGGCGCGGCTGGGAGCAGTTCGCCGGTGCGCACGACCTGCGGCTCGGCTACTTCCTCGTGTTCAGCTACGACGGCGACGCCGTGCTCACCGTCAAGGTGTTCGACGTGAGCATGTGCCGCAGGCACTACCAGCACGACGGGGATGCCAGTACGAGCCTCTTCTTCCTCTTCTCTGTCTTCATGTCAGTACGGCGGTAACTTGCAAGAATTAAAGAATGGTTTTCGCGTTTTGCCAGGCAATGGGAGCAGCAGCGACGGCGACAGTGGCAGCATCGGCAGCAGCGAAGGTGGCGGCGGCGGCGGCAACAGCAGCAGCAGCATGGCGGTGATGGGGATCGACGACGGGCTGACGGCGCAGTTCACCGTCATGCTGAGGGAGTGCAACCTGGGCGTGAGGCAGAAGCAGTACCTGGTGAGTCGTGCGTGCTCGAGCATTGCTAGTCAAGCGTGTTGCTGACTCCATCCGCCGCTCGCCGGAACGTGTGCAGAACGTGCCGGTGGAGTTCCAGAACGCGCACCGGTACGCGGAGAGGAGCAAGGTGGAGCTGCGGATGCGCGGCAAGTCGTGGTTCGTGAACCTGAAGCACAGCCCCCGGGACCGTGGCAGGCCCCGCGCGTCCTTCAGGTACGGGTGGCACCAGTTCTGCATCGACAACGGCCTCGGCGTCGGCGACACCTGCTTCTTCCGAGCTCTCCGCGAAGGCAGCGGCGGCGAGGTCCACCGTCTCAAGGTGGAGGTGAGGAAGCGAGACGGCGGCTACGTGGTCTGAGGCGCGGGCGGTGGCTGCCGGCCTCCGGTTCATCAGCCTGGTTGGCCGGCGTGACCTCGTCCGTGGCCATCGGCCGGCCGGCACCACTCAGTGCGTTATTATGCCTGCTCAGTAATAATTGTAAGACCTTAATTCTCGGTAGTCGACTGATTGTGCTACTAGCAGCGTGAGTAAATTAACCTGGATGAGGAAATTGTTCTTGTTGAGATTGTGGATTTTCAAAACAGGATGAGTGGCATCTTGCTGTTAATCCCTCCTGATCGATGATAGTTACGGACAACTACTCCCTTGTCTGCACCAGTTTCACCCATCAACTTGTTTTTATCGAACTTTTGCATGTGGAAGGAATGATCTACGCTCCATCTAACCTTTGATTTTAAAATGTACAGTTTGAATCTCTCTGTCCACAACAATCAAATCCGTTTAATTTTCTCAATGTTAACACACACACCGGTGAATCAAGCAACTGAACAAAACTTAGAAACTTTTCTATGTCCGCCGACAGATACTATACGGTCGCTTTTGATGGCAATTTATTTATTTTGAACCGGGGATGGCAAATTTATGGAATAATCACTATCACAATGTTAGATGTGTATAGTCTCCTTTCCTATATATTCCCATTGTATAAGGGTCTTTCTGCATTTTACTACACATGTACTACATGTATTGGTGGATTACCTGCGATGGCGTTTGAACTTGGTACACATGGTGGCAGTGGACTGTATTGGGCATAGTGGTGGACTTGCCCTCTTTTGGAGGAGAGGAGTAGAGGTTAATTTGAGATGGAAAGGGAGGTACCACATCAAAAATGCTACATCTATGTAAAGTCTTACGAAGATTTACGTAATCTCTCTTATAACTAATCTCTCCGCCCCCCCTGATTTCAACTGGGTGGGCCCTCCTCCCTAATTTCCTCCAAACAAAAACTGTCATCTCAGCTCCTACGTTAATCACGTAACATCATTTACGTAGATGTAGCATTGCTCGGTACCACATAGATGCTGATGTGGTGCAAGAGGATGACACAAAGTGGAGGTTTACGGGGGTGTATGGAGAGTCGAGAGCAGGGGAGAAGGAGAAAACTTGGAAGCTGATGAGGACGTTGTACGGACAGAATAATCTGCCATGGCTTTGCACGGGCGACTTCAATGAGGTGTTGTTTATAGGTGAGAAGGAGGGCGGGCCGGCTCGGGCCCCTGGATGTATGGAGGCTTTTCGGACAACTCTAGAACATTGTGAGCTGGAAGATTTGGGCTTTGTTGGTGACCCTTTTACCTGGCGGAATAATTGGCGGACGGAGGCAGGTTACACACGGGAGCGGCTGGACAGGGCGGTGGCGAATGGGAGTTGGGGATGTTTGTTTCCCCTACACAAAATCATTAACGGAGATCCGCGTCACTCCGATCATCGTCCTATCATTGCTGAGCTGAACACGCAAAATGTCCCACATATGGGTGGTGATGGGCCAAAGTGCTTCCGGTTTGAGGCAAGATGGTTACAAGTGGATGGCTGTCAGGAGATCGTTGAGGAGGCATGGAACAAGGTCTTTGAGGAGGAGGGTGATTCGGTGAGGGAGGCGCTATGCTGTGTGGGTGTTGATCTTTTAAAGTGGGATAGAGAAGTTTTGGGAGAATTGAAGCATAGAATTAAACCAGTGAAGAGAGAATTGGAAAGATGTAGGAGGGGAGCTATCAGTGAGCAGCAGATCTCGCGAGAATGTATGCTTCGGTACAGGCTTGGCCGGCTGGAGGATCAATATAACCTGTACTGGCAACAGCGGGCACGTGTAAATTGGCTCAAATATGGTGATCGCAACTCTGGTTTCTTCCATGCCGATGCATCAGAGAGGAGGAGGATCAACACTATTGCTAGATTGAAGAGGGAGGATGGGAGTGTAGTGGAGAGGAAGGAAGAATTAGGGCCTTTTACCACTAGCTACTACAAAAGGTTGTTCGTATCCTCTGCAGGGCACCTAAATGATGATATCTTTCGGCATGTCCCGTCTTCGGTCACAGCAGACATGAATGAGTGGTTGTCCAAACTGTTTACCGGGGAGGACGTAAAGGGAGCTCTGGAGTCTATCGGTGACCTGAAAGCACCTGGACCGGATGGTATGCCGGCGATCTTCTATAAGAAGTTCTGGTACAAAGTGGGGGCCAAGGTACAAGAGGAGGTCCTGGGGGTACTGAATGGGGGTGAAATGCCTTACGGCTGGAATGAAACTACCATTTTCTTGATACCGAAGGTGAAAAACCCAGAGGCACTCACCCAGTACCGCCCAATAAGCCTTTGTAATGTTCTGTTTAAGCTCATCTCGAAGGTACTAGCGAACCGCCTGAAGAGAATTCTACCTGACTTGATTTCCCCAACCCAATCAGCGTTTGTCCCGGGGCGTATGATCACGGATAACATATTGTTGGCCTATGAGATCACACACTTGATGCACAAGAAGAAGGGTGGTAGGCAGGGCCTTGTTGCGGTAAAGCTTGATATGAGCAAAGCATATGATCGAGTTGAATGGAATTTTCTGGAGCGCATGATGCAAGTGATGGGCTTCGCTGCTGCATGAGTGGATCTAGTTATGAAATGTGTGAGATCTGTATCCTATCATGTGAAGGTCAATGGGAAACTAATGGAGGCATTCCTACCGCAGAGAGGTCTGCGACGAGGGGATCTCCTATCCCCGTACTTGTTCTTTATATGTGCCAAGGCTTTATCTGTGCTCCTACAACAAGCTGAACTGGAGCGAACCATAGAGGGGGTTAAAATCTGCCCAGAAGCTCCTAGCATTAGTCACTTGTTTTTTTGCAGATGACTCACTGATCGTGATGAAAGCGACTGAGGTGAGTGTTGTTCGGTTGAAGGAACTCCTTGACCTCTATGAATCTCAGTCGGGACAGAAGATCAATAGGGATAAGTCTTCGACTTTCTTTAGTAAAAACACGAGTGCTCAGAACAAACGGAAAGTGCTGCAAGTTCTTGGTATTCAAGCTGAATCAAAAAATGAGAGGTACCTTGGTTTTCCTGTGCATCTGGGAGCAGCAAAATCAAAAGAGTTTGAGTATATTAAGGAAATGATATGGAGAAGGATACATGGCTGGTTGGAAAAGCTTCTGTCTAAAGTGGGCAAGGAAATCCTAATCAAGGCCGTGGCACAGGCGATCCCAACGTACGCCATGTCATGCTTTGATTTAACCAAGAGCTTGTGTGAGGAGATCAGTGCTATGGTGTGCCAGTATTGGTGGAACCAGCAAGATGGAAAACACAAGTGCCATTGGCTTGGTTGGGAGAATCTCACAAAAACAAAGAAAAACGGAGGCCTGGGCTTCAGGGATCTTCATATATTTAACCAAGCAATGCTTGCAAGGCAGAGTTGGCGGCTGCTACAAAATCCAGAGTCGCTGTGTGTAGTGGTGCTTAAAGAAAAATACTTCCCTAACTGCTCAATTCTGGAGGCGCAAGAACAGCCGGGGATGTCCTACACTTGGTGTGGTATTCTAAAGGGACGGAACCTTCTGTAGGAAGGAATAATATGGCTCATAGGGGATGGCACGCAAGTGAATATTTGGAAGGATCCATGGCTGTCGAGGGGCACCACTAGAAGACCAGTAACGCGGCAAGGCCAGTCGACCGTCACCACAGTGAATGAACTGTTAAGCCCTGTTACTGAAAGTTGGGACGAAGAGTTAGTGAAGGAGCTTTTCACCGAGGAGGATGCACAGATCATCCTTGCAATCCCTGTGCAACCTGACATGGAAGACTTCCTTGCGTGTCACTATGACAGGAAGGGAATTTTCTCTGTAAAATCTGCCTATCAGCTGGGCGTGAGCCTGAAGGAAGCTAGGGGCCAACAGGACACTGAATCCTCAAGCGGGCAGGGACAGGTGATGGGAAATTGGTAGCATATGTGGAAGCTAGACTTTCCTGGGAAAGTTTGCATGTTCCTCTCGCGGTTGGCACACAATAGCCTTCCAACGAGGATGAACATGAAAAGGAAACACATTGAACTAGAGACCTTATGCCCTATGTGTGCACGACTGGATGAAGATGGGAGCCATTTGTTCCTTAAGTGCAAAAAAGTGAAGGTTGTGTGGCGTGAGCAACAGTTGGAAGATGTCCGGCTGCAGCTCTGTGCGTGCCAGGATCCACATGCCATGTTTGAGAAAATCTTCACCCTGCCACGAGAGAAACTGTTGCGTGTGGCTGTACTTTTGTGGGATTGGTGGACATCTCGAAACAAAGTGAATGCGGACGAGAAGCAGAAAACAGCTGACGAGGTGAGTGGTTTCATCAGCAGACACTTGATTGACTTCTGTAGGTGTGACATTCAGAGCCCACCAACGCCAGTGCTCGTGCCTAAGTGGAATCCACCACCGTCTGGCATAGTTAAACTGAATTTTGATGCAGCTTATAAGGAAGATAAACACGCAGGAGCATGGGGCTTCATTGCAAGAGACGAGATAGGACAGTTTCTGGCGGCCGCTGCCGGTAGAATCGAGCATGTCAGAAGCCCTCTTCAGGTGGAGGCCAACGCATGCCTGAAAGTGATTGATGGCGAGTCTGATCTAGGGGTTCAACGTATTATTTTTGAATCCGATTGCCTAACTCTAGTGAATGCTCTCAAGGGTCGGGAACATGATGCTTCAGACTTGGGGGTGCTCTACAGATAAGCTAGGAGCCTATGCCATGCATCCTTTGAATCTTATGAGTTCATGTTTTGTAGTCGAGTCTGTAATAATGTTGCGCATAGTCTTTCGCAATTTGGAGTGGGATCTGCTGACCCACCCTCTGTATGGGTGTACGACGCCCCAGACTTTGTATATGTCATGGTGGACACGGATTTGGCGGTCCAGGTTTAAGTTAAATCCATGTGGTTTTGTTCAAAAAAAAACTTTTGCATGTGGAAGGAATGATCTACGCTCCATCTAACCTTTGATTTTAAAATTTACAGTTTGAATCTCTCTGTCTACAACAATCAAATCCGTTGAATTTCTCAATGTTAACACACACACCGGTGAATCAAGCAACTGAACAAAACTTAGAAACTTTTATATGTCCGTCAGCAGATACGATACGGTCGCTTTTGATGGCAATTTATTTATTTTGAACCAGGGATGGCAAATTTATGGAAAAATCACTATCATAATGTTAGATGTGTATAGTCTCCTTTCCTATATATCCCCATTGTATTAGGGTCTTTCTGCATTTTACTACACATGTACTACATGTATTGGTCTTTAGCCCCTCGGAAAGTTAGTTGCTCATTATTCAACATGGTATCAGATGCTAGATTAGCCTCTCTCCCGTACAATGCAACTTCGTGCATGCAACACCCCAGCCGCCGCCGTTGTTAGGCCCGTACCAAGTTTGCCTCTTCTTCGGCCGTCCGCTGCTCGGTTCCGGCTGCCCCTGCCCGTCTCCGCCCGCCGCCGGCAGTCTCCTGCTCGGCCCCACCCGGATCCACCGCCCCCATTGCCTGCATCCGCCCTCGACGGACTCCTCTCGATGTCGGCCGCCCCCTCCTCGTCTGGCTGTGACCAGCACTCTGGCCGCCGCCGCCTCTTGCCCGTTCGACCGCCGCAACCTCCTGATTGTCCGGCCGGAACATTTTGACCTTGGGCGTGCCTCTGCCCGATCCAGATCGGGCCTCATGTGTCTGTTGACTTCCAAAAAAACAGAGAGCTCGTCATGTCTTTTTCGGGCTATGTCGATGTTCCTCGGTGCTCGGTCATCTTCGATGGCACCAACTATACTGAGTTTATGTGTTTCATGCGTATCCAGATACGCGGTCTTCTCTTGTCGGGCGTTCTCTCCGGCGTGGTCCCATGTCCGACATGCCATGTTGCTCCCATGGCTCCTACCCCGCCGGTGCCGCCTGTTCTTGATGCTCATGCTGACCGTGATGTAGCCAAGGCTCTTGATGATGCTACGGTTGATGCTTATGATCAACATGTATTAGCTTATTCGGATGCTCTTTCTATCAACCGAGATGTGACGCCCCGAGACCGATGTGCCAGGTGTCAGCCAGTTATTCGTCATCATTGCCATGTCTTTTGCTTGCGTGCTGCTCTTTGCCATGTCATCATGACATCATGTGCATTTCATCAGCATGTTTCCAAAACTTGCATTCGTTCGGGCTCCCCAGTTCTCTCTGTTGTCCGTTCTGAGTCCAGACACACTCGCACGCGCCCGCGGCACCTCCGAATATTTATTTATAAGTGGCCGGAAAATGTTCTCGGAATGGGATGAAACTTGGCGCGTGGTCTTATTATAGCGTAGGTAGACCGCCTGTCAAATTTCGTCGCATTCGGAGTTCGTTTGATAGCCCAACCGATAAACATATAGCGGCACTATAGCCGGTTTATTCTTCGGACGTTTCAGTGCTCTGAAACCTGTTGCCGGGCTGCCATCTCTCTCTCTCTCTCTCTATTCTCAGCCTACACATTCTACACAGCCCACTTTCCTCTCCTCGCAACTTGTCCGAAACTGCCCCGAACCTGACCCGAGCAGTCGTGACCGATGGGTCCGCATCATCCCCAAACATCCGTAAAATATCTTCGTTTTCTTATTTCGGCTCCCTAACCTATTTATTCTCGTGCGTCTGATTTTGATCGGAGGGACTAGATAGCCCCTAATTTAACCCACATACTATATATATAGGTCCAACCCTAGATCCAAGGCATTATGTCCCCTCCCCACCGCCGCAATCTCCTCCTTCCTTGGGATCCATCCTGGGCCAACCCGCAGCCAACCACATTCCCCTTCGTTTGAACCAGCACCGATCCCATCGATCCATCCAGCCACACCCGAGCACCTCTGCCTCCCTGTCCCGCCGGTGACCGATCCAGCAACGACCACAGCCAGGCCACACCATGCCTCCTCCACTCGATCTCTCCCACAGCCAGCCGGCGCCCGATCCAGGATGGACGAGGCCACAGCCTCGCATGCCTCTGTCTCTCTCTATTCAGGACGAACAGGAGCTCCCCGTCACCATGAACGCTTCCTTGAACCGGAGCTCCCTCCGCCGATAGCACCTCCCCGAGCGCCAAGCCCGACGCGACCTCGCCGGAGCTCCACCAGGACCGGCCACCCTTCTCGTTGTCCTCCTCTCCCTTCATTCCTTCGGTTCCTTCTGTCTCTCTTACCTGGCTCCCTTTGTCTTCTCTGTAGCAGACCCCGTCGCCCCGCCCAGTACCTCGTTGGAGCACCGCGGCACCCGCTCATTCCTCTGCTTCGAACAACAAAGCACTGCGCCATCCTTGCCTCCTCTGGCTTGCGCTCGTCCGCGACACCGACGGCAGGGTCCGACCCTGTCTCGAGCGCCCCGCACCGGAGGTTGCCTCCTGACCCCTTCCTCCACCTTCCCTGCAACCGCCGCTACTCTGCTTCCTGTCGAACCGCTCGACCTCGTCCCACTGTCTAGATCGGGCGAGAGGAGGAGCGACCGCACCCGCTCGACCCGATGACCCGCTCGCCTCCTCGTTCGACCCAGCCAGCGCCGGCCTGCAAGGATTCTTCGCCAGCCGGCCTGAAGCCCGATGTGAGCAGCCGCCTGAACCCCCCTCTGCACTGTTGGGCCAGCCAGTTTCGGCCCAACTCCTTTTTTTTTCCTTTCTGTGAATTTAGCTATCATTCCAGAGACAACAGTTTTACGGTTTTACAGAAAAACCCTCTTTATTCATGCATATAATAACTCAACAACCGTGCATCGGATTAAAATGATGTAACTATGAAAACTGCTTAGAATTGTGTGTAGTTTAATAATATGCCACATTCATCCATGTTTAAAATGCTTAAACTTGTTGTTTGACTTAATTTGCTTAAATAACATGTTAAAATGGTTTTATTCATAACTAAATAACCGTAGCTCCAAATTTAATAAACTTTATATGTAAATGGGGTGGAAAATGTGTAGATTAACATGGTGCACTTTGTTTTGCGGTTTAAGAACTTTAAAATATGGTAATAGGCAGAACAGTACCAAATTCAAATTTTGAACATGGGGTTTTTCCGGAATTGTTGTTTGTTGTTTCCGGCCCCATTTAAATTGCCTAGATAGGTAGTTTAGTTTTGCTTCACCTCTTGCCATGTTAACAAACATTTAATCTTGTCTTGTAAATAAACGAGAGTCAACGAAATAACTAAAATGTGGTGTTTCGTCAATATGCAACTCGTTGCATATTGAGCCCCACTTAACTTGTAGTATTTGTTGGTGCACTTTGCCATGCCATGCATTTTTAAACCGAACATGCATCATACTTGGATGTGCATCGTATGCCATGTTTATGCTTGTGTGTTTACCGTGTTGTTTGCTTCTTTCCGGTTGCTTCTCTTGTTAGCTTCGGTTCCGTTGCGGAGTTGTGAGGATTTGTTCGACTACTGCATGGACTTGTTCTTCTTCCTTGCGGCATCCCAGGCAAGATGACCATCACCCTGGATACCTTTACTATCTTTGCCATGCTAGTTGTCTCGATGCTTTCGTTATATGTCGGGCTACCCATCATTTATTGTCAGCCCCTCTCCTTGTTGCCATGTAACCTCTAACCTTTGACACCTTCCCAGCAAAACTGTTGTTTGGCTATGTTACCCGCTTGCTCAGCCCCTCTTATAGTGTTGTTAGTTGCAGGTGAAGATGAAGATTGTTCCATATTGTAACTTGATGTTTTGGAAATATCACAATATATCTTATATATCTTAACACACCTATATACTTGGCAATGGGTGGAAGGCTTGGCCTTTTGCTCGGTGTTTTGTTCCACTCATGCCACCTTAGGAGCCGCTAAACCGGTGTTATGTTCCTTGATTTTGCGTTCCTTACACGGTTGGGTACATGGGGACCCCTTGACAGTTCGTCTTTGAATAAAACTCCTCCAGCAAGGCCCAACATTGGTTTTAATTTGCCTCATAATAACAACTTAATTAATTAATTAATTTGCATAGGGGGTCATGTCCCCGAGGATTCTTCTACATAACAGGGGGCAGTGCTGATGGTGTTCGTCCCAAACTAGAGCCACTTGCGGTGCCACCCAGTTATCTGGGGTCCCTGATACGCGCGGCAACTATCAGGGTGTCGGCACGCCGGGAGGTCTTGCTGGACTTGTTTTACCATTGTCGAAATGTCTTGTGCACCGGGATTCCGAGCCTGATCGGATTGTCCCTAAGATAAGGGGTAATATTATTATTACTTCTGCTGATCGTGAGAGCTTGTGATGGGCTAAGTGGGTACACCCCTGCATGGTTATGATCTTTCGAAAGCCGTGCCCGCGGTTATGTGGCAGATTGGAATTTGTTAATGTCCGGTTGTAGAAAACTTGACAGAGGATCCGAAGTAAAACACACAACTGTGTGAGTAACCGTGAATGTCTCTTTTCGCTTTGAGAAGAGAACACGGTGGGGTTATGTTTGACTCATAGGTAGTTTAGGATCTTTAGCGATCATTACTAGTTTGCGACCGTTTGCGTAGATGCTCATCTTACTCTTGTACTCTTAAGGTAGCCACCATATATTGCTTTGCCTCTGCTGCAACCTCACCACTACCCTTTTCCATACCCATAAAGCTTTGCTAGTCTTGATACCCATGGTTATGGGATTGCTGAGTCCTCTGTGGCTCACAGATTCAACACACACCAGATGCAGGTACAACTGAGTACGACGCAGGAGATGGATCAGAACTTCACCGGGAGTTCGATGAAGGGCTTGCCCGTATGTATGTGACGTTTTCGATGATCAGTGGTGGATCCTACTAGGGGCGATCCGGCCTTGTGGTTTTATGGTATCTTTCTCGTTTGTTTTTTCGTCCGTAAATGGACCCTGTGTTATTTGGATGATGTATGTTTATGTAATGCATTGTGTGACGTGCCGAGTGTAAGCCAACTACTCTTTTACAATTTCATCACCTCTTTTTACATGAGTCGTGCAAAGATACCATACTTGGGATCATTCTAGTATGTGATTATACCTTTAAGTCGTGCCTCGACACGTGGGAGGTATAGGGCCAGTTCTTTTGCTGGCTTCTAGAATAAGCTGAAATAAGCTGCCCCCTACCCAGCTTATTCTAGAAGCCCAAACCAAATTATTGCTTTAGAAGCTAGTAGTTAAGACTTCATTAGTAGGCTTCCAAAAGAAAAAATTAACTTGGGCTTCTAGAATAAGTTGGGTTGGGGGCAGCTTATTCTGGAAGCCCAAAAAAGCCAGCAAAAGAACTGGCCCATAGTCACATACTGGGCATTACAAGTTGGTATCAGAGCCTTCTCCGACCTAGAAGCCTCCACTGATTGATCGAATCGTTGACGGTTGAGTCTAGGCACACACATGAAAATGTTTTGAGTCCTATATATATTGGATTTATTTTTTACTCATCATCCCTTTATCACTCTGGTGAGGACTCCTGACGATTACTTTGTCTCTTCTACTCTAAAAATCTCACTAATTTTTTTTTACGATCACGCGAGTATTGTTTGGATTGTTCCGATATCTTTGTGACGAGAACATTGTTCTCGATGCCTCCTGTCATTTAGGGGTTGTGGCAATGTCCCGGGGAGTTGAGATCCGAGGTGTTGTCGTCACAAATGTATCGCAGCGGTTCTAGAATACTTAAGACGACCGACATCGAAAACTCAGCTATGCGGTTGGTGGCAAGATAACCCCAACATCACCCAGTACTAGGGAGGTAGTTCGGGAGTATTGCCACAACTTGTATAGCAGATGCGTTTCGAAGGTCCGAGGTAAATGGTTTCCGAAAATAACTGGTTATGTGTTGAAGGATGGATACAGCTGGATGTAGGATTAGAGTTGAGTGCGCGGTGCTTCCCCTGTATCCCCAACACCCGATTGCATAACCGGAAACTTTCGGAAATTAATAGGTGGGTTTCAAGTAGCTCGTAGGCATTCTTCCAACGAATGCATGATACGGAGTTCGGGGTTCAACATTGAGTGAAGTGGTTTTATGGGCGTTGTTCCAATCGGGAGTTGCATCTTAAATGGTCCTTGGCTATGCTGATCCGGGGATTGCAAAACCCTTTTGTAACACGTTCCATGAGCTTTCAGCACGAATATGTGAAACGAAACTTATATCTTGTATTTGTTGTATCTGCTCCTTGTTGTTTTTATTTACCTTTTGTTCTCCCAAGTGGCTTCTCGACAAGTGTTGTACCATTAAACTATGGAATTCATTCGTTCAATTCTCTGTTCGAATGATATTGTGAAGATTATGTTGCAACATATCTATCCTTTGTTTTTGTTTTGATTCTGGTATTCGAGTTGCTTCGATGTCAAGTGTTGTTTCCATACCTTTCCTAAGCGGTGTTCTCATATTTCTATGAGAGTGCTAGTCCTTCTTGATCATTGAGATTGTCATGTAAATTCTTTTCAACCGGTGCGCTTCTCTTCAAGTTAACCCGATCCTTTTTATATGTGCAAGACCAAGTCTTGGTTTTTCTCATCGGTGTCTGTTTCATTCATCCCAAGTTGTCTTGTTTTCCCACCCTCCCACCCTTCTTCTTCTCGGAGCCAGAGATCTCAAATCAAGTATCCTTTTACTCATGTGATGTTTCTTCATTCTTTTCTATCAATTTCATTATCCGGTGTTTTCTCGTGAAGATGATCAGGAGCTTCAATTTTATCATTCTCCATTCTCGTTTCTTCTCCGGTGGACTTAAAATTCAAGCTTCGATCATGATCATATCTCTTCCTTTTTGTTTAACATGTTTTCACATGTTGAAATTTCTTATCCGAAGTCTCTCTTGCTTATTCAACTCTCTAATTCTTCTCCGGAGTGCTGAAGATATCTCGGAAGATTTGTGTTTCAATTCTTAATACGTTCAAGCTATTTTGAGGATTGTGATCTTATTCAAGCCATTTAATTCAACCGGTGTAATATCTCTTAAGCAATCTTTTTCAATAGTGATTTCTTTTCAGTGGGCCCTAACCCACAGGTCTTTTTCCAGGATCTTACCTGACTCTTCTAATTCTTCCGGAGTTATTCTGAAATTCTTTTCAAAGTGTGACGTAAGTATGGATTCCATCAGTCGCATACCTCTCCAAGACCGCTTTCAAATTCTTTTGAAGCTCAGGACAACCTTCCTCTTTTCATTCTTTCGGAGTATTTCATGAATTATTTTCTTTGTGTTCCCCCGAAGGCCATCATTTCAGAAGATTTCCTTGTTCTCAGTTTTCAACTTAGTCCTCCAAATATTCTTCATCGATGCCTCTTCGTTCGTCTCCATATTCTTCCGGTGCATCATTCTAGTATTCTTTACTCTGCTCGTGGTCCATTCGTTCTTTTGTATCTAAGATTGCCTCATGTATCTTCGTTCATTTTCTAATTCTTCATGGTGGATTATTCTTTTTCATCACCCGGTTTCAATTCTTACGGTGGTTCGTTCAAGATTTCTCTTCCTTGTTATCGTACTAATTCATTTGTTCTTTTCATAATCCTACCGGTGCTTCGTTGAAGACTTTCTCAAGATTGTGCGAGATCCCTCTTTAATTCTTTGCAACAAGAATAAGTAGTATGCCAAATCCATTGGTTGTCATCAATTTAAATTGGTGAAGGATAAGCATGACATAATTCTTATTCTTATTCCTTCAAGGTGATTTAATTCCTTGTTCGGGGTTTGTTCATGCTTAATAAACTCTAGGTTCGGATTGTTTCATCTTTCTTTCCAGAGTTCCAAGTTTTCTTTTATCTTGTCACTAAGCTCCATGTAATCATTGCAAGGCTTCAATCTTATTCTTTTCATCCTTCTGTTACCAGAGTTCTTCTTGGTGGTTCATCATGATTTAGTTCATCCTTGAAGTCTTCATCAAGATTCTTGATCAATGAGCTCAAGTATTCTTCTTCTTGCATTCCAAAGTGTAATTCTTTCTACCTTATCGTTTGAAATGGTGATATGTCATTTTTGATAATTTTCCTTCATGTTTCATGATTCACAAGTTATCAAGAATGAAATATGTAAACCCATCATTTTCTTTGTTCATGGGATCTTTTCAACCTTCAATTTATTCGTAGGAGTATCGTGGTATAGATTTCACCTAAAGCCTTCCATTGGGAATGTTGCTATTGTGGTGCTTATCAATGATCCAAATTCTTCATTTATCCTCTCGGTGAAAGAGGTTTTCATCTCTTTGTTGATCTCAATCCAATCAATTGTTTTCCATTAGTGGCTGGTTGTCACCTCATAACTTTGAGATGTTTTCCATAAGCCCACATCAAGCTTATTCTTTTTCGTTGTTGAATTTCCAACAACTCCGTTCAACCCTTCTTCGTAAGGATGATTTTCAAATTCGGTTGTGGGATAAGTTATCATTTTCTTCTCCGTTCATTTCTCTCACTGATCTAGCATCTATTCTTTCGTTCCGGAGGCTTTGTGATATTGCTCTCTTCAAACCATCATATTGTCATATCAAGATCATGCTCTTGTCCTTTCCAGTCCATTTAACAGGAGTGTCGTGAGCTCCATTCTAGTTCTCTCATCTTATCAAGTTTTAACTCTCTTAACCGGAGTGCTGTCTGAAGCCATTCTTACCCTTTGCGTCATTCTTTCAATTGTTTCGGAGGTTAAATTCCTTCCATTTTCAATCGGAGTGATGTCCAAGTTATTTCATTCTCATTCATTCTCTACCTTGTTTTAACCGGAGTGGTCTCAATAACTATCTTGTCACTTCACCTCTTGGTTCTCGTCGTATTCCTTATACCTCTTGTCTAACGGAGTGTTTTTCAATTTCGTTATCTCCGTTATTTTCTTTCATTCAAGTTGTCTAACCCTCCAAGGTTCATTGGTTTCACTCGTTTGTCAAGAAGCAACTTTGTTTTACCTCTTCCTTTATCCTCTTCTATCTGGTGCCATCTCTAGGATCTCGGGTCGAGATCCTCTATTAGTGTGGGAGAGTTGTGACGCCCCGAGACCGATGCGCCAGGTGTCAGCCAGTTATTCGTCATTGTTGCCATGTCTTTTGCTTGCGTGTTGCTCTTTGCCATGTCATCATGACATCATGTGCATTTCATCAGCATGTTTCCAAAACTTGCATTCAGTCGGGCTCCCCAGTTCTCTCCATTGTCCGTTCTGAGTCCAGACACACTCGCACGCGCCCGCGGCACCTCCGAATATTTATTTATAAGTGGCCGGAAAATGTTCTCGGAATGGGATGAAAATTGGTGTGTGGTCTTATTATATTGTAGGTAGACCGCCTGTCAAATTTCATCGCATTCGGAGTTCGTTTGATAACCCAACCGATAAACATATAGCGGCACTATAGCCGGTTTATTCGTCGGACGTTTCAGTGCTCTGAAACCTGTTGTTGGGCGGCCATCTCTCTCTCTCTCTATCTTTCTCTCTCTTCTCAGCCTACACATTCTACACACCCCACTTTCCTCTCCTCACAACTTGTGCGAAACTGCCCCGAACCCGACCCGAGCAGTCGTGACCGATGGGTCCGCATCATCCCCAAACATCCCTAAAATATCTCTGTTTTCTTATTTCGGCTCCCTAACCTATTTATTCTCGTCCGTCTGATTTCGATTGGAGGGACTAGATAGCCCCTAATTTAACCCACATGCTATATATATAGGTCCAACCCTAGATCCTAGGCAGTATGTCCCCTCCCCGCCGCCGCAATCTCCTCCTTCCTCGGGATCCATCCTGGGCCAACCCGCAGCCAACCACCTCCCCCTTCGTTTGAACTAGCACCGATCCCATCGATCCATCCAGCCACACCCGAGCACCTCTGCCTCCCTGTCCCAACGGCGACCGATCCAGCAACGACCACAGCCAGGCCACCCCATGCCTCCTCCGCTCAATCTCTCCCACAGCCAGCCGGCGCCCGATCCAGGATGGACGAGGCCACGGCCTCGCACGCCTCAGTCTCTCTCTATTCAGGACAAACATGCGCTCCCCGTCACCATGAACGCCTCCTTGAACCGAAGCTCCCTCCGCCGACAGCACCTCCTCGAGCGCCAAGCCCGACGTGACCTCGCTGGAGCACCACCAGGACCGGCCACCCTTCTCCCTGTCCTCCTCTCCCTTCATTCCTTCAGTTCCTTCTATCTCTCTTACCCGGCTCCCTCTGTCTCCTCTGTAGCAGACCCCGTCGCCCCGCCTAGTACCTCGTTGGAGCACCGCGACACCCGCTCGTTCCTCTGCTTCGAACAACAGAGCACTGCGCCATTCTTGCCTCCTCTGCCTTGCGCTCGTCCGCGACGCCGCCGGTAGGGTCCGGCCCTGTCTCGAGCACCCCGTGCAGGAGGTTGCATCCCGACACCCCTTCCTCAACCTTCCCTGCAACCGCCGCTACTCTGCTTCCTGTCGAACCGCTCGACCTCGTCCCGCGGTCCAGATCGGGCGAGAGGAGGAGCGACCGCACCCGCATGACCCGATGACCCGCTCGCCTCCTCGTTCGACCCAGTCAGCGCCGACCTGCAAGGCCTCTTCGCCAGCCGGGCTGAAGCCCGATGTGAGCAGCCGCCTGAACCCCCCTCTGCACTGTTGGGCCAGCCAATTTCGGCCCAGCTCCTTCTTTTCCTTTCTGCGAATTTAGCTATTATTCCAGAGACAACAGTTTTGCAGTTTTACAGAAAAACCCTCTTTATTCATGCATATAATAACTCAACAACCGTGCATCGGATTAAAATAATGTAAATATGAAAACTGCTTAGAATTCTGTGTAGTTTAATAATATGCCACTTTCATCCATGTTTAAAATGCTTAAACTTGTTTTTTGACTTAATTTGCTTAAATAACATGTTAAAATTGTTTTATTCATAACTAAATAACCGTAGCTCCAAATTTAATAAACTTTATATGTAAATGGGGTGGAAAATGTGTAGATTAACATGGTACACTTTGTTTTGCTGTTTAACAACTTTAAAATATGGTAATAGGCAGAACAGTACCAAATTCAAATTTTGAACATGGGTTTTTTCCGGAATTGTTGTTTGTTGTTTCCGGCCCCATTTAAATTGCCTAGATAGGTAGTTTAGTTTTGCTTCACCTCTTGCCATGTTAATAAACATTTAATATTGTCTTGTAAATAAACGAGAGTCAACGAAATAACTAAAATGTGGTGTTCCGTCAATATGCAACTCGTTGCATATTGAGCCCCACTTAACTTGTAGTATTTGTTGGTGCACTTTGCCATGCCATGCATTTTTAAACGGAACATGCATCATACTTGGATGTGCATCGTATACCATGTTTATGCTTGTGTGTTTACCGTGTTGTTTGCTTCTTTCCAGTTGCTTCTCTTGTTAGCTTCGGTTCCGTTGCGGAGTTGTGAGGATTTGTTCGACTACTGCATGGACTTGTTCTTCTTCCTTGCGGCATCACAGGCAAGATGACCATCACCCTGGATACCTTTACTATCTTTGCCATGCTAGTTGTCTCGATGCTTTCGTTATATGTCGCGCTACCCATCATTTATTGTCAGCCCCTCTCCTTGTTGCCATGTAACCTCTAACCTTTGACACCTTCCCAGCAAAACAGTTGTTTGGCTATGGTACCCGCTTGCTCAAACCCTCTTACAGCGTTGTTAGTTGCAGGTGAAGATGAAGATTGTTCCATGTTGTAACTTGATGTTTTGGGAATATCACAATATATCTTATATATCTTAACACACCTATATACTTGGCAATGGGTGGAAGGCTTGTCCTTTTGCTCGGTGTTTTGTTCCACTCATGCCACCTTAGGAGCCGATAAACCGGCGTTATGTTCCTTGATTTTGCGTTCCTTACACGGTTGGGTATATGGGGACCCCTTGACAGTTCGTCTTTGAATAAAACTCCTCCAGCGAGGCCCAACATTGGTTTTAATTTGCCTCATAATAACAACTTAATTAATTAATTAATTTGCATAGGGGGTCATGTCCCCGAGGATTCTTCTACATAACAGGGGAGCCAGTGCTGATGGTGTTGGTCCCAAACTAGAGCCACTTGCGGTGCCACCCAGTTATCTGGGGTCTTCGGTTATTGTATGGATTGCTCATCCGGACGTGGCCTGAGACGAGATACGCGTGGCTACTATCAGGGTGTCGGCACGCCGGGAGGTCTTGCTGGACTTGTTTTACCATTGTCGAAATGTCTTGTGCACCAGGATTCCGAGCCTGATCGGATTGGCCCTAAGATAAGGGGTAATATTATTATTACTTCTACAGATCGTGAGAGCTTGTGATGGGCTAAGTTGGGACACCCCTGCAGGGTTATGATCTTTCGAAAGCCGTGCCCGCGGTTATTGTTGGGGAACGTAGCATAATTCAAAAAATTTCTACGCCTTCACCAAGATCCAACTATGGAGACATCTAGCAACGAGCAAGTAAGAGTGCATCTACATACCGTTATGTAGATCGCGTGCGGAAGCTTTCGAAGAAGCGTGGATGAAGTAGTCGTACTCTTCGCGTTCTTCGTCACCGATGATCTAGCGCCGAATGGATGGCACCTCCGCGTTCAACACACGTACGGTGCAGCAACGTCACCTCCTTCTTGATCCAGCAAGGGGGGAGGAGAAGTCGTCAGATATCTGGCAGCACGACGGCGTGATGACGGATGCAGTGGAGATCGCAGCAGGGCTTCGCCGGGCGCCCTGCGTTGGAGTATGGAGGTGTGACGGGAGGGGGAGAGGCGCCAGGGCTTGGGTGCGGCTGCCCTCTCCCTCCCCACATATATATAGGGGCCAGGGGGTGCGCCTGGGCCCCCTGCAGATCCAATCTGCAAGGGGGCGGCGGCCAGGGGGGGTTCCTTGCCCCCCAAGGCAAGTGGATCCCCCCTCCCCCTTAGGGTTTTAACCCTAGGCGCATGGGGAGGTGGGGCCCCTAGTGGTGCGCCAGCCCTGAGGGCTGGACACTTCCCCTTGCGGCCTAGGGGCCCCACCGGGATGGGTGGCCCCACCCGGTGGACCCCCGGGGCCCCTCCGGTGGTCTCGGGACGCTCCCGGTGACCCCCGGAGATCACCCGTTGGCCGAAACTGGACTTCCTATATATCAATCTTTACCTCCGGACAATTCCGGAACTCCTTGTGACGTCCGGGATCTCATCCGGGACTCCGAACAACTTTTGGGTTTCCACGTGCATTTATCTCTACGAGCCTAGCGTTACCGAACCTTAAGTGTGTAGACCCTACGGGTTCGGGAGACACGTAGACATGACCGAGACCACTCTCCGGTCAATAACCAACAGCGGGATCTGGATACCCATGTTGGTTCCCACGTGTTCCTCAATGATATTCATCGGATGAACCACCCTGTCAAGGATTCACTCAATCCCGTATGTTATTCCCTTTGTCCATCGGTACGGTACTTGCCCGAGATTCGATCGTCGGTATTCTCGATACCTTGTTCAATCTCGTCATGGCAAGTCTCTTTACTCGATCCGTAATCCATCATCCCGTGACTAACTACTTAGTCACATTGAGCTCATTATGATGATGTCTTACCGAGTGGGCCCAGAGGTACCTCTCCGTCATACGGAGTGACAACATCCCAGTCTCGGTTCGTACCAACTCAGCAGACACTTTCGGAGATACTCGATGCGTACCTTTATAGCCACCCAGTTACGTTGTGACGGTTGGCACACCCAAAGTACTCCTACGGTATCCGGGAGTTGTACAACCTCATGGTCCAAGGAATAAATACTTGACACCGAAAAGCTTATGCATTACGAACTATACGATCTCGTGTTATGCTCAAGTTTGGGTCTTGTCCATCACATCATTCTCCTAATGATGTGATCCCGTTATCACTGACATCCTATGTCCATGGTCAGGAAACCGTGACCATCTGTTGATCAACGAGCTGGCAACTAGAGGCCTACCAGGGACTCAATGTGGTCTGTGTATTCACACATGTATCGCTGTTTCCGTACAATACAATTCAAGCATGAATAACAGACAATTATCATGAACAAGGAGATATAATAATAATGCTTTTATTATTGCCTCTAGGGCATATCTCCAACAGTCTCCCACTTGCACTAGAGTCAATAATCTAGTTACATTGTGATGAATCGAACACCCATAGAGATCTGGTGTTGATCATGTTTTGCTCGTGAAAGAGGTTTAATCAACGGGTCTGCGACATTCAGATCCGTATGCACTTTACAAATATCTATGTCTCCATCCTGAACATAATTCCGGATGGAGTTGAAACGGCGCTTGATGTGCTTGGTCTTCTTGTGAAACCTGGGCTCCTTGGTAATAGCAATAGCACCAGTGTTGTCACAGAAGAGAGTCATCGGGCTTGACGCGCTTGGAATGACTCCTAGGTCGGTGATGAACTCCTTCATCCAGACTCCTTCCTGCGCTGCTTTAGAAGCAGCTATGTATTCCGCTTCACATGTAGATGCTGCCACCACGCTTTGCTTGCAACTGCACCAGCTGACTGCCCCTCCATTCAAAATATACACGTATCCAGTTTGTGACTTAGAGTCATCCAGATCTGTGTCGAAGCTAGCATCGACGTAACCCTTTACGACGAGCTCTTCGTCACCTCCATAAACGAGAAACATATCCTTAGTCCTTTTCAGGTACTTCAGGATGTTCTTGACCGCTGTCCAGTGTTCCGTACCGGGATCACTTTGGTACCTCCCTACCAAACTTATGGCAAGGTTCACATCAGGTCTGGTACACAGCATGGCATACATGATAGAACCTATGGCCGAGGCATAGGGAATGACGCTCATCTTTTCTCTATCTTCTGCCGTGGTTGGCGACTGAGCTTTGCTCAATCTCATACCTTGCAAAACAGGCAAGAATCCTTTCTTTGACTGATCCATATTGAACTTCTTCAATATTTTGTCAAGGTATGTACTTTGTGAAAGACCAACGAGGCGTCTCGATCTATCTCTATAGATTTTGATGCCTAATATGTAAGCAGCTTCTCCAAGGTCCTTCATTGAAAAACTTTTATTCAAGTAGGCCTTTACATTTTCCAAGAATTCTATATCATTTCCCATCAGCAATATGTCATCCACATATAATATGAGAAATGCCACAGAGCTCCCACTCACTTTCTTGTAAATACAGGCTTCTCCATAAGTCTGTATAAAGCCAAACGCTTTGATCACCTCATCAAAGCGAATATTCCAACTCCGAGATGCTTGCACCAGCCCGTAGATCGAGCGCTGGAGCTTGCATACCTTGTTAGCGTTCTCTGGATCGACAAAACCTTCCGGTTGCATCATATACAACTCTTCCTTGAGGAAGCCATTAAGGAATGCTGTTTTGACGTCCATTTGCCATATCTCATAATCATAGAATGCGGCAATAACTAACATGATTCTGACTGACTTCAGCATCGCTACGGGAGAGAAAGTCTCGTCGTAGTCAATCCCTTGAACTTGTCGATAACCCTTAGCGACAAGCCGAGCCTTATAGATGGTCACATTACCATCCGCGTCTGTCTTCTTCTTAAATATCCATTTATTTTCTATGGCGTGCCTATCATCAGGCAAGTCCACCAAAGTCCATACTTTGTTTTCATACATGGATTCTATCTCGGATTTCATGGCTCCAAGCCATTTATTGGAATCTGGGCCCGCCATCGCTTCTTCATAGTTCGAAGGTTCACCGTTGTCTAACAACATGATTTCCAGGACAGGGTTGCCGTACCAATCTGGTGCGGAACGTGCCCTTGTGGACCTTCGAAGTAGTAACTTGATCTGTTTCTTCATGATCATTATCATCAACTTCCTCCCTTGTCGGTGCAGGCACCTCAGGAACAGTTTCCTGCGCTGCGCTACTTTCCGGTGCAGGAGGGGTGACTGTCACCTCATCAAGTTCTACTTTCCTCCCACTCACTTTTTTCGAGAGAAACTCTTTCTCCAGAAAGCATCCATTCTTGGCAACAAAGACTTTGCCTTCGGATCTGTGGTAGAAGGTGTACCCAATCGTTTCCTTTGGGTATCCTATGAAGACGCATTTTTCCGATTTGGGTTCGAGCTTTTCAGGTTGAAGTTTCTTGACATAAGCATCGCAACCCCAAACTTTCAGAAACGACAGCTTCGGTTTCTTGCCAAACCAAAGTTCATACGGAGTCGTCTCAACGGATTTCGACGGAGCCCTATTTAAAGTGAATGCGGCAGTCTCTAAAGCATAACCCCAAAAATATAGCGGTAAATCGATAAGGGACATCATAGATCGCACCATGTCCAACAGAGTACGATTTCGACGTTCGGACACACCGTTACGTTGAGGTGTTCCGGGCGGTGTCAATTGTGAAACAATTCCACAGCTTCTAAGGTGTGTGCCAAATTCATGACTTAAATATTCACCCCCACGATCCGATCGCAAGAATTTTATTTTTCTGTCACGTTGATTCTCAACCTCATTCTGAAATTCCTTGAACTTTTCAAAGGTCTCAGACTTGTGTTTCATCAAATAGATATACCCGTATCTACTCAAGTCATCCGTGAGGGTGAGAACATAACGGTAGCCTCCGCGAGCCTCAACACTCATTGGACCGCACACATCGGTTTGTATGATTTCCAGTAAGTTGGTTGCTCGCTCCATTGTTCCGGAGAACGGAGTCTTGGTCATCTTGCCCAAGAGGCATGGTTCGCACGTGTCAAATGATTCATAATCAAGAGACTCTAGAAGTCCATCTGAATGGAGCTTCTTCATACGTTTGACACCAATATGACCAAGTCGGCAATGCCACAAGTATGTGGGACTATCATTATCAACTTTACATCTTTTGGCATCCACACTATGAATATGTGTATCACTACGTTCGAGATTCATCAAAAATAAACCATTGACCAGCGGGGCATGACCATAAAACATATCTCTTAAATAAATAGAACAACCATTATTCTCCGATTTGAAAGAGTAGCCATCTCGCATAAGACGAGATCCAGAAACAATGTTCATGCTCAAAGCTGGTACTAAATAACAATTATTGAGGTTTAAAACTAATCCCGAGGGTAGATGTAGAGGTAGCGTGCCGACGGCGATCACATCGACCTTGGAACCATTCCCGACGCGCATCGTCACCTCATCCTTCGCCAGTCTCCGTTTATTCCGCAGCTCCTGTTTTGAGTTACAAATGTGAGCAACTGCACCGGTATCGAATACCCAGGAGCTACTACGAGTGCTGGTAAGGTACACATCAATAACATGCATATCATATATACCTTTGACGTTGCCGGCCTTCTTGTCTGCTAAATATTTGGGGCAGTTCCGATTCCAGTGACCCGTTCCCTTGCAATAAAAACACTCTGTCTCAGGCTTGGGTCCATACTTTGGCTTCTTCCCGGCAACAGGCTTGCCTGGCGCGGCAACTCCCTTGCCGTCCTTCTTGAAGTTCTTCTTACCCTTGCCTTTCTTGAACTTAGTGGTTTTATTGACCATCAACACTTGATGTTCTTTCTTGATGTCTACCTCTGCTGATTTCAGCATCGAATACACCTCGGGAATGGACTTCTCCATCCCCTGCATATTGAAGTTCAACACAAAGCTCTTGAAGCTTGGTGGGAGCGACTGGAGGATTCTGTCAACGACAGCTTCATCTGGGAGATTCATTCCCAGCTGAGACAAGCGGTTGTGCAATCCTGAAATATTGAGGATGTGCTCACTGACAGAACTGTTCTCCTCCATCTTACAGCTGTAGAATGCGTCGGAGACATCATATCTCTCGACTCGGGCATGAGCTTGGAAAACCATTTTCAGCTCTTCGAACATCTCATATGCTCCGTGGTGCTCAAAACGTTTTTGGAGCCCCGACTCTAAGCTGTAAAGCATGCCGCACTGAACCAGGGAGTAATCATCACTACGCGACTGACAAACATTCAGAACGTCTTGGGCCGCATCGGGAGCAGGTGCATCACCTAGAGGTGCTTCTAGGACATATGATCTCTTGGCAGTTATGAGGATAATCCTCAGGTTATGGACCCAATCCGTATAGTTGCTACCATCGTCTTTCAGCTTGGTTTTCTCTAGGAACGCGTTGAAGTTGAGGGAAACCTGAGCGTGGGCCATTTGATCTACAAGAGATATTGTAAAGAATTTAGACTAAGTTCATGATAATTAAGTTCATCTTAATCAAATTTTAATGAACTCCCACTCAGTATAACATATCTCTAGTCATCTAAGTGATACACGATCCGAATCGAGTAGTCCGTGTCCGATCATCACGTGAGACGGACTAGTCATCAACGGTGAACATCTTCATGTTGATTGTATCTTCTATACGACTCGTGTTCGACCTTTCGGTCTTCCGTGTTCCGAGGCCATGTCTGTACATGATAGGCTCGTCAAGTGAACCCTAAGTGTATCGTGTGTGTAAATCTGTCTTACACCCGTTGTATGCGAATGTTAGAACCTATCACACCCGATCATCACGTGGTGCTTCGGAGCAACGAACTTTAGCAACGGTGCACAGTTAAGGGAAACACAATACTTGAAATTTTAGTGAGAGATCGTCTTATTTACTGCCGTCGTTCTAAGTAAACAAGATGCATAAACATGATAAACATCACATGCAATCAATTTAAAGTGACATGATATGGCCAATATCATCTTGCTCCTTGGATCTCCATCTTCGGGGCACCATGATCATCTTGTCACCGGCTCGACACCATGATCTTCATCATCATGATCTCCATCATCGTGTCTTGAAGAAGTCGTCACGCCAACTATTACTTCTACTACTATAGCTAACGTTTAGCAATGAAGTAAAGTAATTACATGGCGTTATTCAGTGACACGCAGGTCATACAATAATTAAGACAACTCCTATGGCTCCTGCCGGTTTTCAAGTTCATCGACATGCAAGTCGTGATTCCCTATTACAAAAACATGATCAATCTCATACATCACATATATCATTCATCACATCTTCGTTTTGGCCATACCACGTCACATAGCACATGCTGCAAAAACAAGTTAGACGTCCTCTAATTGTTGTTGCAAGTTTTACGTGGCTTCTATAGGATTTCTAGCAAGAACGTTTCTTACCTACGCCAAAAACACAACGTGATTTGTCAACTTCTATTTACCCTTCATAAGGACCCTTTTCATCAAATCCGATCCGACTAAAGTAGGAGAGACAGACACCCGCCAGCCACCTTATGCATCTAGTGCATGTCTGTCGGTGGAACCAGTCTCACGTAAGCGTACGTGTAAGGTCGGTCCGGGCCGCTTCATCCCACAATACCGCCGAATCAAGATTGACTAGTAACAGTAAGAAAGTTGAACAAAACCAAACGCCCACAACTGCTTTGTGTTCTACTCGTGCAAGATGCTACGCATAAAACCTAGGCTCAGATGCCACTGTTGGGGAACGTAGCATAATTCAAAAAATGTCTACGCCTTCACCAAGATCCAACTATGGAGACATCTTGCAACGAGCAAGTAAGAGTGCATCTACATACCGTTATGTAGATCGCGTGCGGAAGCTTTCGAAGAAGCGTGGATGAAGTAGTCGTACTCTTCGCGTTCTTCGTCACCGATGATCTAGCGCCGAACGGACGGCACCTCCGCGTTCAACACACGTACGGTGCAGCAACGTCACCTCCTTGTTGATCCAGCAAGGGGGGAGGAGAAGTTGTTAGAGATCCGGCAGCACGACGGCGTGATGACGGGTGCAGTGGAGATCGCAGCAGGGCTTCGCCGGGCGCCCTGCGTTGGAGTATGGAAGTGTGACGGGAGGGGGAGAGGCGCCAGGGCTTGGGTGCGGCTGCCCTCTCCCTCCCCACATATATATAGGGGCCAGGGGGGTGCGCCTGGGCCCCCTGCAGATCCAGTCTGCAAGGGGGCGGCGGCCAGGGGGGGTTCCTTGCCCCCCAAGGCAAGTGGAGCCCCCTCCCCCTTAGGGTTTTAACCCTAGGCGCATGGGGAGGTGGGCCCCCTAGTGGTGCGCCAGCCCTGAGGGCTGGACACTTCCCCTTGCGGCCTAGGGGCCCCACCGGGATGGGTGGCCCCACCCGGTGGACCCCCGGGGCACCTCCGGTGGTCCCGGGACGCTCCCGGTGACCCTCGGAGATCACCCGTTGGCCGAAACTGGACTTCATATATATCAATCTTTACCTCCGGACCATTCTGGAACTCCTCGTGACGTCCGGGATCTCATCCAGGACTCCGAACAACTTTCGGGTTTCCACGTGCATTTATCTCTACGACCCTAGCGTTACCGAACCTTAAGTGTGTAGACCCTACGGGTTCGGGAGACACGTAAACATGACCGAGACCACTCTCCGGTCAATAACCAATAGCGGGATCTGGATACCCATGTTGGTTCCCACGTGTTCCTCGATGATCTTCATCGGATGAACCACCGTGTCAAGGATTCACTCAATCCCGTGTGTTATTCCCTTTGTCCATCGGTACGGTACTTGCCCGAGATTCAATCGTCGGTATTCCCGATACCTTGTTCAATCTCGTCATGGCAAGTCTCTTTACTCGATCCGTAATCCATCATCCCGTGACTAACTACTTAGTCACATTGAGCTCATTATGATGATGTCTTATCGAGTGGGCCCAGAGGTACCTCTCCGTCATACGGAGTGACAACATCCCAGTCTCGGTTCGTACCAACTCAACAGACACTTTCGGAGATACCCGATGCGTACCTTTATAGCCACCCAGTTACGTTGTGACGGTTGGCACACCCAAAGTACTCCTACGGTATCCGGGAGTTGTACAACCTCATGGTCTAAGGAATAAATACTTGACACCGAAAAGCTTATGCATTACGAACTATACGATCTCGTGTTATGCTCAAGTTTGGGTCTTGTCCATCACATCATTCTCCTAATGATGTGATCCCGTTATCACTGACATCCTATGCCCATGGTCAGGAAACCGTGACCATCTGTTGATCAACGAGATGGCAACTAGAGGCCTACCAGGGACTCAATGTGGTCTGTGTATTCACACATGTATCGCTGTTTCCGTACAATACAATTCAAGCATGAATAACAGACAATTATCATGAACAAGGAGATATAATAATAATGATTTTATTATTGCCTCTAGGGCATATCTCCAACAGTTATGTGGCAGATTGGAATTTGTTAATGTCCGGTTGTAGAAAACTTGACAGAGGATCCGAAGTAAAACACACAATTGTGTGAGTAACCGTGACTCTCTCTTTTCACTTTGAGAAGAGAACACGGTGGGGTTATGTTTGACTCGTAGGTAGTTCAGAATCTTTAGCGATCATTACTAGTTTGCGACCGCTTGCGTAGATGCTCATCTTACTCTTGTAGTCGTAAGGTAGCCACCATATATTCCTTAGCCTCTGCTGCAACCTCACCACTACCCTTTTCCATACCCATAAAGCTTTGCTAGTCCTGATACCCATGGTTATGGGATTGCTGAGTCCTTTGTGGCTCACAGATTCAACACACACCAGATGCAGGTACAACTGAGTACGACGCAGGAGATGGATCAGAACTTCTCCGGGAGTTCAATGAAGAGCTTGACCGTATGTATGTGACGTTTTCGACGATCAGTAGTGGATCCTACTTGGGACGATCCGGCCTTGTGTTTTTATGGTATCTTTCTCGTTTGGTTTTTCGTCCGTAAACGGACCCTGTGTTATTTGGATGATGTATATTTATGTAATGCATTGTGTGACATGGCGAGTGTAAGCCAACTACTCTTTTAAAATTTCATCCCCTCTTCTACATGAGTCGTGCAAAGATACCATACTTGAGATCATTCTAGTATGTGATTATACCTTTAAGTCGTGCCTCAACACGTGGGAGGTATAGTCACATACTGGGCATTACACGAGATGCTTTGTGTGCTTACACTCAATGATGCAATGATGATGCCCGAGCTGCTTCTGTTCGCACTGCGAGTGTCATCCCTCAGTTTGCTTCGGAGTTCATGGGCCTCGGCACCGTTGCAGCGATGTGATCTTCTCTCTGCCAGTGCTATCAGCCTTCTGGTGATGCTCTCTACTTATATGTGGTGCGTCAGGAGCACGCTCGTTAGCAGGGTGACTCTTCTGTTGATGAGTTCTGCACATAGAGTTCTGCCATCTCGCGCCAGCTTGACTCTCTTCGTATGGTTGTTTGTGGAGCTTGTCCTTCCTGCCAGACCATGCAGTCCGACTTGGACTTTTCAGCATGTCCATGAGTACTTATCTCGTGGCGGTGTGATAACCCACAAGTGTAGGGGATCAATTGTAGCTTTTTCGATAAATAAGAGTGTCGATCTCAACGATGAGCTAAAGGTAGGATTTATATTGTCTCAAGTTCTATCAACCACCTATAAAACTCTACACACACTTAACGTTCGCTTTACCTAGAACAAGAATAAAATAATAAGTACTTTGTAAGTGTAGTAGGATAGGTTTGTAAGATAATAAAGAACACATAAATAAAAGTTAGGGGTTGTTTTAATAAAAAAGGTCAATTAAGTTAGCATAGCGAGTGTGGACAAGTGGTGGTAGGATTTACGGAATTGTCCCTAAGAAACTGACTACGTTAATAGACCGATAGCAAGTTCATGTAGGAGAGGCCGCTGCTAGAATGTCATCCCTTGAAATTCTATGCACTTATGATTGGAACTATTAGCAAGCATGCACGACTAATAACGCTCAATAAGGTAAAACCCAACCATAGCATTAAGATGTATTGGTCCCCCTTCAATCTCGTATGCAGCAATTTCTATGTTAGGAAGAAACTTCGGTCACTCTTGCCCTCCAATGCATAGTCCTATAAATATACAACTAACCCTATGGTGTGATCCACACATGCGATCATATAATGGGCACCAAAAGGACAGCAACATAGCTGCTACCTCTTGAGCTTGCGTTGTTTTTCCCATGAAGAGGAAAGGGTGATGCAGCACAGTAGCGTAAGTATTTCTCTCAGTTTTTTAGAAGCAAGGTATCAATCCAGTAGAAGACCACGCGCGAGTCCCTCTTACCTACACAAACAAATATGAACCTTGCAACCAACGTGATAAAGGGGTTGTCAACCCCTTCTCTGCCACTTGCAAAAGTGAGATCTGATCAAGATAATAAGATAATATTTTTGGTATTTTGTTTTATAGATTGAAAGTAAAGATTGCAAAGTAAAATTAAAGTAAAGATAAATAGTTGATGGAAGATTGATATGATAGAAGATAGACCCGGGGGCCATACGTTTCACTAGTGGTTTCTCTCATGATAGTAGATTTCTACGGTGGGTGAACAAATTACTGTCGAGCAATTGATAGAAGAGCTCATAGTTATGATAATATCTAGGCATGATCATTATGTATAGGCATCACGTCCATGACAAGTAGACCAAAACGATTCTGCATCTACTACTATTACTCCACACATCGACCGCTATCCAGCATGCATCTAGAGTATTAAGTTCATAAGAACAGATTAATGCTTTAAGCAAGATGACATGATGTAGAGGGATAAACTCATGCAATATGATGTAAACCCCATCTTTTTGTCCTTGATGGCAACAATACAATACGTGCCTTGTTGCCCCTGCTCTCACTGGGAAAGGACACCGCAAGATTAAACCCAAAGCTAAGCACTTCTCCCATTGCAAGAAAGATCAATCTAGTAGGCCAAACCAAACTGATAATTCGAAGAGACTTGCAAAGATATTTAAATCATGCATAAAAGATTTCAGAGAAGAATCAAATATTGTTCATAGATAATCTTGATCATAAACCAACAATTCATCGGATCTCGACAAACACACCGCAAAAAGAATTACATCGAATATATATCCAAGAAGATCGAGGAGAACTTTGTATTGAGATCCAAAGAGAGAGAAGAAGCCATCTAGCTAATAACTATGGACCCGAAGGTCTGTGGTAAACTACTCACAACTCATCGAAGAGGCTATGGTGTCAATGTATGCTACCTCTTGAGCTTGCGTTGTATTCCCTCGAAGAGGAAAGGGAGATGCAGCACAGTAGTGTAAGTATTTCCCTCAGTTTTTGAGAACCAAGGTATCAATCCAGTAGGAGACCACACGAGAGTCCCTCGCACCTGCACGAACAAATAAGAACTTCGCAGCCAACATGATAAGGGGTTGTCAATCCCTTTACGATCACTTACGAGAGTGAGATCTGATAGAGATGATAATTATATTTTTGGTATTTTTGGTTTAATAAAATAGCAAATAAAAGCAAGAAAAGTAAAGTCGATGTAGATTGATATCTTGAGAATAGACCCGGGGGCCATAGTTTTCTCTAGTGGCTTCTCTCATGATAGCGGTATTCTAAGGCGGGTAAACAAATTACTATCGAGCAATTGATAGAAAAGTGAATAATTATGAGACTATCTAGGCATGATCATTGTATATAGGCATCACGTCCGAGACAAGTAGACCGATTCCTGCCTGCATCTACTACTATTACTCCACACATCGATCGCTATCCAGCATGCATCTAGTGTATTGAGTTCATACGAACAGAGTAACGCCTTAAGCAAGATGACATGATGTAGAGGGATAAACTCAAGAAATATGATGAAAACCCCATCTTTTTATCCTCGATGGC
Source organism: Secale cereale (assembly GCA_902687465.1). NCBI lineage: Eukaryota > Viridiplantae > Streptophyta > Magnoliopsida > Poales > Poaceae > Secale > Secale cereale. Next base: position 134,125,426 of record LR738715.1, read on the forward strand.
AACAATACAATATGTGCCTTGCTGCCCCTACTGTCACTGGGAAAGGACACCGCAAGATTGAACCCAAAGCCAAGCACTTCTCCCATTACAAGAACTATAGATCTAGTAGGCCAAACCAAACAAATAATTCGAAGAGACTTGCAAGGATATTATGAGCACACATAAAAAGTTCAGAGAAAAACCAAATTCCTTTCATAGATAACCTTGATCATAAACTCACAATTCATCGGATCTCGACAAACACACCGCAAAAAGAGATTACATCGAATAGATCTCCTCGATGACCGAGGAGAACTTTGTATTGAGATCCAGAGAGAGAGAGAGAGAGAGAGAGAGAGAGAGAGAAGAAGCCATCTAGATACTGGCTATGGACCCGAAGGTCTGTGGTAAACTACTCACAACTCATGGTGAAGGCGATGATGATGAAGGCCTTCGTGATGGATCCCCCTCCCGAAACAGGCTCCAAGATGGTATCTCCACGGGAACAGAAGCTACGGCGGTGGAATTAGCGATTTCTCTCTGCGTATGGAGTTTCTGGGCTACGTAGGTATATATAGGAAGAAGAAGGGCACTGGGGCCATGTGGGCTAGCCTCGAGGCAGGGGGGCGCGCTCCCCACCCACGAGGGCTGGCCCCTTGCCCCCTGACTTTGTCCTGACGTTTCCCGAGCGTGATTTCCTACAAAGATATCTCTCGCGAAGGTTTCATTCCATTTGGACTCTGGTTGATATTCCTTTTCTGCAAAACCCTGAAATAGGCAAAAAAACAGCAATCTGGACTGGGCCTTTGGGTTAGTAGGTTAGTCCCAAAAATGATATAAAAGTGAATGATAAAGCCCATTAAACATCCAAGACTTCATAAATAATAGCATGGAACAATCAAAAATTATAGATACGTTGGAGACGTATCAATGTAGAAGCCCTCCGTGATCGATGTCCCCTCCAGTGGAGCTCCGGAACAGGCCCCAACATGGGATTTCATGGGTACAGAAGGTTGTGGCCGTGGAATTAGGGTTTCGTGGTGCTCTCGGATGTTCTCAGGGTATGTGGATATATATATATATATATATAGGAGGAAGAGGGGCGTCAGGGGAGCAACATGGGGCCCACGAGGGTGGGGCGTGCCTACCCCCTGGGCGCCCCCCCTTCCCTCGTGGCCGCCTTGTTTCTTCCCTGGCGTGTGCTCCAAGTCTTCTGTGTTGTATTTGTTCCAAAAACGACTCTCCGAAGGTTTCATTCCGTTTGGACTCGTTTGATATTCCTTTTATGCGAAACACTGAAATAGGCAAAAAAAACTACAATTTGCACTGGGCCTTGGGTTAGTAGGTTAGTCCCAAAAATAATATAAAAGTGTATAATAAAGCCCATTTAACATTTTAAACAGATAATATGATAGCATGGAACAATCAAAAATTATAGATACGTTGGAGACGTATCAAGCATCACCAAGCTTAATTCCTGCTCGTCCTCGAGTAGGTAAATGATAAAAACAGAATTTTTGATGTGGAATGCTACCTAACATAATTCTCAATGTAATTTTATTTATTGTGGCATGAATGTTCGGATCCGTAAGATTCAAGAAAAAAGTTTAATATTCACATAAGAATAATAATACTTCAAGCATACTAACAAAGCAATCATGTCTTCTCAAAATAACATGGTCAAAGAAAGTTCATCCCTACAAAATCATATAGTTTGGCTATGTTCCATCTTCGTCACACAAAATACTCAAATCATGCACAACCCCGGTTTCAACCAAGCAATTGTTTCATACTTTAGTATTCTCAAACTTTTTCAACTTTCACGCAATACATGAGTGTGAGCCATGGATATAGCACTATAGTTGGAATAGGGTGGTGGTTGTGGAGATGACAAAAGGGGAAGATGGTCTCACATCAACTAGGCTTATCAATGGGCTATGGAGATGCCCATCAATAGATATCAATTTGAGTAAGTAGGGATTGCCATGCAACGGATGCACTAGAGCTATAAATGTATGAAAGCTCAACAAAAAAAACTAAGTGGGTGTGCATCCAACTTGCTTGCTGATATGTCCAAAACGTATCTATAATTTCTGCTTGCTCCATGCCTCTTTTGTGTGATATTGCTATGATATTTATGCACTTCCATACACTTTTGATCATATTTGGACTAACCTATTAACTCAGTGCACCACAGTGCCAGTTCCTGTTTTCTGTTGTTTCTCTATTTCAGGTTTCCCCCATATTAAAAGTGTCCTAAAAATTCCGGGAAAAATACAGGAAAAATCAGCGTACAGGGAGCTTTGAGAAAAACCAAAGCAGGGCCAGAGGGGAGCCTGGGATGGCCCAGGCGGCCACCCGGCGCGGCCCCACCCCTGGCCGCGCCAGGGGGGCGCCTAGGGCCTCACCTCTGCCTCTGGTGACCCCCCTTTGCATATATATTCCTCGCGTCCCGAAACCCTCGAGGACGGAACCCTTTTTGGCGATCTCGCCTCTGTTCCGCCGCCGCCGCGCTTCCAAGATCGGGAGCATCAGGAGAACTCTTCCCGGCACCCTGCCGGAGGGGAGAACCACCATCGGGAGCTACTCCACCACCATGGACGCTTCCCGGATGAGTCGTGAGTAGTCCACCTTGGACCATGGGTCCATGACCAATAGCTATGTGATGTTCTCCTCCCCTCTTTGTTCTTCATGGTTTAGACCTCGTGAGCTGCCCTACATGATCGAGGCACATATGTAATCTTTATGCTGTTGCTCTGCTGAGTTTGCTGGGATCCGATGGATTATGAGATTATGTTCAGATTGTGTGTGAGTAATATATTTGATTCACCTCTTTTATATTTATGTTCTTGAGTAATTCTTGCATGTTCTTCGTTGTTGTTGATTGCTTTGGCCGAGTAGTAGGTAGTAACTCCAAGAGGGAACGTTATGCTTGATTGTGGGTTCATGCCCCTTGATGACTAGCTTGAGTGACACAAACATGAGTCTAGGGGATGTGCTGTTGCCACAAGGGGGAAAACAACGGTGCTTGTACTTGCGGGTGCAAGGATTGTTTACTTTACGCAAAGTTCTTTTAATGAAGTTGTCTGTTGTTTTGAGTCTACACTTTGGGTGGGATTCGCAACTTAATACCAGCGAGATGTTCTGGATAGATATCTCAAGGTGGATGATTAGTAGTAGATGCAGATGGATTTCGGTCTACTAGCCTTGGCGTACCGCCCATGCTTTTGAGCCTCTACCTTTCTTTACAGCACAGTTAGCATTGGTTTGCGCACATAATCCTGTCAATTGCCCGGCTGTAATTTGTTTACCTCGCTTTGCTGTTTTATCGTCTTTTGGGAGAGAGACATCACTAGTGAACATCATGGGACCGCGGTCCATATTACCACCATTGATCACACCCGCTATTTACTTCCTGTTCTTATTTCCTAGTTGCAGTCATACCTATCATTATCATCTCTTGTGTTTGATCCTTTGTAAACGACAAGGCCGGAGGGATTGACAACCTCTCTGTACTCGTTGGGAGCAAAGTTATTTGTATCTGTGTGCAGGTCCTATCAACCGCTAAGTTTCTGGCGCCGTTGACACCTTCTTGTCGACCCTCGGAGTCTCACGGGATTCAATCCTTGGTACCTTTGCCAAGGGAAACTTGCTGCTATGATACATCTCAAACCTTCCACTTGGGGTAACCAACGAGGGGCGAGAAGCCATCAAGCAAAGTTTCTGGCGCCGTTGCCGAGGACTCCACTCTTCGAGATAGGGGAGTTGCACGCTATCTTTTATCTTTGCTTTTTAGTCTTATTAGTTTACCTTTCAGTTTTTGCTTTATTGTCCTTTATCAAAAATCACAAAAAAATATTTGCTTTTCTGTTAGTAGTCCTTTCTGTTTAGTCAAGCATGTTAGGATTTGGTGCTTTGAGGGAATCAGAAGTTCTAGATTTCCATCAAAGGTATGGAGAAAATATGAAGAAGGCATGGGACATAATTTCTGATGCACATAGGAGAATTATGCCTTGGATACCTATAAAAATTGTGCTTAGAAATTTTTACCATGGTCTTTTTAAATGGTGTAAACACTCTCTTGATATTATAGCTGAAGGAGATTTCCTAGAGTGTGATGAAGCTAGAGCTCTTGAAATTATACATGGTCTATCTAGTTACTTTGTTTATGATCATAGTTTTGATACTGTCATAGATAGACTTGCTACTATTGAGAAGAGAATGGATGCTCTAGACTTGATGAAGGTAGAGAAACCCAAACCCAATAAGAGAGATATTTTGGAAATAGACAATGATTGGGAGCCTTTTGTTAGGATTAGCATCTCTAATCAAGACTTCCTTGCTTATTGTGATATTGGATCTATGGTTTCTACTATGCCAAAAATTGTTCATGATTCTTTAAAATTTAACATGGACAGATTATCATCCTATCATGAACATGCTAATGGAGATATTTCTGAGATCCAGGTAAGAATAAAAGACGTGCCAGTTACATTCCTTAAAGGGATTGCAATGGTTGATTTCTTCATCATGAAGCCAAACCAAGGAAATATAGTGCTTGGAAGGGGCTTCCTCCGAGCCGTAAAAGGCTTCATTGATATAGGTAAGGGACAAATCCGCCTACGCGGGAAGGCAAAAGGTACGTACCCCTTTCCTAGAAGGAACAAGGGTGAACTTGTTGAGGAACCATTTGAAGCAATTTATAACTCCGATTATTATGATGACTTTTGATTCCTTCTTTTTGCATCATGCCTAGCTTAAAGGCATAAAAGAAAGCGCTTTTGGGAGGCAGCCCACAATGAATTAGGTTTTATTTTGCTTTTGTTGTGTCTTGATGTTTGTTACTACAGTAGCATCATCATTGTATCTTTTCTTCTCAGCTTTGTGCCAAGTTTAGCCTCCGATTGCAAGAAAGTTCAAAAGTTGTGACGTGCTGTCCAGAAAACAGATTCTGTCCTTGGACCGAAAAATTCGTATAAAATCACCAGATCATCTTTTTGATCTAAAATTTTTTGACAGCATGCTCTATACAATTGGCTTTCGTGCGTCTGTTCTGAGTTTTTTGATTTGAGTTGCAGAAGTGCCCCGAAAAAATTATTCACTACCTGCTGGTCTGTTTTTCACAGATTCTGTCTTGTTTTGCCTTTTCTTCATTTTGCAAACCTTGAGCTTGCTTTTTATTTGCAAAAACCTTTTGGCAATCTTGAGAAACAGTAGCTCTTCAAGATTATCTTTATTTCCAGTAGGGAAAAGTTATTTTATTGTGGGTACTAACCTCGCTAATCAGATTATGATGAGTTATGTATGAAGGGAGTTTTCAAGTGTGCGAGGGAAGATGATAAAAGAAGATTCAGGAGGGTCAAATGCTCAAGCTTGGGGATGCCCCGTGCACCCCCAAGAAATATTCAAGAAGACTCAAGCGTCTAAGCTTGGGGATGCCCCCATGCATCCCCTTCTCCATCAACAATTATCAGTTCGTCTTTCGTTCCACTATAATTATCACTTCATGTGTTATGTGCTATGCTTGGAGCGTCTTGCTCTTAGTTTCCTTTTTAGTTTTCTTTAGCTTTGCTTGCTGTTCATAACAAGTTAGAACCCAGTTTTCTTTGTGTGGGAGAGAAACACGCTCCACTTCAACCTAGAACACAACATAGGATTTTCATGCTTATCTTTGTTGTGTATGTTCTTTGTCTTTCCATAGCTGTTGTCATGTTTAGCTCTTAGTTTTCATGCTTTTCTTTTTAAAGAGCTTTTGTTTAGTTGGTTGCTGAACTCTCTTGAGTTTTCATGTTTATCTTGTTAAGAGAGTTTGCCTGTTGCACTGAGTTGTGTGTTTTAACTTAAAGTAGGTAATTGAGGTTGCTATTTAATTTTAGTAGTAACTTGCAATAGTTTTGAGGTATTGCCATGAGTAATGTCTGAACTTTTGGTGTCAAGAGCTTTAGCCTATTAGTGATAGATGTCGTATTTTGGGCAATCCGTGTTTATTTTCGAAAACCTACAAAATAGTTGAGAACTTTAGCTACTAAATGGATCACTAATCTTTGGAGGAATCGAATATTAGAGTACACTCACGTACCATGAGCCGAGGATGCGCAAGGATAACCAAACCCCCATACACTCCTCCTCGGGGTACTTGTCTCTTTGTGAACCTCCTAATTAGATTGAGAGTTACCGATAATAAGTGCATGAGTTCTTCGGACTAATGTGAGTATTCGAAAGTTGACACTTCCACCTAGCCATACTTTTCTAGCCTCTTCGGTACCGTGCATTGCCCTTTCTCACCTCGAGAGTTGGCGCATACTTCGCCGGTGCATCCAAATCCTTGGCACGATACGCTCTGTCATCATAAGCCTCATTATATCCTTCCTCAAAACAGCCACCATACCTACCTATCAAGGCATTTCCATAGCCTTTCCGAGATACATTGCCATGCAAAATCCATCTTCTCATGACTTGATCTTCATGTCATACATGCTTTTTGCTTGATCAATGAGCCGCATGCTAGTTGGGCCTTACCCTAATCATTGCCACATGACGCGCTAGTATCATTGCATATCCTGCTACACTGGCAGAGGCATACATTTGCATACATCATGATAGTTTCATTTTCTTTATGTTGAGTACTTTTGTAAAGTGTGAAAGATCTTCTATACTTCTTGTAATAAATAGAGTGTTGCCCCTAAAGTGAGGAAAAGATCCCAAAGAGGACAAAATCAAAAGATCCCAAAGAGGACAAATGAGAGTTAAATAGAAAGAGCCATTGAGGCCACAAAAAAATAAAAAGAAATAGAAAAAAGAGAAAAAGAAATAAAAAGAGAGAAGGGGGCACACTACTATTCCTTTTGAGAGATCCATACTCGTACTCCATCTTATACCTTGTGCTCCATAGAGATTATCATTCATGCATATAGCTATGTGGGGACCTTCACACTATAGAACTTGGCTTGTATATTCCAATGATGAGCCTCCTCAAAAGAGCTCTAGGTCTTCTTGAGCAAGCAAGTTGGATGCACCCCCACTAGTTCCATTGGAAAGCTTACCTTAGCTCATATGTGCATCCGTTGCATGGCAATCCCTACTCCTCACATCATATCTATCATTTGGCTTTCTCTCGCCTATGATTGTCCTCATTGATGTGAGCCTTTCACACCTTTTTTGTCTTCCCCCTTTCATCATTTTTCTCTCTTTGCCATCCTAAGTGTCGACTTTCTTGCTTACGCTCATCCATTGCATGAGTGCTCAAAATATCGAAAGGGAGTGGATCATTTTGACTTGTACCTGGCTGACGGTCTGGGGATGAGTCAAGATAAGATTCCAAAGAAGACCAAGTGTGAAACATTAGTAGATTAAGTTCTCAACAATACAAAAACTATGTTTTACTCTCTCATATATCCATATCCCCTTTCTTGCACGCAAACACCATTTGCAGACATTCGAGTCACGGACATCGAGACCTCTTGCACCTTTATGTTCTTATGTTACTTGTTACAATGCTAATATAGACTCTTGCTTGTTATGACTTGAATTGAATTACATGCCTTGATTGCTTCATTTAAAAGTTCTTATATGGTTGATAGCATGTCACCACAGAAATTATGCTTGTTATCATTTACCTACTCGAGGACAAGCAGGAATTAAGCTTGGGGATGTTGATACGTCCAAAACGTATCTATAATTTCTGCTTGCTCCATGCCTCTTTTGTGTGATATTGCTATGATATTTATGCACTTCCATACACTTTCGATCATATTTGGACTAACCTATTAACTCAGTGCACCACAGTGCCAGTTCCTGTTTTCTGCTGTTTTTCTATTTCAGGTTTCCCCCATATTAAAAGTGCCCTAAAAATTCCGGAAAATATACAGGAAAAATCAGCGTACAGGGAGCTTCGAGAAAAACCAAAGTAGGGCCAGAGGGGAGCCTGGGGTGGCCCAGGCAGCCACCCGGCGCGGCCCCACCCCTGGCCGCTCTAGGGGGCCGCCTGGGGCCCCACCTCCGCCTCCGGTGACCCCCCTTTGCATATATATTCCTCGCGTCCCGAAACCCTCGAGGACGGAACCCTTTTTCGCGATCTCGCCTCTGTTCCGCCGCCGCCGCGCTTCCAAGATCGGGAGCATCACGAGAACTCTTCCCGGCACCCTGCCGGAGGGGAGAACCACCACCGGGAGCTTCTCCACCACCATGGACGCTTCCTGGATGAGTCGTGAGTAGTCCACCTTGGACCATGGGTCCATGACCAGTAGCTATGTGATGTTCTCCTCCCCTCTTTGTTCTTCATGGTTTATACCTCGTGAGCTGCTGATGGCTTCTCGCCCCTCGTTGGTTACCCCAAGTGGAAGGTTTGAGATGCAGTGTAGCGGAAGTTTTCCCTTGGCAAAGATACCAAGGATCGATTTCCCTGAGACTCCCAGTTTCAACAAGAAGGTGTCAACTGCTAACGGCGCCAGATATTAGCAATCAACGTGGACATGCACACATATACAAATAACTTTGCTCCCAACGAGTACAGAGAGGTTGTCAATCCCTCCGTCCTTGTAGTTTACAAAGGATCAAACGCAAGTGATAATAGTGATAGGTATTGCTGCAATAGTAAGTAAAACAAAAAGTAAATAGCGGATGTGATCAGTGATGGTAATATGGACCGGGGTCCCATGATGTTCACTAGTGATGTCTCTCTCCCAAAAGACGATAAAACAGCTATGTGAGGTAAACGAATTACAGCTGGGCAATTGACAGAATTATGTGCGCAAACCAATGCTAATTATATTGCAAGAAAGGTAGAGGTTCAAAGCATGGGCGGTACGCCAAGGTAAGTAGACCGAAATCCATCAATATCTACTACTAATCATCCACCTTGAGATATCTATCCAGAACATCTCGCTGGTATTAAGTTGCGAGTCCCACCTATAGTGTAAACTCAAAGCAACAGACAACTGCATTAAAAGAACTTTGCGTAAAGTAAACAATCCTTGCACCCGCGGGCACAAGCACCGTTGTTTTCCCCCTTGTGGCAACAGCACATCCCCTAGACTCATGTTTCTGTCACTCAAGCTAGTCATCGAGGGGCATGAACCCACAATCAAGCATAACGTTCCCTCTTGGAGTCACTACCTACTACTTGGCCAAAGCAATAAATAACAACGGAGAACATGCAAGAATTACTTACGAACATAAATATAAAAGAGGTAGATCAAATATATTACTCAAACACAATCTGAACATAATCTCACAATCCATCGGATCCCAGCAAACTCAACATAGCAACAGCATAAGGATTACATATGTGCCTCGATCATGTAGGGCAGCTCACGAGGTCAAATTAGTGAAGCACAAGAAGGGGAGGAGAACATCACATAGCTACTGGTCATGGTGTTGGGGAACGTAGTATTTTCAAAATTTTCCTATGATCACGCAAGATCTATCTACTAGATGCATAGCAACGAGAGGGGAGAGTGTGTCTATGTACCCTCGTAGACCGAAAGCGGAAGCGTTTATCAACGCGGTTGATGTAGTCGTGCACCTTCACGATCCGTCCCGATCTAGTACCGAACATACGGCACCTCCGCGTTCAGCACACGTTCAGCTCGATGACGTCCTCGCCTTCTTGATCCAGCAAGACGAGCGAAGTAGTAGATGAGTTCCGGCAGCACGACGGCGTGGTGACGGTTGTTGATGAAGAACAATCTCTACAGGGCTTCGCCAAGCACTACAGAAACTAGACGGAGGATAAACTAGAGGGTCGGGGTAGCCGGCACACGGCTTGGTGTATCTTGATGTGTCTTGGGTGCTAGCCCTACCCCTCTATTTATATGTTGAGCCTTGGGGTCGAAACTTGGAGTAAAAGCCTTCACAAAGTCGGTTTCACCCGAAAGGCAAGAGTCCTTCTCGGACTCCAGGGCCAGACGCCAGGGTTCCCGGCGTCTGGACCCAGACGCCAGGGACCCTGGCGTCTGGCCCCTGGACTCCGCAAAACTTCCATTTGCGCCTTCCAAAAACCTTGTGTGCTTTCCCTTTTGGCCCAAATAAAGTGTTCTCGTACCCAAACACTTCGGGAAACATCCGGAACCCCTTCCGGTGAATTCCAGAACCCTTCCGGAGGTCAAACACTATTATCCCATATATTAATCTTTATCTCCGGACCATTCCAGAGTTCCTCGTCATGTCCGTGATCACATCCGGGACTCCGAATAACATTCGGTCACCAACATACATAACTCATTAAATACTATATCGTCAACAAACGTTTAAGCGTGCGGACCCTACGGGTTCGAGAACTATGTAGACATGACCGAGACATCTCTCCGGTCAATAACCAATAGCGGAACCTGGATGCCCATATTGGCTCCTACATATTCTACGAAGATCTTTATCGGTCGAACCGCATAACAACATACGTTGTTCCCTTTGTCATCGGTATGTTACTTGCCCGAGATTCGATCGTCGGTATCTCAATACCTAGTTCAATCTCGTTACCGGCAAGTCTCTTTACTCGTTCCGTAACACATCATCGCGTGACTAACTCATTAGTATTTTGCTTGCAAGGCTTATTATGATGTGTGTTACCGAGAGGGCCCAGAGATACCTCTCCGACACTCGGAGTGACAAATCCTAATCTTGATCTATGCCAACACCACGAATACTTTCGGATACACCTGTAGAGCATCTTTATGATCACCCAGTTACGTTGTGACGTTTGATAGCACACAAGGTGTTCCTACGGAATTCGGGAGTTGCATAATCTCATAGTCATAGGAACATGTATAAGTCATGAAGAAAGCAATAGCAGTAAAACTAAACGATCATAGTGCTATGCTAACGGATGTGTCTTGTCCATCACATCATTCTCCTAATGATGTGATCCCGTTGATCAAATGACAACTCATGTCTATGGTTAGGAAACATAACCATCTTTGATCAATGAGCTAGTCTAGTAGAGGCATACTAGGGACACTCTGTTTTGTCTATGTATTCACACATGTACTAAGTTTCCGGTTAATACAATTCTAGCATGAATAAAAGACATTTATCATGATATAAGGAAATATAAAATAAAAAATTTATTATTGCCTCTAGGGCATATTTCCTTCAGTCTCCCACTTGCACTAGAGTCAATAATCTAGTTCACATCGCCATGTGATTTAACACCGATACTTCACATCGTCATGTGATTAACACCCATAGTTCATATCGCCATGTGACTGTCGGGGGAAACTGTCCACCACGAACACCTATGGGACCGGAGCCCCTTGTCTGTGCGGTACGAGGGCGGAGGGAGCACAAAGAGCAGATCGTAGCGAGCACGCGGGCAGTTTTACCCAGGTTCGGGCCGCGGTAGACGCGTAAAACCCTACTCCTGCTTAGTTGTGTATTGAGTTTGAGTGCTCGGGAGCTTGAAGAAGCAGCTACACCAAGCGTGAGAGTGATCTAGGTTCCGAACCCCCTCCACGTTGTGCATGGGCCTCCTTTTATAGTGCAAGGGGTCACCGACAGGTGTCAACGTAGAAGAAAGGGGTAAAAACGTAAAAGAGGTGGTAGTTGTAACAGTGCGGGAACAGTGGAGCTACAGTGCAGAACAGTGGTCTATACCTACTTTAACAGTGGGGGACAAGAGCATTCAATGCCCGTCGCCGTCGACCCCAAAAGCTCCCGCCCTTGCGTCTCCGTCCGCCACGGCGATGGATCCACCACCGTGAAGTGCCACCGTGTACCCCAGGCTGCACAGCCATCCGCCACGCGTCCCTGGATAGGCCCCAGGACGACGCGTGGGCCGATGAGCTGGAGCGCGGGCACACAGCGCAGCCTTCCCGGCAAGCACCTTGTCGGGGCCTTGATCTTGCCGGGCCCGGGAGCTTGCCGCTCCCCGGGCCCTTGCCGGGTCTTCTATGATGGAGTCTTCTAGTCTCCCTGGCAAGCTCCTCTTGCCAGGGTCTTGTGCTAGTGAGGTAATCTTGAGCCTGGTACGGCCTTCCCGGCAAGCTCCTCTTGCCGGGGTCTCGATCTTATGTCTTTTATACTTTGTTTTTGAATGGTCTAATAAGGAGCAGGAAGGTCTCCGGCGAGCACGCGGTAAACCCTGCCGCGGGAAGCTGCAACTGCCCGTGCACAAGTTGGGGTACTGAGGTACCCCTACCTTAGTACACCGACAGGAGCCCCCGGGCCTGGGCCACACACGGTGCCGAGCGCTGTTGGGCCAGGCCCAAAACAGTGCACGGGCACCCGCGGCCCGCGACGCGCCGAATCCACTTCCGTATCCGCCGCACCCCACCGTAACGGCACGCGTCGATCGCGGCGTCGTGGGATGGGACGTGCCCACGATCTCTTAATGGAAAGGGCGAAACGCCCCCCACTCCCCCATAAAAGTAGAGGAAGCGGGCGCGGTTCCCCTCCTTGCACTTTCATTGCATCGTCTTCCTCCTTCAAAGATTCTTCTTGCGCTCCGCCTCCACACCTCCGCCGCCGCCGTCTGCATCTCCGGCGTCGTCGGACCTTTCGCCCCTCCTTCCTTCCGCCGCGTCCGCCATGGCCCCGAAGACCGACAAGGCGAAGGCGGAGAAGGCCAAGAGGGAGAAGTCGGAGCAAGCGGCGAAGCTCGCCGCGTACCGGAAGAAGCACCTCGTCTTCCCGCCGAAGCTCGGCGTGCGGGAGCTCTGGAACAAGTATTACTTGTTCTGAGCCAAGGACACCAAGGCGCACCCCCGCACACGAGCCTATCCGGCCGCCGCCAAGGACGAATATCCCGGCGGGTACTACTTCTTCGCAGCCTTTTTTCATTGTGGTCTCTGTCCTCCTTTCTCAAACTTCTTCTGCGACATTATGAACACATACGGCCTCCATCTGCTTGACTTCACCCCCAACGCCATCCTCACCATGGCGGTTTTCGCACACATGTGCGAAAACTTCATAGGAGTACACCCAAACGTAGCGCTTTTTAGGCACTTCTTCACTCCTAGAGCAGAGGCCGACGCCCCCCTCTCCGGAGGAATTTCTTGGGTTTTCCGTCTGAATAAGAAGGGATCCTACTTGCCGGGGGAGCTCCGCGGCAAGTGGGAGGAGTGGCGCGCGGAGTGGTGCTGGATCGTTGAAGATGCGCCGCAGTCCTTCACCGCGCCGCGCACAACACCCATCGTGCGCGGCAGGGATTGGAGTGAGCTGGACTCGGACGACATCAAACTCGACATCGCCCTCGTCCGGATTCTTCGTCTTCGGATGGCCAAGCTGTCAGTTGCAGAGGTGGGCGCAGATTTCCTCCGCCGGCGCATTGCCCCTCTCCAAGACCGGAAGAGGCCGGCCTGGGAGTACGGCGGCCCGGCAGACATAATGAGGCTGCGCCCCGGGCTCAACTTCAACTTCACCACGCTGGAGCTGAAGGGGATGGTCCGGGAACTCTTCAAGTACGACCCGGCACACCCTGAGTGGTTCAGGCCTCCCCGGGAAGTGGTGCCGCTCTGCAACAACATCGTCCGGGACCGCATCCTCGCCATGATGCCCATGTGTGACTCGCACGGCGTGGACCGCACGTGGATCGCTCCCAAGCCTATCGACGTCCTCAACTTCTACGACAACCTCGCAGAGGTGGCGAAGAACAAGAACGACCTCAAGGAGCACACGCGGGACACCACCGACCAGGAGATCGCCTACATAGCTTCTCGGGCTGAAGAGGCCGCCGCAGCCGCGGCGGCAGGAATTTTTGGATACACGCCTGAAGAGGCGGAAGTTGCGGACGCGTCCACCCAGGCGGAGGAGGCGGAGATCCGCAGATTGCTGCAGCTCCCTCCCGACGCGCTCGCCGGGGTCCCCTCGCTGAGGCACTCCGGGATCCACGGGATCGTGGCCGAGGCCGCGGCAATGGAGGGTGCCACCGGAGGGAACAGAGGCGCCGCGAGGAGCGGAGGCGCCGGAGGAAGCGGAGGCGGTAAGGGAAAAGAGGCCGCAGCGCAGGGCGCTGGGCCCAGCGAGCCGGCCGGGGAAGAGGAGGAGGAGGAGGCCGAGGACTCCGGCGGATCCACGGAGCTCTACACCGACGACCTCTCCTCGTCGGAGAGCTCCCCGCCCCCGGCAAGCCCAAGGCAGTCCCCGCCGAAGCGTCTCCGTAAGACGGCGACGGGGGAGAGGGCGCAGGCACCCCGGCAACAGCCAGCTCGCCGGGCAGCTCCCCGGGGGAGCCAAGCCGCGCCAAGGCCGACCGGCGTACCAGCCACAGCGGAGGCGGCCCGCGCGCGGACCACGACGGAGGCGCCTCGCAGGCCGGCGCCGAGCCGGCAGGGGTCTTCTCGGAGCGGAGCAGCGGCTCCGCCCGCTCCTCGGGCGCCGGCTACCACAGGGGCTGGGTCTTCGCAGCCCCCAGCCCCGGTGAACACCAAGCGCGCGAGGGAGTCTTCGTCTTCCGCTCCTCGCGCCGACGCGCCCACGGTGGAGTACGACTTCTCCGTCCTGAGCGAGGACGACGAGGAGGACCAGGAGTAAGGATCCAGGACCTTAAACCTTCTCGATTTTTGTCTTGGTTTTTGTTGATGCTCACTCTGTTCATTGCTCTGTTTTCAGGACCCTGGCCCACCGCGCGGCGAAGAAGGCCAAGGCGCCCGCGGTCGAGGCCGCGGAAGCCTCAGCAGCTGCGGCAACAGGAGGCGTGCCGGAGCCGAGCCTGCCGGACCCGAGCGCTGCTCCAGGGAGCAGCCCCCGGCGCAGCCCCCAGCGCAGCCCCCAGCGTAAGTCTGGGGTTTACTCTTTCGCTTGTCGGGGTACGCCTGAGGAATTGGTCTTGTCTTCATAGCTTGATGTTTCTTGTCTTGTTTTGTGCAGAGGTGGAGCCACAGCGGGAAGAGCGCCCGGAGGCCGTCGTCGAGGAGCCGCAGGCCCCGCCGTCCCCACCAAGGCGGAATTCTCCGGCAAGGGAGAGTGCTCCGCCAAGGGCGGGTACTCCGCCAAGGCAGAGTACCCCGCCAAGGGCGAGCAGCCCGGCGAGGGCGGCCACTCCGCCAAGGCCGAGCTCCCCGGCGAGGGAGCCCGCCGCTGAGGAGATCCGCCAAGGTATGTTCTGTAGCTTGTCTTCTTGGCTTTGCCTTTTTTGGATATTTGCTTGAATCTTGAACTTCTTTTTCTTCTTCTTTTTAGATCTTCCTCCTCCTGAGCCCATGGAGACGGAGGTTATCAACCTCGAGGAGGAGGGCGCGCAGGGCGGCGGCGGCGACGCCCCTGTCGTCGAGGAGATGGCCGAGGCCGCCGAGCCGGCCGCGCAGGAGACTGCTCCGGCTGCGGGCGCAGCGGCCGGGGAGGGGGACGGCGACCGCACCGCCGGCCCGGAGGCGGCGGGAGCATCGGATGCTGCACCGGCCACCGGCCCCTCCGCCAGCAAGGAGCAGGGGTACTACCTTGAGGCCCCCAATGGCGTCTTCATCCAGATGCCTTGGGGGTCTTCTTCGCGAGCTCCCACGGAGGGCGAGGCGTTTGACGGAGAAGTCCTCGCCTCCGCGGGCCTGAAAATCGTCGAGGAGCCCGGCGGGAGCGAAGGACCGGAGGAGGAGAAGCTGCTCCACCAACTCCTGGCCCTTTACCGGGCCAGGCAGGCGAAGCTCGCCTCCCGGGAGGCCCTTGCCGCCAAGGCCGCCGCAGAAATGGAGAAGCGCACGGCGGAGCTCAGCGCCGCCAACCAGGCGGCCCTCCGCGAGGTGGCGGAGGAGCGCGAGCGTCTCGCCGGCGAGTACCAGGAGTGGGTGCTCGAGAAGGCTGAAGCTGAGGAACAGCAGCGGCTCGCCGGGGTGGAGATGTCCCGGCGAGAGGGAGAGCTCGCGCAGCGGAAGGTCGAGCTCGACTCCCATGAGGAGGACCTTGCCGCTCGCGAGGCTACCCTTGGCGGGGAGTTGAAGGAGGCGAAAGCCGCCGCGGTTGCCGCGGAAGACGCCAAGAAGGAGCTCGCCGCCAAGGTTGTGCAGCTGGAGAAGGCGCTGAAGGTGAGCGCTGAGAAGGTTGCCGCGCTCATCATTGAGCGCGAGAAGGACGCCCACACAAACTCTGAGCTCCAGGTGAGTCTCTCCAAGAGGGGCGACGAGTTGAAGGCCGCCAAGGACTCCATCGAGGACTTGGAGCTGAAGGTCACCACTCTGAAGGATTCGCTCGACGCTGCCCGGGCTCAGGAGAACAA
The DNA here is from genome assembly GCA_902687465.1 of Secale cereale. Taxonomy (NCBI): domain Eukaryota; kingdom Viridiplantae; phylum Streptophyta; class Magnoliopsida; order Poales; family Poaceae; genus Secale; species Secale cereale. The sequence continues at coordinate 134,141,546 of LR738715.1, forward strand.
GCTGAAGGAGGAGCTCCGCAAGGAGCGGACCCTGGTGGACAGCGTCAACAAAGCATCCGAGCTCTTCCGCCAGACCATTGAGGTATGGACCGAAGACTTGGTTTCTTCTGCGTCCAACATTGACCAGGAGCTGCTGGCGCTGAAGGTTGAACATCTCATCTACTCGCCGGATCCGGACCTCCCGCACAGCGCCAAGCTCAGCCTCTTCTTCAGAGGGATCGCGCCGGCCCTGGCAGGTCTCCGGAACCAAATCCCCGCGCAGCTGGCCGAGGAGTCGCCCCTGCTCTGCGCGGGAACTCTGGAGCGGGTGTTGACGAAGATCGTGTACCGCAACCCGGGGATCAATCTCACCAACGTTCTTCGCAGCTTGCCAGCTGATGCAGACACGGAGGCCCTGAAGGAGCAGGTCGCCCACATCATCGCCAAGGTGGCTAAGCTTGGCAGGAAGGAGGGTGACCGCGTAGATTAGGGCTCCATTATCTTTATCTTTTTGTTGCTGCACATTATGTCATGAACTCATTAGTCCATCGTGACAAGTTATCCTTTGTAAGATATTTATCTTATTTTGATCAATCAGTGCAATGTTATCTTCCTTGTCTTAATCTTTGACTTTGTATGTTTTTCACCCTACGCTCCCGGGGAGCTTGCCGGCAAGGGACCTTTGCCGCGAGTGCTGAGTGCTGGACTCTGAGCAGCCTGCTGGCCAAGGTCCTCACCGGCAAGCAACCTTGCCGCAGCTAGCCGCAACGCACTTAGCTTGCTGAGCGTACTCGGAAACGAAGCAAGGGCGCGACACTTGTCGCAGCTCACTTAAATCGTTGAGTGAACTCGAAAACAAGATAAGGGTGCGGCAAGCTACGGGTAGGTTCCTCCGCGCACAGGTTTTCCATACAAAGTGTGACTGTTCAAGGAAGACAACTAAAATTTAAAATTTGAACTGGTCAAATTCTAACAACTTATCTTTCATATGTTGCTTGCTTATATTGTTTGCTCTCCGGTAAGACTTCTCTTTCTTGAACAGCACTTGGTTCCTCCTCCACCTCCTTCCCCCCCGGCAAACTTGTGCGCGAGGAACGTTCCTTCTGCTTAAGAGGAAAGAAAAGGGAGAGGGAAACAAGCATATGGCCTTTCGGCGTTGTAATGCTTACCGGATTTGTGTGTCACACAAGTTCGCCAAATAACACATGCAAATAGCAAAGAAAAGCACGCAAATGGCAAATAGCGCAAAACACGGAAACTTTACTGATGCACGGGGTCTGCGCCCGGCTTTGTACAAAGGGTTACATGCAACAGCGGCAAAGCTTGTACAAAAGGTGGTTGCCGGAGCGGATCACGGCAACCGCGCCTTAGGGGTGAAACTTGCGAAGATGCTCTATGTTCCAGGAGTTGCTCACCGGTAAGCCTTCTTCGGTCTCGAGGCGGACAGCGCCGGGCCTCGTGACTTGTCTCACCCGATAAGGGCCTTCCCACTTCGGCGTCAACTTGTTGGAATTCTTGGCGGACTGAACACGCCGAAGAACAAGGTCGCCTTCCTCGAGACTCCTGGCCTTGACCTTGTGGCTATGGTAGCGGCGCAAAGCTTGCTGGTATCGAGCAGCTCGTACAGCAGCCTGGAGACGTCGCTCCTCGAGGAGCAATGCGTCATCTTGCCGCAGTTGCTCTTGCTCGAGCTCATCATAAGCGAGCACTTGAGGAGATCCGTATACGAGTTCCATGGGGAGAACTGCCTCTGCTCCATAGACTAGAGCAAAGGGTGTCTGTCCGGTGGCTCGACTTGGTGTCGTTCTGATTGACCAAAGAGCCGCCGGTAGCTCCTCTATCCAATTTCTTCCACACTTGCGTAGCCTGTCAAAGGTCCTCGTCTTGAGTCCGCGCAGCACTTCAGCATTTGCCCTCTCCGCTTGACCGTTGCTCCTCGGGTGAGCAACAGAAGCGAAACAGACCTTGGCGCCAAGGTCTTGGACGTACTGCATGAAGGTGCGACTAGTAAATTGTGTACCGTTGTCGGTGATGATCCTGTTAGGGATCCCGAAACGGCAAACAATTGACCTGAAGAACCTGACTGCTGACTGTGCTGTCACCTTTCTCACCGGCTCCACTTCTGGCCACTTTGTGAACTTGTCGATTGCAACGTACAAGTACTCAAAGCCCCCGACGGCTCGGGGGAAGGGGCCGAGGATATCGAGCCCCCAGACCGAGAAGGGCCAGGACAAAGGGATTGTTTGGAGAGCTTGAGCTGGCTGATGAATCTGCTTCGCATGGAACTGGCACGCTTCACACTTGGTTACTAGTGCAGTTGCATCTTGGAGGGCTTCTTGCCAAAAGAACCCTTGCCGGAAAGCTTTCCCGGCAAGCGCCCTTGCGCCTATGTGGTGGCCGCATATGCCTCCGTGTATTTCTGCCAACAGCTTCTGTCCATCTTCTATGGAAATGCACTTCATTCTGACACCATTGAGTCTTCTTCTGTATAGCTCGTTATCCACGAACTGGTACATACTTGACTGTCTGGTTATCTTCTCTATTTCTTCTGGGTCGTCGGGAAGTTCTCCAGTTTGAAGGAAGCGGACGATCCGCTGTGCCCATGCCGGAGCCCGGGGCTCAGCGGCAAGGACTAAAGGCTCGAGGGCCGCCGCGGGAACCTCAGCTCCTACGGCAAGGACCTCTGTTTCTGCCGGAGCTGAAGGTCCCCCGGCAAGCTCGCCGGGGCGAGACTTGCCGGGAACGCTTGCTTCAACTGTACAAGCCCGAGGACTTGCAGGAGCAAACTGTTCCTCAGCGTTCTGGTTGTTGATCTTGGGGACCTTGGCGGCGGTTTCGGGAAGATCCGCCGGCAAGTAGTCGCCGGAGACTAACTTTCTCTTCTTGGGCTGCCCAATTGATGGTGTGACGGATGGTTGAGTCAGCTTGAGCAAGAAGGTCCCTGGTTCCACAGGTAACTTCATCGAAGCGCACTTTGAAAGGCCGTCTGCAATTTCATTTTGAGCTCTCGGGACGTGCTCCATCTGCAGACCTTCAAAGTACTCTTCAAGCTTTCTCACTTCATCGACATAAGCCTCCATCAAAGGGCTCTGGTAGCTCTTGTTAACTTGCCGGACCACCAACTGAGAATCGCCCCGCACAATCAGCTTTCTGATCCCAAGTTCGGCCGCAATCCTGAGGCCGGCAAGCAAGCCTTCATATTCTGCAGTGTTGTTTGTCGCTTGCTCCCTGGGAAAGTGCATCTGGATAACATATTTGAGGTGCTCTCCGGTGGGCGCGATGAGTACCACGCCAGCACCGGCGCCTTGCAGAGAGAAGGCACCGTCAAAATACATTACCCATTCACTTGTCGCTTCTTGTACGGGTGTGCTTGTTTCTTGAACTTCTTCATCTGGCGTTGGGGTCCACTCAGCTATGAATTCTACCAAAGCTCGGCTCTGTATGGTTGAAGTACTTTCAAACTTGAGTCCAAAGCTCGACAGCTCCAGTGCCCACTCAACGATCCTGCCTGTTGCTTCTGGATTGTGCAATATCCTCTTCAGCGGAAAGCGAGTGACCACTGTTATCTCATGGGCTTGGAAGTAATGGCGCAGCTTTCTCGAGGCCATGAGGAGGCCGAAAAGCAACTTTTGCACACCAGAGTACCTTGATCTAGCCCCCTGGAGAAGGGAACTTACAAAATACACTGGGCGTTGCACCATCTTCTTCCGCACCTCTCCTTGCTCCTGCGCAGAGTCATCCTTGTCGGGGCCAGAGCTTGCTGGAGCAGCCCCCTGCTTGTCGCTGGATTCGCTTGCCGGTGGTGCTGACTCCTCGTCGGACTCCCTCTCCGCTACTAACGCAGCACTAACCACCTGGTTGGTTGCTGCTAAGTATAGCAACAACTTTTCCTGTGGTCTAGGTGCGACAAGTATAGGAGTGGAGGACAGGTACCGTTTCAAATCCTGCAACGCCGCCTCCGCTTCCGGAGTCCACTTCATGGGACCTGCCTTCTTCAAGATTTTGAAGAAAGGTAGGGCGCGTTCCGCAGACTTTGAAATGAACCTACTGAGGGCAGCCACACAACCTGCAAGCCTCCTGACATCCTTGACGCGCTTTGGGGCCTCTATCTGCTCAATGGCCTTGATCTTGTCGGGGTTGGCTTCAATCCCCCTCTGCGATACAAAGAACCCGAGAAGCTTGCCGGAGGGGACTCCAAAGACGCACTTCTCGGGGTTCAACTTGAGCTGTATTCTGCGCAGGTTCTGAAACGTTTCTTCCAAGTCTTGAATCAGGGTTTCCTTGCTCTTGCTCTTCACCACGATGTCATCCATGTAAGCTTCTACATTTCTGTGGATCTGTGGCTCAAAAGCAGTGTACACTACCCTTGCAAAGGTTGAGCCTGCATTCTTCAATCCAAATGGCATGCGAATAAAGCAATAAGTGCCACATGGAGTGATAAATGCAGTCTTCTCTTCATCCTCCTTGGCCATGAAAATCTGATGATAGCCTGAGTATGCATCAAGAAAACAGAGTAGCTCACATCCGGCAGTGGAGTCAACGATCTGGTCAATGCGCGGCAAAGGGAATGGATCCTTCGGACATGCTTTATTCACATCGGTGAAGTCTATAGACAGTCTCCACTTCCCGTTGGCCTTGCGCACGACGACTGGATTTGCCAACCACGTCGGATGGATCACACCTCTAACTAGGCCTGCTGCCTCTAGCTTCTTGATTTCTTCGTTGATGAATTCTTGGCGCTCCACGGCTTGCTTCCTCACTTTCTGCTTGATGGGCCGCGCATGAGGACAGACAGCAAGCTTGTGCTCAATCACCTTCCTGGGAACACCGGGGATGTCAGATGGTTGCCAGGCAAACACATCGACATTCGCCCGCAGGAAGGCAACGAGCGCGCTTTCCTATTTGCTGTCAAGGGTGGCACTGATGGTGAAGGTACCACCAGTGCCGTCCTCCTTTGCGGACACTTTCTTGGTTGCCGGAGGAGCAGCCATTCCTTTCTTACTCTTGCCGGTGGAGCTCGATGGAACGTCCTCGACGGCAGCGCAGCACTCCGAAGAGGTGCGGTTGCCGGAGTGGGTCCCAGAGCACTTGCCGGACTTGGTCTTCGTCTTCTTCCTCCCGGGAGCTTCAGCGGCAAGAGTATCCTTCTCGGCCGCAGCTGCCGCATCCCGGTAGATCTTGTCGGCGCAGACAAGCGCATCCTTCTTGTCGCCGTGGACAGTGATGACGCTTATCGGCCCCGGCATCTTCAGTACGTTGTAGGCATAATGGGAAGCTGCCATGAACTTGGCGAGGGCAGGACGGCCAAGTATTCCATTGTAGGGCAATGGAATATCGGCGACGTCGAAAGTGATGCGCTCAGTCCTGAAGTTGAGCTCCCCGCCAAAGGTCACCGGCAGAGTGATCTTTCCCTTGGGCTTGCTCCTCCCCGGGTTGATTCCTTGGAATGAACCGGTTTCTTCGAGCTCGCCATCTGGAATCTGGAGTTTCTTGATCACAGCAGAGGAGATCAAGTTCAGCCCGGCCCCGCCGTCAACCAACATTTTGGTGACCTTGAGGTTGCGGATGGTGGGGGAAACCAGCATCGGCAAGCACCCGACCGCAGTGGTGCGGTCAGGGTGATCCTCAAGATCAAAAACGATGGGCGTGCTGGACCATTTGAGGAGCCTGCGCGACTCCACGGGCGGCTCTGCTGCATTCACCTCACGCACCCACTGCTTGAGTTGGCGGTGGGAGGTGTGCAGAGAGGCGCCACCGTCGACGCACAGGACCTCCGTGGCCTTCTGGAACTCCTGCTCGCTGTTCTCCTCGTCCTCCATGTCTTCGTCGTCGTCTTCTTCGTCCTTGTCGCGGCCCCGGGGAGGTCGATCCCCTTGCCGCTGCTTGGCCTTGCCGCGGCGCCCTCCCCGGCCGTTGAACGGTCGCTTCTTGCTCGTCTCTTCCCCGCCACCTTGGGCCTTCTCCTTGTCGCGCCTCTCGTACTCAGCTTTCTGCTGCTCGACGAGATATTCGACGCGCTTGCAGTTGGAGAGGTCGTGACCCTTGGTGCGGTGGATCTTACAGTATTGCTTGTCGGAGCTACCCGGCTTGTCGGCCGCCGCCGCAGGGGCAGGCTCCTTGCCGGAGCCGCCAGCCTGTGCTTGCTTGGCGGGGGCCTCCTTGCCGGACTTCTCGACGGCAAGCACCTCCTTCTTGCCCTTCCTTCTGTTATTCCGCCGCCGGCTCTTCTTTGCCGGGGCGGCGTCGTCGCTGTCGCTTCCTCCCGCGCCAGTATCCTCCCCGGAGAGTCTCCTCCCCTCTTCTGCGCGTGCACACTTGTCAGCAAGAGCATAGAGCTCGCTGACATCCCGAATCTTCGTCATCGCCATTTCCTCACGCATGCGGCGGTTACGCACGTTCTGATGGAACGCGCTGATAACCGCGGCAGGGTGGACATCAGGGATGTTGTGCTGCACACGGCTGAAGCGTTGGATGTACTTGCGCAGGGTCTCGCCTTCCTTCTGGGCCAAGATGTGGAGATCGCTCTCCTGGCCGTGAGGTTTGTGGCCGCCGGTGAAGGCGCCAACAAACTGGTGGCAAAGATCGGCCCAAGAAGAGATAGAACCTTCCGGCAAGTGCATAAGCCACGAACGGACGTTCGGCTTTAGCACGAGCGGGAAGTAGTTCGCCAAGATCTTCTCGTCGCGCCCCCCGGCAGCTTGCACTGCGATGGTGTAGACGCTGAGAAACTCCGAGGGGTGCGTCTTGCCGTCGTACTTCTCCGGTACGTCGGGCTTAAAATTCTTCATGCTGGGCCACTGGACGCGCCGCAGCTCGCGGGTGAACGCAGGGCAGCCTGCCGCGTACGGCAAGTCGCCTGGCTCACCGGGCGCGTGCGCGTCGATAGTGTTCCCAGCTCTCTTGTCTGATTGTCGCCGAGCTTCTCGGCGGCGCTCGATTGTGGTCCGAGCGTCTTCTTCTCGCCGGTCGTCGAGGACCTGGCGCTGGTCCCGACGAGCCCGCGGGTCCGACGAGGCGGTGGAGCCGTCGTCGGCGTTGTTCCGGCGGGGCGGCGTCTTCTGCTTTTGCGGCGGGGAGTGCACGCTTGTCGCACCCCCGGCGGTCTTGTTGCCGTCAGGCTTCGTCTTCTCAGCTTGCCGCGGCCGTGAGGTCGACGGCTGCTGTGGAGAATCGTTGTTGGCGAAGTCTATCAGGCTCCGGATGGTGGCCCTCCATTCCTCGGCCTTGTCGGCCGCTGGAGGGAAGTCTAGGAGCAGCTGCGCCCTTGCGAGCGCTTCTGCCGGAGTGGAGGGGAACGCGGGCGAGCGGTGCGAGGAGCGGGATACGCTCGGACTTCTAACAACGTTAGAAGGAGCGGGGTCCCGCGCCGGCGCCTTCGCTTTGCTTGTGCCCGGACGGGGGTCCGGGGCGTCCCGCGAGCCTCCGGTTTGGCCTTGCCCCAGCAAGCGGATACCACCTCCCGTGGTATGGCGTTGCTGGGTCGTCGTGTGCTGGGATGGACGCGGCGCGTCCACGGAGACCGAGGTTCGGTCGTCCGTTCTGTTCTTGGATCTGGTGGCGCCGTGAGTGTCCTCGCCGGCAACCACCCTTCCGACGGCGTCTCCCCCGCCCACCGTTGGCTCCGGTGGCGGCGGGTGAGACGCGGACGGGCCTCCGACCTCCGAAGCCTTCTTCTTCGGGGCCATGGAGCTGTTGCTGGTGAAGTTGATGAATTCGGAGAGGTTGATGAAGAATGCGCCCGCGCGAACGCCGGATCAGGTTCGCACAACCTCGACGCCCCCTACCTGGCGCGCCAAAGATGTCGGGGGAAACTGTCCGCCACGAACACCTATGGGACCGGAGCCCCTTGTCTGTGCGGTACGAGGGCGGAGGGAGCACAAAGAGCAGATCGTAGCGAGCACGCGGGCAGTTTTACCCAGGTTCGGGCCGCGGTAGACGCGTAAAACCCTACTCCTGCTTAGTTGTGTATTGAGTTTGAGTGCTCGGGAGCTTGAAGAAGCAGCTACACCAAGCGTGAGAGTGATCTAGGTTCCGAACCCCCTCCACGTTGTGCATGGGCCTCCTTTTATAGTGCAAGGGGTCACCGACAGGTGTCAACGTAGAAGAAAGGGGTAAAAACGTAAAAGAGGTGGTAGTTGTAACAGTGCGGGAACAGTGGAGCTACAGTGCAGAACAGTGGTCTATACCTACTTTAACAGTGGGGGACAAGAGCATTCAATGCCCGTCGCCGTCGACCCCAAAAGCTCCCGCCCTTGCGTCTCCGTCCGCCACGGCGATGGATCCACCACCGTGAAGTGCCACCGTGTACCCCAGGCTGCACAGCCATCCGCCACGCGTCCCTGGATAGGCCCCAGGACGACGTGTGGGCCGATGAGCTGGAGCGCGGGCACACAGCGCAGCCTTCCCGGCAAGCACCTTGCCGGGGCCTTGATCTTGCCGGGCCCGGGAGCTTGCCGCTCCCCGGGCCCTTGCCGGGTCTTCTATGATGGAGTCTTCTAGTCTCCCTGGCAAGCTCCTCTTGCCAGGGTCTTGTGCTAGTGAGGTAATCTTGAGCCTGGTACGGCCTTCCCGGCAAGCTCCTCTTGCCGGGGTCTCGATCTTATGTCTTGTATACTTTGTTTTTGAATGGTCTGATAAGGAGCAGGAAGGTCTCCGGCGAGCACGCGGTAAACCCTGCCGCGGGAAGCTGCAACTGCCCGTGCACAAGTTGGGGTACTGAGGTACCCCTACCTTAGTACACCGACAGTGACCAACACCCAAAGGTTTACTAGAGTCAATAATCTAGTTCACATCTCTATGTGATTAACACCCAAAGAGTACTAAGGTGTGATCATGTTTTGCATCGTGAGAGAAGTTTAGTCAACGGGTCTGTCACATTCAGATCCGTATGTATTTCACAAATTTCTATGTCTACAATGCTCTGCATAGAGCTACTCTAGCTAATTACTCCCACTTTCAATACGCATCCAGATTGATACTTAGAGTCATCTGGATTTAGTGTCAAAGCTTGCATCGGCGTAACCCTTTACGACGAACTCTTTATCACCTCCATAATTGAGAAACATTTCCTTAGTCATCCAGTTACTAAGGATAATTTTGACCGCTGTACAGTGATCTACTCCTGGATCACTATTGTACCCCCTTGACACTCATGGCAAGGTACACAACATGTTTGGTACACAGCATGGCATACTTTATAGAACCTATGGCTGAGGCATAGGGAATGACTTTCATTCTCTCTATATTTTTCTGCTGTGGTCTGGCTTTGAGTCTTACTCAACTTCACACCTTACAAGTCAGGGAAGAACTCCTTCTTTGACTAATCCATTTTGAACTACTTCAAAATCTTATCAAGGTATGTACTCATCGAAAGTCTTATCAAGCGTATTGATCTATCTCTATAGATCTCGATGCCCAATATGTAAGCAACTTCACCAAGGTCTTTCTTTGAAAAACTCCTTTCAAACACTCCTTCATGCTTTCCAGAAAATTCTACATCATTTCTGATCGACAATATGTCATTCACATATACTTATCAGAAAGGTTGTAGTGGTCCCACTCACTTCTTGTAAATACAGGCTTCACCGCAAGTCTGTATAAATCTATATGCTTTGATCAACTTATCAAAGCATATATTCCAACTCCGAGATGCTTGCACCAGTCCATAGATGGATCGCTGGAGCTTGCACATTTTGTTAGCACCTTTAGGATTGATAAAACCTTCTGGTTGCATCATATACAAGTCTTCTTTAATAAATCCATTAAAGAACGCAGTTTCCTTATCCATTTGCCAGATTTCATAAAATGTGGCAATTGCTAACATGATTCGGGCAGACTTAAGCATCGCTACGGGTGAGAAAATCTCATCGTAGTCAACACCTTGAACTTGTCGAAAACCTTTCGCAACAAGTCGAGCATTGTAGACAGTAACATTTCCATCGGCGTCAGTCTTCCTCTTAAAGATCCATTTATTTTCAATGCCTTGCTGACCATCGGGCAAGTCAACCAAAGTCCATACTTTGTTCTCATACATGGATCCCATCTCAGATTTCATGGCTCAAGCCATTTTGCGGAATCTGGGCTCATCATCGCTTCCTCATAGTTCGTAGGTTCATCATGGTCCAGTAACATGACTTCCAGAACCGGGTTGCCGTACCACTCTGGTGCGGAACGAACTCTGGTTGATCTACGAAGTTCAGCAGAAACTTGATCTGAAGTTTCATGATCATCATCATTAGCTTCCTCACTAATTGGTGTAGGAATCACTGGAACTAGTTTCTGTGATGTTCCACTTTCCAATTCGGGAGAAGGTACAATTACCTCATCAAGTTCTTCTTTCCTCCCACTCACTTCTTTCGAGAGAAACTCCTTCTCTAGAAAGGATCCACTCTTAGCAACAAAGACCTTGCCTTCGGATCTATGATAGAAGGTGTACCCAACAGTTTCTTTTGAGTATCCTATGAAGATTTACTTCTTCGATTTGGGTTCGAGCTTATCATGTTGAAACTTTTTCACATCAGCATTTGTAACACCCCAAAAACTTAATTACTTTTTCATTAAATAAAATTTGTCTAGAAACAAAAAATTTGATTTACAAAGAGTTCTTTAGTGTTTTTAGAACCTTTTGTTTCCGGTTTCTTCCCTCCATATAGAAATTTTGCAGTAAATTTCTGGGCTCTGATAGTCATCTGAAAACATTTCATTACTTGTTTAATAATATTAAGAATTATTTTCATAATAAAATTTTGCCATAGAAAATTCTTTTAATAGCTTTTTCTTTTCTTCATATGCTTCTATTTGCACTACAACTATTTTAAATAATTCTCTAAAAATTCCACCAAAATTATGAGAGGTCATGTGTAGCCTATGGATCACCTTTCTGCAAAAATCCATTCCTTCCCTTTGAAATTTTTGAGTGAATCATCCTCATTTCTATTTCTGTCCGTTTTCTAGGTTTCTACTGCAACCCCAATTTTTCCTTGCTCTAAATTTTTTGATACTTGTCCACCTTATAGTCCTTCCAACCAAACTCTTAACACCAAGAGGTCAGACACATTTGAATTTTGTAAGTCCATCAAATACCTATCTATAGTTTCTGTCCAGAAACTAAATTCTTCAAAACTTGCACTATCAAGTTTTTCCTTTTGCCAAAATAACTCCACCATCATCTATATCATGTAAGGAGACACTACCCTACCAAGTTTCACTTCCAACAAAGTTTCCTAGATGGCTCTATCATTCTGTCGAACACCTTGTGTGCATAACAGAATATTTTGCCACTTCCTAAACCATTATGGACACTTGATCATTTAGCCAAACCAGCATGTCCATCATTCCTCTCATGTCTAGAAGCACCATCCTGCTAAGTTGCACCGTGTTCGAATGCCTGTAGATGCCATTGGCATTTCAGCAAACAAATGGCGTGCGTGCGTAGAGCGTGGCCAGAGCACGCGTATTGCAGTCGCTGGCATCAAGCTCCTGTCGCCACTCTACTGCTTCCCCCTCTCATCTTGATCCATCCCTAGATCAGATCGACCGCCTGCAACACTGCCGACATTCCCCCACGTCCTCTAGCGCCGTCCACGCCGGCCAGCGCCGCCACCGACCGCCGCACGTCACTGTCAGCACCGACCAGGGGCACCTGGCCCAATCCACAGATGCCACCACCTCCTCGCCTTAAGTGCCAACCACCTGAGCCCATCCGCGCCGCCGCCGTCCACCACCAACCTCGCCACCGCCGAGACACGCGGCTCACCCTGAGTCAACCGGCCTCCCCCTGGCATTAATATGGACGGCCGCCGTCCCCACAGAACCCCGCCTTCCACCAACGGCCTCGCCACCGCCCTCATGCGCCGTTAATGGCCACCGCCGCTGTCTGCCCGTGGACGGCGCCGTCTGAGCCACCTGGCATTACCCGGGGCCAGCCAGCTCGTCTGGGAAGTAACTGCGGCCGGCCACCGTCCTCACCGACCCTCACCGGCCACCAAACGACCTCACCTATCATGTTAATGGCGCCGCTGACGTGCCTCCCTCTGGAAGCCACGGCACCATGTCGCTCCCGCCTATAAATTCCCTCCCCGAGCTCTCTCTCCTCATTGGCACCTCCCCTCACTCCTCTCCAAGCCTCCCTAAGCACTCAAATGACCGAAAACGGTCATCTCCCTCGTCTCCGGCAGCTTCTGCCACCGCCGCCTCCTCGATGGTTCCGACGCCACCCAAGCCTCCCCCTCTCCACTACCAGCACCCAGAGCTTCACCACAGACCCGTTAATGCTTCCTCCTCGTCAATTTCACCGGAGCGAGCTCATAGGCGAAAGCCCTCTTCGGGTCTCGTCGGAGCTCCGCGGGAGAGCTCGCCGTCGGCGACCCCGTCAACTCCAGCGACCACAACGGGTACCGGTGGGACCGCCTCGGTCTCCTGGACTCGACAGTGGGATCGGCTCGCCGTGGGGCCCCACCATTCGCCGGCAAAGTTCGCCGGAACGCCGCCCCGCTCTGTCGCGGAGAGAGACGGCGACACCGCTTAAACCCGACAAGCGGGACCCGGCAGTCAGCCTCCCATCGCCCCTCTGCTAGCGAAGCTGAGCCGCCGGGCCGGCCCAATTACTATTCAGCGCTCAGGGCGCAATTCTGATCCCTTCCTTTTTCCTTTCGGCTTATATTCAAATAATTCCATAGTAGCCATTTCTACCCTAAAATTGGTAATTCAATTTTCTGTAGGTTTCTAAAATCATGCTCTGTTTATCTAAATTAAGTGAACATTTTTACTGTGCATAGTTTCTGTTTAATGAATTTAATATTGCTTTTAATCATGTTTTCCATCTTAGTAATTCCATAACTAATTCATATGAACTCTAAATAAATTAATTCTTTTTCTGTTATTTCTTAAACATTCCCTAGTTTATTTTAGTATTTATTTCAAAAACATTTGAAATACTTTTTAGCACTGTCTTTGAATTGTGTGGTGATTTAAGTATTTTGAAATAGGAAATGGAGGGGAGAAAATATTTTCAAAACTTTTGGTATGCACCCAATGCTTCTGCATGTTCAAGGCAAGCATCTTGAACACTTGATATGATGATTGCATAGTGAATTATTTGCTAGGATAGTTTAAGCTTGACTATGTTGAATTTAAATTTAACTTGCATAATGCTAGTAATGCATACATGGTCATGTGCATATTTTCTTTTGCATGCATTCTACTCTAGTTCTATTATGCATAAATTGTGAAAGTCCAGGAGTGTGCTCCTGCTTGGACGTGCCGGTGGGCACGGGCCATTTTTGACACGGTGGTGTCATGTGATATATGTGGAAACAGGCAAGGGTTGTGGCCCTGTCCTGGTGATATGATTGAAAGAATACTTTGTTGTGCTAACCCCTGCAGGAAACATAAGCCTCCTGAGTCGACCGTAGATCGAGTCTTGTTCCGGTAACCCCCATACTTGAATCGTGCTGCCACTTGTCCCTGCCACGGGTAGGGTATGGTTTAGTAAGTTGTTAACCCCTTTCCGTGCACACACCGTACAGAGGGCCACGATGAGGGTTTTCCACGACGGTGGACTAAATCCGGTCATCGGGTCAAGGGGGCATGGGTGTTTCCGGCTGTCGTGATGCCGAGAGGGAGTGTACCCTTGTAATCCGCGCGTATAAATAGTGATCCCATGCTCTTGGAGGTTGTAGCCTCTCCGACTTAGAGTTTTTCTGGGACGATGCCTTGGGTGATTCCTGGCATCTGAACGGATTTTCTGGTGTGTGCTGGTTAGGTGTGTTTTCATCCCAAAGACCGTAATGGGAATTAGTCAGTGTCACGATACTGACTAAAGAAATCCTATACTTGTGGGTAAAGAGTACACCCTCTGCAGAGTTTAAAAACCTATTCGAATAGCCGTGTCCGCGGTTAAGGACTACAGTCTGGGTTGGTCAAGTGTCGGTCTTAGAGTCGGTCTCCGGAGGAAATATTTAAAATTGAGCATGGTTATTTTGCAGGATAATTATCGTTGCTACTGGTGTTACCATGAGTATATTTGATGATATGATTATTATTATGGACTAACCCATTACTCTTATTTTATTTTCTTAGAGTGTCTCAGGGGCTGGCTGGACTACCCCGGACACTCGCCTTTATTTTTAAGTCCTTTTGTGGCGTCCCTCGAGTTTCAGGCGGTTTTATCACGCCACTACTCTTGTGGATACCCGACTGGCATTTCTTTTCAAGTCCTTTCGTGGCGTTGCCTGAGTTCTCGGATGGTATCGTCCGATTTCTCTTTTAAACACCCGACTGGCAATTCTTTTCAAGACCGACCGTGGTGTCACTTGACATCCGACCGGCATTTCTTTTATATTTTATTGATATTAATATTTATTTTCTGCACTAACTATTATTCACCATGCCATGTTTTAATTCCTGTCAGCATGCATTTAATATAAGTCCATCATGAGCATATGCATATAGTTTATTTCATCATGACCGTATATTTGTTTGCTGCATTTGTTATACCATTTGTCCATGATGTTTGCGAGTACATTCAAACGTACTCACAGGCTTGTCCCTGGCTATTTACTTGGCCAGGTTAGGAGTTCTGCGAGGAGTACCACAGCGACGTCCGTGCGAATCCTAGGAGTGCAACCACGCGGGATAGGAGTTATCCGGGTCAGCTGTTCCTGTGGGAATGGAGCCCCATCAATGTTGGAGATCCACAAGCCAATTCCTTCATCCACCACCGGAGTCATTGTTGTATCAGTAGACCTTTATGGTCTT
>LR738715.1:134157045-134235339 GCA_902687465.1 Secale cereale
CACACACACACACACAGTCAGCACCTAATACATCGACTCGATCACTCTCATCACACCAGAGAAGAAAAACTCGTGGGTTTTCACAGAGCACACACACTCTCTCTCGCACCAGACACTGCTACCTAGTCCCGATGATCACCACCGCCTCGGAGAGCCACCACCCGAGCAGCAGCATCACGGCGATCGTCGAAGATCATCACACACAGTAGAAGCGAGGAGCCGATCAATGCTGCCAGCATACCGGCCAGAAGGATCGTGATCAGCTCCGATCCCACGTCCTCCATTGATGCCTCGTCTCGAGCTCTTTCAGCCAGAAGGAGAAGGAGAAGAAGGAAGAGAGGTGAGGTGAAGTGCGAGGCAGGAGAAGAAAACCATGATCGTTTTATAGCCCGAGCTCGGTGCACGGTGAGCGTAGTCCACCAGCGCCGCTCGTCGCTCGATCGCCGGTGTTCGGAGGCGAATCCGCGAGCAGTACCGACAGGGCACTGGCCCGCGAGGTGAGTGCACGCTACCAGTGACAGCACGCCGCACACTACCACGGTACGACCCTAGATACCCTACGCGCTAGACGCCATAGCAGCAGATAGTGCGGTGAGCACGCGCGGGAGAGAGAAAAAGAAGAAGAGCCGGAGGAAGAGGAAGGCGAAGAGACTGACAGTGGGTCCTGGACCCACCTGTCAGCCAAAGAGAGCACTGTGCGCTGGAGTACGACGAGCAAATTTGGAATTAGAAATTATACTTTCTCCAAATTTCTCGTAACAACACACTGTGGTTGCACCAATTATCAGTAGCCTTACGTCAACAGTGCCGAGCTAGGTTTTAGAATTGTTTGTTTTTGCTCAGCAGAATCTCCTCGGAAAGGGTGGGCTAAATTTTTAATAGCTACCCTAACAAATCTCGAGGACGAGATTTTTCTAAGGGGAGTAGAGTTTGTAACACCCCAAAAACTTAATTACTTTTTCATTAAATAAAATTTGGCTAGAAACAAAAATTTTGATTTACAAAGAGTTCTTTAGTGTTTTTAGAACCTTTTGTTTCCAGTTTCTTCCCTCCATATAGAAATTTTGCAGTAAATTTCTGGGCTCTGATAGTCATCTGAAAACATTTCATTACTTGTTTAATAATATTAAGAATTATTTTCATAATAAAATTTTGCCATAGAAAATTCTTTTAATAGCTTTTTCTTTTCTTCATATGCTTCTATTTGCACTACAACTATTTTAAATAATTCTCTAAAAATTCCACCAAAATTATGAGAGGTCATGTGTAGCCTATGGATCACCTTTCTGCAAAAATCCATTCCTTCCCTTTGAAATTTTTGAGTGAATCATCCTCATTTCTATTTCTGTCCGTTTTCTAGGTTTCTACTGCAACCCCAATTTTTCCTTGCTCTAAAATTTTTGATACTTGTCCACCTTATAGTCCTTCCAACCAAACTCTTAACACCAAGAGGTCAGACACATTTGAATTTTGTAAGTCCATCAAATACCTATCTATAGTTTCTGTCCAGAAACTAAATTCTTCAAAACTTGCACTATCAAGTTTTTCCTTTTGCCAAAATAACTCCACCATCATCTATATCATGTAAGGAGACACTACCCTACCAAGTTTCACTTCCAACAAAGTTTCCTAGATGGCTCTATCATTCTGTCGAACACCTTGTGTGCATAACAGAATATTTTGCCACTTCCTAAACCATTATGGACACTTGATCATTTAGCCAAACCAGCATGTCCATCATTCCTCTCATGTCTAGAAGCACCATCCTGCTAAGTTGCACCGTGTTCGAATGCCTGTAGATGCCATTGGCATTTCAGCAAACAAATGGCGTGCGTGCGTAGAGCGTGGCCAGAGCACGCGTATTGCAGTCGCTGGCATCAAGCTCCTGTCGCCACTCTACTGCTTCCCCCTCTCATCTTGATCCATCCCTAGATCAGATCGACCGCCTGCAACACTGCCGACATTCCCCCACGTCCTCTAGCGCCGTCCACGCCGGCCAGCGCCGCCACCGACCGCCGCACGTCACTGTCAGCACCGACCAGGGGCACCTGGCCCAATCCACAGATGCCACCACCTCCTCGCCTTAAGTGCCAACCACCTGAGCCCATCCGCGCCGCCGCCGTCCACCACCAACCTCGCCACCGCCGAGACACGCGGCTCACCCTGAGTCAACCGGCCTCCCCCTGGCATTAATATGGACGGCCGCCGTCCCCACAGAACCCCGCCTTCCACCAACGGCCTCGCCACCGCCCTCATGCGCCGTTAATGGCCACCGCCGCTGTCTGCCCGTGGACGGCGCCGTCTGAGCCACCTGGCATTACCCGGGGCCAGCCAGCTCGTCTGGGAAGTAACTGCGGCCGGCCACCGTCCTCACCGACCCTCACCGGCCACCAAACGACCTCACCTATCATGTTAATGGCGCCGCTGACGTGCCTCCCTCTGGAAGCCACGGCACCATGTCGCTCCCGCCTATAAATTCCCTCCCCGAGCTCTCTCTCCTCATTGGCACCTCCCCTCACTCCTCTCCAAGCCTCCCTAAGCACTCAAATGACCGAAAACGGTCATCTCCCTCGTCTCCGGCAGCTTCTGCCACCGCCGCCTCCTCGATGGTTCCGACGCCACCCAAGCCTCCCCCTCTCCACTACCAGCACCCAGAGCTTCACCACAGACCCGTTAATGCTTCCTCCTCGTCAATTTCACCGGAGCGAGCTCATAGGCGAAAGCCCTCTTCGGGTCTCGTCGGAGCTCCGCGGGAGAGCTCGCCGTCGGCGACCCCGTCAACTCCAGCGACCACAACGGGTACCGGTGGGACCGCCTCGGTCTCCTGGACTCGACAGTGGGATCGGCTCGCCGTGGGGCCCCACCATTCGCCGGCAAAGTTCGCCGGAACGCCGCCCCGCTCTGTCGCGGAGAGAGACGGCGACACCGCTTAAACCCGACAAGCGGGACCCGGCAGTCAGCCTCCCATCGCCCCTCTGCTAGCGAAGCTGAGCCGCCGGGCCGGCCCAATTACTATTCAGCGCTCAGGGCGCAATTCTGATCCCTTCCTTTTTCCTTTCGGCTTATATTCAAATAATTCCATAGTAGCCATTTCTACCCTAAAATTGGTAATTCAATTTTCTGTAGGTTTCTAAAATCATGCTCTGTTTATCTAAATTAAGTGAACATTTTTACTGTGCATAGTTTCTGTTTAATGAATTTAATATTGCTTTTAATCATGTTTTCCATCTTAGTAATTCCATAACTAATTCATATGAACTCTAAATAAATTAATTCTTTTTCTGTTATTTCTTAAACATTCCCTAGTTTATTTTAGTATTTATTTCAAAAACATTTGAAATACTTTTTAGCACTGTCTTTGAATTGTGTGGTGATTTAAGTATTTTGAAATAGGAAATGGAGGGGAGAAAATATTTTCAAAACTTTTGGTATGCACCCAATGCTTCTGCATGTTCAAGGCAAGCATCTTGAACACTTGATATGATGATTGCATAGTGAATTATTTGCTAGGATAGTTTAAGCTTGACTATGTTGAATTTAAATTTAACTTGCATAATGCTAGTAATGCATACATGGTCATGTGCATATTTTCTTTTGCATGCATTCTACTCTAGTTCTATTATGCATAAATTGTGAAAGTCCAGGAGTGTGCTCCTGCTTGGACGTGCCGGTGGGCACGGGCCATTTTTGACACGGTGGTGTCATGTGATATATGTGGAAACAGGCAAGGGTTGTGGCCCTGTCCTGGTGATATGATTGAAAGAATACTTTGTTGTGCTAACCCCTGCAGGAAACATAAGCCTCCTGAGTCGACGTAGATCGAGTCTTGTTCCGGTAACCCCCATACTTGAATCGTGCTGCCACTTGTCCCTGCCACGGGTAGGGTATGGTTTAGTAAGTTGTTAACCCCTTTCCGTGCACACACCGTACAGAGGGCCACGATGAGGTTTTTCCACGACGGTGGACTAAATCCGGTCATCGGGTCAAGGGGGCATGGGTGTTTCCGGCTGTCGTGATGCCGAGAGGGAGTGTACCCTTGTAATCCGCGCGTATAAATAGTGATCCCATGCTCTTGGAGGTTGTAGCCTCTCCGACTTAGAGTTTTTCTGGGACGATGCCTTGGGTGATTCCTGGCATCTGAACGGATTTTCTGGTGTGTGCTGGTTAGGTGTGTTTTCATCCCAAAGACCGTAATGGGAATTAGTCAGTGTCACGATACTGACTAAAGAAATCCTATACTTGTGGGTAAAGAGTACACCCTCTGCAGAGTTTAAAAACCTATTCGAATAGCCGTGTCCGCGGTTAAGGACTACAGTCTGGGTTGGTCAAGTGTCGGTCTTAGAGTCGGTCTCCGGAGGAAATATTTAAAATTGAGCATGGTTATTTTGCAGGATAATTATCGTTGCTACTGGTGTTACCATGAGTATATTTGATGATATGATTATTATTATGGACTAACCCATTACTCTTATTTTATTTTCTTAGAGTGTCTCAGGGGCTGGCTGGACTACCCCGGACACTCGCCTTTATTTTTAAGTCCTTTTGTGGCGTCCCTCGAGTTTCAGGCGGTTTTATCACGCCACTACTCTTGTGGATACCCGACTGGCATTTCTTTTCAAGTCCTTTCGTGGCGTTGCCTGAGTTCTCGGATGGTATCGTCCGATTTCTCTTTTAAACACCCGACTGGCAATTCTTTTCAAGACCGACCGTGGTGTCACTTGACATCCGACCGGCATTTCTTTTATATTTTATTGATATTAATATTTATTTTCTGCACTAACTATTATTCACCATGCCATGTTTTAATTCCTGTCAGCATGCATTTAATATAAGTCCATCATGAGCATATGCATATAGTTTATTTCATCATGACCGTATATTTGTTTGCTGCATTTGTTATACCATTTGTCCATGATGTTTGCGAGTACATTCAAACGTACTCACAGGCTTGTCCCTGGCTATTTACTTGGCCAGGTTAGGAGTTCTGCGAGGAGTACCACAGCGACGTCCGTGCGAATCCTAGGAGTGCAACCACGCGGGATAGGAGTTATCCGGGTCAGCTGTTCCTGTGGGAATGGAGCCCCATCAATGTTGGAGATCCACAAGCCAATTCCTTCATCCACCACCGGAGTCATTGTTGTATCAGTAGACCTTTATGGTCTTGTATCAAATTCTTGTAAATGCTTGGTAATCTGTAACAAGGATGTGTCCACCAGTAACAGTAATCCTGGGCTGGTGATGACACTAGGGGTTAATTTCTGGAATATTGTGTTCCCGAAATCCGGCCCCGACAGCATTGCAGTCCCAAACTTAAAGAAATGACAGCTTAGGTTTCTTGTCAAACCACAGTTCATACGGTGTCATCTCCACGGATTTAGATGGTGCCCTATTTAACGTGAATGTAGCTGTCTCTAATGCATAACCCCAAAAGCGATAGTGATAGATTGGTAAGAGACATCATCGATCGCACCATATCTAATAAAGTACGGTTATGACGTTCGGACACACCATTACACTTTGGTGTTCCAGGTGGCGTGAGTAGTGAAACTATTTCACATTGTTTTTACTGAAGGCCAAACTCGCTAACTCAAATATTTTACCTCTACAATCATATCGTAGAAACTCTTATTTTCTTGTTACGATGATTCTCCACTTCACTTTGAAATTCTTTGAACTTTTCAAATGTTTCAGACTTGTGCTTCATTAAGTAGATATACCCATATCTGCTCAAATCATCAGTGAAGGTCAGAAAATAACGATACCTGCCGCGAGCTTCAACACTCATTGGTCCGCATACATCAGTATGTATGATTTTCAACAAATCTGTTGCTCGCTCCATTGTTCCGGAAAACGGAGTTTTAGTCATCTTGCCCATGAGGCATGGTTCGCAAGCACCAAGTGATTCATAATCAACTGATTCCAAAAGTCCATCACTATGGAGTTTCTTTATGCGCTTTACACCAATATGACCTAAACGGCAGTGCCACAAATAAGTTGCACTATCATTATTAACCTTGCATCTTTTGGCTTCAATATTATGAATATGTGTATCACACGATCGAGATCCAACAAACCATTTTCATTGCGTGTATGACCATAGAAGGTTTTATTCATGTAAACAGAACAACAATTATTCTCTAACTTACATGAATAACCGTATTGCAATAAACATGATCAAATCATATTCATGCTCAACACAAACACCAAATAACACTTATTTAGGTTCAACACTAATCCCAAAAGTATAGGGAGTGTGCGACGATGATCATATCAATCTTGGAACCACTTCCAACACACATCGTCACTTCACCTTTAACTAGTTTCTGTTCATTATGCAACTCTGATTTCGAGTTACTACTCTTTAGCAATAGAACCAGTATCAAATACTGAGGGGTTGCTATGAACACTAGTAAAATACACATCAATAATCTGTATATCAAATATACCTTTGTTCACTTTGCCATCCTTCTTATCCGCCAAATATCTAGGGCAGTTCCACTTCCAGTGACCATTTCCTTTGCAGTAGAAGCACTTAGTTTCAGGCTTGAGTTTAGCTTTGGGTTTCTTCATGGGAGTGACAACTTGCTTGTCATTCTTCTTTAAGTTCCCCTTCTATCCCCTTGCCCTTTACTTGAAACAAGTGGTCTTGTTAACCATCAACACTTGATGCTCTTTCTTGATTTCTACCTTCGCCGATTTCAGGATCGCGAAGAGCTCGGGAATTACCTTCGTCATCCCTTGCATATTATAGTTCATCACGAAGTTCTACTAACTTGGTGATAGTGACTAGAGAACTTTGTCAATTACTATCTTATCTGGAAGAATAATTCCCACTTGATTCAAATAATTGTAGTACCTAGACAATCTGAGCACATGCTCACTGGTTGAGCTATTCTCCTCCATCTTATAGGCAAATTAATGTCAGAGGTCTCATACCTCTCGACACGGGCATGAGTATGAAATACTAATTTCAACTCTTGGAACATCTTATATGCTCCGTGGCGTTCAAAACATTTTTGAAGTCCCGGTTCTAAGCCTTAAAGCATGGTGCACTTTAAACTATCAAGTAGTCATCATACTGAGCTTTGGTCAAAACGTTCATAACGTCTACATCTGCTCCTGCAATAGGTCTGTCACCTAGCGGTGCATAAGGACATAATTCTTCTATGCAGCAATGAGGATAACCCTCAGATCACGGAACAATTTCGCATCATTGCTACTAACATCTTTCAACTTAGTTTTCTCTAGGAACATATAAAAAATAAACGTGGAGTAACATCGCGAGCTATTGATCTACAACATAGATATGCTAATACTACCAGGACTAAGTTCATGATAAATTAAAGTTCAATTTAATCATATTACTTAAGAACTCCCACTTAGATAGACATCCCTCTAGTCATCTAAATGATCACGTGATCCAAATCAACTAAACCATGTCCGATCATCACGTGAGATGGAGTAGTTTCAATGGTGAACATCTTATGTTGATCATATCTACTATATGATTCACGCTCGACCTTTCGGTCTCCAGTATTCCGAGGCCATATCTGCATATGCTAGGCTCGTCAAGTTTAACCCGAGTATTCTGCGTGTGCAAAACTGGCTTACACCCGTTGTATTTGAATGTAGAGCTTATCACACCCGATCATCACGTAGTGTCTCGGCACGACGAACTTTCGCAACGGTGCATACTCAGGGAGAACACTTATACCTTGAAATTTAGTGAGGGATCATCTTATAATGCTACCGTCGTTCTAAGCAAAATAAGAAGCATAATAAGATAAACATCACATGCAATCAAAATATGTGACATGATATGGCCATCATCATCTTGTGCTTTTGATCTCCATCTCCAAAGCACCGTCATGATCACCTTCGTCACCGGCGCGACACCTTGATCACCATCGTAGCATCGTTGTCGTCTCGCCAACTATTGCTTCCACGACTATCGCTACCGCTTAGTGATAAAGTAAAGCAATTACATGGCGATTGCATTTCATACAATAAAGCGACAACCATATGGCTCCTGCCAGTTGCCGATAACATTACAAAACATGATCATCTCATACAACACCGTATAACTCATCATGTCTTGACCATATCACATCACAACATGCCCTGCAAAAACAAGTTAGACGTCCTCTAATTTGTTGTTGCAAGTTTTACGTGGCTGCCACGGGCTTAGCAAGAACCGTTCTTACCTACGCATACCAAACCACAATGATGTTTCGTCAAGTATGTGCTGTTTTAACCTTCACAAGGACCGGGCGTAGCCACACTTGATTCAGCTAAAGTGAGAGAGACAGACACCCGCCAGTCACCTTTAAGCAACGAGTGCTCGTAACGGTGAAACCAGTCTCGCGTAAGCGTAGGCGTAATGTCGGTCCGGGCCGCTTCATCTCACAATACCGCCGAAGCAAAGTATGACATGCTGGTAAGCAGTATGACTAGTATCGCCCACAACTCATTATGTTCTACTCGTGCATATCATCTACGCATAGACCTGGCTCATGATGCCACTGTTGGGGAAAGTAGTATTTTCAAAATTTTCCTACGATCACGCAAGATCTATCTACTAGATGCATAGAAACGAGAGGGGAGAGTGTGTCTACGTACCCTCGTAGACCGAAAGCGGAAGCGTTTATCAACGCGGTTGATGTAGTCGTGCACCTTCACGATCCGTCCCGATCTAGTACCGAACATACGGCACCTCCACGTTCAGCACACGTTCAGCTCGATAACGTCCTCGCCTTCTTGATCCAGCAAGACGGGCGAAGTAGTAGATGAGTTCCGGCAGCACGACGGCGTGGTGACGGTTGTTGATGAAGAACAATCTCTGCAGGGCTTTGCCAAGCACTACAGAAACTAGACGGAGGATAAACTAGAGGGTCGGGGTAGCCGGCACACGGCTTGGTGTATCTTGATGTGTCTTGGGTGCTAGCCCTACCCCTCTTTTTATATGTTGAGCCTTGGGGTCGAAACTTGGAGTAAAAGCCTTCACAAAGTCGGTTTCACCCGAAAGGCAAGAGTCCTTCTCGGACTCCAGGGCCAGACGCCAGGGTTCCCGGCGTCTGGACCCAGACGCCAGGGACCCTGGCGTCTGGCCCCTGGACTCCGCAAAACTTCCTTTTGCGCCTTCCAAAAACCTTGTGTGCTTTCCCTTTTGGCCCAAATAAAGTGGTCTCGTACCCAAACACTTCGGGAAACATCCGGAACCCCTTCCGGTGAATTCCGGAACCCTTCCGGAGGTCAAACACTATTATCCCATATATTAATCTTTATCTCCGGACCATTCCAGAGTTCCTCGTCATGTCCGTGATCACATCCGGGACTCCGAATAACATTCGGTCACCAACATACATAACTCATTAAATACTATATCGTCAACGAACGTTTAAGCGTGCGGACCCTACGGGTTTGAGAACTATGTAGACATGACCGATACATCTCTCCGGTTAATAACCAATAGCGGAACCTAGATGCCCATATTGGCTCCTACATAATCTACGAAGATCTTTATCGGTCGAACCGCATAACAACATACGTTGTTCCCTTTGTCATCGGTATGTTACTTGCCCGAGATTCGATCGTCTGTATCTCAATACCTAGTTCAATCTCGTTACCGGCAAGTCTCTTTACTCGTTCCATAACACATCATCTCGTGACTAACTCATTAGTCTTTTGCTTGCAAGGCTTATTATGATGTGTGTTACCGAGAGGGCCCAGAGATACCTCTCCGACACTCGGAGTGACAAATCCTAATCTTGATCTATGCCAACACCATGAATACTTTCGGATACACCTGTAGAGCATCTTTATGATCACCCAGTTACGTTGTGACGTTTGATAGCACACAAGGTGTTCCTACGGAATTCGGGAGTTGCATAATCTCATAGTCATAGGAACATGTATAAGTCATGAAGAAAGCAATCGCAGTAAAACTAAATGATCATAGTGCTATGCTAACGGATGGGTCTTGTCCATCACATCATTCTCCTAATGATGTGATCCCGTTGATCAAATGACAACTCATGTCTATGGTTAGGAAACATAACCATCTTTGATCAATGAGCTAGTCTAGTAGAGGCATACTAGGGACACTCTGTTTTGTCTATGTATTCACACATGTACTAAGTTTCCAGTTAATACAATTCTAGCATGAATAAAAGACATTTATCATGATATAAGGAAATATAAAATAACAACTTTATTATTGCCTCTAGGGCATATTTCCTTTACATGAACCCATGGTCCAAGGGAGACTACTCACAACTCATCCGGGAGGCGTCCATCGTGGTGGAGAGGCTCCCGGTGGTGATCCTCCCCTTCGGCAGGGTGCCGGGAAGAGTTCTCCTGGTGATCCCGATCTTGGAAGCGCGGCAGCGGCGGAACAGAGATGAGATCGCGAGAAAAGGTTCCCGTCTCGAGGGTTTCGAGAGACGTCTTAAATATATGCCAAAGGGGGGCATCAGCGGAGGCCCGGGGGGCCCAGGCGCCCCCCTGGCGCGGCCAGGGGGCCGCACCACCAGGGCGCCTGGAGCCCTGGTGCCCCCCCCCCCCGGCTGTACTTTGGCTACCGGGAAGCTTCTAGAACGCTGATTTTTTATATAATTTTTCCGAGATTTTTCGGGCAGTTCTCGTAACGTGAAAACCTGAAATACAAAAACAGCAGAAAACAGAAACTGGCACTGGGGTGCACTGAGTTAATAGGTTAGTCCAAATATGATCAAAAGTGTATGGACGTGTATAAATATCATAGAAATATCACCCAAAAGAGGCATGGAGCAAGCAGAAATTATAGATACGTTTTGGACGTATCAACATCCCCAATCTTAATTCCTGCTCGTCCTCGAGTAGGTAAATGATAACAAGAATAATTTCTGTGGTGACATGCTATTAACCATATAGGACTTTTTCATAGTCATATGACAAAAGCTTACTGAGACAATGAATCTGTAGTAATTAAGTTGCCTCATGAGAAAATCACAAATAACTGAAAGTTTTACAATATGATACTGAAACATCAAATATATTTGTAATGAGCATGGTGTGCAAATATGATAAAGTGATATCTCGCTTGCCCCTTTTAGTGAAGCAAAACATAAATGCAGGGGCACCTCCAAGGTTTAAGTGATGACTAGATACAATGATTTCAAAATAAACGATATCATAATCATGCAAAAGACAATGCTACTTTGGGACAATGCACATTACACTCAGAATGACAATCATGCTCACAGTAGTTGGTGCTTTTAAAAGAAGGTGGAAACTCTCGAACCGTGGCTTTTGTTGGCAAGGTTGAAAACCCGTGGTCGGAAGCAAAGACAAAACATGTACCAGAGCTCTTGGTTTTAAAAACAGAGGTAATAATTATTATTTTTTGAATATGCATGTTTCGTCAACGAATGCTAGCAGATAACTCAATTACTTTTTGAGATGGACAAGTTTCGAGGAACGGCTCCCGAATGAGGACGATCACATCCTCTTAATCTCCTTTGTTTATCACTGCCAAAGTTTTCTGATTTCTCATGAACAAAGCGTGAAGGAGGGTTTGTTTGTTATATTAATTTTGAGCCGGGCGCACTCATTGCCAGTTCCTTCAAGTATTATGGGTTTGCACATTATACATGCAATCCCGGGGTGAAGCTTGTCCAACTGATGGGCCTCGAACCCCTCGTTGGTTACCCCAAGTGGAAGGTGTAAGATGCAGTGTTGTGGAAGTGTTTTCCCTTAGCAAAGATGCCAAGGATCGAATCCCCAGAGACTCCTAGGTTCAACAGGTAGGTGTCAACTGCTAACGGCGCAATTAGAAATCAACGTGGGCCTACACATAGATACAAATAACTTTGCTCCCAACGAGTACAGAGAGGTTGTCAATCCCTCCGGCCTTGTAGTTCACAAAGGATTAAAAGCAATGATAGTAGTGATAGATAGTGTTTTGCAATAGTAAGTAAATAGTGAAAAGTAAATAGCGGGTGTGAACAATGATGGTAATACGGACCGGAGTCACATGATGTTCACTAGTGACGTCTCTCTCCCAAAAAACGATAAAACAGCTATGTGAGGTAAACGAATTACAGCTGGGCAATTGACAGGACCACGAACGCAAACCAATGCTGACTACATTGCAAGAAAGGTTGAGGTTCAAAGCATGGGCGGTACGCCAAAATAAGTAGACCGAAATCCATCAATATCTACTACTAATCATCCACCTTGAGATATCTATCCAGAACATCTCGCTGGTATTAAGTTGCGAGCCCCACCCATAGTGTAAACTCAAAGCAACAGACAACTGCATTAAAAGAACTTTGCGTAAAGTAAACAATCCTTGCACCCAAGGGCACAAGCACCGTTGTTTTCCCCCTTGTGGCAATAGCACATCCCCTAGACTCATGTTTCTGTCACTCAAGCTAGTCATCGAGGGGCATGAACCCACAATCAAGCATAACGTTCCCTCTTGGAGTTACTACCTACTACTTGGCCAAAGCAATAAATAACAACGGAGAACATGCAAGAATTACTTATGAACATAAATATAAAAGAGGTGAATCAAATATATTACTCAATATCAATCTGATCATAATCTCATAATCCATCGGATCCCAGCAAACTCAACATAGCAACAACATAAGGATTACATATGTGCCTCGATCATGTAGGGCAGCTCACGAGGACTAATTAGTGAAGCACAAGAACGGGAGGAGAACATCACATAGCTACTGGTATGGACCCATGGTCCAAGGGAGACTACTCACGAGTCATCCGGGAGGCGTCCATGGTGGTGGAGAAGCTCCCGGTGGTGATCCTCCCCTCCGGCAGGGTGCCGGGAAGAGTTCTCCTGGTGCTCCCGATCTTGGAAGCGGCGGCGGCGGCGGAACATAGATGGGATCGCGAAAAGGGTTCCTATTCTGAGGGTTTCGGAGGACGCTTTAAATATATGCCAAAGGGGAGCTTCGGGGGGCCCAGCCCCCCCCCCCCCTGGCGCGGCCCAGGGGGGGCGCGCCAACAGGGCGCCTAGAGCCCTGGTGCCCCCCCCCGGGTGCCCTTCGGACGCACGGAAGTTTCCGGAACGCTGATTTTTTATATAATTTTTCTGGATTTTTCCTGACAGTTCTCGTAACGTGAAAACTTGAAATACAAAAACAGCCGAAAACAGAAACTGGCACTGGGGTGCACTGGATTAGTAAGTTAGTCCAAATATGATTAAAAGTGTATGGAAGTATATGAATATCATAGCAATATCACCCAAAAGTGGCATGGAGCAAGCAGAAATTATAGATACGTTTTGGACGTATCAACATCCCCAAGCTTAATTCCTGCTCGTCCTCGAGTAGGTAAATGATAACAAGAATAATTTCTGTGTTGACATGATATTAACCATATAGGACTTTTTCATAGTCATATGACAAAAGCTTCTGAGACAATGATTCTATAGTAATTAAGTTGCCTCATGAGAAAATCACAAATGACTGAAAGTTTTACAACACGACATTGAAGCATCAAATAGATTTGCAATGAATATGATGTGCAAATATGATAAAGTGATATCTAGCTTGCCCCCTTTAGTGATGCAAAAACATAAATGCAGGGGCACCTTCAAGGTTTAAGTGATGACTAGATACAATGATTTCAAAATAAACGATATCACAATCATGCAAAAGACAATGCTACTTTGGGACAATGCACATTACACTCAGAATGACAATCATGCTCTCAGTAGTTGGTGCTTTTAAAAGAAGGTGGAGACTCAACATAAAAGTAAAAGAATGGTTATGTGCTAGAGCTTTTTATAGAAGCAATTTTGTCAACGGTAGTAGTACTTCATATGTGTCATGCATAAGACATCCTATAAGTTGCAAGCCTCATGCATCGAATACCAATAGTGCTCGCACCTTGTCCTAATTAGCTTGGATTTCCATGGGTTATCATTGCATTACATATGTTTCAACCAAGTGTCACAATGGGGTACCTCTATGCCACCTGTACAAAGGTCCAAGGAGATAGATCGCATTTGATTTCTCGTTTTTGATAGATCTCAACTTGAGGACGTCCATACCGGGACAACATAGAAAATAGATGATGGACTCCTCTTTAATGCATAAGCATATTCTCATAAGAGATTGAGGATTAAGGTCCAAGCTAAAACTTCCACCATGATACATGGCTTTGGTTGGCGGCCCAATGTTCTTCTCTAACAATATGCATACTTATTCAACCCGCAGCAAATCACCCTTACTTCAGACAAGACGAACATGCATAGCAACTCACATGATATTCAACAAAAGTGTGACAGTTGATGGCGTCCCCAAAAACATGGTTACCGCTCAGCGAGAAACTTATAAGAAATAAGATACATAAGCAACATATTCTTTACCACAATAGTTTTTAAGCTACTTTCCCATGAGCTATATATTGCAAAGATTGAAGGTTTTAAAGGTAGCACATGTAATTAATTGGAGTGGCGGTGAAATACCACATATAGGTAGGTATGGTGGACTCGTATGGCATAACTGGTTTAAAAGGATATGGATGCACAAGCAGTAATCCGCTTAGTACAGGTGGAGGTTAGCAAAAGACTGGGAGCGACCAACTAAAAGAGCAATGACGGTCATTATCATGCAGAGCGACAAAGCAACATTGAATCAGGCATGGTAGTTATATCGCTACTCAGAAATAAAAGATCATCAAGGCTTGACAGACTTTCTTTACAGTCTTAAATATGCGTGAGCATACGCCAAGTCAATCAAAATAAATTCTCGAAGGAAGATATTACTAAACCATACCACATCATAGGCAAACAAAGCAAGTTGGTATTCCAATAACACATTGGGAATCCCCCAGCTATTTGAGACTAACCATAAGGAACCTGAACTACTAAGCACCATTATACACGTAGCATCCTTATCATAGACATATTAACCAATGTAACGGAAGCAAACTCTCTTAATAAGGTGAGCATGGTAATTAAAGAGAGTTCAAGCAACCAACTAAACAAAAGCTCTTTGAAAAGATAAGCATGAATACTAAGAGCAGAGCACGATAGTGGCTATTAAAAGACAAAGAACACACACAGCAAAGATAGATATGAAAATTCTATGTTATGTTCTAGGTAGAAGTGGAGCGTGTTTCTCTCCCACATAAAGGAATGCTGAGTTCCGACTCGTTATGAAAAACTAAAAAGAAAACTAAAAGCAAGACGCTCCAAGCATAGCACATAACACATGAAGTGATAAAAATATAGCGAAACGAAAGACGAACTGATAATGTTGATGGAGAAGGGGATGCATGGGGGCATCCCCAAGCTTAGACGCTTGAGTCTCCTTGAATATTTCTTGGGGGTGCACGGGGGAATCCCCAAGCTTGAGCGCTTGACACTCCTGAATCTTTTTATCATCTTCCCTCACACACTTGAAAACTCCCTTCATACATAACTCATCATAATATGATTAGCGAGGTTAGTACCCTTAATAAAATAATTATACCTTGCTGAAAATAAAGATATTCTTGAAGTTCTACTGTTTCTCAAGATTGCCAAAAGGTTTTTGCAAAGAAAAACCAAGCTCTTGGTTTGCAAACTGAAGGAAAGGCAAAACAGGACAGAATCTGTGAAAAACAGAACAGCAGGTAGTAATCGATCTGTTCGGGATACTTCTGCAACTCAAATCAAAAAACTCAGAACAGATGCACGAAATAAAATTATATAGAGAACGCTGTCGAAAAAATTCAGACGAAAAAGATGATCTGGTGATTTTATACGAATTTTCTATCCAAGGACAGAATCTGTTTCCTGGACAGCACCTCACAACTTTTGAACTTTCTAGCAATCAGAAGCTATACTTGGCACAAATATGAAAAGTAAAGATACAATGATGATGCTACAGCAGTAAACAACATCAAGACACAACAAACGCAAAAAATTTATTCATGTGGGCTTCCTCCCAAAAGCGCTTTCTTTTATGCCTTTAAGCTAGGCATAATGCATAGATCAAGTTTTATCAAGAGTAAAAGAATAACTAGCCCGTACAACGGACTCAAAAGGTAACTTGATCTTCTTTCGAGGGAAGTGTTCCATCCCTTTCTTGAGAGGAAACTGAAATTTTATATTACCCTCTTTCATGTCAATGATAGCACCAACGGTCAAGGTTGTCAGAATCGCGATTCTGTTATACGATTCTACGAGTTTACGATCCAAACTGGGCCCTTTGATTCTACGACTTTACTTCATAGAATCTACGTTTCTACGATCCTAATAGTGAAGATTCTATGATTTGCGATCCTACCATCGGCGCTCCGATCCGATTCAAGATCACGATTCTAACAACTTTGCCAACGGTGCGTAAAAAGGGACGTCCCAAAATAATTGGACATGAAGGATCACATTCAATATCCATAATAGTGAAATCAACGGGAACATAATTATCATTAACAACAATAAGAACATCATCGATCCTCCCCAAAGGTTTCTTTATGGAAGAATCAACGAGACGAACACCAAAAGAACAAGAATCATAAGGTTTCAATTTAAGCATATCATATATCCTTTTGGGCATAACAGAGGTACTAGCTCCAACATCACATAATGCATAGCAAGAGAAGTCATTCAAATTAATTTTTATCATAGGATCCCAACCATCTTCTAGCTTTCTAGGTATGGAGGCTTCTACTCTAAGTTTCTCCTCCCTATCTTTGATGAGAGCATTAGTGATATGCTCTGTGAAGGCAAGATTAAGCGTGCTAGTGCGGGGGTCTCTAGACATCTTGTGAAGGAAATCAATAACTTTGGTAAGAGTGCAATTATCAAAATCAAGGTCACGAGCATCAAGTAAAGTGGTAGTAGTATCTTTTAGGTTCACATATTTGGTAGTTTCTATAGCATCACCATTAATAGGTCCATTGGGACCAGGAGTACATTGGGTGCTAAGAGTTTGAACATCCTCAATAACTTGGATAGTAGCAACAGTGTGGTGGGTAGGAAGGCTCTTAATTCTATCCTCTTCCTCCCTTTCTCTAGCCCATCTCTCTTTAAGTTTAGCCATCATCCTAATATTTTCATTAATTTGCACTTGAGTAGCATTTATAGGAATGACTTCCCTCTCCTTAAGAGGAGAAGTTTCAATTTTTAGAAATTTTACCTCATTGGCTAAATGGTCTACCTTAAAAGAAAGATCATCTAGTTTATGTAGTTTTTCTTCTACACTCTTATTAAAGGCTTTTTGGGTAGTGATGAAATATTTAAGCATAATCTCTAGTTCAGTAGTGGAGTTCTTGGTGATAGGATAAGCATTGTTGTTCCCATAAGAATTAGAGGGGAACGGTCTAGGATTGTCACCAAAGTTACTCCTATAAGCATTGTTGTTAAAATTGTTTCTAGATATAAAATTCACATCTACTTGTTCTTGAGCAATCAAAGAATTTAAAGGAACATCACGAGGATCGACAGTAGATTGCTTAGAAAGTAGAGACATGATCAAGTCAACTTTTTCATTTAAGGAGGAAATCTCCTTGACAGAGTTTACCTTCCTACCTGTCGGAGCGCGTTCGGTGTGCCATTGGGAATAGTTGGTCATCATCTCATCGAGAAGCTTCATGGCAGCACCAAGTGTAGTTGACATAAAAGTTCCTCCCGCGGCCGAATCTAACAAGTTCCGCGAGGTAAAGTTCAAGCCTGCATAAAAAGTTTGGATAACCATCCAAGTAGTCAAACCATGAGTAGGGCAGTTCTTGATAAGAGATTTCATACGTTCCCAAGCTTGGGAAACGTGTTCATTATCCAATTGTTTAAAATTCATTATGTTACTTCTAAGTTGGATAATTTTAGCAGGTGGATAGTATTTTCCGATAAAAGCATCTTTGCACTTGTCCCATGAATCTATGCTATTTATAGGCAAAGACTGAAACCAAATTTTAGCTCCTCCTCTCAAGGAGAAAGGAAAAAGCTTAAGCTTAACAATATTACCATCTATTTCTTGGTACTTTTGCATATCACAAAGTTCAACAAAGTTGTTTAAGTGTAAAGCAGCATCATCTCCAGCACCGGAGAATTGATCTTTCATAACTAAGTTCAGTAAAGCAGGTTTAATTTCATATGAAGGTGCTGAAGT
Organism: Secale cereale; assembly: GCA_902687465.1. Classification (NCBI taxonomy): domain Eukaryota; kingdom Viridiplantae; phylum Streptophyta; class Magnoliopsida; order Poales; family Poaceae; genus Secale; species Secale cereale. The sequence goes on from LR738715.1 coordinate 134,175,150, forward strand.
GGCAGGTGTAGTGATAGGTGTGCTGATAAAGTCATCGTTGTTGTGACTAGTGAAGTCACACAACTTGGTGTTCTCGGTGGAACCCATAGTAGCAAGCAAGCAAGATAACTATTTTTGTGATTTTCGATAAAAGGTACTAAAGCAAAAACTGAAAGGTAAACTAACAAGACTAAAAAGCAAAGGTAAAAGATAGCATGCAACTCCCCTATCCTGAAGAGTGGAGTCCCCGGCAACGGCGCCAGAAAATACTCCTTGATGGGCCTCGAACCCCTCGTTGGTTACCCCAAGTGGATGGTGTAAGATGCAGTGTTGTGGAAGTGTTTTCCCTTAGCAAAGATGCCAAGGATTGAATCCCCAGAGACTCCTAGGTTCAACAGGTAGGTGTCAACTGCTAACGATGCAATTAGCAATCAACGTGGGCCTGCACACAGATACAAATAACTTTGCTCCCAACGAGTACAAAGAGGTTGTCAATCCCTCCGGCCTTGTAGTTCACAAAGGATTAAAAGCAATGATAGTAGTGATAGATAGTGTTTTGCAATAGTAAGTAAATAGCGAAAAGTAAATAGCGGGTGTGAACAATGATGGTAATACGGACCGGAGCCACATGATGTTCACTAGTGATGTCTCTCTCCCAAAAGACGATAAAACAGCTATGTGAGGTAAACGAATTACAGTTGGGCAATTGACAGGACCACGAACGCAAACCAATGCTGGCTACATTGCAAGAAAGGTTGAGGTTCAAAGCATGGGCGGTACGCCAAAATAAGAAGACCGAAATCCATCAATATCTACTACTAATCATCCACCTTGAGATATCTATCCAGAACATCTCGCTGGTATTAAGTTGCGAGCCCCACCCATAGTGTAAACTCAAAGCAACAGACAACTGCATTAAAAGAACTTTGCGTAAAGTAAACAATCCTTGCACCCGCGGGTACAAGCACCGTTGTTTTCCCCCTTGTGGCAACAGCACATCCCCTAGACTCATGTTTCTGTCACTCAAGCTAGTCATCGAGGGGCATGAACCCACAATCAAGCATAACGTTCCCTCTTGGAGTTACTACCTACTACTTGGCCAAAGCAATAAATAACAACGGAGAACATGCAAGAATTACTTATGAACATAAATATAAAAGAGGTGAATCAAATATATTACTCAAGATCAATCTGAACATAATCTCATAATCCATCGGATCCCAGCAAACTCAACATAGCAACAGCATAAGGATTACATATGTGCCTCGATCATGTAGGGCAGCTCACGAGGACTAATTAGTGAAGCACAAGAACGGGAGGAGAACATCACATAGCTACTGGTCATGGACCCATGGTCCAAGGGAGACTACTCACGAGTCATCCGGGAGGCGTCCATGGTGGTGGAGAAGCTCCCGGTGGTGATCCTCCCCTCCGGCAGGGTGCCGAGAAGAGTTCTCCTGGTGCTCCCGATCTTGGAAGCGGCGGCGGCGGCGGAACAGAGATGGGATCGCGAAAAGGGTTCCTGTTCTGAGGGTTTCGGAGGACGCTTTAAATATATGCCAAAGGGGAGCATCGGGGGAGCTTCGGGGGGCCCAGGCGCCCACCCGGCGCGGCCCAGGGGGGGCGCGCCCACAGGGCGCCTGGAGCCCTGGTGCCCCCCCCCCCCGGGTGCCCTTCGGACGCACGGAAGTTTCCGGAACGCTGATTTTTATATAATTTTTGTGGATTTTTCCTGGCAGTTCTCGTAACGTGAAAACCTGAAATACAAAAACAGCCGAAAACGGAAATTGGCACTGGGGTGCACTGGATTAGTAAGTTAGTCCAAATATGATCAAAAGTGTATGGAAGTGTATGAATATCATAGCAATATCACCCAAAAGTGGCATGGAGCAAGCAGAAATTATAGATACGTTTTGGACGTATCACCAACTTAAAAAGATCATGAATTAACCACTACTTCCTCATGAGCTAAAACAGGGGTACAAAATAGTAATGCATTTTTTTTGAATAATTTCGAGATGGCACATGAAAGTCTTCGTTAGGAATGGCAGGTAAATACCATGTATAGGAAGGTATGGTGGACTCATATGGCATAACTGGTTTAAAAGATTTTGGATGCACAAGCAGTCAGTCCGCTTAGTACAGGCGAAGGTTAGCAAAAGACCGGGAGCGACCAACTAAAAGAGCAATGACGGTCATAATCATGCAGAGCGACAAAGCAACATTGAATCAGGCATGGAAGTTATATCGCTACTCAGAAATAAAAGATCATCAAGGCTTGACAGACTTTCTTTACAGTCTTAAATATGCGTGAGCATACGCCAAGTCAATCAAAATAAATTCTTGAAGGAAGATATTACTAAACCATACCACATCATAGGCAAACAAATCATGTTGGTACTCCAATAACACATTGGGAACCCCCAGCTATTTGAGACTAACCATAAGAAAACATGAACTACTAAGCGCCATTATGCACGTAGCATTTTTATAATAGACATTTCAACCGATGCAACAGAAGCAAACTCTCTTAATAAGATAAGCATGATAACTAAAGAGAGTTCAAGCAACCAACTAAACAAAAGCTCTTTACAAAGATAAGCATGAAAACTAAGAGCGAAACATGATAGTAGCTATTGAAAGACAAAGAACACACACAACAAAGATAGACATGAAAGTTCCATGTTATGTTCTAGGTAGAAGTGGAGTGTGTTTCTCTCCCACACAAAGAAATGTTGAGTTCTGACTCGTTATGAAAAGCTAAAGAAAACTAAAAAGGAAACTAAAAGCAAGACGCTCCAAGCATAGCACATAACACATGAAGTGATAAAAATATAGTGGAACGAAAGACGAACTGATAATGTTGATGGAGAAGGGGATGCACGGGGGCATCCCCAAGCTTAGACGCTTGAGTCTCCTTGAATATTTCTTGGGGGTGCATGGGGGCATCCCCAAGCTTGAGCGTTTGACACTCCTGAATCTTTTTATCATCTTCCCTCGCACACTTGAAAACTCCCTTCATACATAACTCATCATAAACTGATTAGCGAGGTTAGTACCCATAATAAAATAATTGTTCCTTGCTGGAAATAAGGATATTCTTGAAGGTCTACTGTTTCTCAAGATTGCCAAAAGGTTTTTGCAAAGAAAAAGCAAGCTCAAGGTTTGCAAAATGAAGGAAAGGCAAAACAGGACAGAATCTGTGAAAAACAGAACAGCAGGTAGTAAATGATTTTTTCGGAGCACTTCTGCAAATCTAATCAAAAAACTCAGAACAGACGCGCGAAAGAAAATTGTATAGAGCACGCTGTCGAAAAAATTCAGACCAAAAAGATGATCTGGTGATTTTATACGAATTTTTCTATCCAAGGACAGAATTTGTTTCCTGGACAGCACGTCACAACTTTTGAACTTTCTTGCAATCAGAGGCTACACTTGGCACAAAATTGAAAAGTAAAGATACAATGATGATGCTACTGTAGTAACAACATCAAGACACAACAAAAGCAAAATTTTATTCATGTGGGCTGCCTCCCAAAAGCGCTTTCTTTTATGCCTTTAAGCTAGGCATAATGCATAGAGATCAAGTTGTATCAATTGAACCATCATCAAGATCATCAAAAAGCTCTTCAATAATACAACTAGTCTTAAGAGGACTTTCAAATAAAGGCCTCATAGAGATACTTCTAGGGAGAAGACCAAAAGGATAAAAGTCAAGGGAAGATTCATTTATAAATTCATCAAAGAGAGGTGTTTCTTCCAAAGTCTTTACAGTTTCAACCCCTTTGGCATTAGATGGATTACTTTTAGAGCGGGGAGCCTTTGGAACGTGAACGAACTTAGGCTCCCTCTTTGCCGGAGTTTCTACATTTTTGGTTTTGATTGAGGAGAAAGTAGTTCCTAGAGTATCAAAGATTTCCTCAATCTTATCTAACCTAGAAGAGTCCAAGTCATGGGATTTGATGGTCTCCAGAGTTTTGAAAATTTTATGCATGGAGCTATCAAGCCTATTCAAATTCCCTTGGATCTTACGATCCAACTCATTTATCTTATTAATGTTTGGCATCTCTAGCTCTATCTTTTCAAGTTTTTTCATAATGTGAGCTAGGGTGATGTCCTCTTGAATGCTAACAACAGGGGGATTCCCAACAAGGTTTTCAATAATACTAAGAGACTCCCAAACTGGGGCCTCTAGGAAATTTCCATTGATAGCAGTATCTAGAATAAACCTGTTACAAGAAGTAATTCCAACATAAAAATTTCTAAGCAGGATAGTAGTAGATTGCTTCTTGGTGGCTCTTTTTTGAGAATCATTAATTCTATACCAAGCATCTTTTAGACTTTCCCCACCTCTTTGTTTAAAGGTGAGAACTTCTGCCTCGCCAAAGACAAAAGGACCCGACATAATGACAACTAAAGAATGAAATAACTATTTTTGTGATTTTCGATAAAAGATACTAAAGCAAAACTGAAAGGTAAACTAACAAGACTAAAAAGCAAAGGTAAAAGATAGCGTGCAACTCCCCTATCCTGAAGAGTGGAGTCCCCGGCAACGGCGCCAGAAAACTTTGCTTGATGGCTTGTCGCCCCTCGTTGGTTACCCCAAGTGGAAGGTTTGAGATGCAGTGTAGCGGAAGTTTTCCCTTGGCAAAGATACCAAGGATCGATTTCCCTGAGACTCCCAGTTTCAACAAGAAGGTGTCAACTGCTAACGGCGCCAGATATTAGCAATCAACGTGGACCTGCACACAGATACAAATAACTTTGCTCCCAACGAGTACAGAGAGGTTGTCAATCCCTCCGGCCTTGTAGTTTACAAAGGATCAAACGCAAGTGATAATAGTGATAGGTATTTCTGCAATAGTAAGTAAAACAGAAAGTAAATAGCGGATGTGATCAGTGATGGTAATATGGACCGGGGTCCCATGATGTTCACTAGTGATGTCTCTCTCCCAAAAGACGACAAAACAGCTATGTGAGGTAAACGAATTACAGCTGGGCAATTGACAGAATTATGTGCGCAAACCAATACTAATTATATTGCACGAAAGGTAGAGGTTCAAAGCATGGGCAGTACGCCAAGGTAAGTAGACCGAAATCCATCAATATCTACTACTAATCATCCACCTTGAGATATCTATCCAGAACATCTCGATGGTATTAAGTTGCGAGTCCCACCCATAGTGTAAACTCAAAGCAACAGACAACTGCATTAAAAGAACTTTGCGTAAAGTAAACAATCCTTGCACCCCGCGGGCACAAGCACCGTTGTTTTCCCCCTTGTGGCAACAGCACATCCCCTAGACTCATGTTTCTGTCACTCAAGCTAGTCATCGAGGGGCATGAACCCACAATCAAGCATAACATACTTATTGCAAAGATCTACAAGTCATCAAAACAAAGTACTACACGCATGCTCCTAGGGAAAGGGTTGGTAGGAGTTAACCATCGTGTGATCCCGACCTCCACACAAAGGATGACAATCAATGAAATACCTCATGCTTCAAATTTGTCACACAACGATTACCATGCGTGCATGCTACGTGACTTGCAAACCTCAACACAAGTATTTCTCAAATTCACAACTACTCTACTAGCATGACTCTAATATCACCATCCTCATATCTCAAAACAATCATTAAGTATCAAACTTCTCATAATATTCAATGCACTTTATATGAAAGTTTTTATTATACCCATCTTGGATGTCTATCATATTAGGACTAATTTTATAACCAAAGAAAATTACCATGTTGTTCTAAAAGACTCCCAAATAATTTAAGTGAAGCATGAGAGATCAATAATTTCTATAAAATAAAACCATCATCGTGAACTAAGAAGATATAAGTGAAGCACTAGAGCAAAACTATCTAGCTCAAAAGATATAAGTGAAGCACATAGAGTATTCAAATAAATTCCGATTCATGTGTATCTCTCTCAAAAGGTGTGTACAGAAAGGATGATTGTGGTGAACTAAAAAACAAAGACTCAAATCATACATGACACTCCAAGCAAAACACATATCATGTGGTGAATAAAAATATAGTCTCAAGTAAAGTTACCCATAGACGAAGGCGAAAGAGGGGATGCCTTCCCGGGGCATCCCCAAGCTTAGGCTTTTGGTTGTCCTTGAATTTTACCTTGGGGTGCCTTGGGCATCCCCAAGCTTAGGCTCTTGCCACTCTTTGTTCCATAGTCCATCAAATCCTTACCCAAGAACTTGAAAACTTCACAACACAAAACTTAACAGAAAATCCCGTGAGCTCCGTTAGTATAAGAAAACAAACCACCACTTTAAGGTACTGCCATGAACTCATTATTTATTTATATTGGTGTTAAACCTACTGTATTCCAACTTTTCTATGATTCATACCCCCCGATACTACTCATAGATTCATAAAAATAAGCAAACAACACACGAAAAACAGAATCTGTCAAAAACAGAACAGTCTGTAGCAATCTGTAACGTTCGAATACTTCTGTAACTCTAAAAAATTTGAAATAAATTGGTGGACATGAGGAATTTTTCTATTAATCATCGGCAAAAAGAATCAACTTAAAAGCACTCTCCAGTAAAAAATGACAGCAAATCTCGTGAGCGCAAAAGTTTCTGTTTTTTACAGCAATATCGCAAAGACTTCACCCAAGTCTTCCCAAAGGTTCTACTTGGCACAAACACTAACCAAAACACAAAACCACATCTAACCAGAAGCTAGATGAATTATTTATTACTAAACAGAATCAAAAGCAAAGAAAAGAAAATTGGGTTGCCTCCCAACAAGCGCTATCGTTTAACGCCCCTAGGTAGGCATGATACAAGAATTGATCTAGGTACTGCCATAATGATAAGGTAAATCGCGAAAACTCATCTCGTATTCCCTACGTTCAGCAGCAAGTTTTCTTTGTGGCAAGCAAAAGTAATCAAAAGGGCTAAATTTAATTGGACAAAAGTCCCCAAGATCAAGCTTAGGAGGTATAGGTTCCTCCATTGGCCCTTCATATTGCACAACCAATTCTTCATTATAAGTATTATTTTGGCAAAAGGTCATGAGCCTTTGCTCGAGAGAAAAACCTAACCCATTGTTTTGAATAGCAAAGTCATCATTTAGTTTAGATATTCTATCAACTAGAACATTGATGAATCCAGAGGTCGTAAACGCATTATGTCTTCTTGATTAAAAATGATAGCTTCTATGGGAGGACGACCAGCGTCCACCCTATAATGCGCAAAAAATTCTTTAGCCTCTCTCATTATAACTCATGTGCCAAAGAGATGGTAGCTGCTCGCTTAATAGAAGAATTCTCAATATTGGAAAATTCTAGAAAAATTCTCTGAATGCAAGGATGCATGTGGATAAATTGTCTTTCAAGTTCAACTACAAGCAAAGATATAGCGTCCGGAAGGCTGCTGGTTCTATGAAGAATAGATCCACCCATAGTGGGCAAGGCACCAGCGCAAGTAAAGAAATCTTGAATAACTCCTTTCCCAACAATATTACCACTACCAATCCGTAACTTTTTGGTGTGTAAAGTAGGAGGTTCCTCGTGAGGATAGTCAAAAGCATCAAAGTTTCCCCCATCGTTACCACTATCTTTTTCAATGATAACCTCCCCCGTTTCAGACATGATAGCAAAGACAAACACACAAAAGACAAGCGAACGGAAAAAGGGTGAATAAAATGGAAAAGGTGAAGTGGGGGAGAGGAAAACGAGAGGCAAATGGCAAATAATGTAATGCGAGGGATAAGAGTTTGTGATGGGTACTTGGTATATGACTTTTGCGTAGATCTCCCCAGCAACGGCGCCAGAAATTCTTCTTGCTACCTCTTGAGCTTGCGTTGTTTTTCCTTGAAGAGGAAAGGGTGATGCAGCACAGTAGCGTAAGTATTTCCCTCAATTTTTGAGAACCAATGTATCAATCCAGTAGGAGACCACGCGTGAGTTCCTCGTACCTACACAAACATATAAGAACCTTGCAACCAACGCGATAAAGGGGTTGTCAATCCCTTCTCGGTCACTTGCAAAAGTGAGATCTGATAAAGTTAATAATATAATATTTTTGGTATTTTGTTTTATATATTGCAAAGTAAAAGTAAAGCAAAGATAAATAGTTGATGGAAGATTGATATGATAAAAGATAGACCCGGGGGCCATAGGTTTCACTAGTGGCTTCTCTCATGATAGTAGATTTCTACGGTGGGTGAAAAAATTACTGTCGAGCAATTGATAGAAGAGCGCTTAGTTATGAGAATATCTAGGCACGATCATTGTATATAGGCATCACTGATAACCCACAAGTGTAGGGGATCGCAACGGTTTTCGAGGGTAAAGTATTCAACCCAAATTTATTGATTCGACACAAGGGGAGCCAAAGGATACTCTCAAGTATAAGCAGCTGAGTTGTCATTTCAACCACACCTGGAAACTTAGTATCTACAGCAAGGTAATTTAGTAGCAAGGTAATATGGAAGTAACGGTAACGGTAACAAAAGTAGCGATAGTGTTTTTGTAGTGATTGTAACAGTAGCAACGGAAAAGTAAATAAGCAGCAAGCAATATGTAAAAAGCTCGTAGGCATTGCATCGGTGATGGAGAATTATGTCGGATGTGATTCCTCATGTAATAGTTATAACATAGGGTGACACAGAACTAGCTCCAGTTCATCAATGTAATGTAGGCATGTATTCCGAATATAGTCATACGTGCTTATGGAAAAGAACTTGCATGACATCTTTTGTCCTACCCTCCCGTGGCAGTGTGGTCCTAACGGAAACTAAGGGATATTAAGGCCTCCTTTCAATAGAGTACCGGACCAAAGCATTAACCCATAGTGAATACATGAAATCCTCAAACTACGGTCATCACCGGGAGTGGTCCCGATTATTGTCACTTCGGGGTTGCCGGATCATAACACATAGTAGGTGACTATTGACTTGCAAGATAGGATCAAGAACACACATATATTCATGAAAACATAATAGGTTCAGATCTGAAATCATGGCACTCGGGCCCTAGTGACAAGCATTAAGCATAGCAAAGTCATAGCAACATCAATCTTAGAACATAGTGGATACTAGGGATCAAACCCTAACAAAACTAACTAAATTACATGGTAAATCTCATCCAACCCATCACCGTCCAGCAAGCCTACGGTGGGATTACTCACGCACGGCGGTGAGCATCATGGAATTGGTGATGAAGGAAGGTTGATGATGACGACGGCGACGATCTCCACTCTCTGAAGCCCCGAACGGACTCCAGATCAGCCCTCCTGAGAGAGATTAGGGCTTGGCGGCACCTCCATATCGTAAAATGCAATAATTCCTTCTCTCTGATTTTTTTTCTCCCCAAAAGTGAATATATGGAGTCTGGGGATACGTCGGTGGAGCAACAGGGTGTGGGCCCCCTGTTCTGGTTCTTTCCGCAAATAATTCTTATATATATCAAAATAATTCTCCGTTGAATTTCAGGTCATTCCCGAGAACTTTTATTTCTGCACAATAACACCATGGCAGTTCTGCTGAAAACAACGTCAGTCCGGGTTAGTTCCATTCAAATCATGCAAGTTAGAGTCCAAAACAAGGGCAAAAGTGTTTGCAAAAGTAGATACGTTGGAGACGTATCAACTCCCCCAAGCTTAAACCTTTGCTTGTCCTCAAGCAATTCAGTTGATAAACTAAAAGTGATAAAGAAAAACTTTGACAAACTCCATTTGCTCTTGTTGTTGTAAATATGTAAAGCCAACATTCAAGTTTTTAGCAAAGATCATGAACTAACCACATTCACAATAACTTTCAGGTCTCATGTCTACTCATATCAATGGCATAATCAACTAGCGAGCAATAATAATAAACCTCGGATGACAACACTTTCTCAAAACAATCATAATATGATATAACAAGATGGTATCTCGCTAGCCCTTTCTGAGACCGCAAAACATAAATGCATAGCACCTTTAAAGATCAAGGACTGACTAGACATTATAATTCATGGTAAAAGAGATCCAGTCACAATCATACTCAATGTAAATTAATAGCAATACATGCAAATGACAGCGGTGCTCTCCAACTGGTGCTCTTTAATAAGAGGATGATGATTCAGCATAAAAGTAAATAGATATGCCCTTCGCAGAGGGAAGCAGGGATTTGTAGAGGTGCGGCAGCTCGATTTTTAAAAAGAGATGAATAATATTTTGAGCGGTATACTTTCGTTGTCAACATAACAACCAAGAATCTCGATATGTTCCATGCTACACACATTATAGGCGGTGCCCAAACAAAATGGTAAAGTTTATACTCCCCCAACCACCAACAAGCACACTCCACGGCTAGCCCAAAACAACGAGTACCGTCCAAACCAGCAACAGCCCTGGGGAGTTTTGTTTAATTATTATGATTTGAGCATGGGACTGGGCATCCCGGTTACCAGACATTTTCTCGTGAATGATGAGTGGAGTCCACTCATCGTGAGAATAACCCACCTAGCATGGAAGATATAGACAGCCCTAGTTGATACATGAGCTATTCGAGCATACAAAACAGAATTTCATTTGAAGGTTTAGAGTTTGGCACATACAAATTTACTTGGAACGGCAGGTAGATACCACATATAGGAAGGTATGGTGGACTCGTATGGAATAACTTTGGGGTTTATGGAAGTGGATGCACAAGCAGTATTCCCGCTTAGTACAAGTGAAGGCTAGAAAGAGACTGGGAAGCGACCAGCTAGAGAGCGACAACAGTCATGAACATGCATTAAAATTAATCAACAATAAGTGCAAGCATGAGTAGGATATAAATCACCATGAACATAAATATCGTGGAGGCTATGTTGATTTTGTTTCAACTACATGCGTGAACATGCGCCAAGTCAGACCACTTGAATCGTTCAAAGAAGGATACCACCCTATCATACCACATCACAACCATTTTAATATCATGTTGGCATGCAAGATAGTACATTATAAACTCTTAGTTAATTAAGCATGGCATGAGCAACTATGATCTCTAATTATCATTGCAAGCATCTTTCATTCATAACAGGCTGAATCAGGAACGATGAACTATCGTATTTATAAAAACAAGAGAGGTCGAGTTCATACCAGCTTTTCTCATCTCAATTAATCCATCATATATCGTCATTATTGCCTTTCACTTGCATGACCGAACGGTGTGGATAATAATAATAGTGCACTGCTACCTCTTGAGCTTGCATTGTATTCCCTCGAAGAGGAAAGGGAGATGCAGCACAGTAGCGTAAGTATTTCCCTTAGTTTTTGAGAACCAAGGTATCAATCCAGTAGGAGACCACGCGCGAATCCCTCTCACCTGCACAAACAAATAAGAACTTCACAGCCAACGCGATAAGGGGTTGTCAATCCCTTTACGGTCACTTACGAGAGTGAGATCTGATAGAGATGATAATTATACTTTTGGTATTTTTGGTTTAATAAAACAGCAAATAAAAGCAACAAAAGTAAAGTAGATCTAGATTGATATGTTGAGAATAGACCCGGGGGCCATAGTTTTCTCTAGTGGCTTCTCTCATGATAGCGGTATTCTACGGCGGGTAAACAAATTACTGTCGAGCAATTGATAGAAAAGTGAATAATTATGAGACTGTCTAGGCATGATCATTGTATATAGGCATCACGTCCGAGACAAGTAGACCGAAACAATTCTGCATCTACTACTATTCCTCCACACATTGACCGCTATCCAGCATGCATCTAGTGTATTGAGTTCATACGAATAGAGTAAACGCCTTAAGCAAGATGACATGATGTAGAGGGATAAACTCAAGCAATTTGATGAAAACCCCATCTTTTTATCCTCGATGGCAACAATACAATACGTGCCTTGCTGCCCCTACTGTCACTGGGAAAGGACACCGCAAGATTGAACCCAAAGCCAAGCACTTCTCCCATTGCAAGAACTAGAGATCTAGTAGGCCAAACCAAACCAATAATTCGAAGAGACTTGCAAGGATATTATGAGCACACATAAAAAGTTCATAGAAGAACCAAATATCTTTCATAGATAACCTTGATCGTAAACTCACAATTCATCGGATCTCGACAAACACACCGCAAAAAGAGATTACATCGAATAGATCTCCTCGAAGACCGAGGAGAACTTTGTATTGAGATCCAGGGAGAGAGAAGAAGCCATCTAGATACTAACTATGGACCCGAAGGTCCGTGGTAAACTACTCACAACTCATGGTGAGGGCGATGATGATGATGATGAAGGCCTCCGTGATGGATCCCCCTCCCGGAACAGGCTCCAAGATGGGATCTCCATAGGAACAGAAGCTACGGCGGTGGAATTAGGGGTTTCTCTCTGCGTATGGAGTTTCTGGGTACGTAGGTATATATAGGAAGAAGGAGGGTACCGGGGGCCGTGTGGGCCAGCCTCGAGGCAGGGGGTGCACCCCCCACCCTCGAGGGCTGGCGCCTTGCCCCCTGACTTGGTCCTGACATTTCCCTAGCGTGATTTCCTCCAAAAATATCTCTCGTGAAGGTTTCATTCCGTTTGGACTCCATTTGATATTCCTTTTCTGCAAAACCCTGAAATAGGCAAAAAAACAGCAATCTGGACTGGACCTTTGGGTTAGTAGGTTAGTCCCAAAAATGATATAAAAGTGAATGATAAAGCCCATTAAACATCCAAGACTTCATAAATAATGGCATGGAACAATAAAAAATTATAGATATGTTGGAGACGTATTAAGCATCCCCAAGCTTAATTCATGCTCGTCCTCGAGTAGGTAAATGATAAAGAAAGAATTTTTGATGTGGAATGCTAACCAATATAGTTTTTCAATGTAATTCTCTTCATTGTGGCATGAATGTTCAGATCTGAAAGATTCAAGATAAAAGTCTATATTGACATAAGAAATAACAATACTTCAAGCAATACTAACAAAGCAATCATGTCTTCTCAAAATACTATGGCTAAAGGAAGTTATCCCTACAAAATCATATGGTCTGGCTATGCTCCCTCTTCATCACACAAAATATTCATATCATGCACAACCCCGATTTCAGCCAAGCACTTATTTTCATATTCTATTCTTTTGAAACCTTTCAACTTTCACGCAATACATGAGCGTGAGCCATGGATATAGCACTATGTGTGGAATAGAGGTGGTTGTGGAGAAGACAAAAGGAGGAAGATGGTCTCACATCGACTAGGCGTATCAACGGGTTATGAGATGTCCATCAATAGATATCAATGTGAGTGAGTAGGGATTGCCATGCAACGGATGCACTAGAGCTAAATATGAATGAAAGCTCAACAAAAGAAACTAGTGTGTCGGGGGAAACTGTCCACCACGAGCACCTATGGGACCGGAGCGCCTTGTTCGTGCGGTAAGGGAGCGGAGGGAGCACAAAGAGCGGATCGAGACGAGCACGCGGGCAGTTTACCCAGGTTCGGGCCGCGATGGACGCGTAAAACCCTACTCCTGCTTAGATTGTATTGAGTGTTGGAGCTCGGGAGCTTGAAGAACTAGCTACACAGAGCAAATGAGCGATCTAGGTTCCGAACCCTTTCTACGTTGTGCATGGGCCTCCTTTTATAGCTCAAGGGGTCACCGACAGGTGTCAACGTAGGAGAAAGGGGTAAAAAGGTAACTTCGGTGGTAGTTGTAACAGTGCGGGAACAGTGGATGAACAGTGGATGAACAGTGGTCATCACCTACTTTGATAGTGGGGGACAAGGGCATTAAATGCCCGTCACCGTCGACCCCAAAAGCGCCCGCCCTTGCGTCTCCGTTTGCCACGGTGATGGCTTCGTCACCGTGTAGTGCCATCGTGTCCCGCAGGCTGCACAGCCATCCGCCACGCGTCCCTGGAATGGCCCCAGGGCGACGCGTGGTTCGATGAGCTGGAGCGCGGGCACACAGCGTAACTCTCCCCGGCAAGCACCTTGCCGGGGCCTTGACCTTGCCGGGCCCGGAAGCTTGTCGGGCTCTGAAGCTTGTCGCTCCCCGGGCCCTGCCGGGGCGCATGTTGCGCCGAGGCGTGTCTTCTGTAATGTAATCTTCTAGTCTTCCTGGCAAGCTCCTCTTGCCAGGGCCTTGTGTGAGTGAGGTAGTCTTGAGCCTGGGACGGCCTTCCCGGCAAGCTCCACTTGTCGGGGCCTTGATCTTCTGTTTTGTATACTTTGTTTTTGAATGGCTTTATATGGAGCAGAAAGGTCTCCGGCAAGCACGTGGTAGGCCCTGCCGCGGGAAGCCGCTACTGCCCGTGCACAAGTTGGGGTACTGAGGTACCCCTACCTTAGTACACCGACAGGAGCCCCCGGGCCTGGGCCACACACGGTGCCGAGCGTTGTTGGGCCAGGCCCAAAACAGTGCGCGGGCACGCGCGGCCCACGGCACGCCGAATCCCCTTCCGCATCCGCCGCGTCCCTCCGTAACGGCACGCGTCGATTGCGGCGTCGTGGGAGGGAATGTGGCCATGTTCTTTAATGGGGAAATGCGGAGCGTCCCCCACTTCCCCCTTAAAAGCAGAGGAAGCAGGGGTCGTTACCTTACTTCGCCTTCATTGCTTCTTCCATCTCCAGAAATTCCCCTCTGCGCTCCGCCTCCACACCTCCTCCACCGTCTCACGCATCTGCGGCGCCGCCGGACTTCTTGCTCTCCTTCCCTCGCCGCCTCCGCCATGGCCCCGAAGACCGAGAAGGCGAAGGCGGAGAAGACCAAGAAAGAGAAATCCGAGCAGGCGGCGAGGCTTGCTCTCCTGCGGAAGAGGAATGTCGTCTTCGCGCCGAGGCTCAGCGCGCGGGAGCTCTGGAACAAGTACTACTTGTTCTAGGCCAAGGAGACCAAGGCGCATCCTCGGACCAGAGCTTATCCCGCCGCCGCCAAGGATATGTACCCCGGCGGGTATTTCTTCTTCGATGTTTTCTTCCACTGCGGCCTTTGTCCTCCCTTTTCTGAATTTTTCTGCGATATCATGAACACCTATAACCTCCACCTTCTAGACTTCACCCCCAACGCCATCCTCACGATGGCGGTTTTCGCACATCTGTGCGAAAACTATATTGGGATCTATCCAAATGTAGCGCTGTTTAGGCATTTCTTTACGCCTAGAATAGAGGCCGGCGCTCCCCTCTCCGGAGGAATCTCTTGGGTCTTCCGCTTGAACAAAAAGGAGTCCTATCTGCAAGGGGAGCTCCGCGGCAAGTGGGAGGAGTGGCGCGCGGATTGGTGCTGGATAGTAGAGGATGAGCCGCAGCCCTTCACCGCGCCGCGCACAACAGCCATAGTGCGCGACAGGGACTGGAGTGAGCTGGACTCGGACGACATCAAGCTCAACGTCGCCCTTGTCAGAATTCTTCGTCTCCGGGTAGCCAAGCTGACCATCGGAGAAGTAGGAGCAGACTTCCTCCGCCGCCGCATTGCCCCTCTTCAGGAGAGGAAGAGGCCAGCATGGGAGTACGGCAACGCGGCGGACATTATGAGACTGCGCCCAGGGCTTAACTTCAATTTCACGTCGCTGGAGCTGAAGGGGATGGTTCGGGAACTTTTTAAGCACGACCCGGCCCACCCAGAGTGGTTCAGAGCTCCCCGGGGAGTGGTGCCCCTCTGCAACAGCACGGCCTGGGATCCCCTACGCGCAATGACGCCCGCATGCGACTCGCATGGCGTGGATCCAACATGGATAGCGCCCAAGCCAGACGCCATCATGAGCTTCTTCGACAACTTGGTGGAGGTGCCGAAGAACAAGGAGGAGATCAAGGGGCTCACCCGGGACACCACTGATCGGGAGATTGCTTATATAGCTTCCCGGGTAGAAGAGGCCGCCGCAGCTGCAGCGGCAGGAGAGTTCGGGTTCACAGTTGAGGAGGCAGAGGCTGCGGAAGCGTCGTGCCAAGCAGAGGAGGCAGAGATCCGCAGGCTGCTCAAGCTTCCGCCCGACGAGCTCGCCAGGGTCCCCTCTCTGAGGTATGCTGGGATCCCCGGGATCGTGACTGAGGCCGCCGCGAGGGGCGACGTTGCCGGAGGAAGCAGAGGCGCCGGAGGGAGCGGAGGTGTCGGAGGGAGCACGGCCGCAGGGCAGGGCGCTGGGCCCAGCGAGCCGGCCGAGGAGGAGGAGGAGGAGGACGCCGGGGCCGGCGAGGACTCCGGTGGGTCCCTGGGGCTCAACGACGACGCCTCTTCGTCATCGGAGACCTCCCCGCCTCGGGCAAGTCCCAGGCGATCTCCGCTGAAGCGCCTCCGCAAGGCGACGACGGGGACGAGGGCGCAGGCGCCCCGACAACAACCTGCTCGCCGGGCGGCGCGAGCTACCCGGGGGAGTCAAGCCGCGACGGGAGCGCCCGGCGCACCAACCATGGAGGAGGCGCCCCGCACACAGGCTACGGCGGAGGCGCCCCGTACGTCAGCGCCAAGTGGAGGAGGGTCTTCTCAGAGCGGAGCGGCTGCTCCGCCTGCTCCCCGGGCCTCGGCGCCCACAGGGGCCGGGTCTTCGCAGCCCCCAGCCCCGGGGACCGCCAAGCGCCCGAGGGAGTCTTCTCCTCCTGCTCCTCGCGCGGACGCGCCTCAGGTGGAGTTCGATTTCTCCGCCCTCAGCGACGATGACGAGGAAGAGGAGTAAGTGCTTGAAGTTTTGTATCTTCTTTAATCTTGTCTTGATTCCTACGCTGATGATTCTGATCTTGTTTCTGATTTGCTTGCAGGACCTTGGCCCAGCGGATGGCGAAGAGGGCCAAGGTCCCCGTAGTCGAGGTCGAGGACGACTCGCCCGTCGCGGCGACAGGGGACGCGCCGGCGACGAGCTTGCCGGACCCAAGCGTTGTTCCGAGGAGCAGCCCCCAGCGCAGCCCCCAGCGTAAGTCTGGTTTTGATCTTTCCGCTCGTCGGGCGTGCTTGAGGATTTTGTCTTGTACTAACATCTTGTTGTTTTTGTTTTGTCTTGTGCAGAGGTGGAGCCGCAGCCACAGGGGCACCCGGAGACCACTCCCGAGGAGCCGCAGGCCCCGCCGTCCCCGCCAAGGACGAATTCTCCGGCGAGGGAGAGCGCTCCGCCAAGGGCGGGTACTCCGCCAAGGGCGAGTACCCCGCCAAGGGCGAGCAGCCCGGCGAGGGTGGCCACCCCGCCAAGGGAGAGCTCCCCGGCGAGGGAGCCTGCTATCGACGAAGTCCGCCAAGGTAGGTCTTGTAACTCCGTCTTCTCGGACTTGTCTTTTTTGGATATTTGCTTGAACTTTTTCCTTTCTTTTTCTTCTTCTTCTATCAGATCCTCCTCCCCCGGAGCGGATGGAGACGGAGATCGTCGTCGAGGAGGAGGGCGCGCAGGGCGACGGCGGCAACGCCCCTGTCGTTGAAGACACGGCGGGAGCCGTCGAGCCTGCCGCGGAGGAGACTGCCCCGACCGCAGACGCAGCGGCCGGGGAGGGGGACGGCGACCGCACTGCCGGCCCGAAGGCGGCAGGAGCGTCGGGCGCTGCACCGGCCGCCGACCCCTCCGCCGGAAAGGAGCAGTCGGGCTTCTACCTTGAGGCTCCCAACGGCGTCTTCATCCAAGTGCCGTGGGGATCCTCGTCGCGAGCCCCCGAGGAGGGAGAGGCCTTCGATGGGGAGGTTCTCGCCTCCGCGGGGCTGAAGATCGTCGAGGCGCCTGGTGGGAGTGACGATCCCGAGGAGGAGAAGTTGCTCCACCGGCTCCTGGCCCTTTACCGGGCCAGGCAGGCGAAGCTCGAGTCTCGGGAGGCCCTCACCGCCAAGGCCGCAGCTGATATGGAAAAGTGTGCCGCGGATCTCCGTGCTACCAACCAGGCGGCCCTCCGGGACCTGGCGGAGGAGCGCGAGAGGCTTGCTGGAGAGTACCAGGAGTGGCTCCTGGAGAAAGCTGAGGCTGAGGAGCAGCAGCGACTCGCCGGAGAAGCGCTGTCTCGGCGAGAAGGAGAGCTCACCCAATGGAAGGTCAACCTCGACGCTCACGAGGAAGACCTTACCGCCCGGGAGCAGGCCCTTGGCGGAGAGCTGAAGGAGGCGAAGGCCGCCGCCGCCACAGCAGAGACCGCCAAGAAGGACCTCGAGGCTAAGGTGGCGCAGCTGGAGGAATTCCTGAGGGCGAGCACGGAGAGGGTCACCGCGCTTAACATAGAGCGCGAGAAGGACGCCAACACTAATTCTGAACTCCAGGTACGCCTTTCCAAGCAAGGCGACGAGCTGAAGGCCGCCAAGGACTCAATTGCAGATCTGGAGCTGAAGGTCTCCACGCTGAAGGACTCGCTCGACGCCGTCCGGGACCGTGAGACCAAACTGAAGGACGAGCTCCGCAAAGAGCGAGGCTTGGTGGAGAGCGCTACTACTGCAACCAACAACTTCCGCCAGACCGTCGAGGTGTGGACTGAAGATCTGGTGGCTTCTGCAGCTAGCATCGACAAGGAGCTGATGGCGTTGAGGGTTGAGCATCTCATATACTCTCCGGATCCAAATCTCCCCCACAGCGCCAAGCTCAGTCTCTTCTTCAGAGGGATCGCGCCGGCTCTCGCAAATCTTCAGAAGAAGCTTCCCGCACAACTGGCCGAGGAGTCACGCCAGCTCTGCGCGGGAACTTTGGAGCGCGTTCTGACGAAGATAGTGTACCGCAATCCTGGTATAAACCTCGTCAACGTTCTCCGCAGCTTGCCGGCCGACGCGGATATGGAGGCGCTGAAGGCGCAGGTCACCCACATTATCGCCAAGGTGAACAAGATCTCCAGGGTTGAAGGCGACCGCGTAGATTAGGCCTCTTCCTTTTTATTTTCTTTGTTACTGCAAAGTGTGCCATGGACACAAACTTATCAGTGATTGCGACAAGTTATCCCTTGTAATATATTATCTTATTTTGAGTAATCAGTGCAATGTTATCTCCCTTGCTTTGGTCCTTTACTTTGTATGCTTTTAACCCTACGCTTCTAGGGGACTTGCCGGCAAGGGGCCCTTGCCGCGAGCGCTGAGTGCTGGACTCTGAGCAGTCTGCTGGCTAAGGTCTTACCGGCAAGCAACCTTGCCGCAGCTAGTCGCAACGCACTTAGCTTGCTGAGCGAACTCGGAAACGAAACAAGGGCGCGACACTTGTCGCAGCTCACTCGAGTCGTTGAGCGTACTCGAAAACAAGATAAGGGTGCGGCTAGCCACGGATAGGTTCCTCCGCGCACAGGTTTTCCATACAAAGTGTGGTTGTTCAAGGAAGATAACCAAAATTTAAAAATTCGAATTGCTCAAATTCTGGTAACTTAGCTTTCATATATTGCTTGCTTCCCGGTAAGGCTTCTCTTTTTTGAACAGCACTTGGTTCGTCCTCCATCTCCTTCCCCCCCGGCAAACTTGTGCGCGAGGAACATTCCTTCTGCTTTAGAGGGAAAGAAAAAGAGGAGGGAAAACAAGTATAGGGCCTTTCGGCGTGCTAATGCTTACCGGACATGTGTGTTGCACAAGATGCCAAATAATGCATGCAAATATCGAAGAAAAGCATGGAAAAGGCAAAATAGTGCATAACGCAAAAACTTTACTGATGCACGGGATCTGCGCCCGGCTTTGTACAAAGGGTTACATGCAACAGCGGCAAGGCTTGTACAAAAGGTGGTTGCCGGAGCGGATCACGGCAACCGCGCCTTATGGGTGAAACTTGCGAAGATGCTCTATGTTCCAGGAGTTGCTCACCGGTAAGCCTTCTTCGGTCTCAAGGCGGACAGCGCCGGGCCTTGTGACTTGTCTCACCCGATAAGGGCCTTCCCACTTCGGCGTCAACTTGTTGGAGTTCTTGGCGGACTGAACACGCCGAAGAACAAGGTCGCCTTCCTTGAGACTCCTGGCCTTAACCTTGCGGCTATGATAGCGGCGCAAGGCTTGCTGGTATCGAGCAGCTCATACAGCAGCCTGGAGACGTTCCTCCTCGAGGAGCAATGCATCATCTTGTCGCAGTTGCTCTTGCTCGAGCTCATCATAAGCGAGCACTCGAGGAGATCCGTATACGAGTTCCGTGGGGAGAACTGCCTCAGCCCCATAGACTAGGGCAAAGGGTGTCTGTCCGGTGGCTCGACTTGGTGTCGTTCTGATTGACCAAAGAGCCGCCGGTAGCTCCTCTATCCAGTTTCTTCCGCACTTGTGCAGCCTGTCAAAGGTCCTTGTCTTGAGTCCGCGCAGCACTTCAGCATTTGCCCTCTCCGCTTGACCGTTGCTCCTCGGGTGAGCAACAGAAGCGCAACAGACCTTGGCGCCAAGGTCTTGGACGTACTGCATGAAGGTGCGACTAGTAAATTGTGTACCGTTGTCGGTGATGATCCTGTTAGGGATCCCGAAACGGCAAACAATCGACCTGAAGAACCTGACCGCTGATTGTGCTGTCACCTTTCTCACCGGCTCCACTTCTGGCCATTTTGTGAACTTGTTGATTGCAACGTACAAGTACTCAAAGCCCCTGACAGCACGAGGGAAAGGGCCGAGGATATCGAGCCCCCAGACCGAGAAGGGCCAGGACAAAGGGATCGTCTGGAGAGCTTGAGCTGGCTGATGAATTTGTTTGGCGTGGAACTGGCACGCTTCACACTTGGTTACTAATGCAGTTGCGTCTTGGAGGGCTTCTTGCCAAAAGAACCCTTGCCGGAAAGCTTTTCCGACAAGTGCCCTTGCGCCAATGTGGTGGCCACATATGCCTCCATGTATCTCTGCCAACATCTTATGTCCATCTTCTCTAGAAATGCACTTCAACCTGACACCATTGAGTCTTCTTCTGTACAGCTCGTTATCCACGAACTGGTACATACTTGACTGCCTGGTTATCTTCTCTATCTCTGCTGGGTCGTCGGGAAGTTCTCCAGTTTGCAGAAAACGGACGATATGCTGCGCCCATGCCGGAGCCCGAGGCTCGACGGCAAGGACTAAAGGCATAAGGGCTGTTGCGGGAACCCCAGCTTCCACGGCAAGAACCTCTGGTTCTACCGGAGCAGATGGTCTCCCGGCAAGCTCGCCGGGGCGAGGCTTGTCGGGAATGCTTGCTTCAACTGTACAGACCCTAGGATCCGCAGGAGCAAACTGTTCCTCAGCATTCTGATCGTTGATCTTGGGTACCTTGGCGGCGGCTTCGGGAAGATCCGCCGGCAAGTAGTCGCCGGAGACCAACTTTCTCTTCTTGGGTTGCCCAATTGATGGTGTGACGGATGGCTGAGTCAGCTTGAGCAAGAAGGTCCCTGGTTCCACAGGTAACTTCATCGCAGCACACTTTGAAAGGCCATCTGCAATGTCATTCTAAGCTCTCGGAACGTGCTCCATTTGCAGACCTTCAAAGTGTTCTTCAAGTTTCCTCACTTCATCTACATAAGCTTCCATCAAAGGGCTCTGGTAACTCTTGTTGACTTGTCGGACCACCAACTGAGAATCTCCCCGGACAATCAGCTTCCTGATCCCAAGTTCGGCCGCAATCCTGAGGCCGGCAAGCAAGCTTTCATACTCAGCAGTGTTATTTGTCGCTTGCTCCCTGGGAAAGTGCATCTGGATAACATACTTGAGGTGCTCTCCGGTGGGCGCGATGAGTACCACGCCGGCACCGGCGCCTTGCAGCGAGAAGGCACCATCAAAGTACATTACCCATTCGCTTGTCGCTTCTTGTACGGGTACATTTGTCTCTGGAATTTCTTCATCGGGCGTCGGGGTCCATTCAGCTATGAATTCTGCCAAAGCTCGGCTCTGTATGGTTGAAGTACTTTCAAACTTGAGTCCAAAGCTTGACAGCTCTAGTGCCCACTCGACGATCCTGCCAGTTGCTTCCGGATTGTGCAATATCCTCTTCAGCGGAAAGCGAGTGACCACTGTTATCTCGTGTGCTTGGAAGTAATGGCGCAGCTTTCTCGAGGCCATGAGGAGGCCGAAAAGCAACTTCTGCACCCCGGAGTATCTTGATCTAGCCCCCTGCAAGAGGGAACTCACAAAATACACCGGGCGCTGCACCATCTTTCTTCGCACTTCTCCTTGATCCTGCGCAGAGTTGTCCTTGTCGGGGTCAGAGCTTGTCGGAGGAGCCCCCTGCTTGTCGCTGGATTCACTTGCCGGTGGTGCTGACTCCTCGTCGGCCTCCCTCTCCGCTACTAACGCAGCACTAACCACCTGGTTGGTTGCCGCTAGGTACAGCAGCAACTTCTCCTGTGGCTTAGGTGCGACAAGTATTGGAGTGGAGGATAGGTACCGTTTCAAGTCCTGCAGCGCTGCCTCCGCTTCCGGAGTCCATTTCATAGGACCTGCCTTCTTCAAAATCTTGAAGAAAGGCAGGGCGCGTTCTGCAGACTTTGAAATGAACCTACTGAGGGCAGCCACACAACCTGCAAGTCTCCTCACATCCCTGACGCACTTCGGGGCCTCGATCTGCTCAATGGCTTTAATCTTGTCGGGGTTGGCTTCAATCCCCCTCTGAGACATGAAGAACCCGAGAAGCTTGCCGGAGGGGACTCCAAAAACGCACTTCTCGGGGTTCAACTTAAGCTGGATCTTGCGCAGGTTCTCAAATGTCTCTTCCAAATCTTGGATCAGTGTATCCTTGATCTTGCTCTTGACCACGATATCATCCATGTAAGCCTCTACATTTCTGTGAATCTGTGGCTCAAAAGCAGTGTATACTACTCTTGCAAATGTTGAGCCTGCATTCTTCAGTCCGAAAGGCATGCGAATACAGCAATATGTGCCACATGGAGTGATAAATGCAGTCTTCTCTTCGTCTTCTTTGGCCATAAAGATCTGGTGGTAGCCTGAATATGCATCAAGAAAAGAGAGTAGCTCACATCCGGCAGTGGAGTCAACAATCTGGTCAATGTGCGGCAAGGGAAATGGATCCTTGGGACATGCTTTATTCACATCAGTGAAGTCTATACACATTCTCCACTTCCCGTTGGCCTTACGCACGACGACTGGGTTTGCCAACCACGTTGGATGGATCACGCCTCTAACTAGGCCCGCTGCTTCTAGCTTCTTGATCTCTTCGGCAATGAATTCTTGGCGTTCCACGGCTTGCTTTCTGACCTTCTGCTTGACGGGCCGCGCATGAGGACAAACAGCAAGCTTGTGCTCAATTACCTTCCTGGGAACACCGGGGATGTCAGATGGTTGCCAGGCAAACACATCGACATTCGCCCGCAGGAAGGCAACGAGCGCGATTTCCTATTTGCTGTCAAGTGTGGCACTGATGGTGAAGGTACCACCAGTGCCGTCCTCCTTGGCGGACACCTTCTTGGTTGCCGGAGGAGCAGCCATCCCCTTCTTGCACTTGCCGGTGGAGCTCGATGGAACGTCCTCGACGGCAGCGCAGCACTCCGGAGAGGTGCGGTTGCCGGAGTGGGCCCCAGAGCACTTGTCGGACTTGGTCTTGGTCTTCTTCCCCTCGGGAGCTTCAGCGGCAAGTGCGTTGCTCTCCGCTGCGGCTGCTGCATCCCGGTAGATCTTGTCGGCGCAGATAAGCGTGTCCTTCTTGTCGCCATGGACAGAGATGACGCTTATCGGCCCCGGCATCTTGAGTACGTTCTAGGCGTAGTGCGAAGCTGCCATGAACTTGGCGAGGGCAGGACGTCCAAGTATCCCATTGTATGGCAATGGGATATCGGCAACATCGAAGGTTATCCTCTCCGTCCTGAAGTTCAGCTCCCCGCCAAAGGTCACTGGCAGAGTGATCTTCCCCTTGGGCTTGCTCCTCCCCGGGTTTATTCCTTGGAACGAACCGGTTTCTTCGAGCTCGCCATCTGGGATTTGGAGTTTCTTGCTCACAGCCGAGGAGATCAAGTTCAGCCCGGCCCCGCCGTCAACCAACATTTTGGTGACCTTGAGGTTGCGGATGGTTGGTGAAACCAACATCGGCAAGCACCCGACCGCGGTGGTGTGGTCAGGGTGATCCTCAAGATCAAAAATGATGGGCGTGCTGGACCATTTGAGGAGCCTGCGCGACTCCACGGGCGGCTCTGCTGCATTTACTTCCCGCACCCACTGCTTGAGTTGGCGGTGGGAAGTATGCAGAGAGGCGCCACCGTCGACGCACAGGACTTCCGTGGCCTTCTGGAACTCCTGCTCGCTGTTATCTTCTTCCTCCATGTCATCGTCGTCGTCTTCTTCATCCTTGTCGCGGCCCCGGGGAGGTCGGTCACCCTGCCGCTGCTTGGCCTTGTCGCGGCGTCCTCCCCGGCCATTGAATGGCCGCTTCTTGCTTGGCTCCCCTCCGCCACCTTGGGCCTTCTCCTTGTCGCGCCTCTCGTACTCAGCTTTCTGCTGCTCGACGAGGTACTCGACGCGTTTGCAGTTGGAGAGGTCGTGGCCCTTGGTGCGGTGGATCTTGCAGTATTGCTTGTCGGAGCCGTCCTGCTTGTCGGCTGCCGCTACAGGGGCAGGCTCCTTGCCGGAGCCGCCAGCCTGTGTTTGCTTGGCGGGAGCCTCCTTGCCGGACTTCTCGACGGCAAGCACTTCCTTCTTGTTCTTTCTTCTATTGTTCCGCCGCCGGCTCTTCTTTGCCGGGGCGGCATCCTCGCTGTCGCTCCCCCCTGCGCCAGCATCCTCCCCGGGGAGTTTCCTCCCCTCTTCGGTGCACGCGCACTTATCAGCTAGAGCATAGAGCTCGCTGACATCCCGTATCTTGGTCATGGCCATCTCCTCACGCATGCGGCGGTTACGCACGTTCTGGTGGAACGCGCTGATAACCGCGGCAGGGTGGACGTCGGGGATGTTGTGCTGCACGCGGCTGAAACGCTGGATGTACTTGCGCAGGGGTTCTCCTTCCTTCTGGGCCAAGATGTGGAGATCGCTCTCCTGGCCGTGGGGTTTGTGGCCGCCCGTGAAGGCGCCAACAAACTGATGGCAAAGATCTGCCCAAGAAGAAATGGAGCCTTCCGGCAAGTGCATAAGCCAAGAACGAACGTTCGGCTTAAGCACTAGCGGGAAGTAGTTCGCCAGTATCTTCTCGTCGCGCCCCCCGGCAGCCTGCACCGCGATGGTGTAGATGCTGAGAAACTCCGAGGGGTGCGTCTTGCCGTCGTACTTCTCCGGTACGTCGGGCTTAAAGTTCTTCATGCTGGGCCACTGGACACGCCGCAGCTCACGGGTAAACGCAGGGCAACCTGCCGCATACGGCAAGTCGCCTGGCTCACCGGGCGCGTGTGTGTCAACAGCGGTCCCAGCTCGCTGATCTGATTGTCGCCGAGCTTCTCGGCGGCGCTCGATCGTCGTTCGAGCGTCTTCTTGTCGCCGGTCGTCAAGGACCTGGCGCTGGTCCCGACGAGCCACCGGATCCGATGACGCCGTGGAGTCGTCGTCGACATTGATCCGGCGGGGCGGCGTCTTCTGCTTCCGCGGCGGGGAGTGCACGGTGGTTGCACCCCCGGCGGTCTTGTCGCCATCGGCCTTCGTCTTCTCGACTTGCCGTGGCCGCGAGGTGGATGGCTGCTGCGGAGAGTCGTTGTTGGCGAAGGCGATCAGGCTCTGGATGGTTGCCCTCCAGTCTTCGGCCTTGTCTGCCGCTGGAGGGAAGTCGAGGAGCAGTTGCGCTCTTGCGAGCACTTCTGCTGGAGAGGAGGGGAGCGGGGGCGAGCGGTGCGAGAAGCGGGATATGCTCGGACTCCTAACGGGGTTAGAAGGAGCAGCTTCCCGCCCCGGTGACCGCACCTTGCTCGTGCCTGGACGGTGGTCCGGAGCATCCCGCGAACCTCCGGTTTGCCCTTGCCCCAGCAAGCGGATGGTACCTCCTGTACCACGGCGCTGCTGGGTTGTCGTTTGCTGAGATGGATGTGGCGCATCCACGGAGACCGAGGCTCGGTCGTCCGCCTTGTCCTTGGATTTGGTGGCGCCGCGAGTCTCCTCGCCGGCGACCACCCTTCCGACGGCGTCTCCTCCACCCATCGTTGGCTCAGGTGGCGGTGGAACAGACGCAGACGGGCCTCCGACCTCCGAAGCCTTCTTCTTCGGGGCCATGCTGTTGTTGCTGATGAAGATGATGTAGCTGGAGAGGTTGATGAAGAATGCGCCCGCGTGAACGCCGGATCAGGTTCGCACAACCTCGACGCCCCCTACCTGGCGCGCCAAAGATGTCGGGGGAAACTGTCCACCACGAGCACCTATGGGACCGGAGCCCCTTGTTCGTGCGGTAAGGGAGCGGAGGGAGCACAAAGAGCGGATCGAGACGAGCACGCGGGCAGTTTACCCAGGTTCGGGCCGCGATGGACGCGTAAAACCCTACTCCTGCTTAGATTGTATTGAGTGTTGGAGCTCGGGAGCTTGAAGAACTAACTACACCGAGCAAATGAGCGATCTAGGTTCCGAACCCTTTCTACGTTGTGCATGGGCCTCCTTTTATAGCTCAAGGGGTCACCGACAGGTGTCAACGTAGGAGAAAGGGGTAAAAAGGTAACTTCGGTGGTAGTTGTAACAGTGCGGGAACAGTGGATGAACAGTGGATGAATAGTGGTCATCACCTACTTTGACAGTGGGGGACAAGGGCATTAAATGCCCGTCACCGTCGACCCCAAAAGCGCCCGCCCTTGCGTCTCCGTTTGCCACGGTGATGGCTTCGTCACCGTGTAGTGCCACTGTGTCCCCCAGGCTGCACAGCCATCCGCCACGCGTCCCTGGAATGGCCCCAGGGCGACGCGTGGTTCGATGAGCTGGAGCGCGGGCACACAGCGTAACTCTCCCCGGCAAGCACCTTGCCGGGGCCTTGACCTTGCCGGGCCCGGAAGCTTGTCGGGCTCTGAAGCTTGTCGCTCCCCGGGCCCTGCCGGGGCGCATGTTGCGCCGAGGCGTGTCTTCTGTAATGTAATCTTCTAGTCTTCCTGGCAAGCTCCTCTTGCCAGGGCCTTGTGTGAGTGAGGTAGTCTTGAGCCTGGGACGGCCTTCCCGGCAAGCTCCACTTGCCGGGGCCTTGATCTTCTGTTTTGTATACTTTGTTTTTGAATGGCTTTATATGGAGCAGAAAGGTCTCCGGCAAGCACATGGTAGGCCCTGCCGCGGGAAGCCGCTACTGCCCGTGCACAAGTTGGGGTACTGAGGTACCCCTACCTTAGTACACCGACATAGTGGGTGTGCATCCAACTTGCTTGCTCACGAAGACCTAGGGCATTTGAGGAAGCCCATTGTTGGAATATGCAAGCCAATTTCTATAATGAAAATTCCCACTAGTATATGAAAGTGACTAATCATGAGACTCTCTACAATGAAGATCATGGTGCTACTTTGAAGCACAAGTGTGGAAAAAGATAGTAGCAATTGTCCCTTCTCTCTTTTCTCTCATTTTTTTGGAGGGGCTTTTCTCTCTTCTTCTTTTATTAGCCCCTCTCTATATTTTTTTGGGCCTTCTCTTTTTTTATTGGCCTTTCCTCACACGGGACAATGCTCTAATAATGATGATCATCACACTTTTTGTTACAACTTGAAATTACAGCTCGATACTACAACAAGTATGACTCTACATGAATGCCTCTGGCGGTGTACCGGCATAAGCAATGAATCAAGAGCGACATATATGAAAAATTATGCATGGTGGCTTTGCCACAACTACGTTGTCAACTACATGATCATGCATGGCACTATGACAATATGATGCGTGTCATATGAACGGAACGGTGGAAAGTTGCATGGCAATATATCTCAGAATGGCTATGGAAATGCCATGATAGGTAGGTATGGTGGTTGTTTTGAGGAACAATATGGTGGCTGTTTTGAGGAAGGATATATAGTGGGTTTATGGTACCGGCGAAAGTTGCGCGGTACAAGAGAGGCTAGCAATGGTGGAAAGGTGAGAGTGCGTATAATCCATGGACTCAACATTAGTCATAAGAACTCATATACTTATTGCAAAAATCTACGAGTCATCAAAAACAAAGCAATCAACGCATGCTCCTAGGGGGGAGGTTGGTAGGAATTAACCATCGCGCGCCCCCGACCTCCACACAAAGGTTGGCACTCTATAAATACCTCATGATCTAACTTCGTCACATGGCGGTTCACCATACGTGCATGATACGGGAATCACTGACCATAACACAAGTATTCTTCAATTTTATAATAACTCCACTAGCATGACTCTAATATCACTATCCTCATGTCTCAAAACAATTATCAAGCATCCAACATCTCATTCTATTCAATGCACTTGGTGTGAAATTTTTACTACATTAACATTGGATGTTTATCATGTGAAGACTAGTTTCTTTAGCCTAAACACATTACCATGCTGTTTTAATGGACTATCAATTATATATAAGTGAAGCATGAGAGTTCAACAATTTCTACAAAATATTACCACCACCGTGCTCTAAAAGATATAAATGAAGCACTAGAGCAAAAACTATTCAACTCAAAAGATATAAGTGAAGCACATAGAGTGTTCTAATAATTTCTAGGCCATATTTAACTCTCTCAAATAGGTGTGTCCAGCAAGGATGATTGTGGCAAACTAACAAGCAAAGACTCAAATTATACAAGACGCTCCAAGCAAAACACATAGCATGTTGCGAATAAAAATATAGCTCCAAGTATAGTTACCGATGGATGAAGACGAAAGAGGGGATGCCTTCCCGGGGCATCCCCAAGCTTAGGCTTTTGATTATCTTGATTTTACTTGGGGTGCCATGGGCATCCCCAAGCTTGGGCCTTTGCTACTCCTTGTTCCAAAGTCCATCAAAGCAATACTCAAAACTTGAAAACTTCACAACACAAAACTTAGACAAAAATTATCGTGAGCTCCGTTAGTAAGAGAAAGCAAACCACCACTCAAAGGTACAGCAAGTAATTCATTATTTGTTTATATTGGTGTTAAACCTACTGTACTCCAAGTTCTCTATGATTCATATCCTCCAATATTACTCATAGATGCATCGGAATAAGCAAACAACACACGAAAAACAGAATCTGTCAAAAACAGAACAGTCTGTAGTAATCTGCTGGGTTCGCCTACTTCTGAACTCAAAAAAATTCAAACTAAATTGGTAAATTTGAGAAATTTGTCTACCAATCATCAGCAAAAAGAATCGACTAAAAATCACACTCCAGTAAAATCTTAAGACTACTTTAGCGAGCGCTAACGATTCTGTTTTTCACAACAAGATCAAATAAACTTCACACAAGTCCTATCAAAGGTTCTACTTGGCACAAACACTAAACAAAACATGAAAACACATCTAATCAGAGGCTAGATGCAATATTTATTCCCTAACAGCAACAAACGCAAAAAACATAAAATTGGGTTGCCTCCCAACAAGCGATATCGTTTTACGCCCCTAGCTAGGCACGATACAAGATAAATCTAGGTATTGCCATCTTTGGAAGGCAATACATAAGTGGCTCTCATGATAGATTTATATGGTAATTTGATTTTCTTTCTAGGAAAGTGTTCCATGCCTTTCCTTAACGGAAATTGGAATCTAATATTTCCTTCCTTCATATCAATAATTGCACCAATCGTTCAAAGGAAAGATCTACCAAGAATAATAGGACATGAAGGATTGCAATCTATATCAAGAACAATGAAATCTACGGGCACATAATTCCTATTGGCAACAATAAGAACGTCATTAATTCTTCCCATAGGCTTCTTAATAGTGGAATCCGCAAGATGCAAATTTAAAGAACAATCATCAAGCTCATGGAACCCTAGCAAATCACACAAAGTTTTTGGGATAGTGGAGACACTTGCACCCAAATCACACAAAGAATAGCATTCATGATCTTTTATTTTTATTTTTATAGTAGGTTCCCACTCATCATAAAGCTTTCTAGGTATAGAAACTTCCAACTCAAGTTTTTCTTCATAAGATTGCATAAAAGCATCAACTATATGTTTAGTGAAAGCTTTATTTTGACTATAAGCATGCGGAGAATTTAGCACGGATTGCAACAAGGAAATACAATCAATCAAAGAGCAATTATCATAATTGAATCCCTTGAAATCCAAAGTAGTGGGTTCATCACTATGCAAAGTTTTAATCTCTTCAATCACACTTTTAGCAATTTTAGCATCAAGATCTAAAAACTCTGAATTATTGGGACACCTTAAAGCAGAATCATCTCCAATCCTATTTTCATCAAGATTAATACTAGAAAACAAGGATCTAATAGGAGACACATCAGTAACTTTCATATCTTCATCTTTATTTTCACGATAACTAGAAGAACACGATTTAATATAATCTTCTCTTTTAGCACGCATTCTAGCGGTTCTTTCTTTGCATTCATCAATGGAAATTCTCATGGCTTTGAGAGACTCATTGATATCATGCTTAGGTGGGATAGATCTAAGTTTCAAAGAATCAACATCAAGAGTAATTCTATCCACACTTCTAGCCAATTCATCAACTTTAAGCAATTTCTCTTAAAGCATAGCATTGAAATTCTTTTGCGAGATCATAAACTCCTTAACACTAGTTTCAAATTTAGAAGGCATCTTTCCATAAGAGTTGTTGTAGGAATTACCATAATTATTAGAGGAATTACTAGGAAAAGGCCTAGGATTAAAATTACCTCTATAAGCATTGTTACCAAAATTATTCCTACCAACAAAATTCACATCCAAAGATTCATTGTTATTCTCAATCAAAGTGGACAAAGGCATATCATTAGGATAAGAAAAAGCACTCTTAGCAGCAAACAATTTCATAAGTTCATCCATCTTTCCACTAAAAACACTAATTTCTTCGATAGCATGCACTTTTTTACTAGTAGATCTTTCGGTGTGCCATTGAGAATAATTAACCATAATATTATCTAGGAGTTTGGTAGCTTCTCCTAAGGTAGTTTCCATGAAAGTGCCTCTGGCGGCCGAATCTAAAAGATTTCTAGAAGCAAAATTCAAGCCAGCATAAAAGTTCTGAATAATCATCCATAGATTCAACCCACGTGTAGGGCAATTACGTATCATTAATTTCATTCTCTCCCAAGCTTGTGCAACATGCTCATGATCTAGTTGCTTAAAATTCATAATATCATTTCTAAGAGAGATGATCTTAGCAGGAGGGAAATACTTAGAGATAAAAGCATCTTTGCACTTATTCCACGAATCAATACTATTTCTAGGCAAAGAGGAAAACCAAAGTTTAGCACGATCTCTAAGTGAAAATGGAAATAACTTGAATTTAACAATATCGTTATCCGTTTCCCTTTTCTTTTGCATATCACACAAATCAACAAAGTTGTTTAGATGGGTAGCGGCATCTTCACTAGGAAGGCCGGAGAATGGATCTTTCATGACAAGATTCAACAAAGCTGCATTGATGTCACAAGATTCAGCATCGGTAATAGGAGCAATCGGAGTGCCAATAAAATCATTGTTGTTGGTGTTGGAAAATTCACACAATTTGGTATTGTTCTGAGTCATAGTGACAAGCAAGCAATCCAACACACACAAGCGAACAAGAAGCAAGCGAACGAAAAACACACGACAGAAGAAGGGCAAATAAAATGTCAAGGGTGAAGTGGGGGAGAGGAAAACGAGAGGCAAATAAATGTAATGCGAAGGATAAGGGTTTGTGATAGGTACTTGGTATATGACTTTTGCGTAAGCCTCCCCGGCAACGGCGCCAGAAATTCTTCTTGCTACCTCTTGAGCTTGTGTTGTATTCCCTCGAAGAGGAAAGGGAGATGCAGCACAGTAGCGTAAGTATTTCCCTCAGCTTTTGAGAACCAAGGTATCAATCCAGTAGGAGACCACGCGTGAGTCCCTCACACCTGCACAAACAAATAAGAACTTCGCAGGCAACGTGATAAGGGGTTGTCAATCCCTTTACGGTTACTTACGAGAGTGAGATCTGATATAGATGATAATTATATTTTTGGTATTTTTGGTTTAATAAAACAGCAAATAAAAGCAAGAAAAGTAAAGTAGATGTAGATTGATATGTTGAGAATAGACCCGGGGGCCATAGTTTTCTCTAGTGGCTTCTCTCATGATAGCGGTATTCTACGGTGGGTAAACAAATTACTGTCGAACAATTGATAGAAAAACGAATAATAATGAGACTATCTAGGCATGATCATTGTATATAGGCATCACGTCTAAGACAAGTAGACCGAAACGATTCTGCATCTACTACTATTACTCCACACATCGACCGCTATCCAGCATGCATCTAGTGTATTGAGTTCATACGAACAGAATAATACCTTAAGCAAGATGACATGATGTAGATGGATAAACTCAAGCAATATGATGAAAACCTCATCTTTTTATCCTCGATGGCAATAATACAATACTTGCCTTGCTGCCCCTACTGTCACTGGGAAAGGACACCGCAAGATTGAACCCAAAGCCAAGCACTTCTCCCATTGCAAGAACTAGAGATCTAGTAGGCCAAACCAAACCAATAATTCGAAGAGACTTGCAAGGATATTATGGGCACACATAAAAAGTTCAGAGAAGAACCAAATATCTTTCATAGATAACCTTGATCATAAACTCACAATTCATCGGATCTCGACAAACACACCGCAAAAAGAGATTACATCGAATAGATCTCCTCGAAGACCGAGGAGAACTTTGTATTGAGATCCAGAGAGAGAGAGAGAGAGAAGAAGCAATCTAGATACTAACTATGGACCCAAAGGTCTATGGTAAACTACTCACAACTCATGGTGAGGGCGATGATGATGATGATGAAGGCCTCCGTGATGGATCCCCCTCCCGGAACAGGCTCCAAGATGGGATCTCCACGGGAACAGAAGCTACGGCGGTGGAATTAGGGTTTTCTCTCTGCGTATGGAGTTTCTGGGGTATGTAGGTATATATAGGAAGAAGGAGGGCATCGGGGGCCGTGTGGGCCAGCCTCGAGGCAGGGGGCGCGCCCTGGGAAGGGGGGGCGCCCCCCACCCTCGATGGCTGGACCCTTGCCCCCTGAC
Source organism: Secale cereale (assembly GCA_902687465.1). Taxonomy (NCBI): domain Eukaryota; kingdom Viridiplantae; phylum Streptophyta; class Magnoliopsida; order Poales; family Poaceae; genus Secale; species Secale cereale. The sequence goes on from LR738715.1 coordinate 134,207,973, forward strand.
TTGGTACTGACGTTTCCCGAGCGTGATTTCCTCCAAAAATATCTTTTGTAAAGGTTTCATTCCGTTTGATATTCCTTTTCTGCAAAACCCTGAAATAGGCAAAAAACAGCAATCTAGACTATGCCTTTGGGTTAGTAGGTTAGTCCCAAAAATGATATAAAATTGAATGATAAAGCCCATTAAACATCCAAGACTTCATAAATAATGGCATGGAACAATAAAAATTTATAGATACGTTGGAGACGTATCATGGACGTGCATTGGACTAAGCTGGAATCTGCAAGCATTTAATACAAGAGAGAAGGCAAAGTAATATGGCTCATGGTTAAATCAACAATAAAGCATATGAGAGCCACTAAACATTTTCATCTTGGTCTTCTCCTATTGACCCCCGAAGAAAAGAAAAGAAACTATTTACACCGGAAAGCTCCCAACAAGCAAAAGAAGAATGAGAAATCTTTTTGGGGGTTTTCTTTTAATTACTACTACTACAGACATGGAAAGTGAACTAACTAAAAAGGCTACAACTATATTTTTTTGTTTTTCTTAAGGTTTTTCTAACACACAAGAAAAAGACTAAGAAAAGAAATGAAACTTTCATGGATAGTACAATGAAAGAGTGTGAGCACCGACTACTAGAATATGTGTGTGAACATGAATGTAATGTCGGTGAGAAATATGTACTCCCCCAAGCTTAGGCTTTTGGCCTAAGTTGGCCTATTGTCATGGATCAAAGCTACTCTCTCTGGTGCATGGAGGAGCGTCCTCTGGGTGCCACTGGTTGGCAATCTCATCCGGATCCCACTAATAAACCGACTGCCGGTAAGGGTCAAGTGGTGGCTCCGGCTCCGGCTCTAAAGCTTGTGCCTGGCTGTGGTACCTGTAGAAGGCATCTGGTAAAACGAGGTACGTGCCTAACAACAGATCAAACAGAGATGGTGCACGCAAGGTAATAATCTCACAATATTTTTCATCAAACCTTAATTTATACGTAAGCAACTTCTTCTTGTCTTTAACAATAAAATCATGTGCTATGATACTCTTATAATCTAGATAAGTAGGGGTAAGCAACTTTTCTTCCTTCTCATGATGCCTAATAGGTACTCTAAAGTGTTCAGCAAGGCGTGAAGCAAAGATGCCTCCAAAGATGGGACCTTTTGTGCGGTTCAAACTTAATCGTTTAGCAATGACGGCACCCAAGCTAAAGGTTGTGTCTTAAGAAAATCATGGCGCAAAATGACAATATCAGGGGCACTAAGATTCCCACTGTTCCAGCGACCAATTAAGCATCTACTAGCAAATATAACAAAGTAGCATAGAACAGGAGAATGTATACTAGTAATCCTTGACCCTGAAACTTGCCTAGTTTCCCCTACATCTATCATATCAATAAACCCCTCAACATCCTTGCGATGGGGTTCCTCAAGACTACCAGCAAAGGGTATCTTACATACTTGACAAAAATCATAGAACGACATCTCCTTAACCTCATTATATAAACGAAACTCCACTGAAGGTGGTGATTTCTTAGCATGAAAATGAAAGTTTTGCGTGAAAATATTAGTGAGCAAGAGATATTGTTCATGCTGGTCGTGGAGGAAGTCGGTGAGGCCTGCATTGTTCGCCAAATAATAAAAATCTTCATAAATCCCGGTGGCTTCCAAGAACTCATTACAAGGCCATTCACACGGACGAACTTCCGTAGTGCAAGGAAGATTATATTTGGGCTTCTTATTTTCCTCCTTCTGCTTATCCTTTGAACTTTTACTGGAAGAGCCTCTCAACAATCTCCTCATCATTTTCTTCCTCTGAAAATTTCATAAATTTTTAGTAACTCAAAATAAAAGTGAACCAAACTCAACAAGATTGATAGCAACTACTCCTACAAGTGCCTAGAGACTATATCATGCATTAGAGCTACTTGGGACCAAAGAAATTTAACATGCAGGCTCAAGAACAAGGTCACTACAGCAGCAAAAATTTGCAATAAACAAAGCACTAGAACAAAAACTAATTGGACCAATGGAGGAGTCACATACCAAGGAACAATCTCCCCAAACAGTTTTGTGAATGGAGCATTGAGCAAGGAGATCGAAAATGGCAGCAAGATGAGCTATAACTCATGCTTGAGCTAGATAGTGATTTTTTTGGGAGGAAGAAGGAGTGTGTGGGTGCGGGAATAAGTGGAGGGGGCACATGGGGCCCACGAGGCAGGGGGCGCGCCCAGTGGGGGTGGGCGCGCCCTGGACCCTCGTGGCCAGGTGCTGGCTCCCCCTGTTGTGTTCTCAGTGCCAAATATTCTCAAATATTCTAGAAAAAACCATATTTCATTTTCACGGCATTTGGAGAACTTTTATTTTCGGGGTATTTTTTATTGCACGGATAACTCTGAAAACAGACAGAAAATACTATTTCTGCTTTATTTAATCTAATTAACAGAAAGTAAAAGGAGGGTACAGAAAGTTGTGCTATCTAGATTCACCCATCTCATGCTCATCAAAAGGAATCCATTAACAAGGTTGATTAGGTCTTGTTAATAAACTCTTTTCGAATAACATGAAACCGGAGAATTTTCGAATAACACTAGGTTACCTCAATGGGGATATTTATGTCCCCAACAATAAGAATATCATATTTCTTCTTGACTGTAGGAAGAGGAAATTCAAAACCTCTGATAGTAATAGTTGAAATTTTTCCAATAGAATTAATAATGTGGACCTGAGGTTGTTTCCTTGAAAGGTGTACCGTATGCTCATTACCATTGACATGAAAAGTGACATTGCCTTAGTTGCAATCAAGGAACGTGTGACGACCATCTTTTTATCCTCGATGGCAACAATACAATACGTGCCTTGCTGCCCCTGCTGTCACTGGGAAAGGACACCGCAAGATTGAACCCAAAGCTAAGCACTTCTCCCATTGCAAGAAAGTTCAATCTAGTAAGCCAAACCAAACTAATAATTCGAAGAGACTTGCAAAGATATTTAAATCATGCATAAAAGATTTCAAAGAAGAATCAAATATTGTTCATAGATAATCTTGATCATAAACCCACAATTCATCGGATCTCAACAAACACACCGCAAAAAGAATTACATCGAATAGGTCTCCAAGAAGATCGAGGAGAACTTTGTATTGAGATCCAAAGAGATAGAAGAAGCCATCTAGCTAATAACTATGGACCCGAAGGTTTGTGGTAAACTACTCACAACTCATCGGAGAGGCTATGGTGTTGATGTAGAAGCCCTCCATGATCGATGCCCCCTCCGGTGGAGCTCCGGAACAGGCCCCAAGATGGGATCTCACGGGTACAGAAGGTTGAGGAGGTGGAATTAGGGTTTCGTGGTGCTCTCGGATGTTTTTAGGATACGTGGATATATATAGGAGGAAGAGGGATGTCAGGGGAGCAACAGGGGGCCCACGAGGGTGGGGGCGCGCCCCTACCCTCGTGGCCGCCTCGTTTCTTCCCTAGTGTGTACTCCAAGTTTTCTGTGTTGTATTTGTTCCAAAAACGACTCTCCCGAAGGTTTCATTCCGTTTGGACTATGTTTGATATTCCTTTTCTACGAAACACTGAAATAGGTAATAGGAGCAATCGGAGTGCTAATAAAATCATTGTTGTTGGTATTGGAAAATTCACACAATTCGGTATTGTTCTGAGTCATAGTGACAAGCAAGCAATCCAACACACACAAGCGAACAAGAAGCAAGTGAACGAAAAACACACGGCGGAAGAAGGGCAAATAAAATGGCAAGGGTGAAGTGGGGGAGAGGAAAACGAGAGGCAAATAAATGTAATGCGAAGGATAAGGGTTTGTGATAGGTACTTGGTATATGACTTTTGCGTAAGCCTCCCCGGCAACGGCGCCAGAAATTCTTCTTGCTACCTCTTGAGCTTGCGTTGTATTCCCTCGAAGAGGAAAGGGAGATGCAGCACAGTAGCGTAAGTATTTCCCTTAGCTTTTGAGAACCAAGGTATCAATCTAGTAGGAGACCACGCGTGAGTCCCTCACACCTGCACAAACAAATAAGAACTTCGCACGCAACGTGATAAGGGGTTGTCAATCCCTTTACGGTTACTTACGAGAGTGAGATCTGATATAGATGATAATTATATTTTTGGTATTTTTGGTTTAATAAAACAGCAAATAAAAGCAAGAAAATTAAAGTAGATGTAGATTGATATGTTGAGAATAGACCCGGGGGCCATAGTTTTCTCTAGTGGCTTCTCTCATGATAGCGGTATTCTACGGCGGGTAAACAAATTACTGTCGAACAATTGATAGAAAAGCGAATAATAATGAGACTATCTAGGCATGATCATTGTATATAGGCATCACGTCTGAGACAAGTAGACCGAAACGATTCTGCATCTACTACTATTACTCCACACATCGACCGCTATCCAGCATGCATCTAGTGTATTGAGTTCATACGAACAGAATAATACCTTAAGCAAGATGACATGATGTAGATGGATAAACTCAAGCAATATGATGAAAACCTCATCTTTTTATCCTCGATGGCAACAATACAATACTTGCCTTGTTGCCCCTACTGTAACTGGGAAAGGACACCGCAAGATTGAACCCAAAGCCAAGCACTTCTCCCATTGCAAGAACTAGAGATCTAGTAGGCCAAACCAAACCAATAATTCGAAGAGACTTGCAAGGATATTATGAGCACACATAAAAAGTTGAGAGAAGAACCAAATATCTTTCATAGATAACCTTGATCATAAACTCACAATTCATCGGATCTCGACAAACACACCGCAAAAAGAGATTACATCGAATAGATCTCCTCGAAGACCGAGGAGAACTTTGTATTGAGATCCACAGAGAGAGAGAGAGAGAGAAGAAGCCATCTAGATACTAACTATGGACCCAAAGGTCTATGGTAAACTACTCACAACTCATGGTGAGGGCGATGATGATGATGATGATGAAGGCCTCCGTGATGGATCCCCCTCCCGGAACAGGCTCCAAGATGGGATCTCCACGGGAACAGAAGCTACGGCGGTGGAATTAGGGTTTTCTCTCTGCGTATGGAGTTTCTGGGGTATGTAGGTATATATAGGAAGAAGGAGGGCATCGGGGGCCATGTGGGCCAGCCTTGAGGCAGGGGGGCGCGCCCTGGGAAGGGCCCCCCCCACCCTCGATGGTTGGCCCCTTGCCCCCTGACTTGGTACTGACGTTTCCCCAGCGTGATTTCCTCCAAAAATATCTCTCGCGAAGGTTTCATTCCGTTTGATATTCCTTTTCTGCAAAACCCTGAAATAGGCAAAAAACAGCAATCTAGACTATGCCTTTGGGTTAGTAGGTTAGTCCCAAAAATGATATAAAAGTGAATGATAAAGCCCATTAAACATCCAAGACTTCATAAATAATGGCATGGAACAATAAAAAATTATAGATACGTTGGAGACGTATCATGCACGTGCATTGGACTAAGCTGGAATCTGCAAGCATTTAATACAAGAGAGAAGGCAAAGTAATATGGCTCATGGTTAAATCAACAATAAAGCATATGAGAGCCACTAAACATTTTCATCTTGGTCTTCTCCTATTGACCCCCAAAGAAAAGAAAAGAAACTATTTACACGGGAAAGCTCCCAACAAGCAAAAGAAGAACGAGAAATCTTTTTTGGGATTTTCTTTTAATTACTACTACTACAGACATGGAAAGTAAACTAACTAAAAAGGCTACAACTATATTTTTTTGTTTTTCTTAAGGTTTTTCTAACACACAAGAAAAAGACTAAGAAAAGAAATGAAACTATCATGGATAGTACAATGAAAGAGTGTGAGCACCGACTACTAGAATATGTGTGTGAACAAGAATGTAATGTCGGTGAGAAATATGTACTCCCCCAAGCTTAGGCTTTTGGCCTAAGTTGGCCTATTGTCATGGATCAAAGCTACTCTCTCTGGTGCATGGAGGAGCGTCCTCTGGGTGCCACTGGTTGGCAATCTCATCCGGATCCCACTAATAAACCGACTGCCAATAAGGGTCAAGTGGTGGCTCCGGCTCCGGCTCTAAAGCTTGTGCCTGGCTGTGGTACCTGTAGAAGGCATCTGGTAAAACGAGGTACGTGCCTAACAACAGATCAAACAGAGATGGTGCAGGCAAGGTAATAATCTCACAATATTTTTCATCAAACCTTAATTTATACTTAAGCAACTTCTTCTTGTCTTTAACAATAAAATCATGTGCTATGATACTCTTATAATCTAGATAAGTAGGGGTAAGCAACTTTTCTTCCTTCTCATGATGCCTAATAGGTACTCTAAAGTGTTCAGCAAGGCGTGAAGCAAAGATGCCTCCAAAGATGGGACCTTTTGTGCGGTTCAAACTTAATCGTTTAGCAATGACGGCACCCAAGCTAAAGGTTGTGTCTTAAAAAAATCATGGCGCAAAATGACAATATCAGGGGCACTAAGATTCCCACTGTTCCAGCGACCAATTAAGCATCTACTAGCAAATATAACAAAGTAGCATAGAACAGGAGAATGTATACTAGTAATCCTTGACCCTGAAACTTGCCTAGTTTCCCCTACATCTATCATATCAATAAACCCCTCAACATCCTTGCGATGGGGTTCCTCAAGACTACCAGCAAAGGGTATCTTACATACTTGACAAAAATCATAGAACGACATCTCCTTAACCTCATTATATAAACGAAACTCCACTGAAGGTGGTGATTTCTTAGCATGAAAATGAAAGTTTTGCGTGAAAATATTAGTGAGCAAGAGATACTGTTCATGCTGGTCGTGGAGGAAGTCGATGAGGCCTGCATTGTTCGCCAAATAATAAAAATCTTCATAAATCCCGGCGGCTTCCAAGAACTCATTACAAGGCCATTGACACGGCCGAACTTCCGCAGTGCAAGGAAGATTATATTTGGGCTTCTTATTTTCCTCCTTCTGCTTATCCTTTGAACTTTTACTGGAAGAGCCTCTCAACAATCTCCTCATCATTTTCTTCCTCTGAAAATTTCTTAAATTTTTAGTAACTCAAAATAAAAATGAACCAAACTCAACAAGATTGATAGCAACTACTCCTACAAGTGCCTAGAGACTACATCATGCATTAGAGCTACTTGGGACCAAAGAAATTTAACATGCAAGCTCAAGAACAAGGTCACTACAACAGCAAAAATTTGCAATAAACAAAGCACTAGAACAAAAACTAATTGGACCAATGGAGGAGTCACATACCAAGGAACAATCTCCCCAAACAGTTTTGTGAATGGAGCGTTGAGCAAGGAGATCGAAAATGGCAGCAAGATGAGCTATAACTCATGCTTGAGCTAGATAGTGATTTTTTTGGGAGGAAGGAGTGTGTGGGTGCGGGAATAAGTGGAGGGGGCACGTGGGGCCCACGAGGCAGGGGGCGCGCCCAATGGGGGTGGGCACGCCCTGGACCCTCGTGGCCAGGTGTTGGCTCCCCCTGTTGTGTTCTCAGTGCCAAATATTCTCAAATATTCTAGAAAAAATCATATTTCATTTTCACGGCATTTGGAGAACTTTTATTTTTGGGGTATTTTTTATTGCACGGATAACTCTGAAAACAGACAGAAAATACTATTTCTGCTTTATTTAATCTAATTAACAGAAAGTAAAAGGAGGGTACAGAAAGTTGTGCTATCTAGATTCACCCATCTCATGCTCATGAAAAGGAATCCATTAACAAGGTTGATTAGGTCTTGTTAATAAACTCTTTCCGAATAACATGAAACCGGAGAATTTTCGAATAACACTAGGTTACCTCAATGGGGATATTTATGTCCCCAACAATAAGAATATCATATTTCTTCTTGACAGTAGGAAGGGGAAATTCAAAACATCCGATAGTAATAGTTGAAATTTTTCCAATAGAATTAATACTGTGGACCTGAGGTTGTTTCCTTGAAAGGTGTACCGTATGCTCATTACCATTGACATGAAAAGTGACATTGCCTTAGTTGCAATCAAGGAACGTGTGACGACCATCTTTTTATCCTCGATGGAAACAATACAATACGTGCCTTGCTGCCCCTGCTGTCACTGGGAAAGGACACCGCAAGATTGAACCCAAAGCTAAGCACTTCTCCCATTGCAAGAAAGTTCAATCTAGTAAGCCAAACCAAACTGATAATTCGAAGAGACTTGCAAAGATATTTAAATCATGCATAAAAGATTTCAGAGAAGAATCAAATATTGTTCATAGATAATCTTGATCATAAACCCACAATTCATCGGATCTCGACAAACACACCGCAAAAAGAATTACATCGAATAGGTCTCCAAGAAGATCGAGGAGAACTTTGTATTGAGATCCAAAGAGATAGAAGAAGCCATCTAGCTAATAACTATGGACCCGAAGGTTTGTGGTAAACTACTCACAACTCATCGGAGAGGCTATGGTGTTGATGTAGAAGCCCTCCATGATCGATGCCCCCTCCGGTGGAGCTCCGGAACAGGCCCCAAGATGGGATCTCACGGGTACAGAAGGTTGCGGAGGTGGAATTAGGGTTTCGTGGTGCTCTCGGATGTTTTTAGGATACGTGGATATATATATAGGAGGAAGAGGGGTGTCAGGGGTGCAACAGGGGGCCCACGAGGGTGGGGGCGCGCCCCTGCCCTCGTGGCCGCCTCGTTTCTTCCTTAGTGTGTACTCCAAGTTTTCTGTGTTGTATTTGTTCCAAAAACGACTCTCCCGAAGGTTTCATTCCGTTTGGACTATGTTTGATATTCCTTTTCTACGAAACACTGAAATAGGCAAAAAATAGCAATTTGCACTGGGCCATGGGTTAGTAGGTTAGTCCCAAAACTAATATAAAAGTGTATGATACGTCCATTTTGCATCATGCTTTATGTTGATATTTATTGCATTATGGGTTGTTATTACATGTTTTGTCACAATACTTATGCCTTTTCTCTCTTATTTTACAAGGTTTACATGAAGATGGAGAATGCCAGCAGCTGGAATTCAGGGCTGGAAAAGGAGCAAACTCTGGAAAGCTATTCTGCACAACTCCAAAAGCCCCAAAACTCCACAGAACTCCATTTCAGAAAATATAAAAAATATCTGGCGAAACAAGATCACGAGGGGGGCACCTGCTGTCCACGAGGGTGGGGGAGCCCCCCCCCCCCTCTTTGGGCATGCCCCCTGTCTCGTGGGCCCACCGACGGCCCCCCGATGCCCATCTTCTCCTATATGGGGTGTTTTGACCTGGAAAAAATCATAAGGAGGCTTTTGGGACCAGACGCCGCCGTCTCGAGGAGGAACCGAGGTGGAAACCAATCTAGGGCTCCGGCAGAGCTATTCTGCTGGGGATACTTCCCTCCAGGAGTGGGAAATCGTCACCGTCGTCATCACCAACAACTTTCCCATCTTGGGGAGGGTTATCTTCATCAATGTCTTCACCAGCACCATCTCCTCTCAAACCCTAGTTCATCTCTTGTATCCAATATTTGTATACAAACCTCAGAGTGGTACCTGTAGGTTGCTAGTAGTGTTGATTACTCCTTGTAGTTGATGCTAGTTGGTTTATTTGGTGGAATATCATCTGTTCAGATCCAGTACGCATATTAATACCCCTCTGATCATGAACAATATTATGTCTTGTGCGTAGTTACTTTTGTTCCTGAGGACATGGGAGAAGTCTTGCTATAAGTAGTCATGTGAATTTGGTCTTCGTTCGATATTTTGATGAGATGTATGTTGTCTCTCCTCTAGTGGTGTCATGTGAACGTCGACTATATGACACTTCACCATTATTTGGGCCTAGAGGAAGGCATTGGGAAGTAATAAGTAGATGATGGGTTGCTAGAGTGACAGAAGCTTAAACCCTAGTTTATGTGTTGCTTCGTACGGGCTGATTTAGATCCATATGTTTCATGCTATGGTTAGGTTTACCTTAATACTTCTTTTGTAGTTGCGGATGCTTGCATTAGAGGTTAATCATAAGTGGGAGGCTTGTCCAAGTAAGGACAGCACCCAAGCACCGGTCCACCCACATACCAAATTATCAAAGTACCGAACGCGAATCAGATGATCGTGATGAAAACTAGCTTGACGATAATTCCCATGTGTCCTCGGGAGCGCTTTCCTTTATATAAGAGTTTGTCCAGGCTTGTCCTTTGCTACAAAAAGGATTGGGCCACCTTGCTGCACCTTATTTACTTTTACCTTTTGTTACTTGCTACCAATTAACTTATCACAAAACTATATGTTACCTATAATTTCAGTGCTTGCAGAAAATACCTTACTGAAAACTGCCTATCATTTCCTTCTGCTCCTCGTTGGGTTCGACACTCTTACTTATCGAAAGGACTACGATAGATCCCCTACACTTGTGGGTCATCAAGACTCTTTTCTGGCGCCGTTGCCGGGGAGTGAAGCGCCTTTGGTAAGTTGAATTTGGTAAGGGAAAATTTATATAGTGTGCTGAAATTTATTGTCACTTGTTACTATGGCTCATAATCCTTTGAGAGGCTTGTTCAGGGTATCTTCACCCCGACCAGAAGAGCAAAGAGTTGCTCCTCAACCTACTGCACCTACTGAAAATGTTTGCTTTGAAATTCCTTTGGGTATGATAGAGAAACTGCTTGAAAATCCTTTTACAGGAGACGGAACACTGCATCCCGATTTACACCTAATCTATGTGGATGAAGTTTGTGGATTATTTAAGCTTGCAGGTATGCCCGAGGATGTTATCAAGAAGAAGGTCTTCCCTTTATCTTTGAAGGGAGATGCATTGACATGGTTTAGGCTATGTGATGATACTGGATCATGGAACTATAATCGTCTGAAGTTGGAATTTCATCAAAAGTTCTATCCTATGCACCAGGTTCATCGTGAACGTAATTATATCTATAATTTTTGGCCTCGCGAAGGAGAAAGCATCGCTCAAGCTTGGGGGAGGCTTAAGCCAATGTTATTTTCATGCCCCAATCATGAGCTCTTAAGAGAAATGATCATTCAAAAAATTTATGCTCAGCTTTCTCTCAATAATTGCTCCATGCTCGATACTTCTTGTTCTCGTTCTTTTATGATGAAGACTGTTGAATTCAAATGGGATTTATTGGAAAGAATTAAACACAACTCTGAGGATTGGGATCTTGACGAAGGTAAGGAGTCAGGTATGACCCCTAAGTTTGATTGTGTTAAAGCTTTTATGGATACCGATGTTTTCCGTGAGTTTAGCACTAAATATGGACTTGACTCTGAGATAGTAGCTTCTTTCTGTGAATCATTTGCTACTCATGTTGATCTCCCCAAGGAGAAGTGGTTTAAATACCATCCCCCTATTGAAGTAAAAGTAGTTGAGCATGTTAAAGTTGAAGAAAAGACTATCACTTATAATGTTGATCCTATTATTCCTACTGCTTATATTGAGAAACCATCCTTCCCTGTTAGGATTAAGGATCATGCTCAAGCTTCAATTGTAGTTCGTAAGAGTAACACTAGAACACCTACACCCTCTGAGAAAATTAAAGTTGAACCTAGTGTTGCTATCGTTAAAGATCTCTTGGTTGAGGATTTAGATGGCCATGTTATTTACCTCCAAGAGGAGTCTGCTCGAATAGCCAAACCCAATGCTAGGAATAAACATAGACCTATTGTAAGCTTGTCTGTTATCTCTGTTAAGATAGGAGATCATTGTTATCATGGTTTATGTGGTGTAGGTGCTAGTGCGAGTATTATCCCTCTTACCTTATATCGAGAAATTATGCATGATATTGCACCTGTTGAGTTAGAAGGGATTGATGTTACTATTAAGCTGGCTAATAGAGACACTATTTCATCAGTTGGGATTGTTAGAGATGTTGAAGTCTTGTGTGGGAAGGTTAAATACCTTGCTGATTTTCTTATTCTTAGTTCCCCACAAGATGAATTTTGTCCCATTATATTTGGTAGACCCTTCTTGAATATTGTCAATGCTAAGATAGACTGCGTGAAAGATATCGTTACTATTGGTTTAGGGGGTATGTCTCATGGTTTTAACTTTGCTAAATTCCATAGACAACCCCTTGATAAAGAACTACCTAGTAAGGATGAAATTATTGGTCTTGCTTCTATTGTTGTGCCTCCTTATGATCCTTTAGAACAATACTTGCTAGACCATGAAAATGACATGCATATGAATGAGAGAAGGGAAATAGATGAAATATTCTTTAATCAGGGACCCGTATTGAAAAACAACTTGCCTGTTGAAATCCTAGGGGATCCTCCTCCACCCAAGGGTGATCCCATGTTTGAACTTAAACCTTTACCTGATAATCTTAAGTATGTTTATCTTGATGAAAAGAAGATATATCCTGTTATTATTAGTGCTAACCTTTCAGAGCAGGAAGAAGAAAAATTATTGAAAACTCTGAAGAAGCACCGTGCTGCTGTTGGATATACTCTGGATGATCTTAAGGGCATTAGTTCCACTTTATGCCAACACAAGATAAAATTGGAAGAAAATGCTAAACCGGTTATTGATCATCAGCGATGGTTAAATCCTAAGATGAAAGAAGTGGTAAGGAAGGAAATACTAAAGCTTCTAGAGGCAGATATTATCTATCCAGTTGTTGATAGCCAGTGGGTAAGTCATGTCCATTGTGTCCCTAAGAAGGGAGATATGACTGTTGTTCCTAATGATAAAGATGAATTGATCCCGCAAAGAATAGTTACAGGTTATAGGATGGTAACTGATTTCCGTAAGTTAAATAAAGCTACTAAGAAAGATCATTACCCCTTGCCATTTATTGATAAAATGCTAGAAAGGTTATCCAAACATACTCATTTTTGCTTTCCAGATGGTTATTTTGGTTTCTCTCAAATATCTGTGTCAAAAGGGGATCAAGAAAAGACCACGTTTACTTGTACTTTCGGTACCTTTGCTTATAGACGTATGACTTTTGGTTTATGTAATGCACCTGCTACCTTTCAAAGATGCATGATGGCTATATTCTCTGATTTTTGTGAAAAGATTGTTGAGGTTTTCAAGGATGATTTCTCCGTTTACGGAACTTCTTTTGATGATTACTTAAGCAACCTTGATCGAGTTTTGCAGAGATGTGAAGACACTGACCTTGTCTTGAATTGGGAGAAGGGCCACTTTATGGTTAATGAAGGCATTGTATTGGGACATAAAATTTATGAAAGAGGTATTGAAGTTGACAAAGCTAAAGTGGATGCTATTGAAAAGATGCCATGCCCTAAGGACATCAAAGGTATACGAAGTTTCCTTGGTCATGCCGGGTTTTATAGGAGGTTCAAAAAGGACTTCTCCAAAATCTCCAGGCCTCTGACTTATCTCTTACAAAAAGATATTCCTTTTGTCTTTCATGATGATTGTCTAGAAGCATTTGAAATACTTAAAAAAGCATTGATCTCTGCACCTATTGTCCAGCCTCCTGACTGGAATTTACCCTTTGAGATTATGTGCGATGCTAGTGATTATGATGTAGGTGCTATTCTCGGACAAAGAGTTGATAAGAAATTGAATGTTATCCAATATTCTAGTAAAACTCTAGATAGTGCCCAGAAAAATTATGCTACCACTGAAAAAGAATTTTTAGCAGTTGTATTTGCTTGTGATAAGTTTAGACCCTATATTGTTGATTCTAAAGTAACTATTCACACTGATCATGCTGCTATCAAATACCTTATGGAAAAGAAAGATGCTAAACCTAGACTTATTAGATGGGTTCTCTTGCTGCAAGAATTTGACTTGCATATTATTGATAGAAAGGGAGCTGAGAACCCCGTTGCAGATAACTTGTCTAGGTTAGAGAATATACTTGATGACCCACAACCTATTGATGATAGCTTTCCTGATGAACAATTAGCTGTCATAAATACTTCTCGCACTGCTCCATGGTATGCTGATTATGCTAATTACATTGTTGCCAAGTTTATACCTCCTAGCTTCACATACCAGCAAAAGAAAAAGTTCTTCTATGATGTGAGACATTACTTCTGGGATGACCCACATCTTTATAAAGAAGGAGTAGATGGTATTATTAAACGTTGTGTACCTGAGCATGAACAGGAACAGATCCTACGCAAGTGCCACTCCGAAGCTTATGGAGGACACCATGCGGGAGACAGAACTGCACACAAGGTATTGCAATCCGGTTTTTATTGGCCTACTCTCTTCAAGGATGCCCGTAAGTTTGTCTTATCTTGTGATGAATGTCAAAGAATTGGTAATATCAGTAGACGTCAAGAAATGCCTATGAATTATTCACTTATTATCGGAAACAGTGATACATGTGTGAATACATAGACCACAACGTGTCCCTAGTAAGCCTCTAGTTGACTAGCTCGTTGATCAACAGATGGTTACGGTTTCCTCACCATGGACATTGGATTCCATTGATAACGGGATCACATCATTAGGAAAATGATGTGATGGACAAGACCCAATCCTTAGCCTTGCACTAGATCGTGTAGTTCGTATGCTAAAGATTTTCCAATGTCAAGTAGCTTTTCCTTAGACCATGAGATTGTGCAACTCCCGAATACTGGAGGAATGCTTTGGGTGTACCAAACGTCACAACATAACTAGGTGGCTATAAAGGTGCACTACGGGTATCTCCGAAAGTGTCTGTTGGGTTGGCACGAATCGAGACTGGGATTTGTCATTCCGTGTGATGAAGATGTATCTCTGGGCCCACTCGGTAGGACATCATCATAATGAGCTCAATGTGATCAAAGAGTTGTTCACGGGATGATGTGTTACGGGAACGAGTAAAGAGACTTGCCGGTAACGAGATTGAACAAGGTATCAGTATACCGACGATCGAATCTCGGCCAAGTATCGTACGGTAGACAAAGGGAATTGTGTACGGGATTGATTGAATCCTCGACATTGTGGTTCATCCGATGAGATCATCGAGGAGCATGTGGGAGCCAACATGGGTACCCAGATCTCGTTGTTGGTTATTGTCCGGAGAGTCGTCTCGGTCATGTATGCGTGTCTCCCGTGTTGGAAATATGCCCTAGAGGCAATAATAAAAGAGTTATTATTATATTTCCTTGTTCATGATAATCGTTTATTATCCATGCTATAACTGTATTGATTGGAAACTCAAATACATGTGTGGATGAATAGACAGACTTTGTGTCCCTAGTGAGCCTCTACAGGACTAGCTCGTTGATCAAAGATGACCGCGGTTTCCAGGTCATAGACATGAGTTGTCATTTGATAACGGGATCACATCATTAGGAGAATGATGTGATGGACGAGACCCAAACGTTAAACATAGCTTTTGATCATATCAGTTATCGCTATAGTTTTCTGCATGTCAAGTATAAGTTCCTATGACCATGAGATCATGTAACTCACTGACACCGTAGGAGTGCTTTGTGTGTGCCAAACGTCACAACGTAACTGGGTGACTATAAAGGTACTCTACAGGTATCTCCGAGGGTGTCTGTTGAGTTGACATGGATCGAGACTGGGATTTGTCACTCCGTGTGACGGAGAGGTATCTCCGGGCCCACTCGGTAATACGTCATCTCAATGAGCTCAAAGTGACTAAGTAGTTAGTCACGGGATTATGTATTACGGTAACGAGTAAAGAGACTTGCCGGTAACGAGATTGAACTAGGTATAGAGATACCGACGATCGAATCTCGGGCAAGTAACATACCGACGAGACAAAGGGAACTGTATACGGGATTGCCTGAATCCTTGACGTCGTGGTTCATCCGATGAGATCATCGAGAAACGTGTGGGAACCAATATGGGTATCCAGATCCCGCTATTAGTTATTGACCTGGGAGTGTCTCGGTCATGTCTACATGGTTTCCGAACCCGCAGGGTCTACACACTTAAGGTTCGGTGACGCTAGGGTTGTTAGTGAGAACAGTGCATGGTTACCGAAGGTTGTTCGGAGTCCCGGATGAGATCCCGGACGTGACGAGGGTCTCCGGAATGGTCCGGGGACGAAGATTGATATATAGGATGAAAGGTTTCGGAGTCCGGAAGTGTTCCGGGGAGCATCGGGAAATCGGCGGATTACCGAAAAGAGTTTCGGGGGTCCCGGAAGTGGTTCTGGGCCTAATGGGCCACAAGGGGGGACACCACAGCCCTCATAGGGCTGTGCGCCCCCCCCCCCTGGGCCCTCTCCTCATGCGCAAGGGGAGGTGGACCCTCCTAGGGCTGCCGCACCCCCCTGGCTTGGGGGGCAAGGCACCTAGGGGGGGAAACCCTAGGGCCTGGCCCTTGGCCGCCGCCCCCCCTCTGCCCTGGCCGCCGGCCCCCCTAGGGGAAACCCTAGGGCGCCCCCCTCTCCTCCTTCCCCCTATATATAGAGAGGTAGAGGGAGGGCAGCCAACACACGTTTGTGCCTCGGTGCTGCCCTCCCTCTCCCATAACATCTTCTTCTTCCCGCGGTGCTTGGCGAAGCCCTGCTGGAATCCTCCACCACCACCACCACCACGCCGTCGTGCTGCCGGTTCTCCATCAACCTCTCCTCCACCCCTTGCTGGATCAAGAAGGAGGAGACGTCCCCGAGCCGTACGTGTGAAGAACGCGGAGGCACCGTTGCTTCGGTGCTAGGATCTTCGGCGATCTGAATCGCGGCGAGTACGACTCCATCAACCGCGTTCTTAACGCTTCCGCTTAGCGATCTACAAGGGTACGTGGATCCAACTCTCCCCTCGTAGTTGCATCTCCTAGATTGATCTTGGTGAACGTAGAGAAAATTTTTTGTTTTCCATGCAACGTTCCCCAACAGTGGCATCATGAGCTAGGATCTTGCGTAGATGCTTTCTTGAGTAGAACACAAAAGGGTTTGTGGGCGTTGATGTTTAAATTGCTGCCCTCCTTAGTCTTTCTTGATTCAGCGGTATTATGGGATGAAGCGGCCCGGACCAACTTTACATGTCCACGTACATGAGACCGGTTCCATCGACAGACATGTGACTTTTGTTGCATAAGATGGCTGGCGGGTGTCTGTCTCTCCTATCTTAGTTGAATCGGAATAGAACAAGGCGGTCCTTGTAGAAGGTTAAATAGCAACTTGAATATCTCCGTTGTGGCTTTGCGTAGGTAAGAAGCGTTCTTGCTAGATACCCATAGCAGCCACGTAAAACATGCAACAACAAATTAGAGGACGTCTAACTTGTTTTTGCAGGGTATGTATGTGATATGATATGGCCAATGACATGATGAGATATATTTGATGTATGAGATGATCATGTTGTAATAGTTAATATCGACTTGCATGTCTATGTATACGGCAACCGGCAGGAGCCATAGGGTTGTCTTTAATTTTTGTATGACCTGCGTGTCAATCATTAAGCGCTATGTAATGCTTTACTTTATCGCTAAACGGTAGCAATAGTAGTAAGAGCATGGTGGGCGCGCGACAACCCCGATGGCGACACGATGATGGAGATCATGATGATGGGGATCATGGTGTTACGCCGGTGACAATGGAGATCATGCCGGTGCTTTGGAGATGGAGATCAAAAGCACGAGTTGATGGCCATATCATGTCACTTATGATTTGCATGTGATGTTAATCCTTTTATGCATCTTATTTTGCTTAGGACGACGGTAGCATTATAAGATGATCCCTCACTAAAATTTCAAGATAAAATTGTGTTCCCCCCAAGTGTGCGCCGTTGCGAAGGTTCGTCGTTTCGAAGCACCACGTGATGATCGGGTGTGATAGACTCTACGTTCGCATACAACGGGTGCAAGCCAGTTTTGCACATGCAGAACACTCGGGTTAGACTTGACGAGCCTAGCATGTACAGACATGGCCTCGGAACACGGAAGACCGAAAGGTCGAGCATGAGTCATGTAGTAGATATGATCAACATGAAGATGTTCACCATTGACACCACCTCATCTCACGTGATGATCGGACTTGGGTTGGTGGATTTGGATCATGTCACGCTCGGATGACCAGAGGGATGTCAATTTGAGTGGGAGTTATAAGTAATTTGATTAGCTAAACTCACTTATCATGAACAATAGTCTAAGTTGTCTTTGCAAATTATGTAGTAGACCAATAACTGCGTTGTAGCTTGTTGGAAATATGCCCTAGAGGCAATAATAAAAGAGTTATTATTATATTTCCTTGTTCATGATAATCGTTTATTATCCATGCTATAATTGTATTGATTGGAAACTCAAATACATGTGTGGATAAATAGACAGACTTTGTGTCCCTAGTGAGCCTCTACATGACTAGCTCGTTGATCAAAGATGACCGCGGTTTCCAGGTCATAGACATGAGTTGTCATTTGATAACGGGATCACATCATTAGGAGAATGATGTGATGGACGAGACCCAAACGTTAAACATAGCTTTTGATCGTGTTCAGTTATCGCTATAGTTTTCTGCATGTCAAGTATAAGTTCCTATGACCATGAGATCATGTAACTCACTGACACCGTAGGAGTGCTTTGTGTGTGCCAAACGTCGCAACGTAACTGGGTGACTATAAAGGTACTCTACAGGTATCTCCGAGGGTGTCTGTTGAGTTGACATGGATCGAGACTGGGATTTGTCACTCCGTGTGACGGAGAGGTATCTCCGGGCCCACTCGGTAATACGTCATCTCAATGAGCTCAAAGTGACTAAGTAGTTGGTCACGGGATTATGTATTACGGTAACGAGTAAAGAGACTTGCCGGTAACGAGATTGAACTAGGTATAGAGATACCGACGATCGAATCTCGGGCAAGTAACATACCGACGAGACAAAGGGAATTGTATACGGGATTGCCTGAATCCTTGACATCGTGGTTCATCCGATGAGATCATCGAGAGACATGTGGGAACCAATATGGGTATCCAGATCCCGCTATTGGTTATTGACCTGGGAGTGTCTCGGTCATGTCTACATGGTTTCCGAACCCGCAGGGTCTACACACTTAAGGTTCGGTGACGCTAGGGTTGTTAGTGAGAATAGTGCATGGTTACCGAAGGTTGTTCGGAGTCCCGGATGAGATCCCGGACATGACGAGGGTCTCCGGAATGGTCCGGAGACGAAGATTGATATATAGGATGAAAGGTTTCGGAGTCCGGAAGTGTTCCGGGGAGCATCGGGAAATCGGCGGACGACCGAAAGGGGTTTCGGGGGTTCCGGAAGTAGTTCTGGGCCTAATGGGCCACAAGGGGGGACACCACAGCCCTCATAGGGCTGTGCGCCCCCCCTGGGCCCTCTCCTCATGCGGCTAAGGGGGGCTGGGCCCCCTAGGGCAGCCGCACCCCTTGGAGTGGGGGGCAAGGCACCTAGGGGGGGAAACCCTAGGGCCAGGCGCAGCCCTTGGCCGCCGCCCCCCCTCTGCCCTGGCCGCCGGCCCCCCTAGGGGAAACCCTAGGGCGCCCCCCTCTCCTCCTTCCCCCTATATATAGAGAGGTAGAGGGAGGGCAGCCAACACACGTTTGTGCCTCGGTGCTGCCCTCCCTCTCCCATAACATCTTCATCTCCCGCGGTGCTTAGGCGAAGCCCTGCTGGAATCCTTCTCCACCATCACCACCACGCCGTCGTGCTGCCGGTCTCTCCATCAACCTCTCCTCCACCCCTTGCTGGATCAAGAAGGAGGAGACGTCCCCGAGCCGTACGTGTGAAGAACGCGGAGGCACCGTTGCTTCGGTGTTAGGATCTTCGGCGATCTGAATCGCGGAGAGTACGACTCCATCAACCGCGTTCTTAACGCTTCCGCTTAGCGATCTACAAGGGTACGTGGATCCAACTCTCCTCTCGTAGTAGCATCTCCTAGATTGATCTTGGTGAACGTAGGAAAAATTTTTGTTTCCCATGCAACGTTCCCCAACAGTGGCATCATGAGCTAGGATCTTGCGTAGATGCTTTCTCGAGTAGAACACAAAAGGGTTTGTGGGCGTTGATGTTTAAATTGCTGCCCTCCTTAGTCTTTCTTGATTCAGCGGTATTATGGGATGAAGCGGCCCGGACCAACTTTACATGTCCACGTACATGAGACCGGTTCCATCGACAGACATGTGACTTTTGTTGCATAAGATGGCTGGCGGGTGTCTGTCTCTCCTATCTTAGTTGAATCGGAATAGAACAAGGCGGTCCTTGTAGAAGGTTAAATAGCAACTTGAATATCACCGTTGTGGCTTTGCGTAGGTAAGAAGCGTTCTTGCTAGATACCCATAGCAGCCACGTAAAACATGCAACAACAAATTAGATGACGTCTAACTTGTTTTTGCAGGGTATGTATGTGATATGATATGGCCAATGACATGATGAGATATATTTGATGTATGAGATGATCATGTTGTAATAGTTAATATCGACTTGCATGTCGATGCATACGGCAACCGGCAGGAGCCATAGGGTTGTCTTTAATTTTTGTATGACCTGCGTGTCAATCATTAAGCGCTTTGTAATGCTTTACTTTATCGCTAAACGGTAGCAATAGTAGTAAGAGCATGGTGGGCGCCGACAACCCCGATGGCGACACGATGATGGAGATCATGATGATGGGGATCATGGTGTGGCGCCGGTGACGATGGAGATCATGCCGGTGCTTTGGAGATGGAGATCAAAAGCACGAGTTGATGGCCATATCATGTCACTTATGATTTGCATGTGATGTTAATCCTTTTATGCATCTTATTTTGCTTAGGACGACGGTAGCATTATAAGATGATCCTTCACTAAAATTTCAAAGATAAAATTGTGTTCCCCCCGAGTGTGCGCCGTTGCGAAGGTTCGTCGTTTCGAAGCACCACGTGATGATCGGGTGTGATAGACTCTACGTTCGCATACAACGGGTGCAAGCCAGTTTTGCACGTGCAGAACACTCGGGTTAGACTTGACGAGCCTAGCATGTACAGACATGGCCTCGGAACACGGAGGACCGAAAGGTCGAGCATGAGTCATATAGTAGATATGATCAACATGTTGATGTTCACCATTGACACCACCTCATCTCACGTGATGATCGGACTTGGGTTGGTGAATTTGGATCATGTCACGCTCGAATGACCGGAGGGATGTCAATTTGAGTGGGAGTTATAAATAATTTGATTAGGTAGTAACTCACTTATCATGAACAATAGTCTAAAATGTCTTTGCAAATTTTTGGTTGTAGATGGCTCGCGCAGTAGCTCCCCTGAATTTTAATGAGTTCCTAGAGAAAGCTAAACTGAAAGATGACGGGAGCAACTTTGTGGACTGGCTCCGCAATCTGAGGATCATCCTCACAGCTGCCCAAAAGGTTTATGTCCTAAATGCACCGCTAGGTGACCCCCCCGCTCCTACAGCCCCTGCAGACGTTTTGAACGTCTGGCAGACACGTTCGGATGACTATTCGATAGTGCAGTGTGCCATGTTGTACGGCTTGGAAGGAGGACTTCAAAGGCGTTTTGAACGTCATGGTGCATATGAGATGTACCAGGAGTTGAAGTTCATCTTTGAGAAGAATGCTAAGATCGAGAGGTATGAGACCACCGATAAATTCTTTGCTTGCAAGATGGAGGAGAATTCGTCTGTCAGTGAGCACTTACTGAAGATGTCTGGGTACTATACCCGCATAGCTGATCTGGGACTTGTGTTCCCGGATGAGGCTATCATTGACAGAATTCTCCAGTCACTCCCTCCAAGCTACAAGAGCTTCGTGCAGCAGTATAACATGCAAGGGATGAACAAGACCATCGCCGAGCTGTTTTTGATGCTGAAAGTCGCTGAGGCAGACATCCAGAAGGACTATCAAGTGTTGATGGTCAATAAAACCACCAGTTTCAAGAAGAATGGCAAGGGCAAGAAGGGTAACTCTAAGAAGGGTGGCAAAGCAGTTGCTAATCCAGTGAAGAAACCCAAGGCTGGGCCCAAGCCAGAGACTGAGTGTTTCTATTGCAAGGGGAACGGCCACTGGAAGCGGAACTGCCCCAAGTATCTGGCGGACAAGAAGGGGGCCAACAACAACAAAGGTATATGTGATATACATGTTATTGATGTGTACCTTACCAACTCTCGTTGTAGTGCCTGGGTATTTGATACCGGTTCGGTTGCTCACATTTGCAACTCTAAACAGGAACTGCGGAATAAACGGAGGCTGGCGAAGGACGAAGTGACGATGCGCGTGGGAAATGGTTCCAAGGTTGATGTGATCGCCGTCGGCACGCTCGCTCTTCGATTACCATCGGGATTAGTTATGAACCTGAATAATTGTTATTTAGTGCCTGCGTTAAGCATGAACATTATATCTGGATCTTGTTGATTGCGAGACGGTTACTCATTTAAGTCAGAGAATAATGGTTGTTCTATTTATATGAGTAATATCTTTTATGGTCATGCACCCGAAGTTAGGGGTTTATTCTTATTGAATCTCGATAGTGATGATACACATGTTCATAACATTGATGCCAAAAGATGTAGAGTAGATAATGATAATACCACTTTCTTGTGGCACTGCCGTCTCGGTCATATCGGCGTGAAACGCATGAGGAAGCTCCATGCTGATGGACTTTTGGAGTCTCTTGATTTTGAATCACTTGACACGTGCGAGCCGTGCCTCATGGGCAAGATGACAAGGACTCCGTTTTCAGGGACAATGGAACGGGCAAGTAACTTATTGGAAATCATACATACTGATGTGTGCGGTCCGATGAGTGTAACGGCGCGCGGTGGATATCGTTATTTTCTCACCTTCACTGACGACTTAAGTAGATATGGGTATATTTACTTGATGAAGCATAAGTCTGAAACTTTTGAAAAGTTCAAGCAATTTCAGAGTGAAGTTGAAAATCATCGTAACAAGAAGATCAAGTTCCTACGATCTGATCGAGGGGGAGAATATCTGAGTTATGAGTTTGGTGATCACTTAAGAAAATGTGGAATTGTTTCACAGTTGACGCCACCTGGAACACCACAGCGTAATGGTGTGTCCGAACGTCGTAATCGAACCCTATTAGATATGGTACGTTCTATGATGTCTCTTGCCGATTTGCCACTATCGTTTTGGGGATATGCGTTAGAGACAGCTGCATTCACTTTAAATAGGGCTCCATCTAAGTCCGTTGAGACAACACCGTATGAACTGTGGTTTGGTAAGAAACCTAAGTTGTCTTTTCTCAAGGTTTGGGGTTGCGATGCTTATGTCAAAAGGCTACAGCCAGAAAAGCTCGAACCCAAAGCGGACAAATGTGTCTTCATAGGATACCCAAAAGAAACAGTTGGGTACACCTTCTATCTCAGATCCGAGGGCAAAGTGTTTGTCGCTAAGAACGGGTCCTTTCTCGAGAAAGAGTTTCTCTCGAAAGAATTGAGTGGGAGGAAGGTAGAACTTGATGAGGTTATTGAACCTCTGCTTCAACCAGAGAGTAGCGCAGCACAGAAAGATGTTTTTGTGGAGCCTGCAGAGGTTGAAGAGGAAGCCAATGATGATGATCAAGGAGCTTCTGATCAAGTTACTACCGAACCTCGTAGGTCGACAAGGGTACGCACTGCACCTGAGTGGTATGGTAACCCTGTCTTGGAGGTCATGTTGTTAGACAACGGTGAACCTACGAGCTATGGAGAAGCGATGGTGGGCCCGGATTCCGACAAATGGTTTGAGGCCATGAAATCTGAGATGGGATCCATGTATGAAAACAAAGTATGGACTTTGGAAGTATTACCTGAAGGGCGGAAGGCCATTCAGAATAAATGGATTTTTAAGAGGAAGACGGACGCTGACTGTAATGTCACCGTGTATAAAGCTCGACTTGTGGCAAAGGGTTTTTCACAAGTTCAAGGGATTGACTACGATGAGACTTTCTCACCCGTAGCGATGCTTAAATCCGTCCGAATCATGTTAGCAATAGCTGCATATTTCGATTATGAAATTTGGCAGATGGATGTCAAAACAGCGTTCCTTAACGGTTTTCTTAAGGAAGAATTGTATATGATGCAACCGGAAGGTTTTGTCGATCCAGAGAATGCTGACAAAGTATGCAGGCTCCAGCGTTCCATTTATGGGCTGGTGCAGGCATCTCGGAGTTGGAATCTTCGCTTTGATGAGGTGATCAAAGCGTTTGGGTTTGTACAAGTTTACAATGAAGCTTGTATTTACAAGAAAGTGAGTGGGAGCTCTATAGCGTTTCTAATATTATATGTGGATGACATATTGCTGATTGGAAACAATATAGAATTTTTGGATAGCGTGAAGGGGTATTTGAACAAGAGTTTTTCGATGAAGGATCTCGGTGAAGCTGCTTTCATATTGGGCATCAAGATCTATAGAGATAGATCAAGACGCTTGATAGGACTTTCACAAAGTACATACCTTGATAAAGTTTTGAAGAAGTTCAAAATGGATCAATCCAAGAAGGGGTTCTTGCCGGTATTGCAAGGTACAAAGTTGAGTAAGACTCAATGCCCAGTGACTGCGGAAGATAGAGAAAAGATGAGTGTCGTCCCCTATGCTTCAGCCATAGGCTCAATCATGTATGCAATGCTGTGCACAAGACCAGATGTCAGCCTTGACATAAGTATGGCCGGAAGGTTTCAAAGTAATCCTGGTATGGATCACTGGACAGCGGTCAAGAATATCCTAAAGTACCTGAAAAGGACTAAGGAGATGTTTCTCGTTTATGGAGGTGATCAAGAGCTCGTCGTAAAGGGTTACGTCGATGCAAGCTTTGACACTGATCCGGATGACTCTAAGTCTCAAACCGGATACGTATATATTCTCAACGGGGGAGCGGTAAGCTGGTGCAGTTCCAAGCAGAGCGTGGTAGCTGATTCTACATGTGAAGCGGAGTATATAGCTGCCTCGGAGGCGGCAAAGGAAGGTGTCTGGATGAAGGAGTTCATGACAGATCTTGGAGTTGTGCCTAGTGCATTGAACCCAATGACTCTGTTCTGTGACAACACTGGTGCCATTGCTCTAGCCAAGGAACCAAGGTTTCACAAGAGGACCAGACACATAAAGCGACGCTTCAATTCCATCCGCGATTCAGTCAAGGAGGAGGACATAAACATTTGCAAAGTACACACGGATTTGAATGTTGCAGATCCGTTGACTAAGCCTCTTCCACGGGCTAAGCACGATCAACACCAAGACTCTATGGGTGTTAGATTCATTACCTTGTAATGCTGGATTATTGACTCTAGTGCAAGTGGGAGACTGTTGGAAATATGCCCTAGAGGCAATAATAAAAGAGTTATTATTATATTTCCTTGTTCATGATAATCGTTTATTATCCATGCTATAACTGTATTGATTGGAAACTCAAATACATGTGTGGATGAATAGACAGACTTTGTGTCCCTAGTGAGCCTCTACAGGACTAGCTCATTGATCAAAGATGACCGCGGTTTCCAGGTCATAGACATGAGTTGTCATTTGATAACGGGATCACATCATTAGGAGAATGATGTGATGGACGAGACCCAAACGTTAAACATAGCTTTTGATCGTATCAGTTATCGCTATAGTTTTCTGCATGTCAAGTATAAGTTCCTATGACCATGAGATCATGTAACTCACTGACACCGTAGGAGTGCTTTGTGTGTGCCAAACGTCACAACGTAACTGGGTGACTATAAAGGTACTCTACAGGTATCTCCGAGGGTGTCTGTTGAGTTGACATGGATCGAGACTGGGATTTGTCACTCCGTGTGACGGAGAGGTATCTCCGGGCCCACTCGGTAATACGTCATCTCAATGAGCTCAAAGTGACTAAGTAGTTAGTCACGGGATTATGTATTACGGTAACGAGTAAAGAGACTTGCCGGTAACGAGATTGAACTAGGTATAGAGATACCGACGATCGAATCTCGGGCAAGTAACATACCGACGAGACAAAGGGAATTGTATACGGGATTGCCTGAATCCTTGACGTCGTGGTTCATCCGATGAGATCATCGAGAAACGTGTGGGAACCAATATGGGTATCCAGATCCCGCTATTGGTTATTGACCTGGGAGTGTCTCGGTCATGTCTACATGGTTTCCGAACCCGCACGGTCTACACACTTAAGGTTCGGTGACGCTAGGGTTGTTAGTGAGAACAGTGCATGGTTACCGAAGGTTGTTCGGAGTCCCGGATGAGATCCCGGACGTGACGAGGGTCTCCGGAATGGTCCGGGGACGAAGATTGATATATAGGATGAAAGGTTTCGGAGTCCGGAAGTGTTCCGGGGAGCATCGGGAAATCGGCGGATTACCGAAAAGGGTTTCGGGGGTCCCGGAAGTGGTTCTGGGCCTAATGGGCCACAAGGGGGGACACCACAGCCCTCATAGGGCTGTGCGCCCCCCCCCTGGGCCCTCTCCTCATGCGCAAGGGGAGGTGGACCCTCCTAGGGCTGCCGCACCCCCCCTGGCTTGGGGGGCAAGGCACCTAGGGGGGGAAACCCTAGGGCCTGGCCCTTGGCCGCCGCCCCCCCTGCCCTGGCCGCCGGCCCCCCTAGGGGAAACCCTAGGGCGCCCCCCTCTCCTCCTTCCCCCTATATATAGAGAGGTATAGGGAGGGCAGCCAACACACGTTTGTGCCTCGGTGCTGCCCTCCCTCTCCCATAACATCTTCATCTCCCGCGGTGCTTAGGCGAAGCCCTGCTGGAATCCTTCTCCACCATCACCACCACGCCGTCGTGCTGCCGGTCTCTCCATCAACCTCTCCTCCACCCCTTGCTGGATCAAGAAGGAGGAGACGTCCCCGAGCCGTACGTGTGAAGAACGCGGAGGCACCGTTGCTTCGGTGTTAGGATCTTCGGCGATCTGAATCGCGGCGAGTACGACTCCATCAACCGCGTTCTTAACGCTTCCGCTTAGCGATCTACAAGGGTACGTGGATCCAACTCTCCTCTCGTAGTAGCATCTCCTAGATTGATCTTGGTGAACGTAGGAAAAATTTTTGTTTCCCATGCAACGTTCCCCAACATCCCGAACCCGTAGGGTCTACACACTTAAGGTTCGGTGACGCTAGGGTTGTAGAGATATTAGTATGCGGTAACCCGAAAGTTTTTTGGAGTCCCGGATGAGATACAGAACGTCACGAGGAGTTCTAGAATGGTCCGGAGGTAAAGATTTGTATATAGGAAGTCCAGTTTCGGCCACCGGGAAAGTTTCGAGGGTCACTGGTATTGTACCGGGACCACCGGAAGGGTCCCGGGGGTCCACTGGGTGGGGCCACCTATCCCGGAGGGCCCCATGGGCTGAAGTGGGAAGGGAACCAGCCCCTAGTGGGCTGGTGCGCCCCCCATGGGCCTCGCCCTGCGCCTAGGGTTGGAAACCCTGGGGGTGGGGGGCGCCCCACCAAACTTGGGGGGCAAGTTATCCCCCTTGGCCGCCGCCCCCCCTTGAGATTGGATCTCTAGGGGCCGACACCCCGCTAGGGCCCCTATATAAAGAGGGGGGAGGGAGGGCTGCACACCCTAGCCCCTGCCGCCTACCTCCCCCCC